>JAWMRA010000113.1:70174638-70214360 GCA_035584735.1 Pseudotriccus pelzelni
CCCCCCCCCCCCCCCCCCCCCCCCCCCCCCCCCCCCCCCCCCCCCAGAGTATCCCTGTAAAACAATTTCAATAAAACACATCAGTGGTTTCTGCATTAAGAAAATAACCTGTAAAAAAAGAGATCCTTCACACTACTCTGGGAAATGAAACCGAAGCATCATTTTCTGCAGTTTTCAAGTAAGTATATTCCAGTCAATCCAAGTAATATGCTTTATGAAAGTTACCTTTTTTTCAGTCAATAAGCCAATATTTTCTACTGTCCTTTGAGAACTACCATTTTGTCTCTCTTATACCAACTCTAGAACCAACTTGGACAAATCTGATTCCCTTTGATCATGCAGACTGGTTCAGATGCAGGGTTTTTTTCTGGTTTTGTTAACAGCTGAAGTTATTACAGAGGAATTGAAACCACCTCATTCATATGAGATCCTGATTTCCTAGGCTCTTTCTCCATCACTGAAACACCTTAAAAACTAGGCAGACTTAAAAAGCTTTATGATCATGATTTCATGACATTCAACTCCTCTCCTTAAAAAGAATCGTTACAGGGAAAGGCAATTCTGGAATAATCTCTGAAAATGATTTGAGCTTGAGATAGAATTCTTTCAACTTTTCTTTCATGTTAAATACTGTAATATTGTTTCAGTATATTTTGTTCCAGTATTGCCTAATACGCAAAAAGCATTTCTTCTTGAATATGATTTTAAAAATTCAAGTACAGTAGTAAATCATTTTACTTACCACTTTGAAAACTGCTCCTTCCAATCCATATGGAGATTTCTCATAGTTAAAATCATGTTTCTGAATGATTGATGTGTTAGAATTTTAAAATCCACCATTTTTATAAATCACAGCCATCCACTTAACTTTTGCCCTTTGTGCATTTCCTTTTCCCTTTACTGTTTTATATTCTACCTACCTGATTTTTTTTTTTCTGATTTTACATTCTTAGGAGTGAAGATTGTGTCTATCAAGTCAGAGAAATGATAACTTCATGGCATAGATGTAGACTTTGTCTCCATGGAGAATGTACTAGGAATATACATAGTCTTACTGGTTGACTAGAAACTCACTTTTTAGGAAAACTTTTTCTGTTCCTGTTTGTATGCAGAGTTGTAATTGATGGATATCCTCTAACAAGAAAACAAGTAAACCTCTTGGAATCAGTGAAGATAATTCCAGTGAAAATCTTTGAATTAGAAATGGATACAAAGGAAGTGTTCAGAAGAGCACTGCTGGATAAGGAAAGCACGAATAGGTAGTGATGCTAATAGAAATACTTTTTTCTACCCAGTATGGTAATTTCTCTAATTATGTGCCTCGATGCTGAACCCAGAGAGGCTGTATGTAAGCTGGAGCATTACTCATCTGTCTCTGAACTCCACACATGAAAACGCATGGGAACCAGTCCCTCTATGTTCTAATGCTTTGATTTCCATAGACCAGAAACTGAGATGTCAGGTATTTGTGGCAAGCTCTGGCCAGATCCCTCGATTTGTGACTGAGATCACAAACGTGCAATGCTGTTCACCCACTGCTGAGTTAAACTGGTTTAATGAAACTGTATGTCAGAAATGTTACCAGTTCTCTCTGCTGCTGAAGTTTATTTTTCAATTTTATTCAGTGATTACCATCGTAAGAGAGATTGATACTTCGTCTAATAAGCTGTCTTTTAAGTCTTAATTAGAGTTCTTTTTAAAATATGGAAATAATGCATAGTTAAGTAACATACAAATTCATGAGTTACTCATCTAAACCTTTCAATTCAGCTCACTCCCCTTTGTTTTTCTGAGGAGGTAAATACTCTGTTTAAAGAGCTGCTGGTTGTTTTTGAGGAAGAGCAGTAAGCAGAGAATGAAAAAGAACAGAACCTTCACCTTAAAATTAAATTGTGTAAGAACCTGGTTCTCATTAGACGAAGTGTTTCTAAGAAGTTCCAGATAGCTTGGGGCATTATTGCATCTCTCTTTCATTTTGTCTCTTTCTTTTTATCAAGTAATCACTACAATGCTAAATTGTTTACTGAGAGACTAAAGAGAATTTGCATTGCAAAAAATTAAATTAATGATGTCTTTTTGAAAGTATTTACTTTAAACTTCATTTTAACTTTAAACTAATTACATTTCATTGGCTTAAATACAAATCAAACTTGCAATATCAGGGTACCATTTAATGGTATATCTACAGTGTGTGTCAGTTCATATGTGCTGATACATTCCAAATCCTTTACAAAATAATTTTTGACTTGTATTTGGAACATAAGTAGAAAAGGTTTTGTTCTTTGTTTCTGAACATGACTGTTTAATCATGGGTATGCTCCTTTTCACATATACCTGGAAATATTCTTGATAAGAAATTTGTATTTCTACAGTGTCAAGCAAGCAGAATTCTGTAAAAAGAACTTAAAGTAAACTCTAGAATTTACACCTGAAATTCAATGAAATTATCTAATCTTCAGATGTAAATGAATGTTATTTTTCATTTGTCTTCAGCCCTCCCTATCCTGAACATGACAGCTCACAGATCCTAGCCATTAAAACTTCCTGCTATAAACAGCACATTGATGCAATTAGGACTTACTACATGAAGGAGCGTCAGAACTGGTGTGTGATTGATGCTGTTCAGAGCAAGTGGAAGATCTGGAACAAAGTTACACAGGAAGTTCAAGTGGCTGTTAAACAAATACAGATGTACCTGGAAAGAATAAGAGAAGGTAAAAGACAAACAAAGTTCTCCAGAACAATACGGGCATTTCCATTACATTCCCACTGTAATATTCTAATATGGGCATTTCAACTTTCTTTGGATTAAGTTAATTCTTGGACACGTACATACCCTCAAATTCTTCAATCTCATCCGCAGAGATCTTGAAGAGATCTCTTGAAGAAAGTGAAGACAAAACCAACTACTGAGTAGTCAGAGACCATCCTCCAAACAACAGGGTAACAGAAATATGCTGGAAGAAGTCAGAGTCCATGGTAGATTCTGCAACACTGGCTGATAAATCACAAAGGCTATCCCAAAGTTTACAAAGGGGAACTATGACTTGCAACTTCACTTTAGTGTTAGTAGAGCAAGAGGAAAGAAGAGGGAAGATGTTAATTAAAAGTTTACTTTTTGTGTGTTAGCATTGATCAGGATTAAATATGCCTTTTAAACATGTCTGTACTATTTAACTAGAATTCCTCCGAAGGGCCAACAGACTTCCTTATATTATATCCACCTTTTGGTTTTAACTTTTACAGCTTTGTGGCTGCACCCTTCTTAAAAACCAGAGCCATAATCAAAAAAATTAAAATACATTTAATTTTTTTCACATCAAGCTTGAAAAGTACAATTTTTAAATAGCTTGGGTTTGAGATGACATTCAAAATTTTGAATATATATCACGCATATAGACTGTAGCATTTGCAAGACATGGATGAATAAAACTGAGGCTTTCATCACACCTGGTACTCTTTTTTACTAATGTAATGAAATAAAATAATAGCTGAAATGTTCCTTAGTAACACAAAGTAGTAAAACAGTAACTCATAAATAAAACCATCCCAGGGAAAGCAGACTAATAAACTGAGCATGCAGAATAACCCACATCACTAATAACTATTATATGTCTTACCTGCTACAAAAATGTTATTAGAATTAATTGGTAAAATGAGTTGCAATTTCATGTTATTATCAATCAATTAAAAATTGCTATTTTAGCTCTCATTATTTCATACCGCTTTCAAATTATGAATTACCTTCTAAACTGTAACATTTCTGAGTAGAATTGTTTGATGTTTATATGTCTTTCATAAATAAAACATTATCACTAATTGCTTTTATTAACAGGAAAAGCTGCCAGCATTGCTGATTTATGTATCACTTCCAAAGAGCTGCAGGAGCGGCTGGGGGAGTTTGGACAGTACTGTCCCGTCAGCCTTGCAGAGAAGGGTGAACTGGTCGACTGCTCTGTTACCTCCTCACTGCGGTTTGCTGCGGAATTCGAAGGGCACTATTACAAAATGGCTTCACAGGAAGAACTGGACGTAAGTGTCAAAAAGCAGGTCAGGAAGGGATTATGGGAAGGGGGAACATTGTTGCTTAGATTCTTTGATTTCATGCAGAAATAAGTAATATGCAATCTGAATTAGACCGCTCTTCTTAGTATTCAAGCTTTCGTTCTGTATACTTCTGCTATCAAACATGTAGGCAGACAAAATGCAGCACAGAGTCCATTAAACCAAAGCTCCTCTTACAACTTGTCACAGATCAAACATTAGCTTTAAACCACTAATTTCCTCCTTTCTCCACCTGTTTTAGGGACATTGGGTGTAGAGAGTGGCTAATGATAGCAATGGATATTGATGGATGGTGGGTGCATAGTGATGACTTCAACTGAGAGTGGGCTGGAAAAGAAATTACTTATCCAAGAGCAACAGCAGTGCCAACACACTATTGTGTTGTAGAAGAATTAAGTATCTAAACTGTGCGAGCCAGCCCTCTGTATTTTGACTAACAGTCTTACAGCGCTTCTTACATTATAAAAATGTTTCCTTTTCTACAGAAATTCTTGATGACACCAGAGATTTATGTGTCATCACTGGCACCTCACAGGCTCCCGCCCCCACATATGCTACCAAAGAAACTGACCGTGGCAGAAGTGAAGGCCTCATTCCCTCTAAGGGCTGAAATGCAGGGATACTGTCCAGTCACTTATCTAGATGGAAAACAGAGGTAGGTCACAGGAGTTTTCATAATCTGAATTACAGATTATGTGTCCTATATTAGCACATTAATGAGCAAACACTTTCAAAATACTTTTCAACAGTGTTCAGAGTTTGGACGGGAAGCAATTACAATTCTCTATATTGTGCCTGTGGCTTTGGAAATCAATATAAAACCACCTTTTAAAGCTTCTATGGCTACAGGTTCTAAAAGGATCTGTATTGGCTTGCTGTCTTTTCATGGTGAAGATGGACAAAATTCTCTCTATCGTAAGCCTTCAATGGTTCAAAGAAATCTCATAAAATCCTAGTAGGTGCAAAACTAGCTATTACGATTTTTGTACAAGATCCATAAAGCTCCACTATAAAGTCCTCAGTGTGCAAGAATTTCTCATCAGAATAGAACCATAATAGCCAATTCTATGCTGTCCCTTCTCAATCTCCTGAACAACCATGACTGGCATTTTAAATGAAGGAGCTCTAAAGAAGCACAATAAAAGCTCCTTAATAAGCAAATTTTGAGGCAGATGCTTTCTCAGATTTTGACTGTCAGTCACGTAGTGGAAAGCTGAATGATTCAAGTGCTACTTTTTTGATGTTCCTATACTTGTTAGTAACCAGAAGGCTCCCAATAGGTCATGAATTTACACCACACAAATTATGTTTTACATTTCCTGGAACTGAATAGACGTTCTTGCTCCATCTCTTCAGATATGAAGCCTTGGTGCCTGGCAATACTGAGTATGCAGCAAAATATCAAGATAAACTATATATTTTTGAAAGTGAAGAAAAACTTCAGAAGTTTATGAGGTGAATATACCAATTGCATTTTAATCTTCAGTCATGTCACAGTTTATAAATGTTAGAAGTGCTTACTTTTTATCTGGTTAGGTTACCAGAGAAGTACTGGAATCTGAAACTTCCCCATAAACTCCCTCCAAAAAAGGAGCCAGTGCTGCTAACTGCACTTCCTTTGGCTGGATACCTCGAACAGGCCAGTTTTTGCTTTTCAATTTTAAAACATGATTTCGTGAGGTGTAGTATGTCCCACTCAGTTTACTTAATTTTTAATGCAATATGAGTCTTCTGTTTATCAATGGGATTATATTAAATTGAAAATTTAATATACTTACGATTGAGAAGAATTTTTAAAAGCTTTAAAATAATAGATATTTGTAGCTTGAAGGGAAAAAATACAAGTAAGTCCACCGGAGGGGGATAATAAACTGCAGTATTATACGATGGATTTCCTTACTTAGTTTTTTATGATATCTTGTGAGATTACATTTTTGTTTGATTTTTAACACCAGAATAAACACAAGCTTATCTGGAATCATCTAAGGATAGTTCAGTGCATTTTGACACGTGAATAAATAAAAAAATGATTCATGGTCCCTGCCCTGCCTATTTTATACTATTTGTTATCTTCTACTATTTACCAACTTAGGGTATCATCCTATATTGTTAGGTCCGCATGACAGCAGGATAAGGCTTTGAATATATTTTTGTTCAAGATTTCTAATGTCTCCTAAAACTGTTTTCTTTCTTTAGGGAGTAGCAACTTCTCTAATAAAAGCTCTGCATGAAGTAGGCAGCCTTAAGCCAAAATTTCCATTCCTGAGTGTGAAGGAAACTGCTCTGCTGTTTGTCTCCTTCCATTTAAAAGGTAGTGTATAAAATAATATGCTATAAAAATAATTAAATATAAAAATTATATAAATAGTCTGATACAACATTTATAGCTAATTGGTGTCATTCTCTTATGTCCAACATGGAAAACCACTATTATATACTAATCTAAGTACACACTGCCAGGTTTCCTGGAAATGTGTAAGAACCAGGGAGGAAAGCAAGGTTAATAGAATAGGTAGATACATAAGTGATCTCTCGCAAATCACGAGCCTTTAATAACACTTTATCACCAACAACCTGATGGCCTTGAAAACATTTCTAAGAGGAACTGTTGGAGTTTTTAAACAGGAAGTAAAATGTTATATTCCAGGTGGTACTGCATTTTAAACTAGTCATAGACAATCTGAATTGTCTTAAAAATTGGCTTACATTACTGTATCAAAAGGCTGCTGAAATACTGTCTGAGGCACAGTTTAGATGCCTGAATGTCTGCCTTTTTTCAACGGTATCATGTGGCCAAATAACACTTAGTAAGAAACCTTGCCTTGCAGATACCCTGACGACAACTTTATGATTTTTAAGTTTTTAGCAGAGAAATGAAATGCTATTTATCAGTCTATTTATTTGTGAAGTCATCTGGGAAGATCTCAATATTAATGTGATTCAGAGTAATGTGTTAAAACTTCTTAATTTAATTGATAGTCCAATCGACCTTACTTTTCCGTAACAACGATAAACAGTCCGAAATTAAAAGTAGGTGTTTCTACTCAGCCCACAAGGCAAGGATAAAGTACAATTTCTCATGGAGCTACCAGAGATTAGGACTACTTCTGCACTAAGGAAAGTTTCTCTAGTTTTATCTTGTGTGTTCATAGTTGCTATTTTTTTAGAATATTTTTGGGGTTTTTTTTTAAATCCAATATATCAGTTGCAGATAATAATCTTTAATAGTTTGCAATCAGCTTAAATGGTGCCAGCTTTCTCGATTTTGACATCCTTGTTTGCAGCTCTGCTGTAGCTTTGGTCTGGTTTCCAGTACTGCTGGAGATTTTTGGAGCAAGACTGACATTTCTTTCAACTTTCAAGTTTTGTCTTATAGAAGTCAACCTGTTCAGTGGGTGCACTTTACCTTGTTTTTTGTATTTTACATTTTTACTTATTCTTTTAGATAATATTATTTGTTAAAAATTCTTGACATCCTGTGTTTCCTCTGTTCTCCAGAATTTTCTGGAACTACCACAGATTTTTTTACTAGCACAGCTTTGTTAAGGAGAACCACTCAAAGGGTAGGCACATGGTAAGCCCCTGCATAAATGTACAGTTCCTAAGATGGCAAACTGCATTTATCCTAGTAGTTTGTTCCATCCACAAAGGCTGTTTTCATCCTATTGTTAGAACAGCTTGGCTAATGCAACAATGCCGACTCTAGGAAATGCTTTGCTCAAATATTCCAACATTTACTTCTGAGAAAAGAGTGTTAAACCATACATCACTAGAGTGATGGAGTGCCCTTCAAGCTTGACTCCTTTAAGAGCTCTACATGCAGCTATGCTTGAAAAATCTCTCAGTAGCTGTTAAATGCAGCTGTCTGCAATTTAAAGCTAGTGGGCAGAAGCATCTCATAGCATAGTTCTTCATGCTGTCCAGTTTTTGTAATGAGATATAAAGTACTGTCCACAGGAAAAAATTGGTTATGCTTTGTCTCTCACTTCCTCCCCTTTGCTGCAGGATAACAATTAAAATAATAAAGTGTACTCTGAGGATTGGCTCTCAATACTAATGTAAAATAGAGCATAGGGCAGAGAGAAACCCTCCCTCCTCTACACTGTTGATCAGCTCTTCACTTTTTATGGGCAAAGCATTTAGGTCATAGAACAGCTGTGCCAAGGACACAGTGGCCTGGTGCCAGCCACGCCAGGCCTGGGCTATCCCCAGGCTGCGCCTCTTCAAGGTATCTGCTGCACTACCCAAATCTGTCATTGCCTGGAGTTTCACCAGCACCTCACACCCTGAGGAACGGGAAGTTGAGAGCAGCTGAGCATGTTTGTTTACAAAAGCTTGATCTTTCTGAGTATCATTACCCTTTGGAATTAGGAGCTTTCTGAAACACCAGACTTGATTTTTCAGTTTGTCACCAATGGGCACAGCCCACGGAAGGTTTATCTGTACCACGGGTAACATCATCAGGGGTAGACTTAGTCCCTTTGAAAATTCCTGTAACGTAATTCCACAAAGTTGAGAGGGGACACTAACATGCTGTTTAACTTCTTGCAGCATACAACCCGCGGAGCTCGGAGCCAGTGCGACAGATGTACAAGAGGAAGCTGGTGCAGTTCTTGGAGCACTGCCAGCTCATCCCCTACCTGGGGACTGCCATGGCAGGGCCATACAAGGAGCCAAGAGATCGGCCCCTTGGCCTTGACGACAAGGTGCAGACTTTCCTTTCCCTGAAAGGCACACGCCCCAGTTTTGTGTAGTGCGGGCTGTTTTCCCCCTCCAGTTTCCATGGATTAAAGTGTGGAGCGTTGCCATGAGCCACCAGCATGGCTGCAACATGGCCCGTGAAAAATGTCACACCTTCTCGGAACAGTTTTTTAACCACAGAACCTCAGAAATAAAATCTTTTGTCTGAAGTTGAAAAATATTAAGCTATTAGAGAGCGTCCAAACGAGGGCTGAAGAGATGGAAAAGGGCCTTGAGGGTAAGCGGTACAGAGAGTGACTGAGCCTGCTTGGCTTTTTCAGCCGGGAGGAGACTGAGGGGAGACCTCATCGCAGTCTACAGCTTCTTCACGAGGGGAAGTGGAGGGGCAGGCACTGACCTCTCTGGTGACCAGTGACAGGACCCAAGGGAACGGCCCGAAGTTGTGTCAGGGGAGGTTTAGGTTGGATATCAGAAGAAGGTTCGTCACCCAGAGGGTGGCTGGGCACTGGAACAGGCTCCCCAGGGAAGCGGGCACAGGGCCAAGCCCGACGGAGTTCAAGAAGCCTTTGGACAAGGCTCTGAGGCACAGGGCGTGTCCTGCGCGGGGCCGCGAGCTGGACGCGGGCCACCCCCGCGTGCCGCTTCCAGCTCAGGACCTTCCCTGACCGCGCCATTCCCACTCCCGCCTCGCCCGCCGCTCCTTGCGGCGGCGCACGCGCGGCCCCGCCCCGCCCCGCCCCGCCCCGCGCGTGCCGGAAGTGGTGCGGCGGGGCCGAGAGCGGCGGGCTGAGGGCCGGGTGAGTGCGGGCCGGGGCCGGGCAGGGCGGCCGCGCTGGGGCAGGCTGGGCCCGCGGCTCTCGGAGGGCAGCGCCTGTCCCCTGCTCCGGCCCCGCAGAGGGACGAGCGGCCTTCCCCGGGGGGCGGCCCGAACCTGCGGAGCGAGTCACGGAGCGAGTCTCGGGGCTGACGGGGGCGCGGGAGGCGGCGCTTGCGGTGCCGCCGGTGCCGCCGGTGCCTTCCCGGCCCCGCTCCCGCCGAGGCTGTTCGGGCTGTTCCCGCGCCGTGTCCTTGGCCGTGCCCGTGTCGGGACCCGTCCCCGGGCCGTGCGCTGCGCCCCGGGGTCACCCGCAGAGCTCCTGAGCCCTTCCACGGCTGGAGCGGGGCCTCCCGCTTGTGCACAGCCTCACTCTAAAATTGTTAGGGGTTCTTAGGAAAGGCAGGCGCGTGTTTTGGATTTTGCGGCCAAATCACTAATGGTGTCACCTCCTGATTCAGCGCCAAAGTTTGTGATGTGATCGAAAGCCATAAAACACCCACTACCCCGTCTGAGACGTGTGGGTGTCAGGGGATGCCTGCAGGCAGGTCTTAGGGAGTTCTTGGAATGCACGGGAAGGCAATGATTCTGATCAAAGAAACTGTGTAGCTATTTCATAGGATTTAAAAACACTTTCTGAAGAAAATCTGTCAGCAATACCGTTGATTTTTCAAAAGTTCAGAGGATTCAGAATTGCTTCAGATACTCTTGAACTCTGTTAAACTTACTGGTAAAACATGATATTTGGTGTCTTATAATGCAGATTGCTAAAATAATTCTTTATTAAAGCTATTCTGTTTTTTGTAGGCACCTCCTTTATATTCGTAACTAAAATGGCAAAAGCAGCTCCTGATGGTTCTGAGAAACTGGTCATCATCCACTCCAAAGCTCACAAAGATATCATTCTAGCTAATTTTGAAGAACAGAGGAAAAAGGATTTTCTTTGCGACATTACTTTGATAGTGGAGAATGTGCAATTCAGAGCCCACAAAGCCTTGCTGGCTGCCAGCAGTGAATACTTCTCAATGATGTTTGTAAATGAGGGTGAAATAGGACAGTCGGTTTACATGTTGGAGGGAATGGTTGCAGACATCTTTGGAGTTCTGCTAGAATTTATCTACACTGGTTGCCTCTGTGCCAGTGAGAAGAGCACGGAACAAATCCTGGCTACTGCGCAGCTGCTGAAAGTGACTGACTTGGTATGGGTCTGTACAGACTACCTGGCCAGCTGTAGCCCAGGTAATGCGTTGCCAGCTCCAGCTAACAGTGGAGCCTCTGTAGCTGTTGTTGCAAGTGACAGCAAAAATGAAGATCCACCAAAGCGAAAACGAGGGCGACCAAGGAAAATCAAGGTTGTCCAAGAAGAAGAAGAATCAGGAGCAAATTCTGCTGAAGATGGGCAGCTGAGAGAGAACAACTCCGTGCAAAATAAGCAAAATTTTGTGAAAAAAGATGCTGCAGCAGAAGAAGCAGTTGCCAGTGAACAGGCTCCAGTGGGGAAAGATAGCGAAGAAACTGAACCTGCTTGTGGCTCAGGGGCTGCCATTGATCTGTCAGCTGAGAAAGATGAAAACTGTGATCCCAAATCTGAAGGAATACAGAGTACTCAGAGCCGTTACAGCAAACGCAGAATAAGGAGATCAATCAAACTAAAGGATTATAAACTTCTTGGGGATGAGGATGAAAAAGGACTGGCAAAGAGAACTGATGGAAAAAGAAAACGTGCGGGTTCTGAAGCTCGCTGTAAAGACTGTGGCAAAGTATTTAAGTATAATCACTTCTTAGCTATTCACCAGCGAAGTCATACAGGTAGGCATTAAAAGACTGCTGGTTTTGGATTAGGGTTTCATGATGGTGCTAAATGCGAGCAAGTTGTTGAAATGTTGGCCGTTTTCTAGAGCAAGAGCTATCCAAAATAGCATGCTGATCCAAATTATGGTGTGTCTCCTGTGTTCACTGTTTTATTCTTGCAGCAGATCTCTGCGCCTTTATGTTTCATCTTGATTGTAGTTTAGTTAATTATTTTGCTATTTAAAGACTGAATTATGTTGCAATAGTTAAAGAATTATTTTATTGTTATGTGAAGCTTGTCTCTTAATTCTTCCCACCGCTGCTCAGGAGTAATTTTTTTGTAGCTACTACATTGCAATGCATCTCACTATCAGCTTAGAATATCTAGTGAGAAATGATGCATCTACACCTAAAAATGTCACCTCTTACTTTCAGGAGAGCGCCCTTTTAAGTGCAGTGAGTGTGGCAAAGGCTTTTCCCAGAAGCATTCTCTTCAGGTCCATGAGCGGATGCACACTGGGGAACGGCCATACACGTGCACTGTCTGCAGTAAGGCTCTGACAACAAAGCATTCTCTTCTGGAGCATATGAGCCTACATACAGGTAAATAGCCTCTCTGCTCCAAGAATTTGCCTTTCTGCAAAGAGGTATTTCTGCTCTGCCTTGTGTGTGCTGGCTTATGTATTTATTTTCTTCCACTTGCTTTGGACGTGGCTTACTTTTTAGTAAGTGATTTTCTTTGCAGGGCAGAAGGCTTTCACATGCGATCAGTGTGGAAAATACTTCAGCCAAAAGAGACAGCTCAAGAGCCACTATCGAGTACACACAGGTATAAAAAACCTGGGTTGAGGAGCTGGCTTACAGTCCATGCTGATTTGTCTTCCCAAAGATTGACTAAGACTGAAAGTTCTTCCTCAGTGATGTATTTAGTGTCTGATGTGTCACATCTTGATATAACAGTGGATAGGGTGAAAAAGATAAAACAGTGTGTGTAAAAAAATAGTTAGTTGAGAAGGGCTCTTACAATGATTAAAAATTAATTATGCTGTATTAGACATACAACTGTATTATTTTAGCCCTGCTGCCCATGCTACATAAAAGCTAGGAATTGTATAAATAATTGTGTATGCTGCCTGGTGTACAAATTGCCTTGTAGTTGTCCGCTTCTTTGGACTAGTAATGGCAAACAAGCTTTAGGAAGTGTCCTCCTCACTTCTGGAGCAGGTTGGAGGTTAAGTTACATGCACAGGAAGTGGTGGAGAAAATCAGAATTTACAAAACTCCAAGAGAAAGTGTGTTTGGGCAGGAGCAGGTTTCAGTTGTCTCTTCCCATGGTAATATTTAATAGAGAAACAGCAGTGTGACAGTTAAGATAGGGAGGAGGCAGTGAATCACCTTTTGTTTTATCTCTATATTATATCAAAGTGGTTATTTTACAGGACAGTGCTTTAACAAAGATCACTGAAGAGATACAGGGGATCACTTATGCACTGACACTTTTTTTATTATTGCGACAAGGCCGTTCACTGCCGGAATGTAACCAGTGTCGTCGCAAATTCATGGATGCAGCTCAGTTAAAGAAACATCTAAGAACACATACAGGTAATGTTGTTCCTTGTCTTTTGTGGGGTTTGTGGTTTGTTTTTTCTTGAAGTTACATAGGCAAAACAACGTTGGGCAAATGACAGTTGTCTCTGTGAACTCCTGCTTTACTTGTACGTAATGGAGCCTGTATAGCTAACGAAGAGATTTGACGTCAAGAATGCAGGAGGACAAAAAAAGCTTGTTTTAGAGCAGCAGAAGCAGTGCCTATTACAGGAAGAGAGATTATCCCCCATTTTTGCAAAGCGTGCCGTGGAAAATGCCAGTTAGCTCTCCTGTGATAAGATCCTAGACCGGGAATTCAGTTTGTCCAGAGAGCTGCATCCAGCATCTATGGGGCTTTCATTTAGCTAATTAGTAACAGAAAGTGTATGTCCTAAATGAGTTGGGCACCCCTGTCTGTGAGGGATGGGTGCTTATGAAAAGGACTGTGACCAGAAAAATAATTATTTCCATTTACCTTTTTGTTACACTGTAATAAACTGGATATTGAAAGGAGGTGGGCTGGGAGGAAGTGTGTCAGAGGGTGTTTTTAAAAGTTTCAGAGGGCAAGGTGGTAGTGAATGACTGGAGAACAGATAAAAATGTTGATCTACCCTCTTGTAATAACAAGGCATAAACTTCTTAAAATAGTTTTCTTTGAAGGGTAAGTCCATAAGGTGATGTGAGAATAATTTTGTCTTTTAAAATAACTGTAAACAGTGGAAATTGTTTCTCCCAAAGTCAAATTCTTTCGCACGTTGTCTGCAGCTGTAATACATAACTCAGTCTGCGGCATACTGTTGACACGCACAGCAGTTTTGTAGCTGAAGGTGATAAAGCTCTCTAAATGTAGTGGGAAATGAGTTTGGTGTGGGAAATGAGGAGAGGAAGCATACTTGCAAAGGAAGTTGCAAAAATAGATGGAGCTGAATTGTAGCAGAAACTGGCTTGCAATATATTTTGCTTCCAGAAAAGACAGGTGAGATACCAGTATTAATTATGCAGAAATAATAATTGATCTGTCCCATCTCAGAAGCAAAAAGTAAAATTCCAAGACATTTTGGGGACAGGTGTTAACATTGATATGACTGTTCTGCTTTGGCAGCAGTTTGGTAACACTGTCATAATAATACAGTGCACCTGGGAAGTTACTCCTGTTTTCAGTAATAGGCTGGGACTAGAGGACTAGAGGTCCCTTCTGACGAATATTTCTTGTTGTCTTATCCTTTATCCCCACCCGTTAAAGCCATATGAAGGCAGGTAAGCATTGCAGTTCTAAGCTAAATGTGAAGCCTCCTGGGAAACTGGCTGCTGTCAAATCCCTGGGTTTGGTGTGCTTTGGTGGTGTGAATTATCGCAGTGGTGATCTGGATTCCCATGTCTGGTGTCTTAAAGAACCTCAGCACAATCCCAGGGATTTGTTATGGTGTAAATTAGGATTTGCTTTGGTTGGGTAGTATCTGTTTCTTATGAACCTTCTTATAATTTAATTGGCCTTTCTGCTTCCACTCAATTACACACAAAAATTCCAAATGTAGTAAAAAAAACCCCAAAACAAATAAACAAAAAACCCAAAAACAAACTCACAATTTATTCAACCCATGATAATTTAATTTTTTTTCCAACTGGTGTTCCCAGAATATCATAGGCCCAGTGTGATGGAGCCTTAGAGAAAGCCAGCCAACTTGTTACAATAATGGATTCACTTTCCAGCTGTGGAAATTTGGACTTACTCATCTGCATGGTGCTGCACGTGAGCCTGGCGTTAATGCCTACTGGTTCAGGGCCATCCTTTCTCAAAACATTTCTGTTCCACATGGAACACCCACATCTGTGTCATAGGTACAGCTTTTGGTTGCTCTGAGGGCTTGGATCACCTAATTCTTTGTCTTCAAAAGGGAGAAATGCCAGAGGTGTACGTTTAAAATTATATACCCTCATTTTGACTAAGTGAGTTAATTCAGCTTTGGATATCTGTCCTGATCCACGTCAGAAATGTGAGGAACTATCAGGGCTCACTTGATACTGTCTATGGGAAAATATAAAATGTTTTTAATATATTGATGAGAAATGCTATATTAAAAGTGGTGTCATATTTCTTTTTGATAGGTGAGAAGCCCTTCACTTGTGAGATTTGTGGCAAGTCATTTACAGCTAAAAGTTCACTTCAGACTCACATTAGAATTCACAGGTAGAGTATGACTAATTTTCATTACATTCTTTAAAAATGTAACTTCTAATCTGATAACCTGTATGCAGTGCTTGTTCAGTTATAGAATGGTCAGAACTTGTCTGCATTTTGGGTGGATTAGTAAAAGCTAAAATTTTTGCTTAATCTATGTAAGGAATTAAGTGGGAATGGAAAGTACCAAACTGCTAAATACTCATGTACCAGGACGTTGTAAGAGTCTCCTTTGGTGTTTTGTGTCTGTTCAATGACAAGGTACTTAGTGGCATATTATTTATGTGAAAATTTTACTGTGAATTTTTGTGTGACAGCAGAACAGTAGGCACGGTGTAACAAGGTTATTGGAGCATTTTCCTGTCACTCTGTAACCTATCACGTCCCATTAGTAGCGTTACTTGTCTTTTACCCTTGTCATTGTGATGCATTGCTTAAAGGCATGTTAGATTTTAAATCTCTGGAGAACTGTTGTATAAGAAAACATTTCCAGTAAAATTTCTTATCCCTTTGACTCAGGCAGCAATTAGGATTTGGACACAACACTTAGTTTTCAAGCCCAACGTGTTAGTAAATGTTCTTAAAATAGTGCTTAGAGTTGTGCAAAGTAAGCTGCTGCATTCTTGGCAAGGTCTAGCAGCACAAAGCTTGTACCTCTGGGGTTATGACATGAGGGCAGATACCTCTGTAGCTCTTGAGTATATACTAATCAAAGAGTTGTACAATTTGTGAAGTCAAGTAGAAATAATCAGGAAGACAAATGGATAACATTTTTAATGTCACTATTCTGAAGAGCTTATGATTTTAGCAAGACAAAGTAATCACTTAAGTATTTTATTATAGAACAAGTTTCAGAAAGCAGCACTGTCTAAGTGAATATTTTAATGAGATCAGATTTTCTCTGTTTGCAGAGGAGAAAAGCCATATTCTTGTGGTATATGCGGAAAATCCTTCTCTGATTCCAGTGCTAAGAGAAGACACTGTATCTTACACACAGGCAAGAAGCCTTTCTCCTGTCCAGAATGCACTTTGCAGTTTGCTCGTCTGGACAACCTGAAGTCTCATTTGAAAATTCATAGCAAGGAAAAGCAGTTTCAGGAAGCCAGCGCTGCCCGGAGCACCAGCGCTCACCCAGAAGTGAGAAACATACTCCAGCTGCAGCAGTACCAACTTGCCACCTCTGGAGGGCAGGAAATTCAACTGCTGGTTACAGATGCAGTGCACAACATCAACTTCATGCCTAGCCATAATCAAGGCATTAGTATTGTGACTGCGGAAGATGGCCCAAACATGACAACAGAGCAGGCTGCGAACCTCACGCTGCTTGCGCAGCCACCACAGCAGCTGCAAAACTTGTTGCTTTCAGCTCAGCAGGAGCATGCAGAACAAATCCAAAGTATCAATATGATCGCAAACCAAATAGAGGCTGCCCAGCCTGAACAAATGCATGTAATCACTCTGTCCAAGGAAGCACTGGAACATCTCCATGCTCATCAAGGACAAAACGAACAAATCCACTTAGCAGGGTCTTCACATCCAGCTCAGCAGGTGCAGCTGGCTCAGGAATCAAGTCAACAGCCTCACTCTAGCCATGATACAGTTTCTTCCCATCAAATTAGTGAAGAACAGAACCAAAGTGTGCATGTTTCTGAATCCCATCAGCAGTCTTTGTCAGTAAATGAGTCATCTTGTGAGCATCCTACGCAAGGACAGGCTTTCTGAAACGCTTATTTGCCCTCGGACAGCTAGGCCATAGTATGCTTCTCATCCAGACAGGGAATTACATGTATCATTCTTATTTTTCTGCAGCGTAATGTATCTGAGGATGCATTTCTTGGTGATTTTAGATGGGTGACTCAGTTTTCTTAACCTTATTTATTTTAAATTTTTTTTCAATTTTCCACACTGATATTTCTTTACCACTTAGTCCATACCTCACAAATGATTAATGTGGGGTTTTGTGCCTGATACACATCCATGCCTACTGAGGAGATATTTGGCTCCTTATTTCCATTTCTCTGTGACTCTCCAGAGGAGTGCACCTTGCTGGTAGAAAAACAGTGTTTAAGACATCTGCAGGTCATAAAGTCCCACTGACAAAGTCAACATTACCTGAGCTGCTGTCAAGCTTACTAAGATAAGCAGTACTTTTTGCAACGCTAACACCATATGTCTTATGTTTAATGAGCTTTCTCTTTGCAGGTTAATGCATAATTTTCTATGTGATCATTCCCTGAAGTGCATTATAATTTACTGGCTACCAAATTCATTTGGTTTGGGTTGAAACTGTTGCAGCCTGTAGCTGGCCCTGGCTCTTCCCTTCTGTTCACTGTATGCTGTACAAGTTTTGCTCCTCAGAAATGCTTAAGCCATTGCCTTTGCATAGTGGCAGTGGGTTGTGGTGGTTACACTGGAGAATTGAAAAGCCCTAATTCTGCTCTCTTTGTTCTACCACCCACTCTCTGTGTGACTGTGGGCAAGGTGGTTGACCTCTGTGCCTTATTTCATCCTCTGTTCAGTGGGGATAGTGTTCACACACTCTGCCAAGCACTTTGAAGAGCTCCTGATGTTGAAGGCACTGTCTATTGAAGTGCAAAATTCTCTTCCTGACAGGATTCTGTCTAAGCTTAGGAGCCCGTGTGTATTTAAAGTGTTATTTTTTGTACTTTTGAGAGAAGAATGTAATCATACTTTATATGTTAAGACTGGTAATTGTTTATGTGAGGACTTGAACAATGAAGAGCATCACTTCAAAGCTGAATGAGCTACATAAATGGGGCACGTCGCTTAAAGTTGTATAGCTATTTTGTTGACTAAATTAAATGTATACAGACAGTTTTCAATGACTGGCTGCTAACAAAAAAGATTTGACATCTTAATAAAATGTCTTGCCAAAATACATGCTTTGTATTTCCAAGTTTGGCTACTGGTAACATCTCACATAGTAGTCTGGTGTGTTAAAATCCAGATAAAATGTCACTATTACTGAAAACAACATGCTCAGTTTTCACTTCAGCTTTAAAATACTTCTGATTGATGTTTTATGTTATAACAAGGGAAAAATCTAAAAATTAAGGTGAATATAAAAGCAAAATTATCCAGATTTTAGATAATATTCCTCGTTCAAGTCCATACTACTTGGCCGGCTCTTGACTGGATGCTGCAGAAGTTTGGGTAAGTACCTCCATTTTTTCCAAGTACTAGATCACTTTTATGATAAAAGGTAGTAAGTGAGAACAAGCAAATAAATAAATAAATAATACCATCCCAAAAAAACCCTCTTATTTCCTCTCAGAATGGAGAAATAAAATTTGTATACTTCCTGCTACCAAAGCAAACCAGCATATTCTGCAGTCCTACTTGAGAAGCTTGAAGTCTTGATGCTGTAAGAACACGTTATTAAATAGATCAAAGCTTTTACAACACCTGTGAAAATCTCACTGATTAATTGTGTAAGTTTACAGTAAATATTCTATCAGTTTCATCCTAACAACTTCTGGTTTTATCTAAAACATTGTATGGTGCAGCCAGAACATTGTCAGGTTATAAGTTTACGGGAGCTTGCACTGAATTCATTCTGTGCCGTATATTTATGAATTCTGAAATGCTTAAGAACTGGTTACAAGCTAAATTCTACGGCTCCCAGTAAAGTAACTGTTCAGTTGTTTCCTTTTGTTTTTTTTAACTTTATTTTGTTCATTATGCAGTTACCCTTGCAGGATTCAGTTCAATGCTACAGTTACACATGAGACGCTACCACACAATGACTTCTCAATGCATTCCCTGTAACAAAAAAATAGTAACTGAAGTTTTGCGTTTGGAATTTTTTATGCTTTTCAACAAACTGCCAGAGAAGAAACGAGCATCAGTGAATAGCACAGCAGTGACTAATCTTGCACCCTCATTGCTTAAGCTGTCAGCACATACTGTAAGTTGCACTCGGGAAGCTGGCATGGCTTCTCATATCACAAATGTTGCTTTTTTGGACACCATTTGCTTCCTTTCTAGTGAATGCATTTCTGTTAAAGATGAAAATGAATCCTTTTTCTGTGTGTGTGTTTTTAAGGCTATGGCTGAAGCCTACAATTGCTTTGCATTTGAAAGGAAACCCCTTCAGCTTTGTTTTTCAGTCCAGCTGCCACTGAGAACTAGTTAGGAAAAAAAGGCATCCCTTAAAAACTGTTCAAAACTGCTGTTTCAAAGCAGCTCTCTAAATATCTTTACTCCCTAGCCAGTAAACACCTTAACTTCTTTTCTCACATAGACTAATCTTCTTAACAAATCCGTACTGCTGCTTAGTATGTTAAAATGAGATTAGGGTTTTAGGCATAAATGCAGGACGGTAAAAGGACTACAGAGAGATCCATTTTTTGAGAAATTAACACCATTGTGTGTCTTGTGCTGCATGTGTAAGTTGCCCAGTGTGGTTGAATTCTGATAGAATTTTAGCATTGTCTTTTTTTTTTTTTTTCTCAAATGCAAGTTTACCGGATTTTGGTTTTTTTCTGAAAATTTTGGTTGGTTCTCAAGGTGCAAGTTGAAATAAATCCTCAAGAGGTGGAGCAAGCACGCTGTGAAGTGCGTATCTGACTACTGTGTGTGTATTTCCCCTGCTTGGCCTTCCAGCCCAGCATCTCATTTTTGATAGATGAATATCAGAGTATTTATTTCATATGAGCTGTGAAAGCAAATTATCCTACCAATAAGAAAAGCTTCATCCTGGCAAGTGTAACTTTTCAAGGCTCATTTAAATGCTTGGTTTATGCTCTCCCTTCTGCTCAGGGGGACTAAAAAAAGCACTGCTAGGGGTTGTGCAGCAATTACCTCTTAGTGTCTAAGAGGAAGAGATGACTCACTACCCCACCACAAACTTTCCAATGGAATGCCTGCTCACAGGTTAAAGTTATGGACATTGAGCCTGATACAGATGTTGTTCAGGAAACAGTTGTTCAGGAAAAGAGTTTTGCTTGCATCTCTTCATTGTGAAAGACTTGTTTTACTATTGTAGCTGCTTAGTCATTGTGACAAAGGTCACGGTTTGCTAAGATCTATCCTAGTATGCTGTCGTGGGTTTTTTTCAGTCTTTTCCCACTTCACGTTAACTGCAAGTTAGTATGGAATTCATTCCTAATCACTGACCCGGTGCCTGTAGGAGCACAACAGCCTGTCTCCCCACATCTTCCATCTCTGCAGCATACTGCCTCCTTGACTTGAAAGTGTCCTTATTCAGGTGGAGCTGAGTGTGACATGGGCGTGGCTGGCAGGAGGCAGGTTTGCACAGCAGGCGTACCCTGCAGGCTGGGAGCGGTTGTGGGTGATTCCTGTGTACGCTTATCTCCACGCTGTCAGGAGTCTGGCCATGTGGGCTTTTTCCCAGTCCTACTGCACTGCAGGTTCTCTCCAAGAGCTGAGGAAGAAGAGGTTATGCCATACTCTCCATAGCTAGGATTTTAGGACCTCTGTCATCTGTTCATTAGAGACATTAAAGAGTATGCTTCTTGCAGAGCTGCAGTGCTGTGAGCTGTGGCAGTTCTCTATGTTCTATCGGTTTTCAGATCCTCTATAAAACATGGCAAACAACAAATGGCTTTCCACAACAGAGGGACTACTGTTCATATCTGTCCCAAGAAAGTCTTCCCAATGGAAAAAACCATCCAGGCATCTTCTAGTTGAACCAGCATCTCACTGTAGTACGCTTACTGCTCATTTCTGGCTAATATTTTAATCCTACCCAATTGAAAGTATCTTTGGAATAGCAAGAAGCAGAGTTTTGGTTCAGTTGGCGAACTCCCTACCTTGTCCTTCAAGTTTTTCTGACACCTGCAACTACATCCCACTGTCTGCCTTCCATGAGGGAACCTACTCTTACATGTTCATGGGTCTTCCCTTCAGACTACTGGATCCTCCTTACCCTGGAGGGTAACATTCCTCATGGCTATTACAGCAGTCACCTGGAGAGCTTCAGGATGTTGTGGACATCCCAGTTAGGATACTGTCATCCTCAGTAGCCTTGCTTTGAATTTCTTGATAAAGTGGTGTCACTTTCTGCCTTTCATCTGAAAGGTGAAGTTCACAGAGGTCTTCCATCTTTGTGTAGCTGAACCTGTCCTTTGTTTCCTGCCAGTAGGAGCCCCTTTTTAGAAGTCTCCTTTGATGTTTGACTGCTGGGTGATCCAGCAGCTGTCATTTCCGTGCATAGTATCCCTGAGAAAGGACTGATGGCAGCCCAAGAGCCTGGAACAGTGCTGGTGGCCCTCCCACTAGTCATCACATCACACTGCAGTTCAGCAGCCTCTTCAGATAGGTTGTAGAGTGTTTGCTCTCCAGGTATTTGCCAGGAAGTTACTTGGCATTTTTATCAGCGTTATTCTTTATGCAGCTTTTAGTGCTAATAATAATGCTAAAACCAATTGCACACAACTGCAGTTGTTTGTATGTAACCATCCAAAGGGAGGGTGTCAATAGAGCCAGGCTCTGCTTGGTGGTGCCAAGCAATAGGACAAGAGGTAACAGGCAGAAACAGATGCACAGAAAGTTCCACTTGAATATGAGGAAGAATTTCTTTACTGTGCGAGTGGTCACACACCGAACAGATTGCCCAGTGAAGTTGTGGAGTTGCCCTCACTAAAGAAACTTACTTGAAAACCATCTGGATGCAATCCTGTGTCATGTGCTCTGTGATCACCCTGCTTGAGCTGGGAGGTTGGATTGGATGCCCACAGTCATTCTGTGATTCTGTGATTTCACTTGCCGTACACCCAGATGTCTCTAGGTGACCCCTAGATGGTCTTCTTTAGTATCTTCGTGTAGGGGATCTCTGTCAAATTTATTCTGCTTTTCAGTCCCTTTCAGATGCTATTTGGGACTGAAAGGAACTGAAGTAGCTGCAGCCACAGCAGGTGGAGAGGTTTAGAGTGAGGAAACCCTCTGAGAATCACACAGGAGCAAAGCTCTTAGGTCTCACATCAGGCCATGTGTGCACTTTTCAAAGGACTCCAAATGATGACACAAAACTGGGAGGATCAGTTGACTCCCTGGAAGGCAGGGAGGCCCTGCAGAGACCTCGACAAATTAAAGGGCTGGGCAATCACCAACCATATGAAGTTCAACAACGAAAAGTGTTGAATTCTGCACCTGGGATGGGGCAGTCTCACATGTTTGTACAGGCTGGGGAATGAAATGCTGGAAAGCAATGCCACAGAAAGGGATCTGGAGGTCCTGGCAGATGGCAAGTTGGATATGAGTCAGCAGTGCCCTGGCCAACCGTGGAGGGCCAACCGTGTCCTGGGGGGCATCAGGCAAAGCACCACCAGCCAATCGAGGGAGGGGATTGTCCCTCTCTGTTCTGCACTGGTGATTCTGTGATTCTGTTTCCAAGACCATTAGCTGCACGATCTTTGAAAAGGTTTCAGTATCACTGGTTAAATGTACTGCACAGTCTCTTGTGTTTTCTATATTTTCCTTCATGGCAATTGTTTTTCCCTCCAAACTGAATGCACCGTGGCAGGTCTGGTGAGCAGAGCAGCACCAGGAAACTCACCTTTAACTCTTATCACTGGCAAAACATTTATGCTCATCTACATAGTACGAACAGGCTTGCAAAACAATAGCGTGTTGTTATAAATGGTAATAGAGAGAGTCTGAAATTAGGATTAATCATCCAGTTTGAGATTTTAATAAATATCATTTTCATAATTGGCAACCTGTTGAATGGAATTTAATGTACCTGAATTACAAAGTGATGAGAAAAGGAGAGAAAGAAAAACCAGAACAGATAGAGACAGCAAGTAATTAATGGCTCTTGGCTTGCTCTTTTTTTTCCTTAAAAAAGCCCATCATAAATTTTCAGAAAACAGTCCTGTTGTGCAAAAAAGTTATGCTTGTTAGGCTGACTCTTGCTTTTCTTTTTGACTTTTGAGTATCAGTTGACTGTTAGCACTATGCTTATAGTTAATCCCCTTCCTTGCCCACAATGACAATAAGGATTTCCTTGCCTAGAAATTATCAGTGAAAGAAAAAAACCTTTACTTCTTTTTTTTTTTTTTTTAAAGAAAAAATATTAACAGGAGACAGTCATATGTACGTGCAGAATGAAATTTCAGGAAAAGAATCCACACTCTGTCGCGCTCTGCCTGGGCTGCTGGCAGGAATGATGTCTCAGCAGTGCCCAGCAAATACAGCTGCGGGTAGGAGTTTCTGCGTCAAAAGGAGACACACGCTTTACACAGGGTGTAATTAAGCTGTAAATCTCCTCGCCACAGAAATGCGTGGATACCACATTTTTTACATTTGTCTGAAAAGCAAAGAAATTCACATGAAAAAGAGACACCAATGGCAATTAAACACAAAGATACCGGGAAATCCTTGAGCAGAAGCGCACTGCTGGCTGGGAGAGTAAAGGGGAAGCAGTGCTCTTGTTTGATTTTTCTTACCACTTCTTGCTGGGCATTTGCTCTTAGATACCATTAGCAACAGGCTCTTCACCGTTTCTTTTAAACAATCCTGTACTGACAGCATCTCTCATGAGCTCTGGAAAGAGCTGGCTTCAGTCCTCTGCTCTGCCACACACTTTCTGTGTAACCTCATTTTCCTTCCTTCAGGAGAAAACAAATTGGAGCATTTCCCAATCTCTGACAGGGTTTAAACCTGCTTATGTTAGGCTTGGGGAGCGCTTAGAAACATGGGGTGGGGTGTGTGTGCTGGTATTTGGTGTTGCTGTGGGGCCAGGCTCTGCTGACAGACTCAAACTCGTGGTAGCCAGGGTGCCATGGGTCCACGGCAGGTGCCCATGGCAGTGATGGTGATGGGGCTGCTCTGGGACCCAGTTTTCCATGTGGCCAAGTGCATGGCAGAGGTTTACCCTGGGCTTCAGCCCCAGAATCAGGTTGGGAGCAGGAGGAGTTGCGTGGACTGTGAAGTAAATAAGCCAAGGAGTGACTGTGCCTGGCAGCAGCTCTTGGGAAGAAAATATTCTGAATTTCATGATTCTGTTTTCCTTTGGCACTGCCAACTGCAGGCACCAGAACTAAGGCTTTATGGACTCCTGGCTCACTGCTTCCTGGGGCAGGGGTTTGCACTGCAGCATCCTTATCTCCTTATTCCTAAGAAATGTTACAGCTGTGCAATGCTGTACAAGGTGAGGGGAGACCTCATCACTCTCTACAACTACCTGAAAAGAGGTTGTAGCCGGGTGGGGGTTGATCTCTTCTCCCAGGCAACTATCAGTAAGACAAGAGGGTACAGTCCCAAGCTCTGCCAGGGGAGGTTTAGGTTAGATATTAAGAAGAAATTCTTTACAGAGAGAGTAATCAGGCATTGGAATGGGCTGCCCAGGGAGGTGGTGGATTAACCATACCTGGAGGTTTTTAAGAAGAGACTGGATGTGGCACTTGGTGCCATAGTCTAGTAACTGTGGTGATAGTGGATCAAGGGTTGGACTTGATGATCTCAGAGGTCCTTTCCAACCCATCTGATTCTATGATTCTGTATCACGCACATCACAGCTCAGCCCTGAACGTAGCTCTGGCTGTTCAAATGAGAAAGCAAGGAGCTGCAAACCTCATGGGGTTTCAGACGCCTTCCCTGGGAAGCTCAGCTGTGTGGCAGAGGCACAACATGCAGCCCCACCGCAGGGTGCACAACCCTGACCTTTCTGCCCACCCTCCCTGCCTGTAAGCATTTATCTGCCAGGTTCATTCCCCAGCCAGTTGCTGCAGAAGTGTGTGCCTCTTGGCTTTTTTTTCCATTTTTTTTCCAGCCACCATCCCAACAATAGCAACAGGGACCGTGAGATGAACAGAGGCACTTCTTTGCTTTATGCTTTAAGGCCAGCCCGGCTGGCTTTAGGCCGCAGCTTGTGGTGCTTGTGTGCTACAGCCCATGTGGAAATGAGACTAGGCTGGTGGACAGGGGTGTCCCATATCTAGATAGCAGTGTGCTCCTGAGGCAACAGTACAAGCAACAAGGACTGGAAACATTCACCCTGCAGCCTTCACCAAGCCACTCACTTGCCTCAAGGCCCTGCATCCAGTATCCTGGACAGTAAGGGACTGTGACTCCCCGTGCACACAAAAATGCAGTTTGTGATGCTCAGCAACATCTTTGAATACCTCCTTGCTTATATCTGTCTCACATGGCAGGAAGGGGTGGGGGCAGTACCAGTATAACTCAATATGTGTGGAGCAGACCTTCAGAGAAAAACCAGACACCCACTACATCTGCAAACAGGGATTTAGAGCCATTTGCATGTACTTCTGCAAGTGCTGGGAATTACACCGGAGGCACGAGGGGTGCAGAGCAATGACTGGCTTAGGAGGTGGCTTAGGTTGTAGTTCATGAGGGCAGTACAAGCTGCGATAGGACAGGGTAAGGGAGGGTATTAAACTGCTTATAAGCACTTTTTTTTTTCTTACCTTGAAAATACAGGCTCTGAAGCTGAAATTTCCAAGCAAGTTTGCAGATTCTTTGGTAGAATTTGCATGACAGGAGACAAAGAAGGTAACTCTTGCATCCTTAGGTTCTTTGTGTCCTGTCTGAGGCTGCAGCCTCTCGCAGCTCAGTGCCACCCACAGATTTTGAAAGTGAGCTTTTCCACCCCAACCTATTTAACAGCCTCAGAGACCCTCCAGGCAGGATGGCGCTCTCCAGGTGCTTTCCCTGTTCAGTTTGAGCTATCCTGCTAGTGAGACCCAGATGACTCTTGTAACAAGAATTTCCCAAGCAGCAGGATCCAGACTTTTAGGGCACACCTCACCAAAAGCTGCTGCCCAGTGTATTCCAGGATTTGTAGTTTTAGGAGAGGCATAAAAATACCACGGGCCACTTGACTTGCGGTGGATATTATGACTGCTTCTTCACTAAGTGTGTAATTAGTTCCTGGAAGCTTTGGTGTCCCTCTAAAATGCTGGAACTCAGAGGTGAGGTGTGAGCATATGTCTCCCTGGTGACGTGCTGCATTGATGGCCAACTGCTGGGGATGAGAAGATGCTCAAGTGGCCTTATGAGTCTCTTACCAAATCTCCTTTCTTAGACAAGTTAGTGGCCTTAACTCACCACAGAAACACAGCTGCATCTTTATCCTTCCTTCTTCTAACCCTGCTCTCCCTGACAGGTGTCCTTCCTCGGCTGAGTGCTGCCACTGCCAGAGCTCTCCCAGCAGGAGATGCTGGACATTCTAAGAGGAGTAGCAACTAAATGCACTGTAGGTAATAGCTCATAGAGTGCCTCTTGGGATGGAAACAGAGCTCTTCCCAAAGGTCTGTTAACGTTTCAGTAGTGAAACAGAAAGATGGATGCAGTTGTTCTCCCAGGCTGATGTGCACCCCACGTTCCTGACCTCAGCTAAGCTGCTCACTGACAACCTTGTGATAAATGCCTGTGATAAACCTAGTCCCTGATGATTACTTTTGTCAAGCCTGCAGATATCATAACTGGAAAGGGAGATGAAGGACAGTCAACTTATGGTCCCACCTTTGAAGGTACGTTTCCCCAGCTATCTTACTGCACAAATGGTGAATTTCTGCAAAAAACAAGTTGTTGATATGATCTTATTCCCATAATAACTTGGGGATTTTTTTTCATCTCCCTAAAGCAAAAAAGTTTACTTTTCGCTCAGATTATCTGCTTGTATTAGCAAGAGCAGAATGCTTTAGTGAGAACACTCTGTAACCTTGTCCCCCTCCTCTGATGTCCCCTTGCCCGAGATTTAGCTCCACCAGCCCCTTCTCCTTGCCTAAATGAGGGATGATGGTCACCCACTGCCTACTTCAAGGCTCAAATATTCACCTTTGTGGAAAGGACCTTAGAAATGCAGAACTGGATTAGCTACATATCTCCAGGCACCCATACTACCTGGTTAAATGCATTTAATGTAATAGAAGTTATCAGCTTTAACTCCAGATTTCCTGGACCTGGCAGCTTTTTCAGGCTTGAGCACACCGCAAGCACTCCTGCCAGCAGCTACAGCTCTGCAGATGGAAGTGGGGTTCTGAATCTCACAAAAAACTGTGAAAGTCAAGAAATGACTGTTCATGAACATGAGCTAAGTTTAACAAAAAATGTTCCCTCATGCTGGTATAAAGTAATAAAATGTAAATAAAAAAGAACATTATATCCTTCAATATTTAAGAAAAACAACCAATAAAATTGACATAGGCATTTGGGATCCTCTTAAATGCTACCCATCAAGATATTTTATGACAGTTAAAGCACTTTTGAATCTGATTTGTGTTCCCTTATATAAAAGCTTTACCATTTGAGCATGCTGGCCAGCAGCCAACACTGAGATCAGAAATGCCAAGTGTAGCTGAAAACTTCCTTTCCCAAGATGCTGAAGAGCTCGCCTGTGACGAGAAGCTGCTCTCACTTCAAGGTCCCAGGTTGGACAGAGCCAAACATAGTGGCGGTGGCAGGAAGGAAAGCTGATGGAGGTGGAAGCCCAGTGTGTGAGATGTAAGGCAGTAAATGCTATGGGCTGCCTAGAGTGGACAGAAAGGGGCAAAAGTCACTTCTTTTGTGCTAGAGTTCCTGGAAGAGCAGCAAGCCTAGCCTCTTGGGACACACACATCTCTGAAAGAACATAAGCTGGTACTGGAAAACAATAGGACTGGATGTTAAATTGTTTATAAAGTGGATGTCACCAAGGATTTAAATTTTGTGAATCCTCTTTTCCAGCAATGTTATCCAATGGATTTGCGCTAGTGTCCGTCTTACACCCTTTGTACTTTCTGTTCGGGTAGAAATTGCCTTTTTTTATGACCCAGAGATTTACCTGATCTACACGTTAAGTAGAAATGAGTACCTCTGTACAAAGGAGAGCTGTGGCCTTCCACACTTACTGGTCTCCAGCACAAAGCCCCAGCCCATGTGCAGCATTTGGATGCATCCGGCTGGATGGATGGAGCATCCGGCTCCATCCTTCTCCAAGCAGAGCTTGTGCTTTCCCTCTGCTACCCAGGAAAGAAGCAGCCATGTCATGTGGGAAGGGGACAATGCACCAAAAATTGCTTTGGTAATTTTAAGGAGCATTTAATTTGGAATCGGTCAACCTTGAAAGTGTCCCTGGAAGAGCTCTGTTATCCATATGGCACATACTCCATGTGCTGATGTATTAAAGGAGAGGGCTGCTAGTTCTTGCCCTCTCCTTCTTTAATTAAAAGTCGCTTTTCACCGTTGAGAAAGGTGTTCCCTTGGGTCTGCCTTTCTATTTTAAGGCTTAGATTGCTATCCTTACTTCCTGCAAAACTGCTTTACACTGAGGGCAGAGGACAAATATCTTCGATATCCGACAAGGGTGAGAGATGCCCGTGTCAGCCAGTAATGTTGTGGGAGACTCCGTGCTTGGCATGGGTCTGGGCACTGCAACCAGCGCCTGCTGAAATTAATCGGACACAACCTCATTTTACTGTAACGAGATGAAAGGACTGGGGCAAGTACACAGAATCACTTGGACTGGAGCATTATGTCACAGCACAAAGCACCCCACGCCAAAATTAGTCTGCTGAAGTAATTTTGCAAACCACAAGGCAGCAAACAGGGAGAAACTGTTCAGTTAAAATTTAACTACCATTTTTATGACAGTTTCTGAGAAGGGCATTCAAACAGGGTAACAAGAATGAGAAAAAAAGAATCAGAGAATAATAACATCTAAAATTTCTACAGTTTCCTCAAAGCTTGTTGAGAGTTCAGTGGAGCTCTCAGTGTGATCAGGTCAGACCAGTGATGGAGGATGACAGGATCAGTAGACTCCCTGCTCCCCACCTCATAGCCAGGCTCCCCTGCACAGAGAAGGAATCAAGTTCTTGCCATCATCCTCCAAACTCAAGCATGCCTAATGTCTCTTCTTCACCAGTCATTCCTCTTGAGAGCCGTTTCTTCTCTCCCTCAACAGTTCTTCCTCAGCCAGCATGGAGCATCCTCTTCACCTTTTCACTTGTTTCCATCGCCTACCTTCTCTCATCCTGGAAAGCTTCCACTCTGGGAGCACCCTGACCTCCTTAACTAAATATCTGCTCTCTATTTATTCAGCTCTGTCATATTACTTTGATAAAGAAGTCTCCTGCTCACCCTCCTGTGTGACTCACCAAGCGCTGGGAGCAGCCAGCCATGTCCTGTCCTCACAGTCCTGACTGTGCTCCATGGGGGATCTTGTCCCCAGCACTGCTGACAGAGGCACGAGGGGAGGCAGAGCAGAGGCTGTGCTTGGAGCATCTGCTCTGCCTCCCACCTTCCTCATCCATAATGTGGGAAAAATCATAAGCAGCCATGGGGAACTGCCATGTTAAGTACCCAGAGCTCCTCTGGCAAGAGGCATTCCAGACTAACAGGGAGCCAAAAATACCTAGAGTGCTTTTCTGTGGATATTTTTTCATTAGCTTCTTTACTGGCTTAAGCACTAGACAGTAGCAGGAAGCTCTTTGTAGAAATAACATTGATTCAAACCAAACTTGGCTGGCATGAGACTTGATGAGACCTTTGAGGGAAAAGAAGGGAGAGTGGGAAGGAGGAAAGGGGAGCTTGTGGGAGCTGGCAAAAGGGACTTGTATGGTGAATAGCAGCAAAGGGAGCAACACAACTGCAGCCCTTCATCCCTCAACTCTTTCCCTA
Organism: Pseudotriccus pelzelni; assembly: GCA_035584735.1. NCBI lineage: Eukaryota > Metazoa > Chordata > Aves > Passeriformes > Tyrannidae > Pseudotriccus > Pseudotriccus pelzelni. Next base: position 70,204,380 of record JAWMRA010000113.1, read on the forward strand.
GATGAAAGCATCTCCGTCCATCACAGGAGAAGAGGGGTCCTCAGGGTGGCCAACAAGGGTGGCCACAACAACAGCTCATAGGTCTGCATCACCTTCCAGCCAGCTCCCTACCTGGACAAAACATATGTGGCTTCTGGGCAGGTGCTCACAAGCTTGGCATCACTGTACTGTGCAGGATGTCATCCTGGCTCTGCAGGGCGTTGCTGCCCAGAAGGAAGCGTCCATCAAACCCCTCTGGCAGCTACAACACAAATGCCTCTGGCCAGAGGGCGGAACTGAAGGACCTAATGACCCCCATTACTTCCTTCTCTGCCCTGGCCTGGCTCAAGCTCGAAAACCCTTTCGTAAAACTAAGGAAGCTGTCAGGGCATCTCCAGGACCAAGTTTACAAACTTGTGGCTGCACAGCTTGGTGTCAGCTGAAGGTGGTCCCTTCAGACAGACAGGGAGGCATTTCACAAAACCTCCAGGCTCTACTCTGCCCTCAAGAGCTGAAAGAAACTATTTTAGTGAACGCATACTAGAAGTTTGTTCCCAGTAAATGTATAGGACAGGCCCTGTTAAAATTTTTAGTTTTCAGGAATGTAATAAGCAAGATTATTGCTCTGAGCAGTTTGTTTGATGGAAGAGAACAAAATATGTAAGTATTACCATAAAGAGAGAAATTCACAGTGCAGTTTCCATTTTACCATCATGCAGAAAGACAACATTTTCAAAGGTAGCAAAAAACATCGCTGTCAAACCTACAGAGAACAAACCAAAAGTCAGATATATTTATAACCAGTGACATTCACCTGAAGTTTCCACCTTGCCTGGCTCTGTGCAATCTGAAAAGTGTGTGATCCATGATCTTACAGTAAGGCCCTCCTAAATTTGAGTGGGAGTTTAATCCTGAGGAAGCAAAAAGTAGCCATAGCATATGACAAGGGCAGATGTGCACTTTCCAGCTCTGCTCTGCTCAGTCTTTCTGACATTCCTACTTGGACAAGGAACACCTGCAGTGTCCTCCATGCTTGGTACCACTGCTGGATGGGATGGGGTAGGGTGGGATGGGATACAGTACAAAGCTTTATGGAGCATTGCTGGCACCCATTGCCATGACGGTGCCTGCAGGAGGCACAGCTCGTCCTCCCACAGCGTGGGAGCAGGACAGGCTGAAAAATCATAAAGATGGCAAAATGTTGGACTGTTTTCAGGATTCAGATCACACAGTGAAGGAAGAAAATGAAAAGATATTTCTCAGGGAGTCACTTCTAATATTGTCACTTCTGACAGTGTGTCTCCTGACTTTTTTTCTCAAAAGGAAAAGCCATTTGTAGCTGGGGCACATGGAACAACACTTAGTTCTTTAAATAAATGTAGCTCCATGATATTTTCATCTCTCCCAAAATATCGATTAAAGGCTACTTAATCAAGAACTGATAGCATTTGCAATTCCATTGAGAAGAATAACTTTCTGAAGAGCAGAGTGAGTGCAGCCCAGCAGTTGGAAACAGGTGCCTGGGTTTGTTAATGGTCCTGCACAAGGCAGAGGCGGCAGAGCTTGGCTTTGGATGGAGACAGATCACATGTGCACTTTCTCCCTCCCGTAGGCAACTGATCAAGGGCGTGGAGATCCTCCAAAGACTGGAAGTTGTACCTACACACAAAAAAAGACCTGCAAGATTATTAACTGTGGGAGCTTTGAGCCTTGATTGCCAGCTGGTTTTCCTGCCTGCTGTAAGGCAGAGAATTACTTTCCACTCAGCTTTTTACAGACCTTTCATGGCTTTCACTTAAGGCAAAAATAAAACTGCTTCTTGCACATGTGAATGACTTGGAAACATTCCTTTAGCTTAATAAGAAATGTTCATAAGGTGTTAAAAACTACTTTTACAGGAGTATAGAAAAAGACCTGTGAATATATCTCAGTGCATTTACAATTTATGGGAAATAGTGTTAATATGATTATACAGAGACACAGGGACATGGTAAAATGCACATATGGCTAAAGCACAGGTCGACAGATGGATACACACCCATAGCGATAAAGTTAACTGTTTCTGCCTCTATCACCTCTATCAACACTCCCCTGCCAGGTTTGCCCTATACAGAATCATAGTTTGGGCTGGATGGGACTTTAAAGTTCACCTAGTCCAAACCCCCTGCAGTAAGCAGCGACTTCAACTACATCAGATTACTCAGAGCCCCATACAGCTCAGACACCAGATGGAGTCTGTATATGGGTAATTCAGACAACTCAGAGAAAAAGAGAAAAAAATATACTTGCAGGACTGTGGTCTCCGTGAAGGCCAAACATTTGATCCTGTGCTGACTACTATAACCTAGAAGTAATGCCCTTGAAATCAGGTTGGGCTGCATCAGGCTAAAACCAGGAAACTGTACTGCACACATAAGCTTTAAGTAATTATTTTTAGCAGATGCTCTCAAATACAAAGAAGTGACTGAAACAGAGAAAAATATTGTTTATAAAGTTACTGCAAAACAGGAAATGTTAAGGTTATGGGTGGATATAAATACACAACGATTGCTAGTGTAAGTGATTTCTTACATGCAAGATCTCTCTGACCTACAGTGCAGAGCTGGGGCACAGATGGCTTCAGCAGAGGACAGCAGGTGAGCATTAAAAGATGTGTGGAGGATCAAAATGCAGGCTGGAAAGAGAGGCCATAACCAAGTGCACTGGAAGCTCAAAGGAAACAACACTCTCATTGAGCTTGGATGCAGACACCAGGCGAAACCAGCCCTGCTGTGCCAGGGCAACCCAGACACTGTCAGAGTGCAGCTCTCCCACCTCTATTTCCAGTGCTGCCAAGAGCACTGTGCTGAGTGACCTTTGCTCCTGGGCTCACTGTATGAGCCACTAAACCTCACAAAACAGTGCCAGTGTATGATAGGGAAGGCTGAATTAGGAGATAAAATATCAGGAGAAAGAAAAGAAAATTAGGAGAGACCTAATTTTGTCTGAGCTTAATCCATGGATTTAATGAAAAATAGCTATCTTAAGTTTACTTGTTAAATGGGAATGAATTTAACAAATCAGCAAATGTTTAACTGAATGCCTGAAGAGGGCATAGACCCAGAGTGATCTCCACAGGCTGTGAGTATGGAGATTGTCTTAATTTTAGCAAGGGGATTTAGTTTGGTTTTTTTCTTATGTTACAAAACCCAAAAAGATTATTTAACCTAAAATACCTTTGTATGTCTGTAGCCAGCAAAGGAGCCTTTAAGGCGTTTCATCCTTCCATTTTCTACAGCATTCTGCAATCTACACATAGATCACCATGTAGAACTAAGTCTTCTATAGGAACATTTCAAATCAATCTACCTAGAGAGTAATTATTTTCACTTTATAGTTCTGGGTCAAAGATGAAAATAGAGTGTTGTATTTTCTTCATTAAAAACCCACATTTCCTGACAAATTACTTTTCAAAAATAACAGAGACTTGCTATGAAAGGATATGATTTTCAAACTCAGTATTGAGATACAGGTTAGCAGCTCTTATTTTTGGCAAGAATTTTAAAATTATATTCAGATGTTTAAAGTCGGGAAAGCAATTTTAGTTCTGCAGGTTATAAAGGACGATGCTAAAAGACCAATTAATTGATTCTTTACTTGCTGTTGGCTTGGTCACCCGTGGCAGGTCTGCCTCAGTAACTCCCATGTCCCATGAGGGACCAAACCAGAACACTGCGTGTTCTTTGCGTCCAAATGACCCGATCTGAGCAGCTGTCAGAGCCCAGAAACTCAAGCTCTGGTAATGGGCAGTGTTCAGGGACCCTCAGGGCAGGCAAATGCCTGATCACATCAGGTATCAGAAAACTGATCCTCTGCCAAGTCACAGAGCTGGTAACAAGTATGATGGCTGGATGTGCAGCTGGGCAGTGTACACTCAGGATCTAGGAGAGCCTCGCAGGGGGACAACTGGCTGCAGTCACACCACATGAAAAAGAAGTTATAACGAGAAGAGGAAAGTACAACCAGGAAATATTTTGAATTTCAGGCATAACAATACTTCAGGCAAGCCATAATTACTGTATGTGCATTGGTCATGACAGGACACTATGCCAGAAAAAACAGGGTAAAATCTTTCATCTCGTATTAAGAGGTCACCTAAAAGAAAGAGTATCTTTTAAGCCTGGTTCCCCAGTGCCTCCAAGATGGATACACTTAAGGAGCTAAAAGCGATGAACAATGAAACAGGAAAGGAATATTCATCTTAAACTCAATCTAAAATTATGTTTTGTGCCATATTTTCTACTGTAACTTACCTCTCTGATCAAGTCACCAGGAATGCATTGCTGCCTCTGAGAGAGCCAGACCAGACAACAAGCATGTGCAAGCAACCAGAGGACACTCAAGTCCAGAGGCAAGCCGCGGGGTCTCCACAAAGCCAGGAAATTCAGTGGCAGTCTGCAGACAGGGAGATGAAGACTTCCATTGCCAGCTGCTGGTTTTGGAGAAGTTCCCTTCCCAGCAACCATATAAAAAAACTCCCTTCTATAAAGAACAGCTGGCAGCAACATGCCTTCTGAGAAAACTGTTATCTTACTGGATTACACAGTGTTTTATTTATGTAATGTGTCACTGCTGTAAGAAAAATCGTTATCTTTCAAGTTTTGCATTATTAGACTCTTATGCTGAGCTTCTTACTACACCAAAACACTCTCTTAGATACTGCTCTAAATGAAAAGTGATGAAATAAACCCTCAGACTACACACTAATTTTCTTTGTACAGGCGTGTGTGTTAAAAGCGCAAGGGCACCGTGTTAATAAACCACAGAGAGTAGGCTCCAGTCACCACCCCTTACTTAGTCAAGCACTGATCAGACGAAAGTTGGAGGCTGAAGTCATTAACTACAAGTTAGTTTACCTAATCTAAGGTCACAGGGTTTCTGAGTCTGATCCAGGAGGGCTGCTAAAGCCAGCAGAAATTGTTAGCGTGGCTCCTCAGCTATGTAGGTACTCCACACTGATCTGGGGAAGCCCTGGGATCTCTGAGGTATACGTTCATCTTCATGGTATCAGACAGGCCTCGCTTTCCTTTTTAGACTGTCATGGCTACAGCTCTGCTATTGCCCTTCACATACTTTACTGCTTGGGATACACTGCGCTAATTCACTGTTGACCTCCAGCTGTAAGGCAGAGACAAAAAAGAAAAAATAAAGGTACTCCAAGGGCCTGATTTTGAAAAAAACTTTACTGAAAATAACAACCATGCAGCGTATCAAATGGCTCAGAATGATGTGAAACAGCCATTGCATGGAGCAAATGGGTAAGCAGAATGATTTTACAAAATTAACAGAAAAAAAATCTTGATACTCTAATTCTGATAAGATTTAGGATCTTAAAAAGCAGTAATGGACGGCCAGGTCACCAGAGCTCAGTTGTGCCCGTACCTCAGATGCTGTGAGGGAAGAAGCACTGGTTCAGGTCACAGGGCACAGCAGGAGTGGACACTGGGACAGTGGGACCCAAGAACAGGCACCGGCAACCCACAGGCGTTAGAGCTCAGGCAGGGGCCAGATCCAAGAGCCTCAGTCTAATAACATAACATCTACCAAGAAAAAGTTGGGGAGTCCCTGCGAAGGTTCTTTCTCTTGAAAAGCTCCCAGGCTGAACAAGCTGTCTTGTATCAGCCAGCCAGCCTTGAGCACACAGCTGAACTCCTAGGAGCAGGGAGTACGCTCCTGCCCGACACAGGCCAGAGCCCACCGCTGTACTACACCACTGCCAACCAAAAAAGGCATGTTACGAATACACTAAATGGAAGTACTGTTGCCAGGACTCCATCTCAACACGAGCCTTATTTTCCTCTGGTTACCTAACCAACCTAACCTCGTTCTGTGGTTAGTTCCAGCTGCATAGGTGAAATGTTTAGTCCTTCCACCCCACCTTATCTCTACCTGCTGCCTTCCATTCCTCTTCTCAGTACATGTCCCTTTGGTTTGCCTTAGGCTGGAAGCATCAGCCTGTACCACTGTCTCTGAAAGAGCTAAGAAAAACCTTTTAGCATTACCATATCATTGCGACTCTCTATATTGTTTTATTTTTTATTTTTATGTTAAAAGCAGACTCTCCACTCCATCTGGTGGGGCTGAGCAAGTGCCTGTAACACAGCGTGCATGTGTACCAGACACAGCACCACCTTGCTTGCCCCAGGCAACCAGCTTTGACAGTACAGGTACCAATGTTCTCACCCAGAATTCCTGCTGGGGTCAGACACACTTTGATGTCATACACTGACCTTAAATGCACACTTTGATGTCGCACAATACAGCATGCACAACCCTTGGGTATGTGCCTGGGGGCTGTATCCAGCCCCGATCAGAACACATCTCTATCCAGGATTTAGTACTGTACCTGTCTCACGATGCAAGGACTAACTAAGGTCACAAAGCTCTGAGCATAGGTATCGATGTATTATTTCTGTACAATTACAAAGTGGGTGAACGGCACCAGAACCCAATAACCCATCATTATGTAATGGTACCAAATACCCCAAAACCCCTTTGGGTGCTGTATTTTCCCTGTTAAAACATTCACCATATATTTACACTTCACACATGCTTCTCTTTCCGTGTAGTTGAAATGCCAATATGGAAATGACAACAAATATTTACAAATTGAAACACATACAGGCTCCCTTTGGTTTATCTACTAAGTTTTGGGGTTTATTTATTTTTATTATCTCAAATGCTCTTATGGAACCTCCTCAACCCCTTACCACATCTTGCCAAGCACCAATTGATACAACACAATCTGCTTCAAATCCTGGGCACTTACCACATTTAAAATGTGGGACATCCACAGACCCTTAGGTTTTACCCATTTTTGTCAAGATTTTTACATAATTTTCCAGTAATGCTGTGCTTGGACTCCTTATAGATTCAAAACAGAGGTAAATGCCTTACTAACCACTAAGTATATAACAGCGCAATGAAAACTGAATACAGTGATGAATGTGGTATTTTAAATCCAACAACAACCCAGACTGCCGTGATCCTGCTGACTGTATGCTACAACGAAGTCTCAAGATGCTGACTTTAAGAAAAAACAGACAAACCACATTCATCATTCCCTTGGATTCTCACCAGCCCCCAGGATTACATGACAGACATTTTCACTCGCTTGTGGAGATGTGCTGTAATTCTTGCCTTGCTTGTAATCTTAGTTCTGTTTTATTATGTACTTCATTCCCTCCCACTTTTTCCATATATATAAACACTGATTAGAGTCTTGTCTTTTATCAGCCACATTTAACTTGTGTCCTATTTGTTTTCCTTCTCAAAAGAAGAGATTTTTAGTATGCAGTCCTCATGAAATGCAGATTGCAGCAACCATGACACTTCATGTGTCCCACACACCAATAGAACTGCCACTGCATCCCTCATAAAACACTATGATAACTGCTGAAGATATATTTAACATCATAACCCACGAGAGCTGCAAAAAAAGAAAACCTGAGTTCAAATAATACCATGTCTAGTGAAATCACAAGAGATCCCATGAATCAAGCCCTGATCCCAGCCAAAGACCCTTGTCCCAGAAGACCATACAGATTTTTGCAGGTATGGCAAGCAGATCCCAAGCAGTTTTGGTTACATTGCAGTATCTATTTATGCTGCTCCTCAGTTTATTCTGCTTTTTCAAGGACAGATCAGAAACACAGTATTTTAATAAGGAATGTGAAAATTATTTTTTCTTCAAAAGCCAGCACCTTTCATCATACTGCAGAAATAACTCAACTCGCACTAACACTCCAGTAAAAAGTACATGCAGAATGAGAGATAACTAAAGTCAGCATGTGACTTCAGCCTCATCACTTTTCAGAACTAAATTCAGATGTTACTGACATTTACATCCATCAGAACACGTTTGGTCATTTCACTGCAGCTGCTATTTTTTTTTTTTAATGTTTTCACTCTAAGATTCCTTTTCAGGAAGACAAAGCATTAGCCATCCTGCCTGCTAGGAGCACCACAATATGACAACACAGAAGCTTGCCAGAAAGCTTGGTACCCAAACTATGTGTCACCAACAGCTCCTATAGAACTTTCCAGAGCTCACTCAGTAATCATGACAGGTAGCTTGCCTTGAAGTTTCTGCATTTTTATTGGTCTCTTGACAATAAAACACCTTCAGGAAAGAAAGGAAAATGGAAGATTAATCTAGGGATTTATTTGGTTGTTTCCTCTTTACTGCCCAAGTCCAGACCACACTTAGGAAAAACAAGGGGGAATTTTCCTGATAATAACTCTTCCATTTGTCCTTTCACCAGGACCACGCTAAAATACGCTTTATAGCTCTAGCTTAGCTCTCCTTGAATTCAAGCAGCCGCGAATGTTTGTCTTGGTTTCCCAACATTCGCCTGTTGCGGTGTTGGCACGACACAAAATGCTGAGACAGATTTACACAAACAAACCTTTATTTGCACAGTCCACTACTGATGACATACATCGACTCAAGCTGCCTTAGGGAAAAACAAAAGACAGGGAGGCAAAAAATGTGATAAGCAGACGGGGAACTCTTCCTCGTGGTGAGGAGGGAATTACAGATTCTTAGAATCGAGTCCAACTGCAAACCTAACACTGCCAAGACCAGCAAAAAAAGTGGTGGGACGACCTGAGCCTTCTCCAGGTCTCTCTCCGATGCAGCGGGAGCAGAAGGGCTACAGTTTGTACCATGCTCGCCTTCTAGTAACGCAGGCATTTTATCCTGGACCTACCCCTATTCCCGGTGTGCAGCTTCCTATGGCGCTAGCACGCTAGTGCTGCCAGGAGCAGTTGGACACCACTTGGAAAGTGTTGCATACTGACTACTAAGGTTCATCTGTGATTTATTACTAAGTAAAATGAAATTAACTCACTATTATATACTATTCACTAAGTTCTTTCACGGTAGGGAAAGGGGTAAGAGGTGACCTGTGACAACCGCTGTCCGACAGAGATCCACCGAAAAAAAATAGGCGTGGTGAGAGGCACAAGTCCCCGTGCCTGAGAGCAACGAGGCGGGAGCAGCTCGGCCTTGGCAACTTCAGCGAAGCCGCAGACAGCCGAGGGGACAGGATGCAGCCCTGAGACCCGGGGTCGGGCTACGGAGCGGCGAGCAGCTGTCCCCAGGCCTGGGCAACGCGGACAAGCACAAACGCCTCAGCCACGAGGGAGCGACTTCAGCCCCGTCCCGCACCGCCTGCCCGTTCCCTCCCCACGCTGGAGCGGCCGCAGCGGGCGGGCCGCCCTGGCCAGCTGCCGTCCCGCGGGGGGGGGGGGGCGGAGCGGCGCCACACCACGGCCGCGCCTCCCCAGGCGGCTGGTGTCCGTGGGGTAGGACGGTCTGTCTTGCGAGGGTCGCGCCGAAGAGCGCGGAGCGAGACCGTGAGCCCACCGCGCCGCCCGGGAAACGGCACCGACCACGTGCCACCCTCCCGCCCGCGGGAAAACACAACCCGCCAGCCCGCGCGCCCCAGCCCCGCCCCCCCACCTCGCCCCCAGCCAATGAGCGGAACCAGTGGAGAGGGGGCGGGTCCTCCGCGGTGACGTACGTCGTTCGCGCCGCGCGTGTGACGCGAGAAACGCTCCCTCCTGGGGGGGGAGCGGCCGGGTCACGTGGGGTAGCGGCGCGGCGTCACCGCGGTGCGGACCGTTCCATTACCCGCCGTGTGGGGGGGGGGGGGGGGAGGCTGGGCGGAACCACCGCGTGGGGCGGGGCGGGGCCGAGCGGAGGCGCTCCCGTGACGCCGCGTGGGGCGGGGCGGGGCGGGGCGGCGGCGCGCGGAGGCTGCGCGCAGGCAGCGAGAGCGGGAGCCGGAGCCGGAGCCGGAGCCGAGGAAGCGCCGAGCGGGAGCGGGAGCCACTCGTTTCTCCGCACCGCCGCCATGGGCCGGACACTCGCGCTCCCCCTCGCCGCCCTTTCCCTGGCGTGCTGCCTCTGCGGGCTGGCCGCGGTCGCCCTGCCGAGCGGCGGCGACGCTCCCGTCG
>JAWMRA010000113.1:70214460-70263157 GCA_035584735.1 Pseudotriccus pelzelni
TTTTTAGCCATCAGCGCGCTTGTAGCAAGCGTGGGTAGAGCCCTTCCCAAATCTTCGTTCGCGAAGCCTAGCCATGAGTGAGTTCAGTGTAAAGGATTGTGCCTATCTGGGAGGTGTACATATGGAACAGTACAGATCTAAGATTTGTTTCTATGGGTGAAGTTGCTCTTTTGACAGTGGTAATTTTGTCCTAATCAGTGCTTGCCTTTTTTTGTTTGTTTGTTTTTTTTAAGCCGTCTGTGGAAACATCTCTGACTGCAATTCGTGTATTGCTCATGACGCAAATGCCTGCACGTGGATCAAATGTGAAGGTAAGGAGGACTACATAGTGCAGATCCTTACGTTGCCATTGTAAAGGAAACTTCCCTGTCTGACCATTCAGGAGACTTTGGCAGTCAGACTCTCAACACCGGAAGCTTTCACTGCCAGGACTGAAGCCTCTTTGCAGGGGTCGGCTCACGACAGGTGCCCTGCTTGACTCCCTACACACCCTACACTCACACAGTCAAACCAGGTTTCCTTACCAGTTCAACCCCGGGTTTCCCTTTGCAGAGTCTCAGGTGTCTTGTTCCATAAAGCAGTTTATTCAGAGTGCAGTAACGCAGAAACAGCTCAAGCTGGTGCCTCCGAGGAGGGACCCCCAGTAAAAGGAATCCCTGGGTTTTATACCCTCACAGTCTTAAATGGATGATAGTCTGGGGTCATCGGCTCCTGCGGTGTCTCTGAGTGTCTGGTCCCCTGGCTGGGCCACAGGTCCCTGTGCCCTTTGTTATGCACCCAGTTCCCAGCTCAAGCAGCCGCACACCTGCACTGAATGTGTTCCTCAACACCGTGGAGAGCCTTAAACGCAGCTAGACCTACTCCATCTGTGTTGGTGTTCATCACAGAAATACTCTGTTCTGTTTGATAACCTGATGAAGCATTAACTCATAATTCGTATCTGTCGTTCAGCTGTCTTCATCTGAGAACTTTAAATGTTTGATGTGTTCAAAATATTCCCAAATTTTTTAGGCTTCTGAGTTAAATCTGTGCAGTTGATAAAGTAATGTTTTCCGGGTGGTTCAGAATGTTTTTAGGACTAACTAGTCACTTGTATTTGCTGTTAAGGAGTCATGAATAGATTCTGACATGCAAGCACAGCTCTGTGCTTCCATCCCTTTTGAGGTCATCATGGGCCTGGTGGTCGCAACCACTGCTCCTGAGCTGAAGGGCAGTACAGGTAGAGGAGTCCATTAAATAGTTAACAGCAGTGTTCATAAAACTAAGAATCGCAGGCCACTGAAGGGAAGGTGACAGAGCTGAAGAAGCATTAGTTAGTCTCTAATTTAGCACCTTATTCTTCTGATTGCAGGTGAGTTGGATGTAACTACGTTTAGTTGACCTCTGGTACTCAATCCTGGAGGATGTGAAAATGCTGTTGACAAAGTCATACAAAGACTAAATAAGCAGGCCTCAGGTGGACTATTTGTATTCCTTATGTGAGGTGGAAACAGAGTAAGAGGAGAGAATGGCTTGACTGTAATAGTGATTTTTGTAGCGGTTGATTGTAAATAACCAAGAAAGGTTATATATGAAGGTGTGGTGTTGGACCAACAGGCACATACTGCAAACACCCAAGAGATCTGTGTAGCTTCTTTGAGAGAGAAGTTGAAATCTCCGTCAAGGGAGAATAAGTCAAGGCAGAGAATAAGAAACTGTATTCAACAATTTCAAGGTCAAGGACCAGTTTGAAAAGCTGGAACTGAGTTTTGTTTGGATATAGAATTTTTTAAGATACTAAGATACTTTTTGATGATGCTACCATAGACGTGCAGATGTTTGACTTGGAAAATGCCACAAATAGAAACACTTTAATTTTATCAGCTCTGAAGAAAAAAAAATCAAGCTATACTGTTACAACAAAATGTGTAAGTATTGCGCAAGTGTTGATTTGAGTGGTGAAGTAACTAGTGAAAGAAAATACTAAAAAGTCTGTAATTATTAATATAATGCTAAAGTCCTGTATACTAAAGTGGCTATATCGGCTAGCAGATGGTGTTTAGTTTGCCCTATGAACAGTTTATTAGTACCTAGCAGCAATGTCTCAAACACTTCAAACTTCAGCAGCCGTAAATATCTTGTTTCTTCTTTTCTGACAGAAGGTGAAGAGATGTGTGTAAATGAAACAGAAGCATCTGAAAAGATTAGAAACTGTTCAGCTGTAAAAGAGTGTTCCTGTAAGTATTTAGATACTCAGCTTTCACATTGTTTAATGTGAGGCAGTTGTGTTTACAACTCATTTGTCTGTTGGCCTTTTGTTGATATGCCTTCTGCAATTTATATAATCATTTACAAGTATGTAAATAAGCCCTTTGGTTTTTGCTTCAACATATAATATATGGTACTAGAATACACAATTTTGTTGTGCATTCATTTAACTGCTTACTACTGCTGACTTAAGAAGCCTGACATGTTTTAGTAGACACGTCTTTCGCTACTACCTTGTTTTCTTAGATTAAAACTGGTGTTTCCTGTTAGATACAGCATTTCCCAAGGGACTTGTCAGTGTCCTCAAGGCAGTAAGCTGCACATTGAACAAAAAAAGTTTCACCTGCTAAGTCATCTGAGATGCAGTAAATAGGAAGAACTTATGAACCTTCCAGTTTTGATAGTTAACTAGCACAGCTCTTCATGCAGTTCTGAAATACAGGGTCCGGGATATCGAACTGCGTAAGAGAAATCCTTCATGCTAGGAACGTGCTTGGTTGCATATCTACTTCAGACTTTTAATTTGTGCTTGCTGTGCAAAGCTGATGTGCAGGATATGAATTTAGATTAGATCTTGAATTTCACTTTTGTGGAAGCCCCCCAATTTTAGTTTTTCTGAAAGCTGGCAGGAAATGGACTTTAAAATAGGATTTCATGGTTTTAAGATCTAGAACAGCAAATGAAAATTCTGAATAATCTTGTCCAGCTGAATTCAAGAGTGCTGCTGAAGAGGCTGGCTCACAACAACAGAGATGAAGCTTCCGTGCTGCTATGGGCTATCTTGTGGTGGCAGCCAGTCAGAAATAATTCTTTTGACTTGGACTTGTGTGTTGTTTCTAAAATTGTAACAATCACCTCTTAATCAGGAGTGCTAAAAGTACCGTTTTTTAGTGCTTTCCAAAGAGAGCTCGAAGTTATAATGCCTTTCTTCTGCATCTAAGAGAAGTGTTTTTACAATCTGTTCTTGGTAAACTTTTAGTGACACTGTCAGGTTGTTGTATTTTAGTTCGTGCATATTCAAGGAAATTAATTGTCACCCTAGTAGGGGGTCTTTATAAGTGTGAGAGGAAATACCTTATAGACTCTCACTTCTCGTGGCTCAACACTACATTCAGGGACTGACATGGGAAAATGTGGGCCAGTTTTTAGGTGGCCTTAAATGGACTGGATGCCTGTGGGACTCAAGGTAGATTCTGGTATATCTGGCCTATCTCTGTAGAAACAATTGGCTCTGGTTTCCCACCGTGCTGAATTATGTTCAAGATGTAAATAACCACATCTGAATGAGCCTGAGTATTAAAGGGTACTGGACATCATGGTATTTCAGCAGGAGCCTTGCTGATGTATCAGTGTATGATTAACCAGCAGTTTAGACAAGCTGTCTATGTGTGATTAACTTGGATAATACAGTAAGTTGCAGAAGACGTCACAGTTCTACGTTTTGGTTGAGGTGGTTTGTTGGTTGTTTTTTTTTTGTACAGCTCATACCAAAGCTGAAAGTACCTACATCCAGCAACAGCTCTCAGAACAGGAAGCTTTAGCTAAGCTTTCGAATTCTTGATGAGGTCTTGGGTTTCCCTTCATTCTGATTCAGTTGTCTGGCCACTCTGATTTATAGTTGAACTTGATAGGTCAGGTTCAGTCTTAAGCTGCAGTGAGGTTGGGAAGCAGAAGTTGCCTGTTGTGTAAAGCTTGTACAGTAGGGCTCATCTCACTCCTGTTTGCTTTGAGGAATCATGAGTGCCAGTTGAACACTGGCTTGACTGGGCTGCCTGTGACAAGATTTTTCTTGTATTCATTCATGTAACTTTTGATGTTTGCATGGTGGAGTCAACTGCTTTGTAGTTTCGTACTAAAACTGCAGTAGAACTCGGTGCTATATGAAATACCTAAAACTGTGTCTGCTTGATGTTGGGTTGTTTTTTAGATAAATACCATCATTAATCTCTTTAATGTAACTCTTTTATTTTTTCGTAGCTTCCAGTCCTGTTGTACCACCCACCAGTGCTACCCCGGGTCCTTCCAATACTACCACAGCACCTTCCAATACTACCACAGCACCTTCCAATACTACCACAGCATCTTCCAATACTACCACAGCGTCTTCCAGTACTACCACAGCATCTTCCAATGTGACCACAGCCATTTCTGCTACCACAGCTCATACTGCTATAGGTAATACAGTAGCACTGAACATAGAATGGCGGTAAAGCAGGAACTGGTGAATAAAATGAAGGATAAGGGCTTCTTCCACAGTTCAGTGTAGTAGCTTCGGTATTAAACATCTGATGTACAGAATACAGAAATGGTTCCAAGGTTTGGAAGAGGTGGATTTCAAAAAACTCTTTAATTATATTGGCAAGAAGCATTTTTTCTGTTAAAAATTGGGCCAGTGGTAGTTGTTTGAATTAGTCATTTCCACTAATCATGAATTCTTAGGAGGGCTTTTTTTGTCATTATTCAAAAATTTCTTGGCCATCTTAACAGCGAAGTTCTTAAAAAATTAATCTTTAAAAGCATCTGCTGATCAAGTGAACTGGGAGATAACAAGTTGGTACTTAATTAGTCTCAGGACAGCCTAATGTACAGTAGGGTGATGTTTAGCTTTGACTAAACTTATAAATGTGGGCACTTGTCCCAGGCACACAGTGAGATACTGATGCATTTTTAGTAATACCAGTCAGGAGGGGAGTGGGGGGATGGTCAAGGACCCAGTGTCCTGGCCTGATAATGAAAGAGTTTTTAGGAGACAGTTTAGCTATAGGTAGGTGGTTTTATACCAATGATGGCATTCACAGTTAGTGTTTTGGGGATAGGAGGAGTATGTATGTCCTGTCTAGAGATACTGTGTTAAGTACTTTTTTCATACAATTAAAACTAACTGATTGTAAGGGCTGTTTAACGAAGGTCCTTTGCCTTGATGCAGATTCTCAGTTGTCTTGGAGCAGCTGTCTTGATTATTGTTCAAATACCAGCATTTATACTAGTGCTTGAAAGAGAAGTGGTTTTGCCTGAATGAAGAAACAGTGTCTGATCTGTGGAGAACCGTGAAATATTTGGATAACAATGCTATGCAAATTTGAAAATAATCCTTATTGCAGAAACTTGGCGTAGAGCCATGCAGCTGAACACCTAAATTGTGTGGGATAGTTTGAGGGCAAAGCTTATCCTTGTTAAAGCAAAACAAGAAAAATGATTTGCATAAGAACTTCAGTGCTTGCAAATTTTGCTGTTGAGGTTTATGGTATGCGCGTACTGTCTTCTCTCAAACAGCTAATGTCACCAATGCAACTACACATGCTCCTCAGCCTACAACTCCCGTTACTTCACCTACCACAACACCCACTACTCCAGGTAACTGCTACTACTACTGTAATTAAACCATAAAATACTTAGAAATTAGTGTTGCTTTAAGAGTTGCTTTAAAAGTTATTTTGGAAGACTTGGCAACTGACAGCATCAAAGCAGTATTGCTGTTGTCACTTCTAACTTTATGGCAAGTCTAATTTTTTTTAAGGTGATGTATGTATGTAGCAAGGTAATAGCCCAAGAATCAGAGCTAGCTGGTGAGATATTAAAAGTCAGAAACATTTTGGTAAAAATAAATCAGCTGGACAATTTTAATAGTGTGGCTGGAAGTCACTTGTTAACTCACCTGTCCTTGGGAGGTAATATTTTGGTTTTCACTTGCAGCATAATAATGGGATGCCTTTTTTTTTTTGTTAAGTGAAAACTGAACTACAGTGATGAGAATAAGCTGAAGTATTTTATTTCCCTGTCAGTCCTAAATGTGCTATTTCATGAAAAGCTTTCACAAAGTAAAGCTCTTTAAAACTAGCCGTCAGCAGATGGCTGTTATTTCCAGACTCATATTTGTTGTGATTTCAGCTGATTTCTTTAAGCATAACTCTTGCGGTAACATACAGTAGATGGAAGATAACAATTTATTTTAAATTTAAGCAAAAAAAAACTGGAGCAAGGAGCAGAGACTGTAAGTGTGTCTTGAATGTGAACATATGAATAATATACTTCTATGTGAAGGAAGTAGGATTTGGCTTTTTAAAGTACGAATAAAGTCCAGCTGGGTATTGTTCAGTATTGAGGTCTAGAGTAATTTGTCTATAAATAGCTCTAGTCTTGTACAATCAGTATTTAATCAGAATTTCAGTATCACTA
The DNA here is from genome assembly GCA_035584735.1 of Pseudotriccus pelzelni. Lineage (NCBI taxonomy): Eukaryota > Metazoa > Chordata > Aves > Passeriformes > Tyrannidae > Pseudotriccus > Pseudotriccus pelzelni. The sequence goes on from JAWMRA010000113.1 coordinate 70,220,884, forward strand.
ATCTACAGAGATACTGATGTGTCTTTACTTTTGATTTTTTTTTTCCTATGATGTTCTGAGTAATCTTAATACAAGGAAGCCAGCACTGAAATCTATAAAACTGTTGTGAGCATTGTGCACTTACAATTTCTAATGTGGTGTTTAACAGGTACAAATGCTACTGTGACTCCTGCACCTGCTGCACGCAAATCTACATTTGATGCTGCAAGTTTCATAGGTGGAATTGTCCTTGTTCTGGGTCTTCAGGCTGTTATTTTCTTTCTGTACAAATTCTGCAAGTCAAAAGACCGAAACTATCACACACTTTAGGATCTGCCACTTTATATTGGACTAGTAGCCCAACACCTGTAGTTCACTGAACCAAAATATTTTCTGTTGCTCATGGAAGACAGCAGTTCATAATATCCTTTAAATCTCTAAAAGAAGACTTTAAATGAATATTTTTGCAACATTATACTTGGCAAGAGGTGATATGAATCTCTTCAACAGGATTACTTGCAATATGCTGCATGGGTTCTAATGGCTGTTTTATTTTCCTTTAGTGGCTGCTGCTGTGGGACTTTTCTTGATATGCCAAATGTAGACGTTCAGAAATTCTTATTCAGTGGTAACACTGTTGAGTAGACAATCTCATGATGACTTATTGTGAAGGCTAATTTAATCCACATTTGATACAGTATCCCTTCAGTCCTATCAAGGTGTGAATTATTGGTGACTAAATTCAGGGAGTGAAATACCATTTATACTAGCTTATGGCTCTTACAGCATGTTGCTAGAAAGATGGACAAAAATGTAGAATTAGATAATGTGTTAATAGAATAACATAACCCTTTTTATTTTTTTTACACAAAAATAAAAGTTGCTTCATAAAATACTTTATTCCAAACAGAATCCTATGCCCTTTTCAATTAATGTTAAGGGTGGATGTAAGGATAATTCTTCTAATGGGAAAATAAATATTAGTGCCTTAAAGACTAAATTTCACTAGGTTGCAAATGTGTCCCACCTATCTCAAAGATAAATAAAACTTTTAAGTACTAGCTTTAACATAGAAAAATACGTCGGAATACATGTGACTTGAGCATTCCAGTTTAAAAAATTTTTCACTAGGATAACTGTCCCTTATTGACCTTGTTTTATAGTTAGGAGTGTGGTACAGTGGCGTTCAGCTACAAACAGAAGCTTTGACTTGTTTACCTTTTGTTCTGGCCTACAAAGAGCAACCATAAAACTAATGATAAAATGCAGTTCGCTCCCTGTATAAAAAGGCAAGAACTCGCGTTTATACTTGAAATACTGATGTTTGGGAAGTCCTGAGGTTTTATTATTCAAATGGTTCTTAAACTCATTGCAGTTAATTTCAGGGGTTTGGGTTGTTGTTTTTTCTTTTTTACCCTCCTGTATGTCTGCTTGCTGAAAGAGTAGTTAAGGGTAGTTCAGAGGATCTGCTGATTTGATCCTAGTCTGGGTTGCTGTAGTCCTGTGACTGCAGGCTACACCTTTTTTCTTTCCTCTTCCCGCTTCCTGGTATCAGGTTTGTGTCTCCCTGCAGTAAACTGGTTAAGGAAATCTATTCGGCCAAATAGTTGGTTTTTTTTCTTTTTACTTGGCTGAATCAGCCATGTGATCTGAGTATCAAAGGTACGTCATCTCCAATGCAGACTGATTTGAGCACCTGTGAAAATAAACCCACAGGAAAAATGGAAGTAAAGATAAAATCAAGTGGTGTATGTAGCACATAATGCATAGCTTCTGCATCAATTTTGGGATAATCTGTAGTACTGTCCTATTAGCTCTGACTTGACTGGAACTTGGCACGCAAAACAAAATAGCATCAATAGCAGATAACAGCTGTGGCAGTGGAACTTGAAATACGAAGCAAATTAAGTGCACTTCAGTTGGAAATTTAAAGTGTACAGTGTTGCTTTCTTGTGTTCTTTTAGTTTGAATGGCATTGTCTCTGTTATGCTGCATAGAAGACTCAAATTGCTACAAAACGCAGAGGTTACTCACCAGTACTGTATCTTTGAGTTCATTAGCTTTTGATTTTCTAAACAAAACTAAGACAATCAGCTCAGGTTTATGAAAACAGCAGTGAGCAGCCAGTTTCCAGCAACATTATGTGTGTGAGTTCGGTGGTGTATCCTTGGCCTTATTGTGAAATCACTTAAATCTGTCCTTTCCCTATCCAAGAACTGTTTTATTCCATTTGTTTCAAACAATATCCATGAGCTTGTGTTCTGTACTTTGAAGTGAACAAAGTACTCTTCTAAAATATGACAGTTCACTTGTAGCTCAGCAAAGCAAACTATGCCTAATATATCATTTTTGGCCTCAAAGGGCTCTTTTGGGAAACTTGCCGAAAAGTCCTACATAACACTTCATAGCGTGAGATACTGCCACAAAATGAGTTGCTCTGTAAAATGTTGCTGAAATGCTTATTCGTGAGCTATGCTGATCCTGATTTAGGTTGCCGATAAAGTATGCTGGTAAAGCGAACTAAAAATAATGTTTAAAGTGCCTTAAAATTGCTTAATAGTTTGCCTCAAATTTTGTTTAAAAGGGGAGAAAGGATACCTTGCCTTAGTTACTAAATTTTTTGTGGTGCCAGCAATTGCTATTTTCCAAGACTTTAAGAAACCCAGGATCTCTGACATGTGCAGATGCCTATGTGAAAAACTCAAGTTTGGGCTGTATCAATTTAGTCATGTTCCAGAGGGTCTGCACTACAAACCTCTTGCTCATTAGCCTTGCCAGCAAGGTATAATTCCACAGGTTAGAGTTGTGGCTGGAATTGTTTCCCTTTTAGTTGTTTGTGGGGAGGGGAGGCTGGGTTGTACATCTTCACCGTGTGCTTGGCTGCCTCACTGTTGAAAGTAATTACTCCTTTGTGAAATGGCAGTATCAGCTGATCTGTGCTGTGTACTAGCAAAAAACCTGAAGTAACAACTTGCAGTTTTTCTTGGCCTTGTGTTTTGAAGTGGAAGGTAACTCATAGATCTATAGTTGTACTTGCCCCTAAATCAGTTTTAGGCACTGAATTGTAGTGATTCTTCAAGTTATCTGGCTTTTTCTTGAAGCCAACTTGTGCAAATATCAAGCTGTTACCTTATGAATGTTCTCTGCAAGTGTTGCTGTAAAAGTTTGTATTTTGTCTTCAGTGAAAGAAAACTGAAGCAGTTGTAATCGCGAAACCAAATTGATAAATAAAATCTGTTGAATGGAATTTTACCTGTAAACTTTCTTTAACGTGGGCAATCCCAGAGGGTACTATCTGCTTGCCGACTTTCTGGAAATAAGAGCTGTTTTCTATAGGAATTGAGAAACACTGTAGGGCAAAAAGGATTAAAGGTTTGTTAGCTCTCCTAAATACAGTATGAACTTTGCATATGGTATGTGCAACAATACTGATTCAGATATAGAATCATCACCAAAGAATTTCATTTAGGTCGTGTTTTTCCATGTTAGCTTAACTCTGTTTTGCTGTTCCCTGGCTTTTTGTGAAAGACATCTAAGTGTTCCACTTGCAATAGCCTGTAACGCTTAATACTCCTTTCTGTAGTAAAGTTTACAATACTGGATGTCAGGCTGAGGAGGGGCTGCTGTCTGTGGTTCCACAGAGACTGTTACATCTTTAATGAAAAAGGTATTGCTCTGAGCCTTATTTCTTTTCTGATTGATTAGAATCATAGAATGGTTGTGGTTGGAAGGGACTTTAAAGATCATCTACTTCCAGCTCCTCTGCCCTGGGCAGGGACACCTTCCACTAGACCAGGTTGCTCCAAGGCCAGGTTGGGTGTTTCAACACTTCCAGGGATGGAGTGTCCGCAGCTGCTCTGGGCAACCTGTGCCAGTGCCTCACAGTAAAGAATTTCTTCCTAATACCTAATCTAAGCCCACACTCTTTCAGTTTAAAGCCATTCCCCTTTGTCCTATCACTACACTGCCTTGTAAAAAGTCTCAGCTCTCTTGTAGCCCCCTTGATGTACTGGAAGGTGCTATAAGGCCTCTCCAGAGCCTTCTCTTCAGGTTGAACAATGCTATCTCAGCCTGTCTTCATGGGAGAGGTGTTCCAGCCCTCAGGCCATTTTTGGAACCCTCTGGACTCACTTCTACAGGTCCAAATCCTGATGTTGGGGAACCCAGAGATGGATGCAGTATTCCAGGTGGGGTTTCACAAGAGCAGGGTGGAGAGCGAGAATCAGCTTCCTTGACTTGCTGATCAGCTTCTCTTGGTGCAGCCCAGGACACAGTTGTTTTTTTGAGCTGTGAGCACACATTACCAGCTCATGTTGAGCTTGTCATTCACCAAAACCCAAAAAGTCTTTCTCGGGGCTGCTCTCATTCCATTCTCTATCCAGCCTCTATTTTTGCTTGGGGTGGCCTTCACCCAGGTGCAGGACCTGGCACTTGGCCCTGTTGAACTCTGTGAAGTTCACACAGTCCCACCTCTCAAGCCTGTCAAGGTCCCTCTGGATGGCACCCCTTCCCTCTAGCACATTGACTGCACCCACACTGCTTGGTGTTGTCAGCAAACTTGCTGAGAGTGCACTCGATCCCACTGTCCACATCACTGACAAAGATGTTAAACGGCACTGATCCCAATACTGACCCCTGAGGAATATGACTCGTCACTGGTCTCCACTTGGACATTGAGCCATTGACCACAACTCTGAGTGTGGCCATCCAGCCAAACTCTTATCCACTGAGTGGTCCATCTGTCAAATCTGGGTCTCTCCAGTTTAGAGACAAGGATGTCATGCAGGACAGTGTCAAATGCTTTGCACAGGTCCAGGTAGGTTATGTCTGTCGCTCTTCTCTTGTTCACCAGTGCTGTAACCCCACTGAGGAAAGGCACCAAATTGGTCAGGCATGATTTGGCCTTAGTGAAGCTATGTTCACTGTCACAAATTGCCTCCTTATTTTTCATGTGCATTAGCATAAATTCCTGGAGGATCTGCACTGTCTTCTTGCCAGACATCAAGGTGGGACTGACCAGCCTGTAGTTCCTCAGGTCTTCCTTTTTTTGTTTTTGTTTTGTTTTGTTTTAAAGGTGGTGTTATGTTTCCCCTTTTCCAGTCAGTGGCAACTAAACCAGACTGCCGTGACTTCTCAAATGTGATGGACAGTGGCTTAGCAACTTCATCTGCCAGTTGCCTCAGTACCCACGTGGGTAGAGAATTTGCTAGGCAATAATTGTCAGTATGCTTGAACAGGAGAACAGAGAGCCTGCAGTTCTGTGGTTGCTGACTGACTAAAATGGTAACCCGCTCTGAGGAAAGGAACCTCTCACATCATGACCTTGATGCTTATGTGGGTAGTGAATGAAGTGTGAATGTGTATTGACATAGCTAAGTCTCATATGATGAGAAATTGCAGAAATTTAGTCCCATTTCTGGAAGGGCTGTATGGAAATGAAGAGCTTTCTGATGAGCTTAAAATTGCTATGCCTTCCAGAAAATCATCCAGCTAATGCACACAGTTAAGGACTGAATTAAGTTTTTGTTACAATGCAGCACTGAAAGTCTCTGCACAGTTGTTTATCCCTATAGTACTAGTTTTGTGTTACTGTTTTTCTTTGAAGTTAATCTGTAGATACAACATTTGTTCAAAAATAGTCTATGGATTTTGCTTTATTGAGTAACAAAATATTTTAACAAGAGGCTGTAATTAGATGGAGACAGCCGTTTCCTTTTTGCTACTACAGTGGCACATGAGTGCTTCATAGTTATGCTATCACTCTACTTCCAAATTGGCATCTGGTTCCTGGAATGTGCTAAAATCACATTTGATGGCTTCCCTAGTGACAACTGTCCTTTTATTGTTATCACTCACCTTGTCCTTCATTTATGGCATACCATGTTATTCAGTAGCCAGATAACATCATTCTGAGTATACTGTGACTTGTTTGGATATAGCAGCAAGCTGGAATGAAATAAAGCTTGTTTCAGTAATGGTGAAGGCTGTCAGCGTTATTCTAGGAATCCTGCATCTCTACGTAATTGGTGTTTAATCAGTGCAGTGCTGTTAAGGTTTGCCTGAATTTAATTATAAGTCTTAGTTATAGAAATAGAAACAGAAATAGTGCTGAAGTGTTTGATTGTTCATGTTGACAAGCATCCAGGGACATGGATGATGCCAAAAGGCACATAGGTGTATTCTACCTGATCCATAGCTGCAATACAATTTGACACAGCCCTGGAAGACGCTTCTGAGTCCTTCATTCGCTAAGCTATAGAAACAAGCTTATTTGCCGTGCAAGAAAAAGGCAGATAAACTTATGCATTTTCTCTGTTTTATTCTAGATAGTGTAGCATTGGGGAAGGAGTTGCACTTCTTTCCCATTCTAGGGTGAGGGCAGAGAGGGTGCTAGGGAAGGTCAAGACAACGCTTTTGATGAGTCATCTTTGAACAGTCAAAAAAGGTTTAATGTACAGGCTGCAGCCTCGGGGGTCAAGAACACTGCACTGGGCAGGATGTGGTGGGCAAGGGTTCCAACATGAAAGCAGTTTAAAACAAAACCGAATAAAATACCAGACACCAGTGTTTTTGCTCTAAGCACTTAGCTGTGCTTTGCACCATCATGTTCCGAGGTTACTACAATCAAAGGAAGCTTTTTAGTTTTGACTGATGTCCTTGCCTTTCTCTCCTGTGCTGCACTGTCTGTGAAAGGAGGACATGCAGTGCTGCTCTTGCTCAGGAGGAGGATCTGAATCACCCAGTACCAAAAATGGATTAGTAGATTAAATTATGGTGAAGTATATATACAGGAGTATATATGCAGAGTATTACTGCCTCTCTGATTTGTGTATAAATTATTCTTCTCTTCTTTCAATCATAGGTTGCCTGTTCAGTGGCATTTTTTAAAGTGACCTGGACTGATTAAAAATACATTTTGGTTTATTTCTGGATCAGCCTTTATTGCTGTAGCTGTGTGAAGATAGTAGGAAGAGACTTTTCACTTAGTTATAGTAATAGCCATTCTCTCCTTTCATCTGCTAGGCACCTGAAAGCATAAGTAACATATAAGAAGTGTCAGCAGCCAAGGCATGGTACTCAAAAAAAATTGCTGCCTAGACCACTGTTAACTAAATACCTCCCTCCTGCTCCCTTTCCTTAGTCAGTTTTCAGAACTATTTTCCACCCTGTTTACTAGCAATACATCCTGTCACCTTGCTCTGAAGGATCAGTCTTCAAAGGCATTTGACTTAATGTCCCCAAATATACAAATCACAGCTTGCAAACTAGCAAAAAATGTGCTCATTATCCAACCATATCAAGCAATTGCCAATGCCATCATTACTTAGTGTCTTTGGTCTTAGAGTGTTTCCTCCTGTGACACTGCTGCTTCTTGTGTCAGAATTGAAAGGATGTTTGCTTGTAATGCCTAAAGCTTGTTGAAAGACCTGAGCTGCAGAGCCTGAAGAGTTATTTAACAACAGAATTAAACCAGAACTCAGGTAAGTGCAAAAGCTGTTGTTTCTGATCTCTAAGTTTTAGGGTGAAAGAAAAAAAAAAAAGAACCCCAAGTTGTGAAGACTCAGCATAGTAGTAGTTGTATATTACTTTGTTTAGTCTGCAAAAAGCAGTTAATGGATGATCTTGACAGAAAGTAGAACAAAATTATTTGCAGATAGTTGCAACTACTCACAAAAATTACCATTATCTCCAATTTTCACGGCTCACTCCATGCCTTTTCAGTTCATAGTAATGAGTGTATTAGCATTCATTCCTGCAGCAGGAGACATCTCAGTGAAGCTGAAGATTCCTGCTGTCCAAACTCTATGATATGTGACTATCTTCCCCACAACTGTGTATTTTCTGATCCTGTTGAAAGCCAAGATTAAAAGGTGTGGATGGGTGTTAATGATCTGTTCCCTGAATTCCCTGGTGAATTCCTGTCTTCAATTTCATAGGTTTCTAAAAGGCAGAGTTGCAGCCATTTAATGCCAACCCTTCAACCCCTAAAAAAAAAACAAACCACTGACTCAAAGGATTGGCTTGCCATCAGCCTTGATGTGATTTAGCCCTGATTAATATCTGTACAGTGTGGTGTGACTGTACCACTTCTTAACCCTATGCTAATCTTTCTCACTAACTTTAGCTGAAAAGGTGTGGGTATTTTTGCTGTGTAGCTGTAATCCTGCACTTAATTTGTTAATTGAGACAAGGTTCCTCCTCCTTCTCAGATAATGATCCAAGATGTTAGCTGTGGTTAGCTGTTCCTGGCATTATTTCAGGGTGCATGTCCAAGGGACTCTGGCCTTCTGCTGAAGCAGCAGGAGAGCAGCTGGCAGCTGCCCAGAGTGCACAAATACCCTGTTTGGGCAGATGAATCAGATGCGTCCTGAAACAGCGGCTTGAGAGGACTGCCTGCACAAACATCACGTGACCCCAGAAAAAAGTGTAGAAACAGTTTTACATTACTGGGACAGGCCATGACCGAGTGCATTGGAGAGAGAAGAAAATGGAGAAGGACGGGAGAAAGCACCTAGAGGCTCAGGCTGCTAATCTACAGATTAGTCTTACAAACTGGCTGAAAGTTTAGTCTACCTGGCTAATTCCTGAAGTTCACACAACCTGCTTCAAAACCACCTTCCTCTTTACAGTCAAAACACAGCTCCTGCAAGTGAGAGTTGCCATCCCTATACAGATAGGTCTGACCAAATGCTGTAGGTCTGAAGTCAGGCCAGTGGCATAGTGCAACTCAGTTTAACAGAAAAGGCAAATCTACATGATGCAAGTCTGGATTGCCTTATCAGAAATACTAGTATTAATGCTTTAAAAAATTAATTTATCTCTTTAATATTGACTTGTTATCTAGAAAACAACTTCTTATACTGCTTGTACTACAACAGCTCTGCAGTCTTCTGCCTTTTTGAAAGGAAAAACAGAAGCAAACTTCACAACATCCATCAAATAGTACAGACACAGGAATTAAAATAACACAAGTGAAAAGGTAGCTACAATACATTGCAGAGTTTTAATACATTTCAGACTAAGTGTCTATAGTTTGATGGAGCTCCTATGTTGAGCATAGAGAAATCCAAGCTCCTCAGCTAGATTTTCCAGCTCTGTATCATCTTTAACACTAGTAACTCACTGCTGAAAAAAAAAATCATCTCCTTTCTGTCACAGCTGCTCTCCTTGTGCTCAGTAGCGTCAATGTGACTTGTAAGTTTTACACCAACTTTCCCCCTGAACTTGATTGGTTTAAAGCCAGAGAAACCAAGTATATTCGTGCATTAATTAAAGATATCTCCCACTTCTTTATTTTTCCACATTGGCTTTGTATCTTGTCTTCAGCAGTGTGCTAATGAGCATTTCTGTTTCCTGTAGCACAAACAACCAGAATTTTCCTGCAGAAGGAAACTATAATTAAATTTGCAGTACTTCATATTCTTCATAGAATGGAAATGAAGCCTGAAAGATCACTGGAGTTTTTTCCTGTTAAGTAACTAGGAATTTAGGTATTGCCCATCCATTTTGCTGCATGTGTTTGTCAGACTGAAAGTAGGATTTTAATAACAAAGAGAAAAGCAACAACTTCAGACAGTTAGGAGTAGAAATCCCTAATCAAGTTTTTAAAACTACATGAATTACGTAAGCATTACATTTAAAAGTTACCTAAAGATCAGCTGAGAAGAAAGATTTTTGTTAAAGGTTTAAGTTCCAGGTTAATTCAATTAAGGACTAGAAAGCTTTCACTGCTGTTTTGATAGCCTCTAAAAGCACCTGCAATCATACGCATATATTGAATTGAATTAGAAGAGTAAAGTCTTGTATGACAGCCCCACATGATTTCCAATTTAGCTATTCCAAGGACAGAACCACTCCTGAAGCCTGTTTTCCTACTACTTGGAATCCTTTGTTTCCTAATTGCCTCTTCACCTAAATGCAGCTTCCCTTTTATTTTCCATGATATACCTGCAGAGCAAAAGACAGCACAACTTACAGTTTAAAGTTGTTAATTGGGAAGTCACTGTCTTGTGCTGCTTCAACAGCTGTGGTGTAAGAAGGCATGTACATGGCTTTTGAGTTTTCTGACTTTTCCTGAAGGTTGTTTTAGGTCTTTCTCTTCTACCTAAATGCTTCCATTACAGATAAGGTCTTCTCTTTTATATTTGGCTTAAGTTGCCTATTGCTTCAGAGGTTAAGGAGGGATTCAGAGGTGCAGACACATAGCTCACAACCTGTCTTTACCTGCAGTCACATTCCTCTGGGTAACTGCAGCTTCCAGGTCATAAATGTGACGCTGCAGTTCATCAACCTGCCTCCCATTTTAAACTGCACTCTTGGGTTAACTGCCTTCCTATCTAAAAGATAGTAAAAGGATTAATGGCAGGAACAAAAATACGCCTTCCAATATCACTGCCTCAAGGCAGGGGCCTAGATTTAAAGGAAAAGATATTGTTGCCCTGTGCACTCATGTGAATGAGAGGCCATCAGTTCTTTCTGGTTGAAATAATCCATAATTACAGCTTTGCTAAACATACTCATAATCCCTCTGAATGCAAAATACTGCATGTATGGTGCAAATTGACATTCTTATTATTGTTTAATAGGAATCTGCATTTCAGGCATTGCTGGAGAAAGATAATACAGAGGCCTTTTCTGAGTGTTCTGTATAGCCCTAATTATATAAGGTCCTGCATCCATTTTTAGGGCAGAGGTGAAAAAAGACCAGCAGCTCTTCCTTCACCTCTCATACACAGACTCTTTAATTTGCTAACTAAATTTATATTAAAGTTTGTAAGTGTTAATGACCACATAGGTGCTAGCTGCAGCTGGGGCTTTTGTGTGGCTTAACTATTTTCCTTCCTGCTCTCCTGAAAGGCTGGTACAGGTGTTGACACTCCTGATCTCTTGAAGGGTTATTTTCTGAACACGGCAAAACAGTTCAGAGCCACCAATGAAATCAGTGGCCTCATGCGTCTGCACCAACTGCTATGGCTGTGTAAAAGTCTCTCATATGATTTTGTTTAGAAAACATGCCAACAGCCTGAGAAATTATTCCCAGCAGAATGGCATTTGTCATCCTGACTCGGGCAAAACAAACAGCTCTGGCTTTTTCATCTTGATGCTTGAGAAAATTGAAGACAGAGTATACTTTTGCTTGGTTTAGAGGAGAGGCATTCAGTTACATTTACAAACCTCTTTTTTCTATAGACCAAGAAAGCAAGGGTAAGAGGCAGCAAAGTTGTCAGTAGATGGATTAATCTAGTTAAAGTCTAATCAAGTGGTTTCTAAACAGTATGCTTTTTCTGCTACAAAAGAAGCACTGCACATTTCACAGCCAAGGGCCCACTCCACCAGCTGTGCTAAACAGAGATTGTATTTACTTGGCCAAATCAGTTCTAAAATTGAAGTAGTTAAAGCTCTACAGCTCCTTTTATATCCTTTAACAGTGGATCTGATTCCAGTTAGACTACATCAATGATTAGCAATGCAATAAAAGATTTAAACTCAGTACAATGGCATCAGTTTAGTGACAGCTGATACCATTTCTGTGGCCAGACTGGATTGGAGCAGTTCCCTTCCCAGTACAGTCCAGAATCTGGGGAACAGTGCTGTAATGTTGTAATGTATCTGAAACAATGTGACACAGAGGTAAGGGCAGTCCAGTGCAGAGTAGATAAAAGCAAGAGGACAGCAGTTTGTCAGCTCTGGAACACTGGTGCCAAAGCCCTGCCTGGAAAATGTCACAGGGAGAGCCAGGAAAATGACCACAGCACGGAGGCAAAGCCCAATGAGGCTCCAAAGCTCCTTGTTTAGTCTGGTGACAAGAGTGGTGGTTGTGGCAGAGGCCTGGGCCACACAGCTGGGACACATCCAGATCCTCCAGAGCCACCAAACCCAGACAGTTGCTGCTTTAGCTGCCGCACCCCCGATCCCCTTTACACAAATTCTTACGCAGTTAACCTGTAAAATACGGAGAATAGTCCCTACTTTCCAGAGCAAAGGTACTGAACTGGGCTCAGGAGGGCCCTGAGAAGTATCAGAAACACAAGATGCCACCGACAGGTGGACCATGACCCTAAAGCCCCCAGCAGGCAGAGCCTAGCACAGTGCTGAAGTTCATGCTGCAAGACATTCATCTGTAGCGCTCAGATGGCTACAGTGAAGCTCTGAAGTTCAGACACTTGAAGGGATACCCTCAGATATGTGGTCAGGCAGTGTTAAAAGTTGAGAGCTCTCTCCAGAAATGCTTCTATATTTCAATTCTATGTTAAGAGTTTACCCGCTGTATGTTTTACGTGACCCCTCTTTGTTGAAGATAGTGTGTTTTAGGAGATTCTTCAGCTTCCCTGGTCAGGCATTTTACTTCCAATTTCCTCACTCTGCTGTAATCTACTTTCTGCAACCAGCCTTTGTTCTGCACATGAATGTTGTTTTTAAAACAACGTATAAACAAGGAAAGAGGGGAGAAATGGGCACAACTTTTTAAAATGTTGTTTATACATGGTTTCTAGAGAGAGGCAGACAGTATGGCTACATGTTGGAATCTGTACCACATCAAATGCAATGGTATTACAAGCCACCCAGATCAGATTAAACCCTTTTGTACAGCCAAGGGTTGTGGAATGGACTTTGCTATTGGTAAACATCATCATCACAATGGTGAGAAAGAAATTAGGAAGAAAAGAAAGAACCAGAAGCTGATGTCAGAAACCAAAAGAAAACAGAAACAACAACAAAGAGTGCTGCTAGAAAGATGGCAGATCCAGTGGCTCTTCTGGAAGTAAATTGACAACTTGTCAGGGAAGAAAACCCATCAATTACTCAAGGGCAACTCAACTCTTCTGAAAAATCTGGACACAAAGAGCTAAAAGCAGTCACGGCCCAAACATTTTTCACTGGTGAGCTCTCTAAGCCTTACTAAGGTTGGAGTTTCATAGACTGATAAGCTCTAAATGGAACAATCGAGCCATCGGACATGTTTTTTAATATCATATTTACTACCCTTGTACCGGAATGAGCAAATTGGTTTGGCTAAACCGTGTTTCCCAGAAAGGTATCCAGTCTTGATGATACTCAGTCGTATTGTCATTTGCACCATTAATCACATTTTGAAAACACTGTTTATAATTCCCCATTTTCAGGTTCTCTAGCCTCAACTTCGAGGCATCACCTCTTGTTATAACTTCCCCTAAAAACCTTTTAATGTTGGATCTTCTCTCCCAACAGAATTACCTGTGGACTGTAATCATGTCACTCTTCTTTCAGGTGGGCCGAACAGATTGAGCCCTCTGTTAGAAAGCATTTCCTGTAGCCCTCAAATAATTTTTGGGACTCTTCTCTGCGTTCTCTCATATTTTCCTTCGTCTGTTTCAGGTGATACACTCTGGAACCAGCAGCAGTATTTCTGTGTTGTACACAGAACAACTAATTTTTAATACATGTGCACCATTCACCTTTTTATAAACTAAGAGATTGCAGCATCCATCCTTTCCAGCACCACACTACACGGCCAGTCATCGGTCACAATCCCTGTCCTGACCAGGGGTGCAGTTGCCCGGTGCTGTGCAAGCCCTGCTTCCATTTGTTCTTCATCTAACCAGGCACTGAAATACTTCTCAGAGGCATAACCAAGTTTTCTGTGTGATTCTGTACTCGTGCTCTGCCCATATAGTTATCCACAGAAAGGCCTTCTCAAATTCATTAACATTGCTCCCCAAATATATTTTTATAATCTGTAATTTTATATTTATTTCCAATCTACTTACAAAAATGTTGAATACTGATAGTTCTGCTACCAACCGCTGTAAGAACCCATCAGAAAACAAGTTAATGAAAATGATGCATTTTCAATTGTCAAAAAATCTAGCTCTTAATCCATTTAGCATTTTTATTGGTACTGTATAATACTAAAATTTAAAAATACAAAAGTTATGTGCTGCTAACCCACAGAGCCCTTCCAAATATATATTACATATCTAGCATTATGTTTATGTATCTAACTTGTAATCTTACCGGCAGAATGAAATGAGGTTGGTTTGACAAGACTTATTTTCCATATGATCATGTTGCCTGGCATTAAATATATTGCAAGTGAAGGGCATGCTCTTCAGTCTGACTTTGAGGAATGGGCCATTTCAGCATGGGCAGCCATGTGTAGAAGTGAAAAGCAGTTTGCAGTGGCAGTGATATATCCATGAAGGTATTCAGATGGAAAAAAAAAACAACCAACAAATAAACAAAAACGTGTAATGAATTTTTTCTGGATTTAATGACAACATCTCTGAATGTTTCCTTGAAATTTAATGATTGGTTAGAAGACTAATAACCTCAGGATCTGTAACTTATTTTTTTTTTTAAATCTGTGGAATAAAATATTGATAGTGTCTTTTGCTCTACAAAAACATATATCCGGCACTGCTGATGACATACATAAATGTAATGCCTGTAAACTGTCATTTTGGTATGTGATTCAAACTTTTTCCAAGATGCTACAGTTTTTTCCCTAGTTCTCTCTGCCTGTGATGGTGGAAACATTAAATGAACACATGGTTTCGATGCCATAAAATACACATCCAGCTTTAGTAACTATATTATGCAGTTAGGTTTTAATCCAAATCTCTCCTAGAATAACAGTAGTCAAATTCTTCATTAAAACAAGTGAGATGGACAGGAGAATCCAGGAACCATTGAATTCTGATACCTGTTTATGTGGCCTTTTCTTGAGCTTGACAATGTCTGCTTCAGATTTTGCAAGAGCTTTCCTTACAGGCTTGAGCTGCCCCTGAAACAAAGTCACCTTCAAAGTTCTGCCATCACCACAAAATTCAGACACTCTTTTGTTTTGAAGAGCTTACTAAAAGCAGAAAGCTCATAACAAAACCAGATATAAGAGCAGTCGTTTTTCTCTCTTTTATAGAGAAGTGGGTTTCTTGAAAGCTGGACCTTTTCTAAACCAAACTGGGGAAGAGGATGGACAAGAAGGGTCCTTTAAAGTAGAAAACGTAGAATAATCTTTCATATGGGTACAACTGCACATTTGTAATTATATGTCAGCAATTCAAGCTCTTGAGTGCAAACAAGCTCAGAGCAATGCAAAACTTATTCTTTCTTATGCATCAGAAAGACCTGTCCATCTACTACTCTGTTTATTCCTTCATTATCTCTGAAGTAAAAATGTATGTGATGAAGCTTGTTTTCCTTCTGGGCAGAGTCTCTTTGTTTTAAACACAAACATAAATGTGTAGGAAGGGACTGAAGCACAGGCCCTATGAGGAGAGGCTGAGGGAGGTGGGATTGTTTAGCCTGGAGAAGAGGAGGCTCAGGAGAGCACATCCAGTTTTTACTGAAGTTTAAAATTAACAAGCACACAAAACCCATTTTGTTTTCACCCTTTTTTAAGTTACCAAGTAAGCTCCATTCTGCCTTGACTTTTCTTGACATGTGCAGCTTATTAACCTCTATAACAATCAATAATGTTTGTTCCATCCTAATCAGACTCATTTAAAGCAGTGAGGCACTTTTCTTTCCATCCATCTTCACTTCAATTTAGTTACTTTTGGCCTTCATCTTATATTTTTCTAATTGAATTTATAAACCTCATACTGTGTTCTGCTTTGTTTAATCAGATACCAGTTTTAAAAAAGAAAACAAACTCAGCCACTCCCAAGAAGACAATCTAGTTCATTGTCATTTCATGTCTGCCTGTCTTTTTTTGCATGCTTTTTGGTCAGTTATGAAGTAGTAGATTTTGATACAATGTCATAAATCATCTTCTGAGTCAACAACAAAATTAGAATACTATAGACTACTCACACTTACTAAACCCTTGCTTCAAGCAAGCATCAGGAATTTTTTTCACTTTCTTTCCACTTGAAGACTGCCACTATATCCATAATATAGTGGGGAAAAAAATTAGAATTTTTACCTAAAATGTGCAGTTACTAAGAGCTCCTATAGGCTCACCATTATTCCAAGAGCCTCTCCGATGGGACCACCACTTTTGCTGGAAATTAGACACTAATTAACAGATGAAATTATAAGGAAATATCATCTTCTCAGCATCTCTAAGCTTAGCAGAGAGCTGTGCCTACTGAGTGGTTTGCTTCCAACACTTCAGAGCCTTTACCTTACCTACCAGCTTGCTAAGCCTGATATTTTCATCCTGTAAGAGCTGCAGCTGTTCCTGCTAAAGAAGGCATTGGTAAGGGTAGACCCACAAGGATTAATTTCTCCAAGAAGAAATGTGTTTAGGAAGTAAATACAATTGTAAAAGCATGCAACTATTTTTATTTTGTTTTAACTTTCAAATGCTCAGACTTTGTAGTTTGAAACAGTGTAGCCATTGGCAATAACTTTCTGTTATTGTGTCTCTGTGGAAACAGGAAACGTGAATGGGAAAAAAAATTGAAGAAATTTAATCCAAAAAAGCAAGCAGTGAACCCCTCCAAAGTGGAGCACTATAAATGGTGATGAACACTATTATGCTAAATGGGCATTCTGGTTCGTACCATATTCATATACTTGGTTCACCTTAATTACAATGTCCTCAATAAAAGCAAAATTAGTGGATTCATGAAAAGTGTTGTCATCGGGTTTTCTTCTTTTTTGCTCAAAATAGCAGACTTGCCTAGGGAGGTTGTGGATGTCCCAACCCTGATAGTGTTCAAAGCCAGCTTGGATAAGGCCTTGAGCAACCTGGTCTAGTGGGAAGTGTCCATTCCAACCTCTTAATATTCCATGATTCTGTGAGTTCCTCCTGAGAACTGTTACAGAGCTTACAGAAGACCGCTGGAGGTCCCGCCCCTCCTGCCAGAAGTGTCTCTGCAGAGAAGCTCTACCATTCAGTGTCAACTTACCTTCTGAGCCTTTGTGCCCCATATTAATTTTGTCTGTAGCTGGGCTTTGGCCTTCCTAATTTCATTACTGTGGGTCTGAACTCTGATACTCTACCTCTGTCCATGTTTCTACTTACAATCTTTCTTTTTGTATTTTAGTCCCTCAAGAAGTTCCTTGTTAAGGCAAGCAAAACCAAATTTCTGCTAAACTCCCTGGTCTTCTTGCATAACAGGGTAGTTGGTTATGAAATCTCTTCAGTTTATTTAAAAATCAACCATCTTCCGTCTGCACTTTTCCTCTCTTGGCAGTTTCTCAGGGACTTTGCCTATTCTCACTGCAGCCTTACATGACACTCGCTACCTGGTTTTCCCTGCTTGTGAGCAGCAGAAGTAGGGATTTACCACAGTTGGCTCCTCTAGCATTTGCTTTTAAGATATTATCACTAATGCTGTCTAGGAACGTCCTAGGCTTTCACAATGCTGTTTTCCCCTTCCAGTAGATTTCCAGATGAACACCAAGACGTCAAATCAAAAACATTTTTCTTATCTGTCTATAGACAGATCCACCCAATTTATTCTCTTGACCAGGCAGTCTGTCATAGATTCCCCACCACAGTCATTAATCTTCACTAACATTTCTCCTTCCTCTGACCTTGACTCATAGGCTTGCAGCAGTACATCTCCACATTCACACACGAGCTCTGTGCAGGGAATGAACCCTTTACACAGAAGGCAATCCTCACTCCTCTTCTTCCCCACTGATCCTTCTAAACACCCTGTAACCACCCACGACTGATGTGCGCCAGCCCACCGACTTCCCATGGCTCTGCTCAAACCACAGCTCTTTAACTGTACGTGAGCTCTCCACTCTTCATGTTCACTGCACTTCATGCGCACTGTCCCTTTCAAGTGGGGACATGGAAGTCTTCCTGCATTCTTCTCACACATACACCTCTTCCATTTCCACTCGTTCCTCATTTACTTCTGGGTGTCCCTATCTCCCAGTTCTTTGGGGGTGTTGAAAGCCCTTGTCACTCTGTTGGCATTGCAGTTTTATACTGCTTCACAAACCTCTCTGCTTTAGAGATCTGCAGACATATTTGCCTTAGACAGAAATATTTAGCCGTTATCCATTTGATCTCATTTGTATTCACTGACTGACTAATATAATTTCAGTACCAATTGAACTTTGCTGAGGAGGAAGGGATTGATTTAGAAGTACAGCTTGGAAATTACTTTACAGACTTTATTTTGTAACTCCCAGAAGATCAGTTTTGGGGTCACTTTTTCAAAACATAA
Organism: Pseudotriccus pelzelni; assembly: GCA_035584735.1. Classification (NCBI taxonomy): domain Eukaryota; kingdom Metazoa; phylum Chordata; class Aves; order Passeriformes; family Tyrannidae; genus Pseudotriccus; species Pseudotriccus pelzelni. Next base: position 70,238,979 of record JAWMRA010000113.1, read on the forward strand.
AGATGAATATATTTTTTTTCCTGATTAACCCCAAGTGGAAAAAAGGATTCTGCCTCTATTATTTTATGTGTCCAGGTTGCACAAGAAGAAGATAAAACTCCTATCAACACTTTTGTCAAGGTCACTGAACCATCACAGTTTTTTTCCCCTGCCCAGAACAGGGATGATGGCAATAGATGAAAATGCTGATGTATGATTGAATCTTCGTGTGAATACTTCCTCAGATCCAAGTTCAGCCTCTCTGATGTTCATCTGTGTAGAAGGCATGGTGTTGATTTCATTCAGAACTGTCTGAAACTAGAGTTGCTTAGTTTAGAACCAGATTCAGTTCAAATACATGTAGTTATTCAGGGTCTACGGGCTGGGTTTGGCCCAACGTTTCTGCACTTGGAGCGTTAACACCGTGACAGCCTGACAAATGAGTAGTCATTAGCAGGGTCTAGTAATGGATCACCTCCATGCTCTTCATCCAACCAATGTCCCAGACAGAGTGAAATAATGTAAGCTATCTTCAGCAAACTCAACCAGGATATTAGCCTTGTCTTTGTCTACTAACACACTTATGTATGTCTTTACTTCAGACAAATGTTCTTTCGAGTCACCATTATTTTTAGTGGAGCCGACCTTTTTCCTCTGATAAATAATGTTGTCAGCTCCTTCCCTTCTCCCTTCACTGATGATTTCAAACACTGGTTGCTCAGTGCTAAGATGATAGACATCCAACTTTCCCTGCAATTACAAACAGAACCCATAAAAGATGAAGTGTGCACATATAGGAAAGCAACATTCAGAAGATTTCAAAAGTCTCTCGACTACAACCAGATGGTCTTTCTTCATAATTGTTTTCGTAGCATCAATGTATCAGGAAGACAGAGCAATATTCATCTTGCATCCAGGCATTACAAGAAATGGAATTCAATTGTATCATTTGCAGGCAGCCTATTGGAAATCCTGGGATGTGTGTATTTAATGGAAGTAACAGCACCATGATGAAAAAGTGGGTGAAAACTGGATTCACCCTCAGGACTGCAAAAGAAATCACAACATTGCACAAGATACTGTTGGCATTAATGGGCCCTTGGACCATCAGATCAAAACCCGGGGATCTGGTGTGGGTAGTTGCTCTAAGGTCACAATCAGGTGAGTTTTTACAGACTAGATGATCTTATTCTTGTAAAGTAATGACATATGTAGCCCCAAAGAAATCAGTGGACTACTTGAAAACAAAGGCATTGTTAGAGTGAGCAATAGAATTATGCAATGGACGTAAAGTTCACAAGAAAAATAATGCAGAATATTACAAGCTGAGGTATTATATCCAAAATGTTCCCTCCACTGTAACTAAAAAGAGCTTCCATCACTCTCTCTAATGTGGTACCTGTTCCACTGAGAATACGCCTCCTCTCTCAGAGAAGGCACACTATTTTTCCACCAGACATTTTTACAAGATGCTTCTAGCAGCAGGAGACAAATGATTCACCCATTCATCCACCTGGCACACTGCAGCAATTTATTCATTTGAGTGCTACACTTGTGGTGAATTATACAGCAGCACAAAAAGAGTGATCGAGTATCCCCTCATATTCTGTGCCTACTTTTAGATGGACACAAGTCACATCAAATGACACAAGTCACAAATAGGTTCTGCACTAGTGATTCATAGCTATCCCGTCCTTCTTTTCTAATCTTCTCTTTGAGACCAAGGTTTTCTTTCTCTAAGTCAGTGAGCTGGGCTCTAAGAGCTGTTATTTCCGTGATTATCCTATGGCACGGCCCCACAATCTATCACAGCAGAAAAAGTGAATGAGCAAAACTAGGGATGAGCAAACACCATAGCCTAGGAGGAAACAACCCAGAGCTCTGAATACATTGTGTGATACCTAGTTAATTGTAGCAAGAATATTCTCCTAACTGAACGGTTTGTTGAAATAATCCATTGATGATATGAATAATCCATTCTGTGCATCTCTGTTGGTTTTAGAAACATTTATTCCCTGGAAACAGCAGGAAGTTCACAACCAATATTTGAAGGTGGCAAATGCTTGAGCAGGGAGGTTGAACCAGATGACCCACTGTGGTTCCTTCCAACCTTATCCATTCTGTGATTCAATGGTTCTGTAATTCTGTGTAATGTGATAAGTTTCATACGTAATCTTAAAATGTCTGTTTCTGGTCATCAGAAAAGAAAGATCTCCTCACTAATAGGTGTGAGAATTGACAGGAGGAAATGTGTGCAGAGGACAGAGGAGCAGAAAGATTGGGGAGCAGGATTAGGAAATCCAATTTTAGGAGAAGGTCCTGTGCCTGGCTCTGCTACGTCAGTGAGCCCGGCCTCCCACAGCATAATGTCCCCTGCCTCCAGAGGGAAAGTCAGAACAACTGTGACCAGGCTTCGTTCAGTAAGCTGTGAGGTAATGCATTTATCAGAACAAATATGCTGCCTGCTGATAACCTTGTACATACAGACATTTAATATATGATAAAAACAGTTACATGTTCCATTTGTTGATATTTGACAATCTACATACCTTCAGAAAGGGCACACGGGTTAGCACAAATAGGAAGGTTCATAATAGAGCTTAAACAGATTTAAATGAGAGAATTTAAATCTCACATAGGTAGGTCATTGCTAGATATAAATGTTTGGTTATTTTCATACTGCTAAACAGCACTTTTAACCAGATTAACACAATGGAGGAAAGCTAAAAGTCATTCTTAACGTATTACATTATTCAGATAAGAAATAGGCACAACTGCAGACTGTAGGCTCAGCCAGCAGAACAGTCTGCTTTCAAGGTTGCCTGGCACCTCTGCATGCCAGATCTAAGCAGTAAATGCTAATAACTTCACTGGGTTCTTGGTAAAATTTCCTGTGTCAAATTTTCTGTCTTACATAAACATTACTGAGAGATTTCTGAAAAATTAATACTGAGGGGAAATACAAGTATTTTAGCCCTGCATAAAAGTTCTGGTGATCTTTATTCAGAGCAGCACTAGCTTTCTTCTGATCTATGTTTCTTTTTTGTAAAGAAAAGAGAAGTTGGTCAAATCCTAAGACTCTCTTGGAGAAAAAAGGACAATGCAGAGGGTTAGACTCTTTTTAGTTTTTAACTGTCCACCATCCCATTTTAGCAGATCATGCCTGACTCTTTCTTGTGGCTTCTGACACCTTCACTGAGAGTCTGAGCTTGCTCTTCAGACCTGCAGTGGCCTCTGTTAATTGCTTTAGGCTAACGAGAAGTGGAACTGAAAGTGGGACGTCTCTTATGAGGTTGAATCAGAGGCCAGTGACAACATTAGGTAGCTCCTGACCCTGAGCCACTTCCTGCGAGTACAAACACAGAGGACACAGAATTTGGTGGTGGTAGACTAGCAACGCTGAGGGAGAGAGTGGAGACTCCACTGCCCCGAGGCTTCAGGAAAGTCCAACTGACTCCTCCTGTTTCTTTCCACTCAGCTGAAACCTCACATGCATTTTTCATTTTCTCTCTCACTCCAGCCTTCTTAAACATATGGACAGGACAGTGAAATCAGGCAAGAGGGGATGTTGCTGACCAGACACCATATAGAAGGGGATATAGGGAAAAAAAAAAAGGAAAAAGCATGAGAAAATGGGGCAAAAAAAGTTATAAGAAGCCCAGAGAAGAACTGAAATCATGGACAGATGAGAATAGGAGCCCGAGAATGAGATTCAAAGTGCAGGTGTTCTAACACTGCTGTGCCAACATCCTTGAAACCCAAGCAGTCTTCTCTCTAGTGTAGGTTTCTGTAGAAGCCAACATGCCTCTAGCAGTGAGTTTGTTTTGATGGAGGCCTGCCTCCAAATCAGCTAATAGGTTACATGGATATCACGATTCTGCAAGATTGCATTTCTGATTTATTGTCTGGATTTTCTGCTTTTCAAAATTACACACACACACACTAGCAATCCTAAAAAACATAGATGAAAGCTGCAAAGTCAAGTGCTCAGAACTTAAGAAGAGTTGGTTATACAGCCACGATGCAGCAAACCTGGTACTGACATTGTGGCACAGCCTGCTTGCGTGACCCACTTCTGTTTTCTATCTCAGTCAATGCACAAGACTGAATTGCTCTGGGGAAATGCCTTGCAAAGGAAGAGACCCATCAGTAGAAGTTTAAGATAGAAGGTTACCAGTGGATCATCCATTGTGAACATGAACCACAGAACTACCTTTGCCTTCAGGTTGTCTTTGTTTTACCAGTCATTCTGGCATGACTTTTGGCGCTGAGCCCAGAAAGAGAATCTCTAGAACCTCCCTCCCTTCCTTCTCAAAGGCTGTCAAAATGTGTCTGTACAGTGGGACTCTGTCCCAAATGAGACCAATAAGAACCGCCACTCAACAGACCACCACCTGTGTCACAGCCGTATCACTGCAGGGCTGCCAGCTCCTAAAGCAGAGCACAAAGATCCATGGTGACTGTGCTTGTGTAGCCCAGCTCCACTTCAGCACATTCACAGCCAGACAGCTGGGCTTTATTTTTTACTTAGCAACTACCTCCCACCCAGAGAAACCACCTTCCCCTGTTCTCAGAGAGTAGAATCAATGCTCCGAGCATGGTAATACTTGTTCTTTTCGGTAAAGTAAATGATGCTGCTGCTGCTGGAGAATATTTTCATAAAACCTAGAGTAGGGCTTCAAGTTGCTGCACTCTCTGGCCATGATATCACAGCCCAGTACAGTGAGACACTGCTCTAAATGGCTTTTTTAAGAAGTGACCTAGGAAAACAAAATAAGAAACCTTGTGGGTGGCCTGAGTCACAAGGGTTGCTATATACAGCATACATCAAAATGAAACATGGTCACTTTATTGTAAATAAAATGCTTCTGCAATACCAAAATGAAGCAAAAATCAAATCATTCAGTGTAAAAGTTTTTGCTCAACTTACAATTTCACTGAACTAATGGAAAACATTTGTCTTTTTTGGTGTTGGTTTTTTTTTGACTGGTTCTAGCTGCAACTGTATAATGGTTGGCTTTTTCCATCTGAAACTAAAAGAGAATTTTCAGTAGAGAAATTAAATCACCAGCTCAGAAACTGCTTGAACTGTAGTTGGGCCCCAGCATCCCTTCTCTCACAGAAAAACGTGGTTTGTGTTTTTTTAGCAGGAGTGGTCATATTTTCATAAATATTTTCTTTAAATTTCAGTGAAAAAAACAAAACCTGCTTCCTAACATTGTGATTGACCCCGATTTAGCAATGACTCAGGAAGAAGAGTTCCCACTACAGATTCTGTGAATAAAGTCCTGCAATCCTGCATTGCGGTTGCATATAAACCTCCAGCCCTAACTCATCTTCACATTATTACAGTCCTGAGAGCTGAAATAAACCTGTCGGAAGGCAGCAGGGCACTATATAAGTTTGCTGCCAATGCTGCTATTACAAACCAACATAATCTGCACCTAAGCTCATAAGCTTAAGAAATGTGTTTCTCTTTTAGGTCACTGATTGACAAGAGCTTTAAGAAGTAAAGATGTAAATATGATTCAGCTGTTGCTTAGATAGAAATGCAGGGTCTGTACCTCTGTATCTGATTCTTGGTAGTTTTCCATCAACTGCTGAACAAATGTTTCAACTATCTCTGTGGTTGTACAACTGAGGAATTTTCGCGCATTAAGCTGTGTTTCCAGAGCTCTGCGGGTACAGAGGGAGAAAACGGAAAACCAGAATAAAACCCCACATCAGTGGGTATCACTGTCATAAAATATTGATCCTTCAGTAATCCTTGGGATTTGACACTGGGTATGCTTTATAGCTTAGAGCTTCTCAGCTTCCCTAAAATGTTTACAGCAAAAGGTAAATGTCATTGCAAACAGATTGCAAAGCCAGTGTTAAGCAGCAATATCAAATTTGTTCTGGCATCCAAGCCAAAATGCAATTTCATTACAGACCAGTTCTGTCAATAATGACCTGGCTCACAATTGTGTATTGGAGTTTTCTGTAAATATTGAGTAAAGAATATGGCTTTTGTGTGAAATTGAACATTTATGTACACTAATTTTTGCTGCCTGCAACCAGAGTCAGTGGCAGTAAGGCACATTTTTCTTACCTTTTTTTCCACTTTTTCTTTTTTTACTGTTTCTGTCTGTAAATACCCAAATTGCCCATATCCATGCAGTAATTGTACCAGCATAACATACCTAAAATACTAAAAAGTCTGACATTTAAATTGCCTAAGATATTAACACTCCAACACAGAGGAGGAGAGAAGTAATTTCCCATCAGTCTGTTTCAACCTGCCTGCAAACTCCAGTGGGGAGCTGACAGCAAAGCTGTTCACACACAGGACAACGCTTTATGCATCAAGGCTACTTTTCACATGCAAGAATTGGACTCACATGTTCCCAGATAGGGTATTTTAATTCTCCTTACCAGTGAGGAGACTACTGTTGTCTGGCTCTTTCAGATGTCATTTGAGACATCTCCTGATTAATTTTCTTCTGTACATCGTGGATCAATGTGGATTTCTGGGCTTTCCAGAAGATTTTGAAGCTAGAATCAAGCTTAATGCTAGCTTTTTCTAAATATATACTGTTCATAAAGCAATTTGCTAGCAAAAAGTAGCAGACTAAACCATAGCAATACTTTTGCTGTTCTTCTCTGAAATACAGAACTTTCAGAGAGAGTATCAAGGTCAGTATCATTTGAGGGTGACTGTATGCCTAGTGCTGTGCCACAATTAGTCTGGACAGAGGCAGGTTGCCCTGTTGCTTCGGGGTCTCCCAGGACCTGCACCTGGTTTCATGCAACAGAGCCTCCTGGGTCACCCACATCGGAGAGACTTCCCCCCTCTGACAGCCTCCATGGGCCCCTGCTGAACTTCACTTATCAGAAACTCCTCCTCTGTGCCCAGTTTGTCTGAGTAGGGCTTTCATGGCTGGTACAGGATATCCGCACTAGAATCACCAAGTCGTGGGTATTTCACACATTCTCTCCTTTACTGACCTTGAACCTTAACTCAGCTTTTCTTTCCCCTGCCCCTGTTTCTAATCCAGGCAGAATGTGGTTGTCTCATCTCACTGCATTAGCCCCACTCGACCTGCAAGCAGGACAGAGTCTCTTCTTCACTAGTCCTGCCTTATTACATAGTTCACTAATTTCTCCAAGTTTATAATAACACAAAACTAAAACTGAGGGGAAGAAACCAAGGGGTCAAGCAGATAAAGCAGGAAATAGGGTCATTATCAAGAACTCGTCTATCACCATTGATTAAATAGACCAACCTCCTTCCCTTCTGCTTGGTATCTGATCACGGGTGTTCCAAGAGCTTCTGAGTGCCGAGTGCCAAGGCAGACACTCTGCTCTTGGAAACAGACGAGACATTAGCAAGCGATATACCTCGTTACATTTTATTGCTTTAACCATGCAGCCTTTCAAACCCTTAATAGCATGACGCAAAGGTCAGCACAGAGCTCAGAGAGGGAAGTAGAGAGGTCTTATCTGTGGAAGGGCATGGGTGGGGATTTGGAGGAGGGAAACAGTGGGATTTTTGGATACAGTAGATTTAGCAGATTGCCTGCTATGGAAGAGCGGTTGCAGGTGCTGCTACAGATACTCCTCATGGTCAAAGGCCAGCGTAAGCAAAGCCAGGGGCAGGGAGCTCACCTCTCCTCCCGGGAGACAGTAACTGCTAAGCCCAACCTCAGGCACCACCACAAGTAAGCTCTGGCTGTGGAGGGACTGGGAGATGCTGAGGCCATGGGGCTCTCCTGCCCAGCCCCATGGTGGAAGCACAAGCTGTTGCTCACTCCACATGGAGAATTTGCACCCCTCATTCCCAGCCCTCCTGCAACCCAGTCCTGTTCTCTCCCAGAGCTGCTCTCTCAGCAGAGTTCAATAAATTAGTTAAGAGGCGAGGACCATGGGCCCCCACTAATGGACTGGGCTCCTTTCACTCTGGTGATAATGCTGGGAAATAGCGCTGGGATACAGATACATGGAGACCAGAATGGAGCAAACCTGATACCAGCTCTTTACACACACATAGATTTTCTGTGATGGATTCAGATTTGTCAGTCTAAAATGCCTTGGCCTTGCAGGGACAGGCCCACCGAGCATTTCTTCCTCCACTGCATGACAACAGTGCTTTCCAGTGCCTTCATGCACGGATTTCACCCTCACTATGTCATCTTGCTCTTTCACTTCCTTCCTTGTGGTTTTCGGGGACAAGGTTTTTTAAAAAGCAATGTTCCATTTTCTGCTTTCAGAAGGACCTCTCTGATGGCAACCTTCCAGTTTTCTATTCTTGACTGCTTGAAGTTGAGCCGAATAGGAGGGTTAAGAATAATTCTGCTACAATTCTTCTAGCAGGCTTCCCAAATTTCCATTTATTCAAGTACTGTATTTAACATTGTTTATGGAACCTGAAATACAGGGGCGGGTCACACAACTGAGAATAATGCACTTGGAAAATATAATCAACAAACAGTCTGAATAGACACTGAAGGAGGGTAAAAAACAACCATACTGAAACAAAGAAACAGAAGGTAACAAGCCTTTAGAGAAAAGCGAAAGTATGAGGCTAATTATAAGCAAAAATAAAGAAAGGTAGACATTGCAAGAGAAAAGAGGTAAATGAAAGACGAGGACAGGAAGAAAATAGATGGAGAAGGCGGTGACATTACTTATTTTTCCTCTTTTCAGTCACTCTGGACTATTCTTGCATCCAAGGTAACTTATCCTTATTGCTCACAGAATTCATTGTAGAGAGGAACTGTATTGATACCCTCAGTTCTCAGCTTCAGCACACCCCATTCTGCCTGTAATATTTCTAGTTGCTTTCACAGTATCAGAGAAGATCCCAGCGAGTTAAGTGATACGACCAGATCATGATGCCTCAGCAAAATTTGCAGCCCTTTTGCTATTATGCAACCAATTAGCACCTGAGTGCCAACTGTTTCTGCCTAATTCTGCTCGAAGTCCCAGGGAAATGTTTTGCTTCAGAAAGCTGTGTCAAGCTTTTCACATGATTTTCTGTGCTTAATGTCATCTCATGAGATACAGAGTGAGGCAAGACATGCAACAGGCTATTGTGCAATTGGAACTTGCAACAGAGCCTCACATCAGTGTCATTCAGAGCACAACACAGGAAAAAAGGGGCCTGTTTTTTGACTGCAGTGGGTACTCAAATACATCAGAGATGGGGCTAAAATTTCACAGAAGTTAAATCCTTTGTTTTATTTCTGCTTTCCTCAAGAGGATCACTTCAACAGCATCAGTCTCTCCTTGGTCGCTAGTAAAAGGGCTGTTAAAGGAATCAGACTCTTAGGTCATGAAGGAAGCAGACCCTAAAATAGCTAAATTTGTCCTTTCCACTCATTTTACCTTACAAATCGATCAGTGCATTCGTTTTCCATCACAAACAGTTTGCACCTCTCCCCATTCCTTGAACCATATGTTTCTGTCAGGCTTTGGATGACCCCAGCAGCCATTCCTCACAAACACATCCACTGAGGGAAGTACAGCCTGGAAGTACCTTTTCTCTCCTTGACTAGGTTCAGTTTTAGACAGTGGCCAGGCTGTTGCTTTTCCCTTTGCACTGAAAAGAAAGAGCTGGTCCTCCAGTGGGGGGAAGTCAGGACAGTTGCTGGTTTCTCCAGAATTCTGAAGATACCAACAGGTCCTCAAGTGGCACCTACCACCAGGGCTTCTCTCGAGAGCACTCAGGATTGATTGGACAGCACTGTTCCCTTTGCTTCTTACGAGCTGACCAGGAGTACGTGAGGTTATTATGGCACACCTCAGGTCTAGGTCACTTACATTCACAGAGACACGGTTGCAAAAACCAAGAGGAGTCCTGCATAGAAGCTGTACAGTCCCAAACAAACTCAACTGTTAGAAGCACCTGCTTGTTCTGAGCTAATGAGAACTTGACAGACAGTGCCTCCTTCACAGCACAGCCATGGCCGTTCTGCAGTACATCCTGCATTGGAAACTGCATCACCACCAGCTCTGCATGAGCAGCTCTTTGGTCTGCATCACTCAGGCTGCACAGGCACAGCTGGAGAGGAAGGGAAGGTCTCTGAAGGTCTGGTGTCAGAGTTTCACCAGTAACAGCAAACCTCAGATAACTCAGCACAAATTTGTCTGTGTTAGAAACAAAAAGGGGTATCAAGTTTTCAGCGCCATGGTCCTAAAACATATATGCCTGTGCATGAAAGTTACGCAATTCTTTGGTTCTAAGACACTAGAAAAAGGCTAAGTATAGGTTCATTATCAATAAAAACACTCAGTTCTGCTTGAAGAAAGGTCAAATGTGAAGCAAATGGTAAGATGGGCTTTTGGACAGAAAAAGAGGAGGGTTTGTTGTAGTTTTTTTCACTTCTGTTTTTTAGAAAACAAAGAACAGAAATGAGATAGTATTAGTTTGCTTTATTCCTGCATTGTAGAATCGTCTTGTCTTTATGTCTTTGGGCATAAGCACAAGGCTGCTGTCTCACTGTACCTGCATGTTGTAATTTATATTAATTGCATTGTTGATGGTGACTGGAAACAATCCTCCATCCATTAGGAATGTCCTTCAAGGAAAATGCATGAGTGTCTAACAAAATAGAGATGACTGTTCATAAATAAGAACAACATTCAATTAGTTCTGAGAATCCCATCTCATATAATGAGGAAAAGGCAACTCAGAGGCCAAGCTGATAGTTGATATGTGCTCCACTCTGCTCTGACTTTGAAAGTAAGCCATGTATTAGAAAAGAGAGAAGCATCTGTTATCAGTCCTTGGGACAGAAACAGTAAGATTAATTCCATTAAGAATTAAGAATACATTTCTTACCAAGATGCTGTGTTACTTCTGCCTCCACCGAATAGCTCCTATGTCCTTACCTACCTTCTTCCACCTAAATATCTTGCACACAACCGTGACAGACACGTTGGGCTATCAAAACTGCTGCCAGTTGATAAGAGAGCTCAGGAGGGTAACTACCCAAAACTGGAAGTTGGGAGAATCACCAACATCTACCGTGCAGAATAATTCCACTTTGGTGATATTGGTGTGATTACGTTCCATATCAAATTTTTATTATTCACTTCTGTAGAGGGTGCCTTCTGGAACTCCTACTGGAGAATCAAGTTAACAAGCTGTGATCACGGGAATTTTTTAATCAGCTGTTAGTGGTTAGATTCTTTGCACCATGGTAGGGAAGGAGTAAGAACACCAAAAAGAAGTGGAGAGGACATTGTTCTCCAAGAAGCACAAGGCAAGTGGTGGAAGGAAGAGTGCTTCTGAGAGCACACTTTACTCGTCCTGCAGCTTAGAGGATCCAGAAGGTGTGGGAGTCACAGCTGTGAAGCAAATGCACTCTGAATCATGGAGTTACTCAATGGAGGCAGCGCATGATGTATCCTGTCTGTAATACTCTGGTAGGCTGAAATATTCCCCGAGGACAACAATTGTTCATATTAAAAAAGAAGTGAGATGACTTCAAAATTCTCCAAATGGTCCATAACAAAATTACTTGCACCTCATCATAAGCAGCATGGTAGCAACTCAGAGGGATAGTGGCAGACTTGATTAAAACAAATAGGCACAAACAGTAATGATATAGATACATGTGTGGAAGTGCCTCTGATTGGGGACATTTACAGCAAAACATATGTCTGAAATAATGGAAAGGAATGGTCACGTAGGTAATAGGCTGAATAATAATTCAGAAGCCCCACTTCCTCCTATTTCTGATATTAAGAAAGTTTCCTATACGAAGTGGCAGAGCCACTAAAACTTTTCAAAGTTTTCAAAAGAGCTTGTGAAGCTTTGGAACCTAAATTAAAGAATACTTGGAGTCCAGAGCCAGGTTTAGTAGCAACACTCCCCACTGATTTCATGAGACCCGGGCTCACGCTGCAATGCAGGGGCTCCAGCACCCAACTAAACCATCAGAATGCTCCTCCTACACAGCTGTACAGCACTTCTGGGCCCCAGCTGGCTCCTCATGCTTGGGTTGCACTGTGCTGTGCAATCTCACACATAAGACTACCTTTTACTGCACTCCATGCATCGTGTAAATATATTACTCAACCAAACTTAGATATGACTTTGTCATTTCATTACAGCCTCTTTGTCACCCTCAGTTCTCCTGTACGTCATTCTCATGCTCTGGAGAAAAAAAAAAAGAAAAAAAAAAGACCCTGTTCAACCAGTTCTTGCAATAAAAGAAGCAATCTAGACTGCAATTCTTTCTGTAGCTGCACATCCTCCTTTGAATGGCAACTCTAAGGCAAGGATCTTGTTCTTTTGTTTTTGTCAAACACACACAAGTGTTTTTAAAAATTGCATGGAGTTTGTGTCAGCTGCAGGACGAACTAAAGAATTACAAGGGACAAATAACAGCTTCTGTGATTGCACTTGGCACAGAAGTTCAAAAGAGGTTAAATGTGATTTAGTGTCACACTGTAAGCCCTGATGTGAAGAATATGGAAACTAATTGCACTGGCAATAAGGAACAAGAAAGGTGAAATAGCTAATATTCTGAATTTCTTCTTACTTCCTAGTAACAGACAATTTCTTATTTGAGGAAAACATTTTCCCTCACCAATTGCCTTTACAGTATTTTAATCAGGAAAAAATAGAAATTAAAGCACTAGGTAATTTTATATCCTTGCAAATCTCCAGAAAAATCTTCAGTCTGCAAATACATTCTGAAACAGCACAAGCATGGTCATACTGGGTCAGAGCAAAGGTCCATCAGCTCAGAGTCCTGCCTCCCACAGTGATCAAAAGCAGATTCATGAGAAGATTACAAAAATCTCCAGAACAAGCTTATGATGATATTTCCCACTGATGTTCTCACGGCCTCCCAGAATTTGTAGCTCAGGCATTTCCCCAGCCAGAGGTGATTGCTAAATGTTTAATAATCCTTGGTAGATTTGTCTTCCATGAGCCTGTGCAGGCTCCCTCTGAGTCCTATGAACTTTGATCACCCGCTGCAGCAAGAAGTCCCACAGCCTAATTACAAACCATGTGCAAGAACCACCTTTTTGGTTTTGTTGTTCAGAGCTGCCTACCTGCTGTTCCCCTGTGAACGTTACACTGGAACAGACCATGAGCAAACACTCCTTGTTTATTCCCTGCTTTTGACTGACAGTTTTATGGGACTCTCCACCAGTTGTACCTCTTGTTTCAACCAGCAACCGTATGGCTCCTTTCCAAGTTCTCTGTCCTTCCTCGGGTGGGGACCAGAACTGTGTAGGCTCGTCAACACGGATTTATTCAGTGGTGTAGTGGTGTTCTAATTTTTCCTCACCTAAAGGGAATCAATTTGCTTCTTTCTTTTTTTTTTTTTTAAATCACTACTGAGTTGAAATTTTGACATAATTATCTGTTGTAACTCTGAGATTTCATTACTGCATGATCAACGTACCAGTCAAGTCAGAGGTTATGATTTTATACACTGGGATTGCTTTTTTTCCCCCCAGATGCATCCTTTTATCAACACACTGAACTTCATCTGCTGTTTTATCTTGCAGCCACTCTATTTTAAGTAAGATCCTTCTGCAGCCAGCTCTTGCTCTTGTTATCCTGGGTATCAAAGTACCATGCACACACAGTGCCACTGGAGCTTCAGTGTCTTTATCTATGAGCACCTGAATAGCACAGGAGAAAGCTCAAACTCCCATGGGAAGCCACTGGGAGCCTTCCTTATCCACTACAAAAGTTGTAGGTTTTTTTTACATTTATAGCCTTCTCCTTCCTAATTCTCAACAAATTATTTACGGATGTGACCATCTCCTCACATATCCAGTGGCTGCTCAGACTCCTCAAGAGCCTCTGTTGAGACTATTAAAATTTTCAGAAAATCCAGACAACCTGTATCAACCCTCTGGCTATACTTGTTAACACCATCAGAGAACCCCAATATATTTGTAAGGCGTGACTGCACTTTCCAAAAGTGGTGTTGACTCTTCCCCAAACACATGGTATTTGCCCACGCATACGCTTCGTTGCAGTTTCTCCTAGACTGAACGCTGTGGATATCGGGTTTATCAGACTGTAACTAGTCAGATCACCCTTGCACTCCTTTTTAACAACTGGTGGCACATCAGCCACTTCCAATCTTTGGGTATCAAGGCAATGTTAAGCAAGAAGCTACACACCATAGGTAGTACTTTGCCTTCTTTAAAAAAAATAAATCCTTGAGTGTGGTCTTGGCAACTTGTTCATCGTCAGTTCAGTCCGCTTGTCCCCTAACTTTCCAATACTACCACTTGTAGCAGCTTCTCTGATGGATCTCCCATAAGGAAAAGTTTTGGTGTGGGAACCTCCTCAAGTTCTTCCATAGGGAGCGCAGAAACACTTTTTAAAATGTGTGCTATTGACTTACCTTCACTGAACACTCCTGATCACCTACTGGCCTTTCAGACTCTCTGGCAAGTGCCCTGCTCCTGGGTATATTTGAAACAATATTTATTAGTCTTGAAGCTTTCAGCAAAATTGTTCCTCAAAATCTTTGCTGGGCTGTCTTGAATCCTCTTATGTTTATCCTGTGATAGTTTATAGCCCTTCCTTTTTTCTTCATTTGAAGGAAAATTCAGCTTTTTGAAGGATGCCTTCTTGCTTTAATATCAGTTTAATCCTGCTGTTTACTCATGCCAGCATCCTCTTATGCTTTTTTAAGCCTTTCTTCACATGTGATATGCATTTCTTGAATGCCTCTAGTATGTCCCAAAAGAGTCTTCATGACATTTGCAAGGATTTAACTCCCTGGGTCAATTCTTCTGGGTTTCTCTCAGCAGGTACTCTCCTTTTTATATAGTTTCCCATTTTTGAAGCTGAGCTCAGCTATGGTGATACTTATATTTGGCTTTCACTGATCCTTCAGGGATGTTTTTTGCCAGCACATCATGGCTGCTCTTAGAGAACAGCTCTCTAACTGCAGCATTTTGAACTCAGTCGTGTGTGTTATTCAAAAGCAAGTCCAGGGATTTTTTTTTCTCTTCTGGTGGACTCCACAGCCTGCCTGCCCTGTGTGGGTTACACCTGCAAATCTAGCGTTGTGTCATGGCACCGTGTGGCACCTACAGAGGGGAGGAGAGTTGAAATTTCCTTTACTTGTGCATGTGCTGCCCGTATGCCAGGGTTGTTCTGTTGAGTGCATCCAAACCACTCTGTGACCATTACTGACAGAAAGTATTCGGGGCGAGAGTGGAGGAAAAAGAGGAAGGGAGTTATGTTTTAGAAGGATCTGAAAAGTACATCTCAGTTGGGTTTCTGTGATGGGGCAAAGAGCAGCATTTTACAAGAGGGCAAGCCTAGATCTTGGTATAAGCAGGTAAGTTCTGTACCTGCTGATTAAGCATCCTTTGATAGAGGAAAATATAAAACTGAATGTAGATCTCACAGCAAAACAAAAAGATTAACTCGCAAGTCAACCTCTGTAGTAGCCACCAACCTCCCTAATTGAGTAAACTATGAATCAGAGCATAAAGGTGATCTAATGCTCAGGTAATAGAACAGCTGTACTCAGACATGGTATGTTGACACCCCTCAATGAAGCGTGTAAGGACCCTCAGCACGTTTTGTTAAAGGAATATTGATACTTTTAGTGAAACGAAAATGTCTACACTTACAGGGCACGTCATTATCTTGAAGCAGATACCATGGACAACATTTGAATTTGTCTTCCCTTCCTTTTCTTTCTTTGTGAACATCTAAAAAAAAATCCTCTTTTTTGAAAAAGGTGTCAAAGAACACTTCTCTGTGAATGGCTAACAGCTGAGATATTTTGCTAGAGTTCAGTGAATTCTGGAGGCTGTCAATCAGTTTCTGTATGTGTTGAAGTTTAGTCCCTGAAGTCCCAAGAACAGTAAGTTTACCAGGTAAGGTGGCAGGAACTGCATTTAAAAATGTCAGTTTTATAAACTCATTTTCCCTTCAGGGCTTTTGTACTTCAGGACTTCCTCCATATTTCACTCTCCCCTCTGAGCCAGAAGAATAATGTGTTTACATCCTCCTCAACATTACAAAACCAGGCTTTAAAAGTAGAGACTGTGGCCAGTAGAGAATTATGAGGACGTAGTAAAGCCAGAGAGGAAAAGGCATAGGAATGAAAGTTATGAACAACTCAGAAGAGTGATTCTCTCATTAACCTTTCCCATTAAAAAGTTAATTATTATAAAATGCTAGCAAGGACGGTGGTATATCAAGATTAGGTTTGCCAGACACAAGCAGAATCAGGTCCTGAGACAGCATTTTACTTACTCCAGAGACCTAAGCTAATTACTCTCTGATAAGGAATGAGAGGCACAACTTTTCCAGTGTTTTTTTAATAAAATATTATTGTAGCTCAGTCCTGCAAGGTAACGAGCCTTCTGCTGAGGCTCTACAGTTTTTTTATTATCCCTTTAAGCTTAGCAAAAAACTTCTCAAAGCAATGGGTCTCTACAAGTCATTACCCTTACAAGATTACCTACTCTTACTTGGTGTTTGTAGGAAAGGTGTGCACGGGGCTTGACTGCCTCCCAAGACAGCCGTGGCAGAAGGGATTTAACTCAGAAATAGCTGTTATAGAAACCCAGTGTTCTCTCTGTCAGACTGAAGGGCCTGCCATCACTGAGGGAAGTTAAATGGAGGAGAGGGAAAGTATTCCTCAGCAGCAGCAGCAACCAAAAAGATCTCTTGGTCATGAGCAACAGAGTAAAACTCTCTGTACAAAATGTGTTAGAGACAGCAGAGCACTGAGGACTCTATCATTGTCCATATTTTCTGTTTTAAAAGAGTGGTAGCTGAGCACACATTAGATATATCTGAAACTGAAATATATGGCACATAATATTCCTCCTACGTCTGGTTATGTGGTTTCTCACTGATGACTGAGCTCAGCCTTTTGGATTGTTTCAAAGCTCATTAAGCATGCTAATTTACGTGAGCTTTCTCAGTCATATACAAATGAAGTTATTGATATGCACTTCGCACAATGAGCTCAAACCACAGAACGGGCAGTGGTTTCTGTCAAAGAAAATAAACCCACTTAAAAATCAAACATTCACAAGCACAGTAGTAAAATAAAAGCTGTAACAAGCACTTACGATTCACTGACTCCTTTCTTCCCTTCCAAAATGAAAATTTAAGATGATAAATTCAGAATTGATAATAGAAATCTTACATAAAGAGAAAAACACATAAGGGAAAAAATCTGGAGATATTAAAAGACAAAGCTGGTCCTCCACAATCTGGAGTCAGAGGCTCTGAGTTTAAGACACAAAAGCAGTTTGGGGAATTTCCTAACTGAGTAAAAGCCAGGAGATATGAAACCATGTGGTGAAATGCATCAACCAGCTCAGGTGGGGAGCTCTGAGAGCAGCCTGCAGACAAGATAAAGGCGCAAATAAAATCTTTCAGGTATTCATCCTTAAGCAAACCCATCAAAGTTGCAAATATTTTAGCTTCTCGGGACACAGCTGCTCCCAGACACCAAACAAGACCTCCCTGGGATGACACTGGGGACCCCAGAGCAAGGTCAGCCACTGGATTTTGTTCAGGCTTGGGATATCACTCCCAGCTATCACCATTCCATCTAGTGTCACAGACTCTGGCTAAGAAACTGCCTCCCCAGTGCCTCTCACAGCTTCTTTTTTCAGAGTTTGTATCTGTCCAAACAGATAGACACAGTCAGGAACCCTTCCCCCTGCAGTCCTTTCTCCCAGCTCCCACACTGCCAGGGCCAGCCCAGGTACCTCCTACCTCCTGTTCCCTCTCCTCCTTATTTCCACAGAAACAAGTGAAAAGGTCTGACGCTTCTGTATACGCAGGGACGGGGACAATACTACACAAACTGATGGGATGGGGAATAATTTCATAAACAGGAAATATTTGGGTGGCTGGATGGCTGGGTTTTGGTTTAATAACTTTTGATTTTAAACTAAAGGATCCTTCCTTTTCTTTTACTTTCGTTTCTACCTCTAAACCAAGAGGACCGAGGCTTTGTGGTTTCTGGCAGGTATTCCACATCAACAGCCTTTATCAGTGGCACATGCTGGCTTCACCCACATTATAACCGCTGACGGTTATTTCCTCATCTCCAGTGACAAGCTAAATTGTAATGCATGTGAAAAGATGTCCATGGCTTAGTGCCTAGAACAGAATATCTTTTAGCATTAGCAAGCACTGACCTTCTCTGGAAGTGTTTTGAACACGATCAGCCCTTTGGTAGGGTGAGGGATGATCCACAAGTTAAGGGAGGTGCATCCATCTTGAGACAGCAGAGACCGTGGCTGAGAATGGAAGGATCTGAGTTGCTGTAAGAAGGGAGAAATATTCAGTATTTTGGAGCTTCTTTCTGCTTGTCATTTCCCAGAAAGACTTTTTAAAAAAAAATAAAACTGTTGCTTGAACATAAGATTCGCCTCTAAGATTTGGATCAAGAGTATTTTAAACATAACATGATTTAGCTTTGATGTGTAGAGTACAAGGTAAAGGTTTGACCTTTAAAACCTGCTGCATTTGAGAGACATTTGGAAGAAACTTTCTTAAAGCATCTATTTTATAAAGCAAGGTTGTGAGCTGCTGTGCTGAGGGCATTCAGGGTCTCTTCCCCTAGGAACATGCTTTTGCTGGCTAGAGCAGGAAACAGGCAGGGTGATGCAACTGACACATTAAAAATCTGTATCATTATTTTAAAATATGATGTGCAATTACTAGTAGGCAGACCACTTTTTTTTTTTTTTTTGCCAGAAGACATCAAAATACAACATTTATTATATGAATAATGTATTTTCCTGTTTTTATATACAATGTGCTATTTCTTGTCTTCATATACATGAAGATGAAGTACAATATGAAGTCAGTACATTCTGAAATAAGAGACATAAATTCACCTTGGAAATTAGGTTCATGTCTTTCTGAAGTGAATTTTACAGGGGTTTTAATCTTTTTTTTTCCTTTTCCCTGAGGAAAAAATTCCTATAAGGCTGAATGCAAAAAATAGACCTTTGGTTTGGGTGGGAAGGAGTAATGAAAGGTTAAATACTCTGTGTTGTAAGCACAGAAATCATAATTGGGGAGGGTTTGTTTAACCAGCTATGACCTACTAACTTTTGCACAAGAATGATAAGCACTAATTGTACTTAAGGAAACCAGATCCTTTTTAGGGTGAGATTAGTATTCACACTCTCTGTTTCCTCTGCTTTACATCACAACCCGTAAACGATACCAGCACGGCAAGAGAAAACAGGGTGACCACAGTTTCCTCCAAAGACAGAAACACACCCACCATCCAGATGTGCTTTATCTTTACTGATTTCAGCAGTCCAGGACTGTGAGCTGCCTGTCACAGGTTCTGTCCTTCCCCCTCTATCACAGGACATTAAGGGTGACTTCTCTATAGCCGTGCTTGCAACACGATGTCATCCTGCCGTGATGAAGCACCTAACTTCTTCAGAATGAAAAGGACAGCCTGCTGCATCTAGACAAGCCCAGGTACTGCCTACTTCAGAAACAGATGAACAATATGCACTGTCATTTCCCAAGAAACAGCTAAAAACAGAGTTTAGTCACTAGTAGAACAGATTTTCTACACTATGTAAAAAAAAAATCTAAAACACCCCAAAAATGCTTCGTCATGCTCACAGAGTGACTAGTACTTTTAAAACTCGTATGGCTAAGAGCCTTGACCTAGTTTCATATGCCAAATCTGGGAACAAAAAAAGGCTGGGGGAAGGGAAGAACAGGATGGCACCACTGCACAAAACCCACTGTCCTTCATTGTCCTCTTTCTTCCTGATTCCAACATTTACTTTTAAGACAGCAGCTGCTGCAGGAGTCTTTTACTATCCTCTGTAAGATATTCCTGCTACACCTAGCCAGTGCTTGTGCCTTTTTCTAAGGGATACTGGCTTAGGTAAGCCAGCAAGGGTGGACTCCGAGTACTATCCACAGCTTTCCCTTCGTCCTGCTGATCTTTTTTCCTCCCTGCATTTCCTCTGCTGTAACTAGTCACCTTCCCGTCATCCACCACATTCACTTCTTCTTCCACCCAGTTGCGGGTCTTTTTCAGAGGGAGAGAAGGAGGAAGGGAGGGAGGGACAGGGAAGGCAGGGCCTGCTCACCACCAGAAGCACCTGGCAGCCACAAATGCAGGCAGCAGGAATAGTTCAGAAGATAGGAGAGTAATTGAATTACCTCCTGGTATACAAGATGGAAGCTACATTTCTGCTTTCATCATAACTAATTGACAGTTGCTATCTACAAGGTGCTTCTTGGCATCGGTTAAACAAAACCAGAAAGTGAAACATTAACTCGTAATAACTGATTAAGTGGGGACAAAAGAAGACCAGAGGAGCTGAAAGGGCAGGAGCCATTTTTAATTAAAGCCATTTCTCAAGCTGCCTGCAGATCCCTTTCTGGCATGAATGCCAGTTTCTGTGGCAGCCTGTGCAGAGCAGGTTGATGGAGATGCAAAGAACACCACACTTCAGTGGTCCCTGGTCCATTCTCATGCTGCAGCCATTCCCACTTCCCATGCTGTCCTCATGCTCACTGCTCTCTGGACACCTTCACATCTGCCTCCCTCCAGTAGGTAAGGTTTTGCTCTTGGCTTCCTTTGTATGTGAAGCACAGAAAAGCAGCATATTGAGTGATATGGAAGTGATATGGAAGTGAGTTTGGCCAAGAGGCACAAGCCAATACCTAATCTGGGTGCACAATGCTATGACTTGCAGATCAGTCTGTTGATTATCCCAGCAGAGTTAATGCTCTGGAAGGCCTTCTCTGTCAGAGGATGGATGCTCCCAAAATGCACCATGGCTTTATTCTTTGCCTGACATCCCTGTGACTCCAAGAGTAGCAGGCAGTGCATGAACCGCAGATCTTTAAGTTCTGCAGATGAACTCAGTGTACAACTCCTTATGATAATATGCAAAATACTCTACAGCTTAGGGCATCTGAAACAGGAGTACAAAATACAGCATTTTAATCACCCAGTAAAAATAGGTAGATACAGGAAAAAAGTCAGCCTGTAGAATGAGCCTGGGATGGGGTTACTTCCCAGCAACTACTAGCCAGCTAAGAACTAGCCAAAACTGGCACACAGCTGCCATACAGTTAAACCAGAGGGGAGGGGTGACAGTCACCTTCTCAACTTTTATGATTTGTTGGGCTCGTTACTACAACTTCCAACTTTTGTTATTGACACAAGCCTGAACCTTAACACATGGTTTTTTCCGTGTATCCTGCTCAGCCTGTCTGTTGCTGGGGAACAAGATGACCAAAAGCAAAACCAGTGTGCTGGGGGAGTAGTTCTAAAACCATCTGTCTGCTGGTGCTAACATGGGGGACCCAGAGACCTGCAAGGAGTCAGTAGAAGGGCACGGCTTGATAGACACGTGTTTTGAGGAAGGAGATCCTTCTGACATGGTCAAAAAATTGTTCTTTCTCAAAGGAGCAGATGATACAGAGTCATCTCATAAGCTGTTGTGTGCTCTTTCTCTCCTTTCCTAACTTCTGACAAGTCTGCAACCTATTAACAGGTTTCATTTAAATCTTAAATAAATAAAATTTTAAGGGCAGAACAACCCTCACTGCCTAGGCTTAATCATTAAAGCAGAGGATTTACATCCTAAAAATGAGATTATCTGTTTGTTTTCCCCCTACATGTAGTTCTTTGGATTAGAAACAAGCACATTTTCAAAGTTTTCCTTCTCTGTATGCCAGCTTTTTCAGGAGACTCTGACTGTCCACATTCTTCATTCATGAAAAATTGCCTGAACACTGGCAGAACACACTGCTGAAGGCACTATCATTCCCTTTACGAACATGTATTCGCCTTTACTTAGTAATATGTACAGACTGAGTACTCTGGCCCCCAGGAAGACTTTTGCAGACATGGTACAAACCTGGTATCAGCTGCAAGGGTTTTCAAGTCTTGCTCCTCTTTTTTTTCTTGAGACAGTCCAGTTATGAAGCACTTGCCTCTGATGACAGGGAAATCATTTAAGAGGCTTCTTAGGCTATTGGAGTACCCAGTGAGCTGATCTCTCAGGGAATGCTGGGACGCACACTGATTTAGCCTAAAAAATATATAATTTAAATATGCAGTGTTGTGCAGGGTGTCATCAGCCCAAATAAACTCTACCTTTGTTGAACCTCTTTCTGTATAGATATTTTTGGCGTCTTCTACAGCCAAATTTAGCTCAATTGGTTAGAGCATGGTGCTAACAATGCCAAGGTCCTGGGTTTGGTCTCTGTATGGGCCTTTCACTTAAGAGCTGGACTCAATGGTCATTGTGGGTCCTTTCCAACTGAGAATGTCCTGTGAAACAAAAAAAAAGCAATCTGTGGAATTGACAACCTATGATTCCTCTGTGCTGATTGGTGCAATAAAAATTATGAAAATGGCATTTAAGAACCAGGGTAAATTTCAGATTTCATGCTCTCCATCACACTGGTGTCTTTACAACGCTTTAGAAATACCCACAAATTAATGCAGGAGCCACTTTGTGATACTTACACTACAATAAGCAGAAGCAGGAAGAAGCTAAGTGAGTTGATGAGTTAAATGCAGAACTGGAATTCGACAGCGTGACCCTGAGTCAGATGTCATCATCACTGAGCTACACTTGATCAGCTGTACCTGGGTTAAAGGTAGTCTGAATCTGCAGCAGGACCGCACTGTTTACAAAACACAGCTTACTGGAACAGCTGCTCTACTCACAACTCTTTCCCAAGGCTGCTCAGATGCACCTTTGCATACCTGGGCATATGAGATGACAGAACTGGATGCTGGCCACAGGCCATGTTCTTCCCAAGCCTTTTGGCAGAGTGGAACACACAGCTCTAGGTGGTTTCACAACAGGCTACACACTCGGTAGAAAGGAAACACATAAACTAGCCTACGGTGCTTAGCAAGTATGGTCTGTTTCACAGTGGGAAAACCTCATTTCCTTTTTTTTTTTCTTCTTCTTTATTGGCATTTGTGCTTAATCTCATGATATTGTGTCCAAGAGAAAAGTCCCAAAAATGTAAACTTATCTGGGAACATAAACAATAAAATACTGCACACTTACATACGATGGAAGAGTTAAACAAATAAAATCAAGTCAGACTCTGTTTGAACCTCTGTTTCCTCTCGATTTGTTTTACAAACTAGATTGAACTTAAAGACAGAACACCCCACTCATTCATTCTCTGATCTACTGCACGTTATTTCCATTAAAATTCATCATTCATATCAATTATGTTTATCTGGTATTTCTGCCGAAATACTGTCATGGGTTTGCAAAAGTCTCCCTCCTTGGGGATTGAAAATAGTTTGTCCAGATGAATTTCTGGACAAAGGCCAATCAGGAGTTTAGGTGATGCCTTTGCTAATTACATCTTCAAGAAAAAACGGAAGAGAAGTGTGGCACAGAATGGACACTTGATGAACAACCCATACTACCAGCCGTGAAAAACGGCTCAGGCTTCTCATGGGAAGAAAACTTAGTTTATACTTATCACCTGTGAACAAAGACAGTCTTCCCATGAGGACGGAATTAGTTGTGATCAACTGAGCAGGCTTCCCATGAGAATGAAATTAGTTTATAGTAAACAGCTGTTTCGTGTTATGGGAAGCCATAGGGGGAGCTGGAATCCAGGTGCAGAATGTCAATCCTGCACCTTGTCCAATAGCAGAGGACACGACCTCGTGGACAGGCCGAGCTATCCAATAATCGGACTGTAACCCTGGACCCACGAGGGCACTAAGAGGTTTAAATGTGCACCGTATGTTCAATAAAGTGATACATTGCTGGATCATATTGGTCGGTCGCAGTGTATTCATCCCCCTGCAGTCTACAGAGAAGGTGGTGGCGTGGAAGAATTTTTGGGCAGCCATGTAAAGGAACGTGTCAGGCCCCAAGAGGGGCCAGGCCTCTCTCCTTCCAAGGCCCTGGGCCAGGGGCAGGGGTGGAACTGAAACCCTCCTGATCAGACGTGTAACAGAGTGAAGAAAAAAAACATAAAGAAGAACTTGGGCTGTTACAAGAAAGAATTCCAACTAGAGAGATAGTGAAGCCTTCAAGGTCAAAGCTGGCAGCTGAAGAGAGAAAGGGGGGGAGATGGCTCTCTCTCTTCCCTCTTTCTCTCCCTTTAGCAGGGAAAAAGACAGATCTAAAAATCCCTGCTGCTTGTGGGACATTGCTGAGAAGCAGAGACAACTCCATTTGCAGTTTGAGGAACTCAT
>JAWMRA010000113.1:70266167-70290432 GCA_035584735.1 Pseudotriccus pelzelni
GACCTGGGTAACCCCAGCCTTATCCCAGGAGGGAGGTAGGCCCAGCCCTGAGGTCGACACACAGAAAGAGACAGAGACGGAGAGAGAAACAGTTCCAGCTGCAACGAATCGGGAGTTGTTGTTCCCAGAGACAACAGAGAAGAACTTGCAAAGTGCTGCAGAGCTGCTTAGAAGACCTGAAGCTTTAAAAGTGGGAAAAAAACCCACCTCCTCCTCCTCCTGGACTGATACAAAGGGGGGAGGGATGTCACAGGCCTTGCAGTCATGCCCATGGGAGACCACAGGAGGGTACAGCAGAAGGAGGAGCCAGGCCACTGCCTACACCTGGCCACATCCCAGCCTCCTCCCTGCTGCTGGGTTTTCCATGCCTGCCACTGGCTTACCTTTCTCCCTCGAGTAACCACAGAGTGAGTACAACGCTAACTCAGAGCTGCCACTTTGCCCATGTGCCAAAACCTAATAGTGCCTCTCAAAATCTCCTGATGACTGAAAATGTTCTACATCCTATCTTGGGGTCCCTGTGTCTCCAGCCAAATGGAAATTAAAGCCTCTGGAAGACTAATGAGGGGAAAAAGCATGGCAGCTGAGAAGAGTCAACTCTACAAAGGTGAACTGATAGCCTATTTCTGAACCACTTAACTTCTTTAAATTAAACACAACTTCTCCAACAACATTCATTTTATTCATTCCTTATATACAACAGATACACATACGCTGGATCTTGTGGATCAGCTATTGGAGATGAGATGAGCTCTGGGGAAAGGCACCCACTTTATGTATTTTTAATTTCAGTGCAAGTGAAATACGTGGTGAAAGAAATAATAGCAAATTAAAAAAAAAATTATAAATAGCTATACCTCCTCATACTGGCATTAAGGGAGTAATAGGAACCATAAGTCTGCCTGGGCCAAGCTAGACACATTGAATGCCCTTTTATTTGCACCTTCAAACCACAGGTTGTTCAATTAGCACAGTTTTCAGTGCTCAACTTCCACCTAATCAGCAATGAGTAATGTAAAAAATTGCTCTGTACCTTGTTAGTACACAGCACCTCATGTAAAATCCAGGAGATAGTAAATGGGCTTACAAGCCCTGAGAGCAAGCTCTGTTCTACAGGAGGAGCAAAGTCATGTTTAATGACCTTATCCTTAGTATGTGTCATAATTTTGCAACGTTTTCAACTGTAAACTTGCTGATGCTTAGAAACTCCTCAGAGGCATCTGGAGTTCCTCCTTTAGTTAATTAAAGGTTATCTCCATGGGATTTGATGTGAAACCAGAGTCATATAGAATGGTTTGGGTTGGAAGGGGCCTTAAAAATCATCTAGTTACAACCCACAGCCGTGGGCAGGGACATCTTTCACTGGACCAGATTGCTCAAACCCCCATCCATTCCAGTCTTGGATGCCATCAACAGGGTATGGTGAGACAGCCATAACTCTCAGACGACCAATTCACACCACAAAACAGGGTGTCTGGAGATTGAGAGCCCACCAGTATGTTTTTTCATGGTGAACACCCAGTGCAATGTAAAGCAGGTGGAGCCTGGGGATTTACACGTGCACCAGGCTGACTCCTACCCAGGCAGAGGGGGCTTGGTCGGTGTGTGACAATTACCTTCACATGGCATGGAATAAATCTGGAGAATGCCAAGGAGAAAATGAAGTGGCTGGTGTGGTTGCTTGCAGCAGCCAATCCTCTGTTTCACTCCCAGACACTGAATTTCTTCCACTTACTTGCTGAACTGTTTTGACTTGTTAGACTTTCATTTCCTTCCTAAAATATCATGAATATCAATTCTATGCTTGGTCTCATAAAGACTGGCAGCTCTTCCTACTAAATCAATGAAGATTTGCAATTCTGTCTGCATTCATTTACTCTAGTTTTATGCTGTAATAATTCAGTGGGATCATTGAAAGTCACAGGAAAAAAAACATTTCTCATTGAGCACAGGCATAATGAAACTGTTGCAGCAGCAGACTTAGAGGCAGTACATTATTTATAAATCAGACAAAATTCACAACATTTAATCAGCTGCAAATAAAATACGAATATTCACAGATAGTCACATTTTCAAATATGTACAAATAATTGGATATCTAGATCACTTGTCTGGAAAATCAGTTTGCCTCCCCAAAACCATGAAAAACTACACACATCCCCTCACACCTCCTATGTAAGTTCCAGTGGCTCCTGACATGAAGGAACCTCAGAAATTTCTCTGCATTTATATAAAAATAATCCTAATTTTCAAGTAGGAACAAGTGGTACTTTCCCAAGTTGCTGAAGTCATATTTCAAAAGCGGCACAGGCACTTTGAAGTCCAGGGGTACTAAAAAAGCACACTAATTCCACTGCAGATCAAGGAGAACCGTTGTCTCTTGTGTATAGTGGGAAGAGGAAAGACCAAAGTGGTGGAAAAAAGCCATCTTTTGAGGGCTGAGTTCTTTCTCTTAACTAAGTATTATCTTGGCTTGGGGTTAGTGACAGCTTGTAGACAGGTCTACCAAAGAGCGCCTTGGCTCTGTTGTAGTAGAAAATAGATTTATTGCCCAGAGAAAAATTCTTCTGAGCACAGAGATCATACTACATGTATTAAAAAAAAACAAGAGACAGCAACTTCCTTAGAAGTAAATGGGCAGACATGAGCAATGTCCTTGTTCCTGAGAAATATTTCAGCCTGTAAACAAAGAATAGAAAAGCTGGGCACTGATTTTTCAAATACATGGAGTTCATCATTCTGAAAGTCCTAGACTGCTATCAAACAGACTGGCCTGCATGGGGACTTACAGAACGATGAGTCTGGCATGGTTCAGCCTGTGCCCTTCACGGCACCGCCCATGGGTGTTGGCTGTCACCCAACCAGGCCGTGGCAGGTGCTGCAGAGCACACAGGTCCCTCGGCATCACACAACCTTCACGCAGGCTGAAGCGAGACACCATGAAATTTGCCCTGTTTCGTGTGGGCAACCATACTACCCACAGCACTGGTGGGTCCCTCAGTGCAGACACGGCCCGTGACATCCTGCAACCATCTCCTTTTGCTGTGTAAAGAGGTTTTACAGGATTATTTCCCAGTTTTACGTGTTGTTCTGGCATAACAGATGCATGACCACCATATCACTGCCTCTGTTGACTGTATTGATTGCCCTCTGTGTATGAGTTTGATAAATCAGCTAATACCCACTGACTGTAAATCAGCAAAAACTGATTCAGAATGGATGCAGCAGCCACTAAATGATTTACAGAGGAGAGGAGACATCTGAAAACAAAAAATACAGTTGCTGCCATTCTGTGCAAAAGAAACCATTCAGCATTTAGACAGTAAGAGAGCCCCAAATGTTTGGAAGATCAATCCTTTTCAACTGGTTGCTCAGTTCCGCTGAAGACTTCAGTGGTGCAGGATCTGATTAGAAATGAAGACAGGGAATCTCAAACTTGTCTGTGAGAGGGAACAAAAACCATTCTGTGGGATGAAGCAGGCCATGACCAGCCCTGGGAGGCTGCACAGCTGGCCTCACTGCCTGGGTGCCCACCAAGTGGCTGCAGAGCGCAGCAGCTCCTTAGGGACACGGTCTGTGCGCTGCCATAAGTTGTGTTTCAGTGGTGTGAAGGGTTCCTGCTCAGCAGCAAGCAGGCAGCACTGGCCACGTGACACTGAGCTTTTTTTTTGGTGGGCCATTGTGGTATCTGCTTGTCTGGGCCGATGGATCTCAGCCATGCAGTGCAGAATCACTGTCTTGCTTGTGCTGGGACAGGGTACAAACCATGTAGTGGTAGGAGAAGTTTGTTCTGGTGTAGTTAACAGTCTCTGGGGTGAGTGCTGACCTTAGAACCTCCTTTAAATTGGCCCCCAATGTAAGGAAAGAAAGTGTATAGGAGACTGCTCTAGGAACAGCAATTCATCCTCACAAGCTTGCAAGTCACAGCTGCAGCTGCATGTGATGTCTTCCCCTCCTCTCCCCATGCTACATCTCTGAGTGACCCAAAATGAGACAACAGAGAGTCATGATAACATCTATTTTTTGCTTTTAAACTCAGGAAGAAACTGGTGTTGTGTCACACAGGAAATGTTTTGGCCTCGTTCCCTCAGCTGGTTCGCGTCTAACAACTTTTGAACCCTCTGACTAATTTCAAATACATTTGACATAAGAACAGAGGTCTCAAGGGTAAAAAATTCCTCCCAGTTTTGCAAAATCAGCATTCAGCTAGTGAATTCTCTGCTCAGGGAAAAGGAAAGAAGAGTTTGATCCCTAGCTATTTTGTTTGGCTTGCTCAGCTCCCAGGAGGCAGCGGCCAGCTGGGCTCCCAGCGTCACAGCCAGGCAGTCAGCACGTGCACAGCCACAAACCTACTGCAAAACACAGCGTTTCTTGCTTAGCTAGACAGCAAACCACACAGCAAAGCACTTCCCATTCGCAGGAATGGGCTGAGGATACTGCCTAGTGCTGAGGGATTGAGCACAAGGTGCATCAGGGATGCAAGAGGGAACTGAGGAGAGACAGCAGAGGAACTTGGAAAGAGATGTCAGTATAAGCACAGAGAAGGCACAACAAGCCCTAAGGAATCTCTGTTTGCTCATGAATTCAATACTGCATATGAGTTCACTTAGCTCACCTCTGTAATGCATCTGTCTCTGGAGGAGACACGCAACAGCTGCACAAGAAAACGCAGCGCAAAGTCCTGCAAAAATTTAGCATTTATGAAGAAAGAGCAGCTCCTGAACACCATACATTAAAGACAGGATGGGACAAAAAAAAAATACAAATGTAAGATGAGATGAGGGACATGTTGGTGACTGTGGCAGGTAGCTCTTCGACCAACATTATGGCATCAGGCTGGCATTAATGTTTCCCATAGCAAATATTCCAGACCCTACTTCTCTTTTCAGAAGACAGAACAAATGAGACTAGTGGGAACTTGTGGTTTTGCCATCCCAAAAGAATGCATATTTCAAGGTCAGGTTGTGATTGCTAGCCTTACTGCAATGCCACAGGCTCTAAGATTTCACATGTGCCTTCTGAATTCAATTCATCTCCAAACTCTTTCAGTCCTCGCTCTTGGGTATTTTTAGCTGTGCTTCATCACTTACCCAACTAATAGACTTTGAATAAATCACTGATGTGACATCATTTATTTTTATGTCATATGCTAATACACAACCACTGCAGTTCCTGTAGTCATCAGTGATGCTGCTCCAAGTGTTGTGAAGGACTGCCATCCGATTGATTCTACACAGAACTAACAGATTGCCTCGTAGGGCTAGATCTGAGGAACCTTATTATTACTAGCGCAATGTGAGGAAGATCCTGCTAACATTTATGTCCAGGGTATGGGGAGACTGGATCAAGTAACAAAAGAGGCTTGCTGAATGTCTGCCAAAATAGCATTTTTCTGAATGATCTGACAGGCCAGGATAAGTTGCAGCTTCTTTATTCCAGATGGACACAAGAGTAAGGCAAGGGAAAACAATGTGTTAGGCATTTCCTCTGCTATTCACTTCACAGATATCACTCCCTCTTTTGTAGTACTTCAGCAGCTTCATTTAAAGAAAGGAGGAGTAAGGGATAGCGAGTGAGGGAGAGATTTCTGTTGTATTTGTATACATGACTAAATGAAACATTGAAACATCACTAAATGATCAAGGAAACATTTCATTCATTTGTGCTTAGCAAGTCGTGTTCTCGGCTCTACTCCGGTAGAGCAGGACCGTGCCAGACGGTGCAGCCAAGCGCAAACAGGCTGGGAAAGGAATAGATAGCAAATAAAACATTTGGTTTTCCTTGGTAAATTTTTAATTACACGCCACTGTGCTGCAGAGCAAAGGCCATGAATGTGTTGGTGGCAGTAAGGAGACTTTGTGGAGAGCTTTAAAGAAGTCATAGCCAGGCAGCCTGTGATACTGTTTTTATACACTTGTACAAAGAGGAAAGTACTAAGCATGCAAAAAAGCATTGGAGACTAAGGTAGTTTTCTTTCATTACAGAACAATTAACACCAAATATTGTTGTTATATTGCGCATACAGCCACACACAGGCATCCTGCTTTATTTAACAAAGTTTCTCAGACTAAATTTTGCGTAGTTAAAGACTTTCCTCCCAATAAGGATACCTGGATTAGGCCACATTAACAAACAAATTTTCAGTGCAATTTTATAACTTAGTTATAACCAGTAGATTATATCATATCATACCTCAGAGAAAGAAAAATAACACAGAATTTTACAATGTCTACTAAACCCATGACTGAGACCCTGACATACTCTAGCAAATAAATAGTAAAGTTATACACTTTTTTTTTTGCTTGTTCTGCAAATTAAATCATTCACCTGCATTACACCATCTCTTGTACAGACACTAAACTCTCCAATATGACTGTCCATTTCTTGAATGCTTAATGGTAAGCTAGGTGGAATATATCTGCAATAAAAGCAAAATTATTTACCAGCATGGGGTATGACACAGAAATAAGCCAAAATGAGATAGAAGGAAAATAATGATAAATTCAGAAACACTTTTTATTTCTTTCCTCCTTTAAATTTGCAACAAGAATGGAATTGGTCACTCTAGTCCTTACTTTAGTGATTTTAGTTTTCAAAGGAATCTTGTAAAAAATGAATATGTTCTCGTGATGTTTTATTGTTGACTTTACAGTGACTCATTAGCTCTTCCAAGATAAGCTTGATCTATGCCAGCGAAAAATCTTCTTGTTCAGTTTAATCATGGCCTGCATTAAGTATTGGTTACTGATGTGAGGGTCTGTGCTGCTGTACTGCCTTCTGGGCTCTGATATCCATTGCTGCCCCAATTCAATCAGCAGCTGAAGTTTCATTCCAGGTTGCTTGCCAGTGGTAAACTTGTTTGGAACAGCTCAGTTTACACAGCAGGATAGACTGTATGAGAGGCAAGAAGACAGCAAACAACAGCACAGGACTGCAGGTGGTGTATGGACAGGTCGAAAGGGAGTTGTGCTCTCCATGCTTAGCCACAGGGAATGACTGAGAGGATGCCCTCCCTGAACATAACAATAGAATTCACAGGTTGTTTCTTTTCTTCCTCCTAAACCCTAATCTAAAATGGGCACAAAACACACACACGCAGGAAACTGGTGTATTTACATATGCTTTTTACACACGTATTTATCAATTCCTCGAAGAGTAAACCACAGTAAAATCTGCTTATTCCAGTCGCTTTCCCCAGAGGAAAAGAGAAGATAGTAGCCTTTTCCTTGTTCAGAGATTGGGTCCAGTAGTCACTGGGTTGAAAAACACAGACCAAAGAGGTCACTTCATGAACTGCAGTATAACTCTAGGAAAATAAGCTTTCTTTGTGCTCAGAATTAGGAATTTATCACAACAGTTTCTGAGGTCCTGTTTCACTACCTGTGGGATTTGGTGCAATCACTTTCAGGTCAGCCCCACTAGGAATAGCTCTCTTTGAATGAAAATGCACTTCAATTGCAAAATTGCCAGCGTTCTACACAATTTCAGTGTTTTCCTCATTTTCACTACTCAAAAGCTGCAAATGAGCATTATTCAATCTCAAACTCTATAAAAATAGGAAAAAACTCATGCAGCATTTTAAGTTTTCTTCATGAATCATTTTAGGTATTTTACACACTGAAGTTTTTGTGACTTATGTGTGAGCCTAAGCAGACTAAAGGCTTGATCCCAACTGATCTAAAGAGATTTTGCCCCGTGGAGCACAAAAAAGTTCAGGCTACCTGTCAACACAGCTGTCATCTTCCAGGAGAGATGTAATGAGTATTAGTGGGATGTGGTCTGCTTTCTCCATGTGAGATGCTGATTCAAAGAGCGTGGGCCTCAGGTACAAACACAATTCCCCAAAACCTGCTTTCACCGCAAAAGCCTTTTGTAACTTAGAAACAAATCCACATGGATGCATCTGAAAAATTTTCTTTCCTCCTGCTGTAAGCAGTACACATCTAGAAACCTACATCCATCAAGTTAGTTTCAATTAGACACTTGCATTCAACTTAAAACTTTTCTTGGCAATCTGAAATGGTATGATGGATACGAGGTGAGTGAGTGTTGTACCCAGATAGATGATGGTTGCTTAGTATTGCCCGTTCAACTGGCACAGACAGCACTTACAAAGCACAGTCAGCTGGGAGCCTGTAAAGTCATAAGAGAAAATAAAAGCAAATAGGCTAACTCTCCCTATTTAGGAATGACTGCATTTGGCAGAGAGATGAATAACATTATTTTACACTAGAAATTGGGCAAAGAAGTGACTGCCAGAGGGGAAGCTTCAATAGACAAGCAGAGCTCATACACATTATTACTGTTTAAACTGTGACTTCATAACTTAGGAAACATTTATTCTAGATGCCCCCAGTAAGACACAGCCCTAATACAACCTCTCTCATTTAATGAATTGTTAGAACGGTCCATCAGCAGACAGTAAACACACGGTCTAGATGCAGCCACTAGCTCAGGAAACCTCTAAAGCACCAAGTGTCAGAAGTCAGGCACTGTTCTGCTTTTAACATTCCCTCCCTACAGATCCATCACTGCACTCCTTCAAATGCAAGACCACAGAAGTATTGATCTGGCCTGTGATGGCTCTTCTCACATAGTGTAAGAAGATGTTTAAAAGAAGGCTTTGACTTTTTGGTACAGAGTACAAAGTGGTAAGATACTCCCTTGCTTCCTGCCAACATCAAATAAGGTGTTTTATCAGTCAACCAATCAGGTCTCAGAGAATGTATGTTGTGAGAATATGATAAAGACAGGACCTAGAATACAGAGCTCCAAGTCTTTTTAAAATCAGGCAGTTCCCTGCCTGCAAAGTAAGGGAAAAAAAGAGGGAGGAGCAAAATAATATATGATAGACACCATGTGCATCAATCAATAATAATATGGACCACAGCCAAAATCAACTCCAGGGTCTTAAAACAAAGAGCTCTGTTTAATTATTATAAATGTTGCCCTCAGTTGACCAGAATAGGCGTATAACTGTACAGAACAGTCATGGGCACACAAATCAGCTTATTGTTGCCATGTAAAGGGGAAAAACAGAGAAAAATAAAAGATACTAAAATGGTGACTGTGTCAAAACCAGAAAGAAGCAAAATTCAGATTAAAGCTGCACTGTCTAGCTCTAGTTTTCTATAGAAGATGTCCCTTGTCATCAAACGGTAGAAGACAAATACTGAGAATCTGAGAACTGAGAAAGACTGAGGAAAACAGAGAAGCTGTAAGGAACAGTACACACAGCGTAAGGGATGTAAGGAACAGTATATACAGCATAAATGTGTACTTTTAAATGTAAATGACCTTCCACTCCAAGAATGGAGAGACAGTCAAGTAATGGGAGTAATTCTGGCGGGGTCCCCCTGCAAAAGTCTGACAGAAGCTCTGGTGTGAGGTGGAGGAATCCACAAATGTAAGTGCACTCACTGCACTGAACACTGCATAACAGGAAAAGAGGTCACTAACCTTTCTGATGTTTCAGTCTGAATCCGAGTCTCTATCAGTTCATACAATAATGAACTGTGAACATCACATCAAAAGAAGATGTAAAAATATCAACTCCAAGCAACACATTAAATAAACTATATTTACGGTATTTAACTTAACTGAACCATCTCCTATTAAATGAAGATAACATTATGCTTTATGGCTTTACGTATGCCTCATGAGGTCTTACTTTCTCTCATAACATTCCACTGAATTCTTATCCTAGAAAATGACAGTTTACTGTTATTTTTAAGGGATTTCTAAGTATGCAATCTCAAATGAGTATGCCCTCTTATTCCTGTTCCCAAAAGAAATGCAGCCATGTGAAGATCTGGGCTGCCCATCTGTCTTCTCTTGGTGACTTTTAAATCAGTTGGTAGAAATGAAATGAAATCTGATAGAGACAGGACTTTCAAGATACCAAGTTCCTACAGATTTCATGAAAAAAAAACTTAATTGGATATTGATTTTTTAAGCTAAGTGAAAAGTTGTAGTGTAACCTTACCCCTTATTAATCACCAGAAAATATTTGTATGTATGCATGTGTATAAGTAAAGGCATACAGAGATAACCAGCAGAAGTTTAATTAGAATTTCTATTTTATCAGAAAGCTGAGTATCCAAATCAGAACCACAAGTTGCCAAGAAAGGAGACCTCCTTGCTTCATGGAATTGCTTGGGTTGAAACAGGTTAACCTGTTGCTTAGTTTGGTCAAGAAAGTTCCACATATCAAATTATAGATCAAGGAGTTCTTATTTCAATGGGAAAAAGTTTTGACAGAAAATTAGGTTTTTCACTAAACTAAGTTAAATCATCATGGCTCACATATCTTAAAGATGTCTATGTTTTCAACTGCTGAAAATAAAAGCTGCCAACTTTTTGATACAGATGCTGACTTTTCAAGAAGAAAGCTAGAGGAAGGGTTAAGGCAAAGTAAAACTGTGACTGAAATGTCATCCATCCTACACACCCAGCTTTGCTACTGCAAGCAATCATGTCTCACAATTCCTTTCCATAAATGAATCAAGCCCCACTTTAAAATTGCTAGTTTTCTACACTTTGCTCTTTCTCTTCCAGAACTTTATTGTCTGATTCTTAGAAATCCCCTATTAATTTCAAGCTTAAATTTATTCACAGTGATTAGATCCATTTGTTCTGCTGCCAAAATTGGCCTTTAGCTTAAATAGTTTGTCTCCATTCCCAGTGCTTATCTTCCCGGTGTATTTATAGAGAACAATCTTATCTTCTCTCAGCCTTCATTTTTGCTAGGATAAACAAGCCAAGCTATTTCACTTGATTTTGTGAAATGCATTGTTCATTTGCCTTCAGCATGCTAGTATATCTATATTTGCCCCTGTTCCAGTCTGAATTTATCTTATCTGAATACAAATCTCCAAATTATACTTATTAATCTAGGTAATGTCTTACCAGAACCACAGACATGGCATCAATTTTCCCTCTATCTACTGGTCATAAAACTCATTGCCTGACTCAAAGTAAGAAATAATGGCTTTCCCCTCATCAGAGTTGCAATTTGTTGGCAGTTTATAATCATCCCGAGGTCAGCTACACACCCAGTTCTTTCTCCTCCTCTGTTATTTCAAGTAATAAGCTCAAAGCCCACAGGAGAATTTCCTACCATTTTGCATAACCTTAAGCTTTGTGTTATTGATGCTAATCTCCTTTCTATTAGTCCAGTCCTTTAGAACTGGCAGTTCTTCCTGTAAGATATTTCCAATTATTTTCCATATCAGTTTTGTCTGCCGACACTACAATATCTTGGATTTAATAAGACCCTTTTACATTTTCCACTGAGATAATTAATAAAAATGTCTAGTAATACGGAGCTGAACAATGGGAATTTCACCAATAACCTACCTCCAAGAAAGTAGTTCAACATTACCCTTTGTAGCCTTCCCATTATCTCAGTCCTTGTCTTCGTCTTCCGGTACAAACTGTCATCTCCTCCAGCTGATAACTCCATAAATGCATGACACTGACTTTCCTTGTATAGATTATTTCATTATCATTGTAAAGATCAGCAGAGCCAGAGCAATTTTGACTCTTTCCTACCTCTGTGGATGAACAGAACTTGTACTTCTTGTGTGCCTTTTCTTATATTGTACTGCTTTTCGTAAGAAGGCTCTTAAAAATAAGAAGGCTGTGTGTAAAATTCTGCAGGAGGCATCTTTGTGTTGATTCGACCAGTGGACTCCTCCTGCTCCTTTTGACAAAATTTTGGTATTTTTACTGGGAAAAGGTCTCTGCTGGCAAGCTTTGAGGAGCAGCACATCCTTAGCTTTTGGAATTATGAACATATGCAAACCCCATTTCCCCATCAGTAGAGACTCCATCTCCTCATACAGGAGGACGTATCTCTTACAACACAAATGCAGGAACTCTCCCTCTGAATTTTTTTCCAGCTATAGTAGGTGGCTTATTTAAAATGAGTTACTTTTTCCCCTACAACCCACACTTCTCTGAAGCCACCACAGCTAGAACAGCACTAATACAGCTAATTGTGCACTTCCTATTGCCACCTCCGTTAGCCAATGGCAGAGCATGACAAGCTCGAGGAGAGTGGAGAAGGAATTCAGGATAAAGAGCTGGTTTTCTCTGCCTGTCTTTTTCTGTTCATCTGCTCCCATCTCTAACAGTGGCAAAGCAATCTATTGCACCAACACAGAGTCTTCTATCAGTACCCCATCAAATAACTGCAAAGAAAGAAAGGAAAAAAAAAGAAACAGAGAAATCATTTGCATACAGGTAGCAAAGGCCTTTAAATACTTCAAGGGACCATTCAAAAATCAGTTGTAGGTCATGACTGGATTTGTTTCTGACTTGCAACCCATGCAAGTCCGGAAATGCGCCCACCCTGACCTATCCTGACCCCTAAAAATACACTAGCATTTTGCCTTTTGCTTTGAAGGTAAAGACACTGAATCTATAAACCTGGCTTTACTCAAAGGACATAGCAAAGTTTATTTTATTTTTTTTTTACATCTAACACAAAATATTTACCTTTTTTATTATAACCAAAATTCAGAAGGCTTTCAAGATGTATATTCCCCTCTAAAGCAGGAGCTCTGAAACTTGGTTCACGTATTACTAACTGAGGCCATTCCTCCTCTAAAGGCTGTGGAGATCCCAGAACATGTGCCACTGTATGTAAAATGGGAATAGCAAACACCTACATCCACCTAACTCAGCAGAGCTGGACTCCTTTTCTACTGGGATGATGGAGGCCTCCAAAAGAACTGCCTGTGGATTTTATTGGCAACACGAGTGACAGTGCAGGCAAACAGCTCCAGGTACCCATTTTCAGTGGTCAGACCCAAATCAAGCATGGATCACTTTGACCAGCACTATTACTGCAGTGGAAAGTCCTGATTTGCCTCAGGTTATAGACATACCGGGGCACACAAGTTCAGATAATGTCTGCAATAATGTTTCAAGAACATAGTTTAGTTTAGTTTATGTTGGCCAAACTTGGCAGAAATGAAAGCATAGTGTATCACTACCTAATGAGATTTCAAAAACTTGAAATGTGTGCCCTAAAGCATACCTCTGTTACAATCTTGTAGAGAAATCAGATAAAATTATTTATTTTTCATTTCTTGCAACAGCTAGGCTGACTAATTAAAAAAGCCCCAACTGCTAGAGACATCCAACATCAGTGATTTCATTCACCATAATTAGCATTTATCAAAATTATAACCAACCAAATCTGGAGTCTTATACCAGGAAATGGTGGACATTACAGTAATAACTAGATTCAACTATAACAATATTTGCTTTAATGTCCAGTCTTTTTTTTCTCTGCAGACTGCACGCACGCACAAATGTAAAGTCTAGAGACTTATTGTGATCTCACATCAGTTTTAATTGTGCATATTTTCTTTTTCATTAAGCTGGTTGTTCCTACTTTCTACCATAATAAGGTCAAGAGTTCTACCTTTCTGTGTTAATTCACAGAAAACAAATCTTGTTTTAAAGGTGGATAGAATGGATCTTCATTGATCTTAAGCAAAAATTAAATAAATTAAGAATCGCATAACTAGAACTCCAATCATCAAGTGTAATTGAACTAGCAAGACCACGCTCTTGGGCATTCTACTCAAAAGAGTTATTACTAACATAAGCAGAAGTGGAACTTACATCCTTTTGAATCTGAGAGCTGTAGAAAGTTTCTGGGTTTTTTACATAGTTAGCTGCTTGTCAGCTATTAGCTGAAGTACTTATTTTTCTAGATTACTTGCTTTACTGCCTGTTTTTGGTTTGCAGATGCTGTGGAATTCCTGGCTGACACACTCAAGAGCCTGCTCATTAAAACTGCATTTGGAAATAAGCCCTCAGATAACCAACACAAAATCACAACATCTGTGGGGGGAGGAATAAAGGCAAGGGGCTCAAGACAGAGGCAGGAAGCAAGAAGGGACCTGAGGCAAGGAATTCTTGTCTTCTGGGTGTGTAGCAGCTGCTGTGTGACCCCTCTGTATAACACAGAGTGTTGCAGGATGAAAAACATGGGGCAGGTCTGTACTGCCCCTGTACTGCAGGTAAGACGTGGATTCCACATGTGCCTTCACAGCACACACACGTCCAGCTGGGCAGCTGTACTCAAAAGAGTAATGGACTGTGGCCAAAGGACAGGGAAAGGATTAACACCAGGTCAGGATGCTGCAACAATCCCAAGGCAAGGCTAACCTCAGTAATTACTTTCACCATTGCTGTTTAACATTCAGTAGCCACGGGAATGCTAATGTCCAGTGCACTGCAAGATGCAATTATCAAATGCATTGCCATGCAAGGACAGTGTAAAGGTGGTGGGAGAGCCATCATTTTTTTTTCCTTTTTTTTTTTCCCCCCCCTGGATCTCTAAATAGCATGAGAATTTTATCTATCTCTTGGTTCACCTTAAGACTGTCATTTTTTCAAAGAGTCTTACTTGCAGGTGTTGGATCCTGAATTTTTTACAATCAATGTGGTGGCTGGATGGCAAGTGCACACCAAGCAGCTCTATCATTCCCCTCCTCAGTAGGACAGGAAAGAGGGAATATAACAAAAACCTTATGGGTTGAGAGAGAGGCCTGAAAGATGATCACTCACCAGTCACTGTCACAGGTAAACCAGACTTGACTTGGGGAAAATTAATCTCTTGTCAATCAAAATCAGAGTACAATAATGAGAAATAAAACCAAACCTTAAAACAGCTTCCTCCCACCCCTCTCTTTTTCCTGGTCTCAATTTCAGTCCTGATTTTCTCTATCTCCCCCTGCCAGTGGGGCAGAAGAATGGAGAAGGGGAGTTGCAGTCAGTTTGTCACATGTTGTGTTTGCCACTCCTTCCTCTTCAGTAGGAGGACTGCTCATGGTCTTTTCCTTTCTCCAGCATGGGGTCCCTGCCACAGCAGACAGTCCTCCACAAACTTCTCCAACCTGAGTCATTGCCACAGGTTGCAGTTCTTTTCAAACTGCTCCAGCATGGGTCCCTTCCATGGGGTGCAGTCCTTCAGGAACAGGCTGCTCTAGCGTGGCTCCCCCACAGCATCGAAAGTCCTGCCAGCAAACCTGCTCCAGTGTGGGCTCCTGTCCCCATGAGGCCACAGGTCCTACGAGGAGCCTGCTCCAGCACAGGCTTTTCAGGGGGTCACAGCCTCCTTCTGGCATTTACCTGCTCCAGTGTGGGGTGCTCCAGGGTCCGCAGGTGGATCTCTGCTCCCCCATGGACCTCCACAGGCTGCAGTGGGACAGCCAGTCTCACCGTGGTCTGCGCGATGGGCTGCAGGGGAACCTCTGCTCTGGTGCCTGAAGCACTTCCTACCCCTCCTTCTACGCTGACCTTGGTGTCTGCAGGGCTGTTTCCTTTCACTCCTCTCTCTGAACACAGTTACTGTTGCACAGGGTTTTTCCTCCTTCTTAAATCCTTAATCCCAGAGGTGCTACCACCATCACTGCTGGGCTCAGCACGGACCAGCAGTGGGTTCATCTTGGACCCAGCTGCCATTGACTCTGTCGGATGTGGGGAAGCTTCTAACAGAAGCAAACAAGTCTTGTGGGCATATTCCCTCTGGGCATCTGCCTAAAACTTATCAATAAACACAAGTAACATTAGCTAATAAAATTTACATATAGCTAGAATACAAGTCAAAAATCAACTATTCTTTATTTAACCATAAGCTGGAAAAAATTCTGTCTATATATATACATATATATATATATATATAGGTTTTCAAATCAATTATCTCTGTACCCACTCTCGATGAATGATTCATGCAAAAATTATTTTGAGTCTTTCATATTCATTCAAAAGAAAACTTGAGCTCCAATGATGCTGACAATGTTCCATTTTTATTGCTAGAAATATGGTAGCACTAGTGGCAACAGCAGCACAACACTAGCCTCTTGCACCAAACCCCAGACTTCCACTTGTAGACTAAAAGACAAGTTAAAAAGTTAACTAATTAAAATTCCCAACTTGCAGCCTCTGAAATCAAAGCTCAGAGAAAGGAAATATCCTGTGTCAGGATGCAGAGGAAAGCTGAGGCAGATTTTTAGACCCAGAGGAAAAACATGAGGATTTGAAATGCTGTGCTTTAATTTTAAGTGCAGTAATTCACAGCAATCATTTTATTTACCTTCCACGCCTCTCAACTATTATTTCCAGTTGTCACAAACACCACCAGATGTGGCATGACATATGAAGCTGTGCAATTTTCCAGCATTTTATTTCTTGCGCTGAGGAAATGATATTTTTCTCATGAGCATCAGGTCTTCTATTTACAAAGCATCTATGGACTTAATTTTTTTATTAGTATTGACCCATCTTAACACTATAAACCCATGTAGGCTTTGATCAAAGTTTCCCATTATGGATTTCACCTCCTACTTGGCCAGCATGGCTGTACCATAAATTCAACCCACTGCTTGGTTCACCCTCAGCAGCTTGAGGTGAAGCTGCAAACACAAACATTCATCTGTGTAGGTGTTGACATACACTGAAGCTTGAGATCAAACCGTGGATGTTTACACGTGATCTTGATCTTCACCTGGGCCAAAGCGAATCTTTCCTCTGGGTTTCAAAGCAGGTTGGTAAAGCTTCAAAGTAAACATACAGAAGCACATTTAGAAATGTTTATTTACCTAAATATTCATTCTGTGCTGGGGAGAGATTTCTGAACGTGGTGATTGCTGCCTGTATCAAACCAACAGTGAGCTGGTGCAGCGTCATGTTGCTAGTACAGGATATTGTTGAATGCTTCACCAGGAGGCTCAAGAACAGAACCATAGAATAAACCACTCACAGGAGAAGTTTCTTCCGAATCTTGTGAAGTTTACTTTTGGTTTTTTTCTACCAAAATATAAAGACTTTTATTCTACCCATTTTTCCTTTTAAAAAGTACCAGGCAATGTACTTACTGCTCTAAAAACATCTGCTTCTTTCCATGAGCAATCCATTGTCATATATTTGAAAAACTTCATTTCCCTCAACTTGAAACCTGCAGACTCGTGCAAGACTTTCTGTTATCACATTTGGCAGTCACTGTCACTGTTACTTTCTGGTTTTTGGAGAAACTCCAAATAAATTAAAGATGTACAAGTACTCAAGCCCTCCTTAGGCTCCTCTACCAAGAACAGCTCTAAAGGGTATTTTAAATAAAAGTTTTAATTACAAATACCCACAGCTTAGGTCAGAAAAAGAAATGTTCCAAGCACAATGGCACGTGGGAACTCTTAAGATGACATTGTAGTACTTTTTGGTCAAATGGTAATTAGAAGATTGAAAATATGAATGCCTAGTGCTCTTCCTCATGAACATACTGATAATGTCAATGTGCAGTGACCTAGATCTGACTCTTTTGCATTGACACTTAAGTAGGAAAGCATTCACATTATTTTCCCTACTGAAACCAGAAGACTGTGGAAGAGGAAGAAGCAGAAAAGCTTAGGAGGTAACTCAGTAGCTGAGAATGCAGATTTCAATAGTGAAATTCTCTGATTTAGAACCTGCCTGACCTGAACTGTTCTGAGGAAGCTAAGGCAGTGCTTGAGCAATAGGCCATTAGCAAGTTTTATACTGGCTAAGCTAAGCTGTCTCAGCTGCTGGACAAAGTGCTATTGTTTCCTCATTCTTCTGCATGAACTCTGTCCCACATGTTAACAAACATAGCAAGACCCATTTCCATTCCATTTCAGCTAAAAGCAAAAGACCACCAGCAATAGCACATTATACATTTAACCCTGCCTAGACAGCTGGGTTGTGAGAGCAATTCCAGAATATATTCTGATGGTTTTGGAAGAGAATTACCATATTGTTGCTGTAGAGGTTTCATTCTTTTCCAGCAGGAGTTTTTTTCTTTGAAAAATAAAGCAAGTTTCCTTATACAGAAGACCCATAATAAAAATGAAAGGTAGATTCAGAGAGGTAGCATGATCATACAGCAGAGAAAACAGAGTCTGTTGGGATGAGGGCAGAAGCTTGGTGAACTAGGCAATTAGGCAGTATTTTATATAGCTCTGTAATGCAAAACTCCCCTATGAAAGTGGGAGAGTGGCCTTAGGAGATTTCCTAAACTACATACTTTTAGTTTAAAAGGTTTTCTATTTAAAGCCTCTTCAAGGGTACACAGGAGATTCCTCAACACCCTCTACCATTCCTATTTTGAGAGCTGCCCTGTTACTCCAGAACTGAGAACAAAACATTTGAAGTGTGTGAAGGCGACCTCAATTAGTGCCATTTCTCCCTGTTTCTGAAGTGGATTATCTGCTCCTTTCCGCTTCCTGACCCTCATAGAATTGTTCTTGAGATTGCTGAGTTCCATAGAGAGAAATATATTTCCAGACTCCTCTGGGTCCATTTCTCTGAACTTGTCTATCTTCATCTTTCAAGGTTGAAATCTTTGGGTGGAAACCCTGTATGCTTCCGTGCCCCATGGCAAAATGCAGTCACATGGCTGGAATCAGAGAGAGGAAGGGGAAAACCCTCAGAATATGCAGCAGCCATTGTGAATAAAAATGCTATGCTTTGCTTAATACACATTTAAGTGTTGTTTGTTTGTGGTTTTTTTTTTTTTAACAACATAATAAAGCATGGCACTTTTTTTTTTCTCAAACAGATTAAATAACAGTGAGAAAATAAATTTATAGAATAATATTAAGAGACTATATATGGTTGCTGGCTCTAGCATCTCTGTATAAGCAACAGGAAACATTGTTGAAAGGGAATCATACACAACCTGAACTGAACTGATTGCAAATTACTATTTTCAGACCAAGAAAAGTTTTTATACCTGGCATGTTTTTCCCAAGAGAGCAGTTTCACAGGTCCAGAGGTCAAGCAGCACAGTGCATTGATCCAGAGGCATGTGCCCAGCCAAGGATGTAGCTGCCACTGAATTGCTCACAAGTTACATTGCCTAAGATGCACAAAAAAAAAGGGAAGAAAACAAGCAGATGTCAGTATCCGAGAGCTTTCCACATGCCTGCAGTCCCAGGGATTGTGGTAATTCTCTTTATTTATAGCACAGGATTGTGGCTTTTGCTTGCAGGGAACCCCAGGACAGGAAAAGATTTCAAGTTCCATAAGCTTCGGCACACCCCAGAGTATTCCGCAAGGAGCCGTTTGGTTTAAGTGTATCTCTTCCAGCATCTTTTAACAAATATTCTTTGAGAGGTTCAAGT
Organism: Pseudotriccus pelzelni; assembly: GCA_035584735.1. NCBI lineage: Eukaryota > Metazoa > Chordata > Aves > Passeriformes > Tyrannidae > Pseudotriccus > Pseudotriccus pelzelni. Next base: position 70,285,328 of record JAWMRA010000113.1, read on the forward strand.
TCAAAAGACCCACAATAAGAGACAAAGTCAGAGAAAATATATAAAAAATAGGGGAGGAAAGTGAATAGAAGCTTAATTTTTCACAGCACCAAATCATGTTGGGATCATCTTCATCCCTTCACCTTCTCTCTCAAATCAAAGAAAAGCAACATACACTACTCAAAGATAAATTTTACCAAGAGATACAGCAGGCCAGAGAGCAGATGGAGGTGAAGATTTTTTTTCATATGGCTTACTATCAGAAAAGTTAGTTTTCATAATTTAAAAGTTACTGTGAAAGGACAAAAAAAATCACTACAAATGTTTCAATGCTATCAGCCCCAAAAAAATACTGAAAGAAATCATGCTTTTGTTTTCTTGTGATACTATGTAAATTAGAGTTATTTTTGACAATAACTGTTAAATCCAGTAGAGTGAATCTGAAAAGTTTAGGGCTGCAGGGTTAAAAATCAGCCTCGGTGTAAATAGAAGAAACTTCCACATCTACTCTTCAGATCCAGACTTGGTCTTATTTTTCAAAGCTGAACAAGAGAGTAATTTGAAGGTCATGGTCACTGGAAAAGTCAGCATGGAAGTAATGTTTGAGTCTATGGCACACAGAAATAAACCATAACAAGAAGGAACAAACATAAGGAACTAGGGCAAGTTGTACGTGATTGTTCCTCAGGAGTGCTGTGTGAGGGTGATAATCAAGTGACCTATAAACACAAGATCTGCTATTCCAGACTCATTCAGTAGCCTGCCTCCTGTGATGACAGAATCACAGAATGGCTGAGGTTGGAAGGGATCTCTGGAGGTCACTGAGCCGAGCCCCTGCACCCAAATCAGGGTGAATTGCCCAGGACTGTGTCCAGTCAGATTCCGAATATCTCCACCAGCCTCTCGGCAACCTTTATCAGTGTTTGATCACATTCACAGTTAAAAAATGTTTTCTTGTGTTCAGATAGAATTTCATGAGTTTCAGTTTGTGCCCAGTGCCTTTGGTCCTGATGGTGGGAATGGCTGAGAAGAGTCTGGTCCCCTTATCTTCATTCCCTCTAGTCAGGTGTTTTTACACACTGATTAGCTCCCTCCTGAGCCTTCTCCAGGCAGGACAGTCCTAGCTCTCTCAGCTTCTCCTCACATGAAAGATGCTCCAGAAAAAGGGTTCATAATGAGGAAATTCTGGTGATCTTCAAAAGAGGTCTTAGGAGGTATTTAGACATTCACAGGTTTGTAAAGATTTTTGGTCATCTTGATGCTCAGGTCTGCCCTGCGTTCTGTCAGAATATTCAGTCTTAGGGAAGCATACTAAAATGTCAGAAGCATTATCCTACCAATACAGAAAGTAATCTCAGTAATTTGATTTAAGAGATATTTTATTGAATTCTCTGAACACAGTAAGTGTTTGTGCCATTTATTCACTGTTTTCTAATGACCCTCCCCTCATACTTTCTACAATTCCAAGCCTTTTCCTCCCCACTCATCTAGAAGTGCACAACTGCTCTTTTTTAGAAATCTGTGATACAGACTCCCTTACCTCAGATCTCACTATTTAAAAAAGAAAAAAGAAAACCCAGGAAAAAAAGAAGGCTGGAATGTGAAATAATTCACGTCTTCTTATTTACAGCTGAGAAAAGTTTATAAGTGGTGGGAAGTAAATTTAGTTCTGTGGAGAAGCAATCCAATACATTAATTAAAAGACATTCAGAAACAATTAACATTTTTCTTTTCTGACTCTTTTTCTGTGCCTTGAAGATGTGCTAGCTCATTATATTACTTAGCTGCATCAGTAAATGTCCCTTCTGTGTTATTATTCCCTGCAGGGTGACTTTGATGTCTGTGACCCTGAATAAGTGCAAAATTGTGACATTAACATCATGTGACAAGCAATTCCACATGCTCAGTTAGGTCTTTCTGGCACATTCATCACTTAGCTAACTAGGAGAATAAAGAAAAGTCCCAGAAATCCAGTCAGCACTTGGTCTTGCAGAAGTACAGCAACAATTCAAGAAATCATGGGATCACCCTACCTTGAAAACAGCAAACCAAACTATCAAAGGTCTTTTGGACCTGTGGATATCTTATGTTTATCTTTCTCAGTGCACTGGCCGGTCACAAGCAGCAGCTGGTTCCCAAGCTCCTTTGGGTCCTGTAAATTCACATCATGTATCATGATGTAAACCCCTCTCTGGTCTTGTGTGTGAATACATCCGTCTTCTCTAGTGTGAGAGTTGTCGTGGTGTTCCACCTCTGCACACTCCGTGAACTGAGTGCTGTGGACCTGTGCTATGAAAAAGAGACACCTGGCAGCAGTCAGCTCTGAAAGGATTGCAGTTCTGTGTAATTAACCTAAGAGTGGGCCTTGCCTCAGAACATGTCACTAGCAGAGAACAACTACACAAAATATTGACAAAATATTTTTTTTGCATAATTTTTACAAAATTATTTTTGGGGAAGACCTACACCGTGGCTTCATTTATACTACTGTAGAGTAAGTCAGACTGTACGAAATTGTTACTGTAACTAGTTTTTCCTTCAGTCATATACATTCACAAAAAAGCATCAGGAAGGCATAAAAATGCAAAAGATTAGTTCTTGAACTAAGGTAGAACTTTTTTCCTATTTCTAATCTGGCTCAAATTTGGCAAAAATTGTCTTAATTTGTGATATTCACAGTCAACATAATTTTAAAGCCTTCTTGGCTAAGTTCCACTTGTAAGATTTGTAGATAAGTTCTCACACACAAGGACTTTAGCACTAATTATAAAGAATGCCCATTGACTGATGTCCCAAATTGCTGTGACATCAGCACTTGTTGAGTAGAATAGTTTAACAATGACCTTAATTTTCAAAAAAACCCCACCAGCGTCTTTAAAAGAGAACTGTCTATCTTGGCAGTGAGTCATTAGCAACGATGGTAACACCCAAGCAAGAATTCAGTACTGCAGTCAGCAGAAGTGGTGTCAGTTTTCGAAAGATTCTGTTTCTTGACTAGAAGTGCCACAAAGAGAATTACATACATCTATCTCTGGATGTATAATTACTGAAGTTAATCTTCCAGCCCCACAAAATGTACTCCTAATTTGAACAGAATGTTGGATAAGCCTGGTCAGATTCCGTTCCTTTTTTCCCTGTGGTGCTCTGCACTCTTTGTTCCTTCCTTATCCTTCTGAACAGGCTATTTGTTTCTCTGATCTTAATTATGGGGTGCAGAATTTGCTAAAGGTTAAATCAAAGCTCTTTATAGAAGAATTAAATTCAACTTGATTTAGGTAAATAACTGAGCAAATACTGGGGTGTTTTCACTATAGCAGACAGGAGAGGGTTTTGGTTGTGGTTTTAGACACCCTTATGAAAAACTTTCATTGAAATATTTCCACTTTCGAGCTCTTGATTTTTTTTCTGGCAATTCCTGCTCTGACTCACTCCTAAAAATCTCAGTCAAGAATACTGCACTCTGCAAAAGAGGGATGTGACTACAAAACTGGAGAGCTCTTACAGAACAAAACTAAAAGGAAATGAAGACTTCCTCCCTATCTTACTGGGAGACTCCATATAGGATTCATATTTTTAAGACACTGTCCAAGCCTTCTAAATACAACTTATGCCTATAAAAAAAATGTTCTAAGTCAGTTATATATCTATAGCAACAAATCAAGTAACTGGATATTTGTGTGATTTTTTTTTTGCCTGCAGGTTTTGATTTTTCTCCTCTAGTTCTGGTCAGGTTTACTGGGACTTAACAAATCCCTTTTGGGTTATAAAGCAACATTTATGCACGTACATATATTTTATCTACTTTCTTCCTAGTTCAATCTCAAAAAGTTTTAAGGTAGTGTAAGGCAACACATTGGTTTGCAGGGCCATGTGTCCTTGTAACACCACACCGTTGATCACCTCCAACCCAAACAGTCTGCTAGGGAGGGTGCAACACTGACTCAGAATCTCAGTTTTGGATACTTCGTGTGCTGAGCCATCTCACCAGCTCACAGATCTCACCAGATGTGAGATCTTACAACTTGGAGAGATTCCTAACACAGGTACTCCTCCAATTTTGGGCATAGCTTAAATGATAACATTTTTAAGAAACAATGCCATGCATTTTGTGTTTATGTCACATGTCAGCAGGTATGTCAGATAGGTGTCAAGTAGTTTGCCTTTAAAATGGCTTTACTGTTGTTTCAGTTCTTGAAAGACAGTCTGCAATAAATTAATAATAAAACCAAATCATAATAGAAACTGTTGTTAAGGAAATACTGTTGCCTGTGCTTATAAATTCACTGCCAAATAAACTGTAATAGGATTAGTAAATATTTATCTAGGCTTTAGCTAAAGTTCAAGAGTATACATCCATATCCCGGTATTAGTCCAGAAGAAAGAGAGCCTGGTGTGCAGTAATGTCTCTCTCATTGCTAGGGCTCTCTGAAGCACTCCACAGCTAATCTCCCCATCAGAGTGCGTACACAGAAGGTCAGAACTGATCTTTGCATCATTTCTTCTGCTGCTGAAAATAGAGGAACAAAAATAAATGTATGCTGCGTAGAATTCAGAAGGAGACTTTGTCCCAACACCTGCTTCCCAGAAAGCTAACAACTCCCATTGGAAAGTAAAAGTTTTTAAATTAGTTTTTCTGAGTTGAAAATTTGAAGATGCTGGAACACTCCGTTCAGCATTTCTTTAGCGGAAAACCACAGTTTTCGAGTTCCAAGCAGCTTTCGTTTAAGAATTTTAACTGGTTATATTTTTAAAGAATAAATCACAGAATCACAGAACATGCTGAGTTGGAATGGACCCAGACGGATCATCAAGTCCAGCTCCTAGCCCTGCACAGGACTATCCCCAAGTTTCACACCGTGTGCCCGAGAGTATCATCCAAATGCTTCTTGTACTCTGTCAGGCTTGGTGCTGTGACCACTTCCCTGGGGAGCCTGTTCCAGTGCCCAACCACCCTCCGCTGGTTTTCTTCGCCTTCTGGGTGAAGAAAATCTTTTTAATATCCAGCCTAAAGCTCCCCTGACACAACTTCAGGCCATTGCTTTGGGTCCTTTCACTGGTCACCACAGAGAAGAGATCAGTGCCTGCCCCTCCTCTTCCCCTCACAAGGAAGTTGTAACTGCAATGAG
>JAWMRA010000113.1:70290532-70418104 GCA_035584735.1 Pseudotriccus pelzelni
CGACCGGACTTGTCTGTCTCGCATTGGCCTTTTTAGCCATCAGCGTGCTTGTAGCAAGTGTGGCTAGAGCCCTTCCCAAATCTTCATTCGCGAAGCCTAGCCATGATAATGACAGAGCTAAGAAGTGGCTCTAGCTGCCTGCCACTAGCAATCAACTGAATAGAAGTGCTCTGACATGGTGCTCAGTTGGGACCACCATTCACAGCAGCATACTAAACTTCAGCTAAGCCTGGTACCTTAAAGTACTTATTTAGCTACTCTCAATAAAGATCAGAAGGTTTCTTGCCAAGGTTCTTGCTGGATCCAGTGATGAAGGGCGCAAGGAGGTTAGGTTCAAGAATTTCAATTTCCCTGTGTGCTGTGTCTTATCAAGATGTCCACAGGTTTGCCATTATTTGGCTCACTATCTCGATTAGGAGCCCTTAGACAAATGTTCTCAGCTCTGTTTTATTCTCCTTAGCATGAGGTAGGTCTTGCCTTGAATCATTTCCCATACACACACATTCACTTCTCTCTTGTTGTTCTGGTAAGGTTGCAAACTTACATCTTAAGAAAGTCTGCTCCTACTAATTATTATAAGGAAAAAAAAAAACAAAAAAAAAAAAAGAAAGAAAAAATTTCAATGAACCCTTGTATTCTGGAATTCAAAGCAGGTAATAATAAGCTTCTTGGCTTTTGTTTTTTTTTTTAATGGAAAAGTAGATGCAAGGTCAGGTAATATATGGTATCTTCTATTACGCATGACTCATAACCATAGATACTTCAGGGATTTATTTAGATCACAACTCTAAACTTTGCTCAGGTTGGTATGTATTTCAAATACAAATTAAGAAGAATAAAATCATATTGAAATTTTGGCATATTACCTCTCAAAATGCTTGAATTTATTGAAAAAACCCACCGTATTACAACACTGTTTTAACAGATAGTAGTGTTTATTATGTTAAAAGCTGCAGTTAAAAAAAACCTCCCTCTTCCATTCTCCACATTTTGATAGCTACTTTTTCTGCAGATTCAACAATAGCAGCCTGTATCAAATTAATATTGTTTATATGCTGGATGTGAGAGTTCAAGCACTGCTTTAAATGCATAGAGTTCTCTACAAAAATGAGATTAGCCGTTTCAGCAGTGCAATGTTACAGTATTATGAAATTATTATAGAAATCAATATCGCTTTCATTTCCAGAACTAATCTGATGGTAAGATCTTGTTTATAAAGATATTAAACAAATGCATTATTCACATTTTGTAACAATTTTCAAGAAAATAGACATTTTTTTAATTATCACATGGAAGTGGTAAAAATAAATGAGTGTAATTTTTATTAATAGGAGTTAATTTACATAAAACAAATACTCATTGAATTATTGAGTATGATAATATCGACATGCCTAGTCCTGTTTGTCATATTTTGTGCCTTTTGGTGACATCAGAATTATAACAACCTGATTTATGCACTAAATTTAATGCATAATATGACAACATACCGATAGGTATGCCTTATAATGTATAATTTAGACATTATTGCTATATATTTCACCCGTATTTTCTTGGCTTTACCAAGATTTCTCATGTATCTAGAAATCTCAATTGTAATGCAGGTTGCCAGATATGAATGTCTGTTTGAATTAATGAACATTTTTATAAAAATACTCTGACTATGAATGTTTTAAAAACCTTGTCATAACATTCACCAAACTTACACATGACAGCTAGCATGTGTTACTGCATTTTCATCTTAAATATTTGATGACTGCCTCTTTAAATCCAAGATTCATAAACCCAAAGGGTTTCATTTTCTTACAGCATATGTAATTCAAGAGACATTTATTAGTATAGTTCTCATTTTATGCATCAACAAAATATTTTTCAAAGAACCATTAGATGAACTCCCTGCTTTTCAGATTTTTTTTCTGAACATTTTAATTATAATTGTATGTTTTCTTTGACAATATTTGTACACAGACTGTTTGCAATGTTCCCTGCTTCCCTATCTCCAGCCCCATCGGAACTGAAAGAAGAATCCTGCAATATACAATAATGCAGAGTCAGAAAATATGAAAAGCATCAACTAGCATCTCATACAGACTAGATTAAATATCTGAAAATCTTTGCTAAGCCTTTTTTACCTCTAAACATATCCAAAGAAACAGTACTGCATACAACTACAATTCATATAAATTTGCTTAAACACAGATCTTCATCTAGTGCTGTTACACTGCTATTACTGAAGCACAAAATTAAGATTTCTGTATTCCTTATTGTCCACATGTAAAAAATTCAGCAATGAAAAAATATCAAATATTAAAATGCTTGTAATTATATAAGAAGCTGATCAACAAACCATTGTTGATGCAATATATTACTATGTTAGCACTGAAGGTTGTCCACTGACAGGTCACTCTCACTTGACCTTGTATGCACAGAAAGGTAGTTCACCATGGTAACCTTGGTCTTGTGGCTTTCCATACAGTAAATCATTTCAGCCCTCTTCATGTAATTCTTTTATTGGCTGTGCAATTGAAATGTCATGCTTCACGAACAGAGACGCTAGTAATTTCTTATGGGTGATTAAACTACCTCTGTAATGTACGGGCATGGATGGAACTGTATGCAACAGACTTAAGCATACACGCCATTTTTAAAAATTCTTGATATTTTTCAGATGCTTACAAGGAAGTTTGCTCTGAGAATAAAAAAAAATTCTTTTTCATAAATGCATTCTAAACAAACACCAAACAGCTTCCCTTTTACATTACCTTCAGGAGCAAAAGGAAAAGAGCAGCCTAGAAAAAAAATATTTAAAATTGTTTTTAAAATTATACCTAATTTTTAACCATACTGACAAATTTCAAAAGTAAGGCTAGTTTATAAAGGCCACGTTAGGCCCAAAGCAGGAGTTGACATTCTTATTTTAATTATATTAATATATAAATGTGAGATACTGTAGAAAATAACCAGAAAAAAACACGAAGTTGGCAGACTCCTTTAGCTATTATTTTATTTTAGTATTTACATCCATTGTAATCTTCACGTAGAATTGAAGAAATAAGGCTGATGCTTTTTTTTGGTGAGCTATCTAACAGCAGAAACTAAATATGTTTTAAAAATTATTTTTAAATTATCTTTTTTAAAGATGCACTCAGAGGAACATCATATCTTCTAAATTTTCCTTTATAAAATGGCATACTTTCTTGTATGACTGTAATATAAAACTGTAACTCTATTTGCATGAAGTCCATACTAGTTTTTTTTTCTTTTTCTTTTGCATCTGTCAGGTGAGTCAGAGTGACAGATGTACAAAACTATGTGTGTATGCAGTACATAAATGGATACATCTTTCAAAAATATTGGCAAAAATACTTTGATACCACTGTTTATACATTATTTTCTACAAAAAAGAAAACAAACCAACCAACCAAAAGAAAAACCCCACCAAAAAAATAGCATACCTTTTATAGAACAAAAATACTCTTATGGTTGTCATAACTTTAATTATGAAAATCCTGACTTTTGTTTTAGTTGTACCCATTCCTGCACACAGTGAAAAATAACAGTAATCACCGATTTATTAAAAATTAAATTAAATAACTGACAACTGAAAATGCAGTGATAAATTGAGAAACCATTTGACTGATGAATTCTGGAATAAATCTAATAATTTAACAACCTCTAACCATTGCATTAAAAAAGAATGTGGAATGAGCTTAACAAGGAGAGGGTGAAAGGATCTAACAGATGCTAGAAAAACCTTCTTTAGTGTTTTTATAAGACCACAGAACCACTTTCTGTTGAGCTTGTAAAGGTATAAAAGTTCTAATACACCAGACTGATACCCCATTCAGCTGGATTAATGTCCTAGGGATGAGAATGGCAGCTGCTAGTCAGAAACCTGAAAAAAGTTTCAGCTGGAATTGTGAATCTTCTATCTTAACTATTTTCTACACAATATTTAGTGTCTTACTTATGGCAAAGTTAATCAGTGCAGAAAGATAATTGAAAGCAGACTTAAGGAAAGAGTTTTGCCTAAGCAGTAGCATTGTTCTTAAAGAGTTTTATTCTTCAAAAAAAATTGTAAAAGAGCACTTAGAAAACATACAAAATTATTCTAATGCCTCTTTGCCCTTGAGTTACCAGTGGCAGAAAACCAAGGTTGTGATTTCCTTTCTCAAGTGTAGTAATGGAAGAAATCTCTCTCCCATCATTTTATACAATGCTGGTATACCACACAATATCTGAGCATTGGCCCAAGTCTCACTTCATTTTAGAAAAAAACCTCATATTAACTTATTTTTGAGGTGGGGGTAGAAAAAATACCTACTCAAACGAACACAGAAAAAGGGCTACTTACAGTTTAACTCAGCCAAAAAAATTTGGACTAATTTTATCTTATTTCTCTTCTACTCCATTATGAAACACTGCTGGAATTTCCTTATGTCTGAGAAAAGTTCCAGTGTTAACTACAAATCTTGCGCATGAAATTTCAACTGCATCAATGGGCACAATGAGAAATCACAAAGAGGGAATCTGCAAACCGTGTTTCATCTATTAGTCAGTTTCTGTACTTTCCTTTGACTATCCAGTAAATCAAGCTACATTTTTCACAGCACTTACACAGAGAAAGGATTTCTATTAGATTAAGTTCTTCTAGATACCTATTGCAAAAATCTATATATTCTCATTGATCCCACAGATTTCCCACAGAATTAAAAACAATAGTTAAAACAGTGAAAATATAGCAATAATTGTGCAGTGGCATGGTGTTATTTAAGCAAAAAAAAAAAAAAAGTAAAAAGTTGAAAGACTTGCACATCACAACTAGTATGGTCTTAAAAGGGAAGACAAAAGGTGTGTTTACTTCCTTGGTGGGGAATAAACAAATCAAATATTTTAGATATAAAATACTGAGGAGCAAAAAAGTGAAGATTCTATAATGATTAGGAGCATAAATATCAGGGCTGCAAATACTTGCTAGATTAATGGCTTTTTGCTTTAGTAAATAAAAATCTAAATTCTCTACTGTAGTTGAAAAAATGGGTTAGATTTGAATTTTTTCCACATTTGAACAGGTGTCTCTATACTACATGTTAGCTCTACTGACCATACAACTTGGGTCTTGTACTCACAAAGAGCTGTGCGTGATCTTAAGAATAAGTAGGTCTCTCCTGTCCATTTTACTTGTACATTAACCAACAAGTCTAGTCTGCTATCTTGTAAGAAACCCCTTCACTACCCCACACTGTGACAGACTCCAGATACCCACGTAGCCGGTCTGTTACCTAACACTTTGACTTAGACTGCAATCCAAACTGCCGCCACAAGTTGCATTTTGCTTCTTAAGAGAGTTACTTCTTTCTCACCATAGCAAGAAGGCACCACCAGGCAGGAAATCATCAAGACTAGACTTTTAGGGCCCACTTCTCTAAGGTTACAGTCTCTTGATCTTCAACAAAATGCCTGTGAAAATGTCTAATGTCAGGTAGCTCCAATTGACTTTCCAGGGGAGCATGATTTCTGCACAAATGCGGGAAGGTGAACCAATTACCTTGGAAACAGTAGGGATCTAATGACAAGAAGTTGTTAGTTAACCTCAAAGCTCCAAGGACAGTTGGGCAATTGTATCCAACACTGCTTGTTCACAACAGAAGGAAGACATATCCAGAAGGACTCACCCTGCCACCATTCCTTAAGTAGTTAAAGCAGGTGTTACTGAAGTAGTTAAAGCAGGTTAAGTAGTAAAGCAGGTGAAAACCAACTTCTAGTGATACAGTGAGCTTAAAGGGTAACTACGACAAATGAATTTTTTACATTTGTGAACTACATTGGTTCAGCTGGAACAGATTTAAATTTTGGTTGAATTTTTCTCCTAAGTAGCATCATAATGTACCAATTATGATAATAAATTTTAGGTGTCTATGTAAGAACAAAGGATTTAGAAATTATATTTACCAAGCTAGTGTTTTCCAGATACATTACTAGATCTTTACAGTAAATTTAACTGATATAACATCATGTTTTCTTAATTTAAAATTTAATTTGCTATCATCTAATAACAAAAAAAAAAAAAGCTTTAACAAAATACTCTGCCTCTCTAAACCATTCCTGTTTTCAAATGCTACCCCACTAAAAGAGATTAAATACCACCACAACTATTTTCTACACTGCACAGCACCTTAATCTTTTCAACAATACAAAATCTGCCTTCCTATTAAGGAAAACTGTTCCTGAATTTCCTCAGGACATGAGTTCAACTTTATCAAATAGTTTTCCTCTGTTTCTTGATCTATATGTTTTGGTCCTTCATTCTCAACACAAGATTTTTCCATTCCCAGTAGGCCCTCCGTGTATTTGTCTGTTTCCACTTTGAGAATTTAGGGAATAGCTAAAAGGAATAGACATGTCTCAGTGAAGTCCTCAATTTTTCTTGGACCACTCTCCTATACTTAAAGCTTTACACATAATTTAATCTCTCTTCATACAATAATGTCAAATCATTCTCTAGTATTTTTCTTGTAATTCCCTTCACCAACTGTTCTGAAAAAAATCCACTATTTGTACATGAATATGTTGGCACCTGAGAGACAGAATACATAGGATGCAACCAAGAAAACACTTGTGAAAAGGCTAAAGTCACAGAATCACAGAATATGCTGAGTTGGAATGACCCACAAGGATCATCGAGTTCAACTCCTGCCCCTGGAGAGGATCATCCCCAACAGTCACACCATGTGCCTGAGAGTATTGTCCAGACGTTTCTTGAATTCTGTCAGGCTTGGTGCTGTGACCACTTCCCTGGAGAGCCTGTTCCAGGGCCCAAACACCCTCTGGTTGAAGAACCTTTCTCTAATATCCAACCTAAACCTCCCCTGACACAACTTCAGGCCATTCCCTTGGGTCCTGTTCCTGGTCACCACAGAGAAGAGATCAGTGCCTGCCCCTCCTCTTCCCCTCACAAGGAAGTTGTAACTGCAATGAGGTCTCCCCTCTGTCTCCTCTCCTCCAGGCTGAACACACCAAGTGCCCTCAGCTGCTCCTCATGAGGGTTCCCCTCAAGGCCCTTTGTCATCTTCACTGCCCACCTTTGGATGCTCTCTAAGAGCTTAATATCTTTCTTATATCACGGTGCCCAAAACTGCACACAATATTCAAGGTGAGGCCACGCCAGCGCAGAGCAAAGTGGGACTGTCCCGCACTTACAAAGCTCTTAGTTTAAGCATAACCAGCAGCAGCTATCCAAGTAAATATTTATCTGGCAGGCATTATTGACATTGTACTTCCAAATGATTGAAATGTCTTAGGTTTGTTACAGACCACTGGTAGTATTTAGCCAGTTAAGGTAAGACGTGTTTCTGAGGAACAGGTTACCCTGACTCCCTCAGATGATTCAGCAATTCGTCACAACACAGCTGGCATGGAAAGACCCAGAGAACTGGCTCAGGCACTCCCAGTGAAGAACACGCTTTGGAAGACTTAGATGGTACCTCACTTGTGTAGTGACCATATGGCTGAGAACTCAGGCCACCAGAAACCCCAGTGCCTCTTCTGGCAGCACAGATCCCCAAGGTGTCTTCTGCGCTGAGAATTAGGCGACCAGGCTTGAAGGACCAGCCAGTGGCACTGATGGTCAGGTCAGGCTTCTCTCCATGAACTTGTAACAGTTATGGATCCCCAGGCACGCTCTCTGGAGCAAGCAGACAGTTGCATTTGCAGTTGGATGACAGCTCCCCTCTTAAAAAAATTGACACTGCAGATTTTATGTTGCAGGGTTTTTTACCTTTAGCTCAGGGACTCTCGGGTGACGTAAGAAAAGAAGGGACAAGTAGGCTCCTTTCCCCCCCACGTGCTCCCTGTGTGCAGTCGCTCTGCCCTCTTCTAGCCCTAGCAGCACATAAGCTGCCTTTATAACTATACTTTTTTCCAGACAGGAAAGATGTAATTACATTTCTGCTACTCAAGGAGATTTCTGAACCTCTCCAAAGCAGACAGTTTGGCTACATCTGTTGTCTGAAAGAAGACTGGTGTTGCCTGCAGAATTGACAGAAACCTGCAGAATGGAATAATGGAAAGGGATGGCACTACTGCTTCTGTCAGAGAAACAGTATGATGGTATCATTGTTCTTCCTTCTTTTGGGCTTTGTTAAATGTATACATACATGCATGTACATTAAACAATTTTATGCATAGGCTTTACCACAATAAAAAGAAAAGGAAAGGAAGTTCCACACTGGAGGAAATTTATAAGCAGTGAAATTATCAGAGCATATAACTCCACAATATTTGATTGCTTTCCAATCCTTAGCAATTTCTTCTTATAAAGTCCGTGGGCTGTATGAAAGAGCTGTCCCCATTTCAAAGCCAAGACTGCAGCAAGAGTCAGATCAAGGATATTTTCCAAAGAAATTCAGAGCATCTGTTTCATCAGAACCTCAACCCAGATACGGCTAGTGACATGTCTGACCTCCTAGTTTATCCTTCTTCTTCCAGACATAAAAGAAAAATGGATTTCTGGGCTCCAGCAGGTCATAGGATGAGCATGGGGCAAAATCATAGTGTGTAACAAAGAAGTAACATCAGATTAGGCTATCGGAAAGTTTTACTGCGACATATACAAAACACCCCCAACACAAGCATATATTAAAATCTCTAACATTCTATAAAATTAAATAGTTGTGGTTTTTTTTTTTCTCACTCCTTTCCAGCACACTCAACGCTGCAGTACAAAGAGTAGCAGAAGAGCAGCAAACAGGAACACAGCTACATCTGCCTTGCTATCAATTCCATCAAGGCCTTCTCACAGGCATCAGGAGTTACTCCACCAGTATCAAACATTAAACTGGCATTAATATCAGTGTAAATGAGAGGATCAATGTGTGTCACACACTATTTATTTATTGCGGATCATTATGGACAGTAATTTATTTGGCGTTATTCAATTAACTTCCTCAGACAATCAAGTAGATAAGAAAAACTCTTCCCTCTTCTCTATCCCAAATTATTTGTATGGCATAAATTGGGATTCTTTCCAGTGTTCTGAAGGTTTCATAGCATTGATCTTGGCATTGTTTTTTCTGATTAAAGAAAATCTTATTAATGTATCTTTACAAATTCATGCTTGTCAAATTCATCCCTCTCAAAACAAGACATCCTAACAAAGCTACTCATAGAAGTGATATGGATATACTTAGGACTACGTTGGCAGTTCTATAAATTTGCAAGTTGACGTGAGTGTATTGTCTCCAAAAATTCCTTCAAGCCAAACATCTTGATGACAAACTGACAGGCAATGAATTTTTTACATAATCCTTGCAATGACAGATTATCTGTGAACTAATTTCTCTATTCTTACTAAGTATGATCATCCTCACTTACCCTGTCCTCATTGACTTCAAAGGTCTAATTTCTTAAACTTTAGAAACACAAGGTCCTTCCATCTCTATTACTTAAAATAACATGAGGCCAAACAGGATTACAATATATTTTCCTGAATCAACAGCATCAACTCTACATCTCTGTTAAACACAAAAATAAGAATATGGACTGTAGATGAAGCCTCCTCACTTAAAATTTCCACTCTAAAAAGATAGACAGTGCTGTCTGAAAAACATGAGTGACATTACAAAAAAAGTGACAGCACCTTTTTGGATAGCAGCTAAAGTTTTATTTTAAAAACACTGAGACCAGGACAGCACCTTTTTTTTCTTTTTTTCTTTGTGGAGGAACTAATTTTAGTTTTTCAACAACCTTGATGACTAGACTGTTTCAAAATTGAGATCTGTCATGTTTCTTGCATGGCCCCCAAACAGGTACTCTTTCCCAACACAGTTGTGGACTTAGTGCACTTGACAGAAGATGAAGAGTGCAATCCTCTTTTCTTTCTTTTTTTTTTTTTTTTTTAAATTAATCATCATGTCAACCCAATGTTTGGCGTTTTTTTTGAAGTTTTCAGTAAGAAATCAGGTATTTCCTGGTCTGAGTCAGCCTGAGGCAGGAAGAATTTGAGTATGTTTTCATATGTAGGAGCTTGTCCTTACAGAGAAATGTGGATATATTTTTTAACACAGAGTTGGCGTCAGGCTTGGGGCAGATTAATTAGCAGGAAAGAGCGAATGGGTGGGAGACTAAATGGTCTCTTTCTCTCCCTCTGTTCTCTTTCCCCTGCCCCTGTATTCCTGCCCTGTTCGGCGCTGACCAAGAGCAGGGGTTCAAGACCTTCTCATTAATAATAGGGCTGCATTCAGCCCTAATAGCTGAGACCTTTCCTCTTTAAAAAACAGAAGCAAAGCAAGGAAATTTTTCAGTTCTTTCTTACCTTGCCACCAGGGCCTTCTGGCGCAGGCATGTGTAGAGTGAGACAAACTGAACACTGGGCTGTAGCTACAGAAACTTCTGGGATGTAACAGTTCTGTGCTCTTATACTTATCAAAGCAGTGGCTGTGAAGAACTTCTGAACCAGGACAACAAAGAAATAGGGAATCAAAGTCCATCTGCATCAAAGGGATACCTTCACATTCAGAGGATCCATCACAGAGCTCACCACACAGTTACTACAACTTCCCCAGATACCAGAGAAGTAGGTCCCATTTCTCAGTCACTACCCTGCCAATGAGGCCATTTGGGGTTTTTTTCCCCCTCCTCCAAAACACGAAGTTCTCTCACAGATTCTGAGCCTCTGTGAGGTGATGTCCACAGATGTCACTTCCTCCTTGAGAGGAGGAACTTGCCATCACACCTGCCTCTGCACAAAAGCAGGCATCTGCCCTCAGGTCCACAGGTGCCTAGCTGCTGGGTGGCTTACAGCAACCAGAGCACGCCACCACCCATCCTTCCCCCTCCTCCATACCCACATGCCAACCCATTCCCTAACACCATTACCCTCCAGCAAATACTAGGGCACGCTTCTTGTGGTCAAATCCACACCCCAGCCCTGCTACAGGCACATCCACGTGTTACGTTTACAGAGGTGCAGTCTCACACTGCTTGTGCTGTACTGGACCAGTGGCTGCACAAGAGCTGGTGAGCACCAAGGAGGAGAGGACATGGTGCATACAGCTTTGGCACACCACCACACACTGCAGCTGGGCAGCTCCTGCTTACCAGCACCACCAGGAGACTGAATTCTGAAAAAGAGGAAGGCTGGTATCCAAACAGAAATCTGTTAGAGAAGCCCTCTATCAGAGCTGACAAACGTCTGCTAGATGTGTTCACTGATCATTTTTTATAATTTCTACCCTTCTGGTAGAGCTCATTGCAGGCACAGATCTCCTCCCAGACATGCTCATAGCTCTGCTGTCCAGAGGCATGAAAAGAAGCGGTAGAACTCGACCTCACAGGATGTGTTTCAAACACCTCATGTTCCTGGAGATCCTCCACCCCTTTCTGTCAAATCATATCAAATGCAGACACAAGATTCACAAGGCCAGTGAGGCAGCAGCATGCCAGACCCCATCCAGCAGTGAGCCAAGGTCAATTCAGAGCATCTAGCCTCTGCAGCACCGCTCCTTACTGCTTCTCCTGGATTTGGGACAGTTCTCTGCTGCCACCTCTCCAAGATGAAAATATAGAAATGGACTTGCCTGTTGTAACATAAGGAGGAAATACACCAGATAAGAAAGAATATGAAACTGGGGTTTTTTTCCCTGAGACTTACAGAGAGGAAGGACTACCACTCTCCTTTCCTGTTACTCCTCACCCTTAATGACTGGTGATCAAAATCAAACATATTGTATTTGGTGAGAAAGTCACTACAGAAAAAAACAAGGAGAATGATCTTTCTTTTTTCATTTTATCAGTGAGCTGCAAAGCCATTTTAGTTCTGCTAGTGGTGATGATGGCTTGCACCCAGGCATTCCAGAAAAACTACCTGCTGTGTCAAGCTTTGAAAGAATGGTTTCTTTGTGAAGTATCTGGCATGGGGAAAAGGTCCGAAAACAGGGATCATAAAAGAAAACTTATTTCACTGCTAAATACATTTTAAAATAAAAGACCATAATTGTCTAAGCTTTCTAAGAGTATCATCAAAATCAAATCCATTAAATTATTTAAAATATTGTAAAGCCAACCTCAGCTGTAAAGCTTGGACATCCACTTTCTGACTTTTGCAATGTGAGAGGAGTTCTCGCTCAAATGCTTTGTGAGACCCACAAAAGGAATGATGTATGTTAGACAGGAACTAGGGAGACAAACCATATACAGAATACTGCCAAATCCCAGGTTAAATAAAATTAATAGTAGTAGTAGTATACAAAAGTAATTTAAAAAAACCACATGTAATCTTGCAGGATTTTTTTAATTGCCACTTCTATCAGAAGTATAATTTGAAAAACATAGTCATGTTTTAGCAATTACTAGCATGAGTAAAATTTTGTTGACAGGAATTCCAGGAAAGCCTTGATAGGAATTCTAAGGCTGTTAAGAACAGGAGTTTATAGGACTCTTTATCATCTGTTTCGATGATAACCTCCTCACTTCACAAAGAAGTCAAAAATTAAAAAGGAGGGCACAGAGGAGCAAGTAGCCTTTAATAAAGAGGTAAATTAAATATCAAACTCTGTGGGAATTATTTTTTTCATTGGTTTCCAAAGCATTTCCTTCATTCACTTTCTTACTGGTTGGGAGTCAACAATTTCTGATCCATTACTGCTCCTCTACTACACAGCTACCATCCTGCAGGGATCCCACATCAAGGTTTGCCCATAACTTGAACACATACACAGCAGCATCTGGGACTCTGTGACAAGCCCACTACCCCCTTTATAGACAGCAGGGATCTTCGAGCCAGACAGAGGTACTTGGAATGACTGGAGCAATGGTTCCTTGGGAAGAGAAAACAAAGGAGCTCAGTGACATTTCGGGGCTGAAACAGCCTCACGTGAGCTCGAGACAGAGCTTAGGCTGCTCTGGTGCACTCAACACCACCAGAGCACTAAAGAAAGAAAGGGGCAGTGCATCAAGGGCTTTCCATTTGACAGGTATGTGACTATTGATAGAAGAGGGTACACAGGGGCATGACTTCTGACAGCTTCAGAGGAGGCATTTATTTTCTGGTTCCTGTGTAAAACCTGAACTACAAGGTGTTCTTATTTTTTTCATAGTGCTTCAGGCTCACCCAGGGGATGAGAGGCAGTAACATTATCCTTTGACTGCAAGATCAGTGCTACTGAATGAGATATTTATATACATCTAGTCCTATAGTAGAAGTTCACCATCTTAATTGCATTACTTCATGTCATCTTTCAGAGGCAGAACGCTGCTGTTAAATTTCACTGGAAAAAAGCGGCAAGACCCCAGCACACCTGACAGTCTGTCACACCTGCAGCTCCTTCATGTGTCTGCAGTAGCAGAGACTGAGCAGAGCTTCCTCAGCAGATGCAGGTCAGCCCTGTAGGGTACCTTCAGTGAATAAGATGAAATTAGGACAAAAGGATGTGAGGTGTAAGAGGTGCCTCAAGCTCGCTGTGGATGCAAAACAGACCTGATCTGTGAATATACACTGCCATTTTTTCAAGGAGGTTGGGTGGCAAGCAACCTACACGCAGCTGTCCTGCAGCACATCCTCAAAATGTCCAAAAACGGCATTATATCACCATAATCAAAGAACCTGTGAAGTTAGAACCAAAATAGATACACTCAGTAACCACTCCCTGGGGCACATTGTGCCCTACCAACTTGTACCTTGCTATTGGAGTATCTCTCTTTATCTTTGGAGCACAGGTCTGAACCTTGATCACATTTAAAAAAGAGCAGTTCTGAGCAATCCCTCTGAAACACATTCCGGGGCTGATTTTGACCTGGTGACGTTCAGAGATTTTGACCTTGGTGAACTTCAGAGCTTTCGAATATCTGTAGAAGTGTTCAAGCTGACTTTTGAAACTGCTGAACTGAGAAAGACAGGGGAAAATATCTCTGTAGCACCTTAGTAATGGGTCTTTAATGAATTCGGGCATAAATACGTGATACACAAACCTGAGGCAACTTTTCTCTAGAGATTTCAATTTCCCTGGAAGAGTCCAACAAATAAATTAAAATATCTTTAAATTAAATCACTTTAAGTCACATTAACTCTAGAGATTTTGAACGAAGGCCCATCAGCTTAGCTCCTTTCTTCCATTGTTTCAATTTCATCAAAAGCTTTTGTTTCCAGGGATCTACTTTAGGCTTAACCTGTTTTTCATAAAAGTAATAAAAAAACTTATGAATACTGCTACATGTTTTTGATATAGGAGGCAATATTTAGTAAAGAAAATGCAGCACATTCATTTTGTATTTTCAACAGATATGAATAGAGGCTCTTGACTATACAGAAATATTGTCATTTGATAAGGCCTGAATTATTAAAAAATATTCAGTCCATTTGTCAAAAGGAATATTTTAGACTTTAATCACTGAAATGTATCTTGGTATATCCTGAAGATTGGTTAGGACTAACTGAAAGAAAGAACTTCCTCATAGCTACCTTTAAATAAAGAATCCAGTTGTCTCTCTTTTTCAAAGCCCTGGCTGGATCTAGCGAGCCCCAGTTCTATGACTGAGAAATCTCTGCATCATAACGTGGAAAAATTCTCATTGTCTGCTGTTTTGAGAAGATGCTGCTAAATTTTTGGAGAACCTAAAACACAAAAGGAGATGGTACGGTTATAAATTTCCCATGACGGATATGAAATCCTAGAGTAAAGTAATACTGCATATTATCTGAAAAAAAAAGAAAAGAAAAAAAGAAAAAAGGGACTGATAAAGGAATGAAGGAGACATTCTGGTCCTGCATTGCCCTTCTTTTTCCAGCAGACACAATGAAAGTCCTTGCTGTTAATTCTGGTGACTTCAAAAAGAAGACCAGTATTTTCTGAACTACTGTCCTTCAACCAAAGTCAATAGCAAATTTCTTATCACTGGCTTTGTTAGGAAATAGCATTAGTCTAGAAGACGTACTTTGAAAATCCTGTTCAAAAATTAAGAAGCCACCGTCGGCCTACAGTAATGTACATCATTGCCTAGTTGTGTAAACAAGTCTGTGCTTATCTCTGACAGCTCAGTGAGTTCAGCTGAACTACTCAAATGCCAATTTGAGGAAAGGTTTACAGACCAGTTTATGCAACCAAACTTTCGTCCTTTCCAGATGACCAGCTGCACTCATACAAGGTGCAGTGTGAAAGGCAAGCCATGCGTTTAGAAGCAGTACGTTATTTCTGTTTAACAGTTACGCATCTCTTTTGGACCCTGGACACACGCTGGAGGTTTTCAGTTGGTTTCGCGTTTTAGACGACAGAAAAAACGAAACTGAGAGTTTTCCTGCTGGTGTCCCCTGAGCTGTGGAGGCTGGCAAGGTCCTGGGCAATGGTGTGTTGCAGCCGACCTCTAGTGGAAGTAGCACAGCTCAGGGAGACGCCAAACGAGGGCAGGAAAACCAGAAAAAATGCACAACCCCCACAAAAACACGAGTGAGAACTAAGAGAACAAAGGTACGGCCTCAGAGCCATGATACTGAAAATGTGAATGTCAGCCACTACTAGAGGTTAGTGGGGGCGAGGTGAAGCTTTCTTCTGCTTCCTGTCAAGAGAAAAATGCCACAATCTCATTTTTGTAATGCAAAACACTAATTCATAATAAATGAAACTTTCTTCCATGCTTTTAGAGGCTTTTTTTTTTTTTTTCTTTTGCATTGAGAGCTCCATCTCATCAGCTAGTTATTGAGATTCTTAAGGTTATAGTCAATACCAAAGCGAGAAAGCTGAAGCTGAGGTTTCAGCTCCTGGATTTTAGTGCTGTGCCAGGGCAAAATGAAAACTGTGTCCTTGTGGCACTACTCTGCAAAAAGCCGTAATCAGACCAGCTGGAGAACATCAACACTTCAAGCAACATGAGTGTAAGACGTCTGTAAGCAGTGCCATCAGTATCCTTTGCTTTGTATCCACACAATGATGTAATTTCCTTTTATTTAGTCCTGAAGCTGAGGTATATCAGAGAATGGAATGTGATGGTGGGGGAACCCCACATTGTGTGGACTTTTATTATTTTCATATCTCTTTTGAGAAAGGGCCTTTGGCCAGACCCCAAAAGACAAAACAGCTGTTGCAGGCTGAGGCACCTCCACGGTCCTTGGAGGAGTGCCTATCTTCCAGCATGGAAAGGACGCCAGCTAACAAATCCTTCTGCCTGAACAGAGTGCTGGCTCAGGAGCACACAACATTCTTCTCACACACACCTCCCAAATCTTCACATGCCATAAGAACTTTAAGTATGTTACTATTTCAGAGTTATCACTCTCTGGTATCTGATTCTGGCATGATGCAGCTATTGCCAGCTTCTGAAACAAGGGTGTGCTTGAGGTGGCTGAGTTTGGCCTGGTATCAGTGTTGGAGAGTCTGTTTGCAACACAGCACACAGTTTTAGAAGAACTGAAATGTTTTCTCCTTCTTTACATCATCTCAGGCTTGCTTGTGGCTTTGAAGGATACCAGTATTCCTTCATCGCTGAAGAGCAAAAACTACTGTGTTCCTGTAAGTTTTGTCATAATTTCTTCCCTTTTTCCAGCTCTTTGACAGGTATATTTAGCACTGTTGTTTTGGTTGGCTGTTTTTTATATTGGGCCAAACCATAACCAACAGCAGCACGTTTTCTGCTACTTCTTATCCAAAGATTTTCAAAGCCTAAAGAAGTATCAGCTGATTCTCCTTTACCCAGTGTTGGTGAGTACTGCTGATACATGCAAAGATCCTAACAGGTAAGTTAGAGCTTGCTAAAGTTCAGCAAAAATCTTGTGGTTTAGTGCAACTACATATGATCAAATTTTTATCTCATTGTTTCATCAATAAAGGGCCATCTGTATTTCTACTCCGTGCTTTATTTCTGCTTTGTTTTTTAATGTCTTGTCTAATCATTCTGCTGTTTCATCTACGACGGTCAGATCTAGATGGCAGATTAATGAAGCTTATAATGATAATATGGTACTGTTCCTCAAATATTAGATAACTAGATGCTGAAGATCAAAATGAGCTAGAGCATGTCTGATTTGCTTTTAATACCAATAAGGCTTCACTCCACAGAATGTCTCAGGTGAACTTTTTATTGTTGCAGGTCTTGCGTCCTTCTCTGTACATTATTAGCCCACTATATCAAGGATCACCCCTCCTTCTCCTATCCTGTTCACCTAAGAGAAATGTTGCAGGTTCAAGGGCCTTCATTTGGAAAGAAGAGTCTAACTGCCCTCTTCCTGCACTGATGCCACTGTATTTCTGGGGCAGTGCTGCCATAGCTTTCCCTCATGGGACCCCTTTGGGCTTAAGGAATGAAAGAGGGCTGTACCAGCATAGCCAGTTAGACCAATTAGAGCTTAATTAGACACTAGCTAAGGGCTAAAGGCCCCTTATCTGTCCCAGGTAAATCTGCACTTTCTGTAGCACTGTTCTCAGTGCTACTCCAGCCAAGGGCTGTGCCTTCCTCCTCTGGGCAGACCCACAGGTACATCCCTTGTGGTAGAGGTTTCCAGTGGAGAAAACAGACAGGAAGAACAAGTCACAGCCCCTTTTCATTCCTCCACCTTGGCCAGCCCACTCCTCACCTGCAAGGAGGAGGTGTGCCTAGAGACAATAATCCTGTGAGCTCCTAAAGTCCCACACCGTTTCCGCTCTGTAACAGGACGGGTTAAATCATAGGACCTAAACACTCTGTGGCAGGAATGCTGCCTCGCTTGCTAAGTACCACTCGCACAGGTAACTCTACAGAAACAACATCACTCCCTTCCTTCAAAAGGAAAGAGAACTCGAAAATAGCCACAAGCAAATTCTCCCAGAGATATTTCAGTGTAAGTCTTTAAATAATAGCTTTCTTCTCTAAGCTTCTCCAGAAAGAGGCCACCCACAGAAATATTTTACATAATATTCTTGCAGAAAATTGGAAGGGTGAGTTTCAGGATTTGGCATAACTGGGGCAACATCTTGGATTCTCCACCAAGCTGACCCCACCAGCATCCTTCTGAATTGCCTGTTTTTACAGCCCAGGGCACAACAAGGCCAAAGGAGCAATTGCTGCATATTCAGGGCTCCAGACTCTGGAATTTGAACACCAGATTTCCAGGATTCTTGCTGACTTTAAAAGCCACACTCCAAATTTCTTAAGTCTGCAAACCAAGGATGGCAACATTTTCCCTGTTGACCTTTCTCAGAAAATATGTATCAATAAAGGATATGTAGGACTGTGGTTTTTTAAAAGAAAGCTGATAATTTCTCACCATTTCTTCCTAAAACTCTTGAACAGGGAAACACATCAGTATAAAAAATATCTGAATTCTTATCAAAAGCACTTCTTAATTTTTCCCAGTTTTCTTGGACCACATCAGGATATTTCCCATCACCCACATTCGTTCTGTGAGAAATAGGCAAATGCTGGAGAACCTGGGGTTAAAAATATAGCAGTTAATATTCTTAGTCATTTAGAAAGCATAAAAACTGTTCAGTGGCAAATTTAGTAAAAAATAAAATACAAAAAAGAAAAAAACCCAGTAGTTCTCCATTGTATATAATTCCAGAAGTTTATTCACTGTGAATGACTTGTAGCACTGATAAAATAAAATCGTTGAATAAATTAGATTAAAAAAAGGAAGTATTCAAATTTATTTCCAGAAGGTGATGCTTAAATAAACAAGTACTCCCCAAGTCTGCAGACTTGAGATGTCTCAGTCCCTGACACTGTCCTGCTCCATCTCTTCGAGCTTTCTCCTCATCCTGGATCTCCTCAAATCCAAGCAGCTCAACGCTAGCTACGCTGCACACAAGGAGCTCCTTATTCCACTTACCTAAATTAAGTTTTATCATTGTGTATTTCTTTTCTAGTAAAATCAACCTGCTAGAAGAATTGAAAGTCAAGTGTACGCAGTCTAGTTCATCACCTACAAACCTCTAGATTTCTTACATTGGTCTTGCTCTGTCTATTTTCTTATCTGAGACTTCGATGCTTCATAATTACACTTTACTGTTCAAACAATGCTTATCTCACCTTAGGAGAAAACTACCTTCAGAGACTCTATGTGACACGCTATAACCACCAGGTGTAAACCACCAGATCTTCCTGTGTCACTGGATTTTTCTTTCCTGTCAGAAAACTTTACCTTGCCACTGAAAGCCTTGCAGCCCTCTGAACGTTGTATATGTGATTAATTTGCTTTTGTTTATATATATAAAAGAGAGACTGTCACTTTTGCATCTTCTCCCTCAATTAGCAAGAAGGCCATTGCATTGCCACTGCATGAGGAATTATAGCTTGCGAGCGGTCTCAAAGGTTTATTTTCTCCCTAAATGATTACAAATGGTATTTCTGACCCAAAGAGGAAAAAGGAATTTCAGTCCCAATAGTGAATCTTTCTGAGCAGCTAATTCTGACCATAAGCAGGCAGCTGAGAGTGAAAGTCTAGACAAAAATTACCCTTAGCGTTAATAGCTTTTAATTTGGAGGGGAAAAAAACCGGTTGCTGACACATGGTTTTTCATGAACAGCTGCTGTGCTAGATGTCTCTGTGCTAGATCCTAGGTTTGATTCCCTCCTGATAAAGGGGATAAATCTGTCCAGTAACACTGCCCTGTGTACAAAATCTCTTCCATCTTAGCATGTGCAAATATTTACTCTGGACTAGCTGACGAATAATGTCTGCAAAAAATGTGAATAAAACCAGATATAACCAGCAAATCACACATTTGTAAACAACAGCAGCTTGACATTATAGGAAACTTGGACAGCATATATATCATCCTTAGCATCGGAGAGTAACACCAAAACAACAGCTAATCAGCCACCAAGGACCACTGTGCTAGTAGTGAAGTGAAGTGCACTTCCCTTAAGCTGGCCCAGTATTATGGACATTAAAAAATCCCTGGTTAATACACGGAAAATGGCAGAATTCAGTCCACTGAACCCAGAAATTTGAACTCCACTTAAAAAATGGAAATAAAGATAGCAATAACCTGCAACACAGATGTACTAGAACAGCACAAAACCATCAGAGAACTGGGAGAACCTTGTCCCAGCCCATCTGATCTGGCATAGATTCCTGTCCTTTAAAGAAAAGAGAAGAGGAGAAAATTTTCATACCCTACAAGGGAACTGCAGCGACTGATATTTTCATGCCTGTTTTCAGGAGGGAGTTTCATGCTGTTTTTATTTCCAAATGCGCACAGTGCAACCTGCTGGGCCAGAGAAAGCTCCTGGGTCCCTGCAGCAAGTGGCAGCCCTACCTGGGGCAGCATTAGAGGTAAGCTTGCTACTGTGTGCTCCCTTCTCCGGGTTATTCCCAGCTCTCTACCTCCCTCTGCATGACAGGAGCCTGAATAACACAGGGATTTGCTTCTGGCACCTGCAAAAGGAGACCACGTTGAATTTATCTATTTTTCAGGATATTAAAAAATTCTTAAAAGGTAGTAAATAGAGAAAAATTATTTGGCTTTGAATTTATTTGAGAGTTGTCACATAAAAAAACGCTGCAGAGCCAGGTCCAGATTAGTATTCAAATAGGGTCATGCTGTGTTACTACTGTGCAAACAACATTATGACCTTTCCCATTCTGTGTTTACAGGCCCAGATTCAAAAAACCCACATAATTCTCTCTGTTTTAGTTTTCAGTTACTTCTTGGTAAAGAGCAAAGAGATTTCTTTTTTAAACCAGTGTATATTTTAGCCATTTACCCATAAACCTTTCTTCAGTATTACCTCCCTTTCTTTCCCGAAACAAGAAGCATTCTTTGGAATTCCAACAGAACCTCAGGGGAAAAAAAAGTTCAGTAGGATGCTACATACAAGCTATACATACATACAATACATACATACAAATATTTGGTATAAACCAAATATTTGTCGTGCCCAACATAGCTCAGATGGTGAATTTAAGAGTAAGCAAGTTTAATGATATGAAAAGACCATATCAAACCAGCAGAAAGTATTTAATTACCAGACATTTTTTTGGCAAACTCTTTTCTTCCACATCAAAGCCCTGAAAAAGTCCATCGGGATGTTTGTCAATCCTATGAACACACACTACAATGCACAGCTATGCAATGGAGCTCCTTGACAAGCATCCTTCACAATTTAGTCACCTTCCTTATACGCCCGTGTCACGGAAGGGGTAGCTGAGGAAACTTTCAGAGAAGAACTGGTTTTTAATTCCTGTGCATCAACACTGGACATGAGGAAAAGGGTCTTCACCAAGAGGGTGGTTTGTCACTGGACGAAGCCCCTAGGGAAATGGCCACAGCACCAAGCCTGATAAATTTCAAGGAATGTCTGGATGATGCTCTTTGTCATATGGTTTAGTTTTAGGTAGTCCTGAGAGGAGCAGGGAATTAGACTCATTAATTCTTATGGCTCACATCCAACTTGAGATATTCTAAGATTCTGTGATAATATACTTACAGGAACCATACACGACATGTTTTTTATGGACTTCAGTGAAATAAATGCATGAAAATTGAACACAGGTGAAAAACTGGACCATTAAAAAAAGGGGCTCCTAAGTCTCGTCCAAAAGCAATATATGGCAAATTCTGATGCAACACTTAAGAGCCCTAAAGAGGTAGGATCAGGAGAGGTTTTATGATCATCTACCACTTACGCTGCTCTAAGGCAGGAAAGTAAATCTGTTGCCTAAAGGTATTTATCTATCCTGTTCTTAAAGATGGATGGTCATTACAGATGGTCAGCACCCTCCTAGTCTAGAGATCGGTGTTTAATTTACACTATCTCTGGAAAGCTTGAATTTTAGCCCATTATTTTATGCCCTATTCATAAGTGCAAACAGAAGTTTATCTCTTCACCCTTACAGCAATCTCCCATGTGCCTCAAGATTCATAAGCTAGAGAAAACAGAGTGGAGACATCAATCCAGCTCCTTTCCTTTTTGTCTCAACTGTCCTAATCAAGAGTTCTTCACCTCTGTTTTTCTCCACATATTCTCCAGGTAGACTTCAGGTTCCCTGAAGCACAGTGCCAAACTTGGGTACGTTGCCATAGTTTGCATCTCATCACCACTGAGAAAAGTAAGAGCAGCTGCCTTATATGTGACCACTCTGTTTATACATTGTAGCGTTATGTTTGGAGATGCTTCCTCTTCACTGTAAGAAGGACACACTTGACATGCTAGGGAGATCTAAAGTTGCTTACAATATGCACCATGAAATCAATTTAGTTGATGCTCTGACATTCCTTTCCATTTCAGCCACAATTCTGTGGTAAACACACAGTGGAAAAGCTGGTGCTCCTGACTCCCATGAGTGTATTCAGGTCTCAAAACTCAACAGCTATATACGCACAACTTTTGTATCACAACTGAAAAAAGAATCCAAGAAGATACAACACCAAATTCACTTAGTTCTCACAGGAAACATTTGGTTTGTGGTAATTTCTAAAGTAGCCTTGCTCTCTTCTCAACATCTGGAATTAGAATTACTCTTCTACTTTTTAGTGGGGGGCAAAATCAAATAGAAAGAAAAAAATTGCCTCTAAGGGAAGAAGAAAGTAATTGCAGAAAGATTTGGTGTTTCTTGGACGCAAGGGATAAGAGGAGTCTAGTTACATTTGTAAGCAAAGGGTGAGTCTAGTTACATTTGCAACCAATTTACAGAGAGATGCCTACGTGACAGCTTGAACTAACAATATAAGACACAAAATCTGACACTAAAAGCATAATATAAACAAGGTAGAATAGCAACCACACCTTGGCAGCAGGATGCTTTGGAAAGACTGAATTTATGCTAAAGGTAATGAGATAGTCTGCTATTTTAACAAATTGACATTTATGACTGAATAGCACCATTCAAGGTCAAAGGGAACCTATGTACAGTAGATTTACTTACTTTGGGGAATGAAGATAAAGATTTCTACTAGATTAGTACTAAAAAGAAAAAATCTGCCATGCTCTACAAATGCCTTCAGTTGGTCACTGAACCTAGATGATACTCCAGACAGTTTTGGCAAGTGAGGAGAACATTTAGAGAAGCCATCATAATCTGGGTCAGAATGGAAGAACAAAACTAGACCTGAATGTAAAGTGCTAACACCCAAAAAGATCTAATTCAGATAAATTAATAAAAGCAATTAGAAAACTCAAAAGCAACCAATACCTCAAGTATTTTGATATTAGAGAAGCTGGAGAATCTTTACATCAGTGATTAAAAGATAAATGGAACTTGCCCTTAACAGCAAAAGTGGAGGGAAGGGGTTGGAAGTAACCAGAGTGGAGCTAACCCGAAAGTCAGGGCCGGAAAGCCCAAAACTAAAGCAAGAAATATCAGCTAAATTAAAAATTGCTGTGGAAAATAAAGAGCAGGATGTTCTTCAGCTGTACAAACAAGAAGGAACAAGAGAAAAGAAATGATGCCAGTATGCCAAGTGGAGTTCAGATAAAAATAACTCAGATATGGCTGTAAAACTAATGGCTATAAAACTAATTATTTACCTCAGCTATTTGCTAACATGGAAGTAAACTTAGGGTAGCAGAGTGATGCAGTGGGAATATAAATTACCATTTCTGGGTACAAAATAAAAACTTCTGGCAAAATAGTTAAGCTGCCCATAAATAAATTCAAGTTGCAAAAAGAAATCATCTTAAGTAGCAACAAAATGAAATCCTCTAGTATACTGTGTCTTTCCAAAGAACACAGCACTGAGACCCTGATATCCTAGTTTCGGATTAGTCAAAGCACTCATCATGGGCAAGTTACACTAAGTGCATTCTCAGGACAGGCACCCACATGTAGACCACTGCACAAGAGGCTGACACGAAAACAGGAGGAAAAACGGTTGTATGCAGAGCAATGCACAGAATTCCCAGGCTGTCAGTAGCCCAGGACTTACCCAGTGCTTCTGGATTTTGAAAAGCTCACGGAGGAACCCCATAAATCAGGGAAAAGAGCTTCACATTTCATCAGAAATTACCTGGCCAAACTCTTTGTACCATACAAATACCTTTATTTAAGTTCACCTATCACTCCAGAGTCCCCCTGTACTCAGCAGAAAGAACCAGGCATCTGGGATAAGTTTCAGCTGACCTGTTTTAGCTGTTACACTCCCATCAGAGGTGCTTATCTAAGACAGACTATGGCAGCCACACGGGGAGCCCACGGAGACCTTCAGGTAAGCACCTGAGCCATAACACAGGCAACTTGCACAGGCTTCAACAGGCCCCAACAGGGGACACAGTAGAGGCAGCCTTGACCACATCAGTACAGGCAAGCAGAGGAAACCAGAAAATGCTTCATCAGAAATAAGAGCGCTTGTTTTATTATCCCCACTTCCTTGGCTTTTTTCCCTGCTATAAAATCATCATGTGTTTGTACAGTATTCTTATTCTGGGAATGTCTTCTGGTCCACATAAACATCTGCACTTAGTTACATTTAGCCAGTGTCCAAATCTCAGCGAGATCCTGCCCTGATTATTTTGCTCTGAATGTTTTTGCCAGCTTCTATTCCCAGAACACCCTGGATTTATCGCTGTGTCCAACCTCCAGCTTTGCTGGTTAGAATATTGTAACACACATGCTCAAACTGAATGCCTTTTGTGCTAGGACAAAGCCTTTCCAGTAGGCTTAAGTAATAAACCATTAAATTGTGCTAGCATATTTCATTAGCATCAGGAAAGTGAACTATTGTTGGATACAATTTGCTGGTCTGTATTTTTAATTATACTGTTTGACCTACATCTTTCGACCAATTTCCTTAATGTTCAGCCATAAAATATGACCCTAGATTCAAATACCAAGAGAACCTGTTGTGGCAATTTTGCATAACTCAGCGTAAAACAATCCAGATTTGGAGTAAATAAACCAATTAGCTTTTTTGGGGGATCACTGTGTGTTTTTGTCTGCTGCCCTGTACAGCTAGATCCCCAACATTAATAAAAAATAAATATACAGTTTCATCTGAGAAGACAAACAAAAACAAGCAGGATATAAATCAAAACAAGGATTCGTAAAAGAGTAGAGTAAGCACTTACTGAGCCAAAACCAGATTGTTCTTGTGAAGAACCCTGCTCTGACCACCGTGCTTTCTCCAATGTATGTTTATGGAGTTCCAGGCCAGAACATTTTTTGAGCATAAAGACATGTAGCATTCAGATCCCAGCAAAATTCACTGCCGTCTGCCTAATTCTCGTGGAGCTGAACTTTTTCACCGTTGTGCACCAGCTTAACTTCACCCCTGCAGCTTCTAGAGGATTATTCACTGCTGTATATTTCTTTGAAGATTTATTTTACGTGACTGACAATTGCCTCAAACTGTGAATATGCTATTAAATAAATATGTCAGCTGACCTCCTACTCTACCCTCCCAAGACACCATCCGAAAACAAATTTTCTGCCTTTCTTCAAGCAAGAAAACTGGTTTGGGATACAATTCCTCTGTATCTGGTTTGAATCTCCCATCCCACTCTGAAATGTATCTGCTTTGTTTTAGTGTGTGAAAACACATGTGCTAGAGAAACAGAGGCTTAAAAAAAAAAAGCAGCAAAAATAATTAAAATATAATTAAATCTTTTGAGGTGGAATACAAGTGATTTACCCATGTCAACCATTGTAATCTCACATATCATCCTTTCTTATTTTCCCCTCGCAAATCTCAGCTCCTGGGTCTGAGCAAGGCAGCTTTTTCAGCTCATGGTGCCCCTCTGAAGCAGGCAGAGATGAGAAACGTCCAGCTGCCGGCAGGACCAGGTTCAGCTGTTTCCCTTTCCCTCCAGCCACTCAGCCCTGAGAAGGGCAAACACAGCAGTTTTATTCTGGGACTGGGCAGCTCCTGCCAATGCATACATTTTGAAGACTGCTGTCATTCAAGCACTGCCCCATCCAGTACCCGGTTGACTGGCCCAAAGTTGCAGCCCTCCACCACGACCCCTGTCCAAGAGGGGAGAGGAGCCAGGGTCCTTCTTCTCCAGTTCCAACTCCAAAATAGCCCCCTCTCCCCAGGATTTTATACTCAACTAAAATACCTGGTCAAGACACGGAGAACAGGTGATTTATGCAGCGTATCCCTGCCAGTATCAGTGATTCCATTGTTCAAAAATGCATAAACCTACCTCAGAAATAATGCATAAACCTACACTAGGAAAATACCATGCTTAGAATTTTGTCTGAGTGATTTTAAGTGTGCAGTGTGCTTCTCTAAGCCAGAAATAATCCGTAAGAAGGATGTCCGTGCAATTTAACAGAGTGGAGGAAACTCACCCCTGAATATCACCTGAACAACCTGGTCTTCCATGGTCCCCATAAATACATTTAGGGCACATAAACTAAACACACACACACACAGAGATGAAAAAGCTCACACACATAACTCCTGTCAAACATTGTAACAATCTATTCTAAATATAAATTAATTATCTGAAATTTTTCCTAAGCCTTTGCCTTGAAGGGTTGCAGAGTAAAACTTACTTGATCCGAAGACTCAACCTTCCATTAGGACCATACCCCATTACTAGCCTTTATTCAAAACCCTTGTCAACAGAATATGCCTCCAATTCTTATTCTTACCTGCATACAGGCTTGAAAAAAAACACTCATTCTTTTTATACAACAGGTCTGCAGCAGAACTTAAACATCTGGAGGAAGCTATTTTTTTTTCTGACATACGCGAACAGGCAGGAAATTCAGTATCAGTCAGAAACCTCAAGGCAAGAATTTATTGCAGCTAAATAACCAGTGTTGAAGTATTGCAGCTAAATAACCAGTTTTTTACGACATATACATGGGTATGTGTGTGTGGAAAAGAACAGAGTCACCATTAGCATAAAGACCCATCTCGCATTTGTGTAAGTACACAAATTCTACAACATGTATTGATATGCAGTTCAAGGTCTCCTCTCTGACAGCTCAGGTATTGCACACCGTGCTAGAAGCAGGTTCTGTTCATGAGAAGACAAGCACCCAAGCGTTTGGTAGTGGCCCCTTCCATGCCCTTAATCAAGAACACTCCCACATTATCATGGTTAAACCAAGTCATGGGTTGTGCTTCCAGACCCCAGCTGTCCCTAAGACTGTCAGTAAAGCTTACAGAGTAATAATATTAATAATAATGAAAAAACATATACAAATAAGAGACAATACGTCTTCTTCTGCCTCAGTTGCAATGATCTGAATCTTCAGTTACTAGAGAAAAGGAAACCCACTGATTTTAATTACATAGAAGCACTGGTCCTAGTTATTCTGGAAAAGCAAACTCCGAGTATCTCCTTAGCAGTGGGAGAAACAGGACACCAAAGATCGCACTCTGTTTTAGGGGTAAAAAAGGTATAAAATTTTATTTGACAAGTTAATAAATAAACACTTAATTAGTTCATTAAAACACTTTATTACAAGAAAGTGTAATCCAGTTATAGCTACCCTACATGAAAGTTAATTCTGAGGTGAACAAATTGACCTGCTAGAGAATAAGCAGTTTAGAATCTCTATCTACATCTATACTGTATCTACTTCATTTTTAAAAGGTATTTTGTGCAATTCAGTATTTGTTAGATGTCAGACAACTTCCAAAACTTCTAATATAGCATACTTCAGAACTATTATTCTCAGATGACATCATCTTTTTTCAGAGATGATTGAAGTTTCCTCACAGTTTTTAGCAGCTGAAGAGAGCTTCTGCTTTTCTGCCCAGGACGAGATTTAGCCTTACTTTCCTTTACAGTCACTGCAATTTCTGTTGCTTCCTTTTGGTCACCACACTTTAGTTTGACATGAGTTGCCCTTTGCTTCAGTTTCTGAGTTTTTCTCTTTAACTTCCACACCTAGGAAGAAAGATAGCATGTTACATACTCCATAGACCCACAGCTGCAGAGCTTACTGGATTTATACCAAACTCCAAACTACAGATGTACAAGGAACATTAAAAAAAAAAAGTTTAAACTTGCTAATCTTGCACAATTGTCTTGCTGTAACAGAAAACTGACCTTGTCCATACAGAAAGCATTACAGAAAACTAACCTCACCCACACCCAGTAGGCTGTCGAATCTCATCATTCCCTAAGGTAAAAATGCTTGCGAGAGAGAGACGGAATATCATCTGTTACCAATCTATATTTACAACAGTCTTTTTCCATTTCATATTGTACTACCCTAATAAAAAAGAAAAACACCCAAACCCAATAAACCTCTAAAATGTATGCTGTTTCTTACTGGTTACTGTATCTAAGCAGCTTACTTTGCAACCTCCCTAGAAAAAATGGAAAACAGAATAAATAGGGTTAATTGCCAAAGAATGTTTTTTTAAATGTCAAATAATAAGTCTTGACTTGCACTTGGCGTGAAAAGGTCACTTCTCAAAGATAAAATTAGGCTGGAAGCATTCCAAATGCCAATTTAGGCTTTAAGTCCATTTCTAAAAATAATTAACTTTAATTGCATTCTAGAATATATTATTAACTGTGAAACACAGAGATTGCCATGATATTTTCAGTATGACAGGTTCTAGAAGTAGAAATATACATCAGAAATAATGAGAGTGGTCTGTACAACATACAGATAGAACTGTCTGTGGGCAAAAGCACCAGTACAGGCAAAGGGGTTATGGGAATGCCCTGTATTGATAACAAGGGCATGACAGACATTAATCATACAGACATTACTATTTACATAATGACCCTAAAGGGTGTGCTCTGATAAGGCTGTACAGGAGCACAGATGACTTGCCAGAAGATCTGCACTCTGATCATAGTCAAGGATGACAACAAGGTTGCATCACACTGTACGTGCTGTGCTACTCCTCATCATCCCAAAACAAACGCAAACCGTAGCCATAAAGATATGTAAAAGAAAGACATAAAGGTGCAGTTGTTGTCCATTTAGGTTACTGGATGATGAAGTCAGCAAGATTCTGAGACAAGGAAAACACCATAATTGTTGGCTCCTCAACAACATAAAAGATTTATTCAAAAAACAGTTGACATTGCCAAGAGAGGCAATGAGGACTCAATTCATATTGCTAACGTGACCCCGACAACTCTGCTTTGATACAAAGCACCTTCATGCCTGCAATTACATGGGCAATAAAAAGTTAGAGTGAATAAAATCTATCACAGAATGAGCATGAATAAAATTGGTCAGATTTAAATTAAATTAACTATAACCTCCCCATTTCATAAGGCCTCACACTGAGCTTCGTTTTGTTTCCTGTATAAGCAAAATTCCCAGCTGAATCTATTTATCCTGAAACATAAGATGGAAGAACAGAAAGCTATCAGACAGAACTATGGATTTAATTTTTAATCCTACGTTCCAAAACAAATTGCCACGAAAGAGTTAAGCTGTTCATCTACAAAAGAGTGATTTTATACGGGCATGTATGAAAAATTGCTATCTATGGCTCTAAACCAAATACTGACGGAATGCAAACAGGTTAGGGGTTAAACAAAACTGGAAGGCTATGATTTTGGAGAGGGTCTGGTCAACAGACTATCTAGTTAACAAAAAGCTTCAATATTTCAGAAACATAAAAGGCATTTAATCCAGTCTGTACAGGAATTATACAGCTTCTATCTTCTCATTTCCCAGAGGGGCACAAAGGAATGAAATCTCACCAGTTTGTCTTAACATGGTGAGCAGAAGTGACAGACTGAGCAACCCAGCTCTGTATTGCAGAATGGCCACAGGGCAGAAAGTTTTCCCACTAGCATACATTCCTAGCTGCCAGCTGTAAGCAGTTTTTCTTGATCAAATGAAGGAATTGGAAGTACAAGAACACAAGGTAGCAGTCTAATTACAATAACTCATATTGGAACATCCTGGCTTAAAACATCCCAGTGACATTCTAGCTGATGACAACAGGAGGCAGAGTTGTGGCAGCCTTTCAACTAGAATGTGACTAGCTAGAGAATTTACACATTATTCTTACAGTAGCTTGATGCTTTTTCAGCTTGGATATTTGTTCTCCTTTAATCTCCATTTGTTTTACAAGGCAATCCAGCTCCCGTTCCAGGCCTTCACGAACTCTGCAGTCTTGAGTCTCCTGTATCTGCTTCAGAAGTTCTTGATGCTCACTATTAAAGACAAGAATGGCACGCTAAGTATTCATGATACAGTCCCCAGGATTTCTTTCAATACCTCCAGTGTATGGCAGAAGCTGCTAGCTATTTTGTCTGGAGTACAATTTAGCATGATTTACCCTCTCACACAACACACATTAACCTGGTATATATTAACATGAGAAAAGGAAAAGCTTTTCCCATGCATCTGATTTTCTCATTCCAAATTTGTAGCTGATGTCCACCTTATTTCTCCCTCTTCTCACAGACTTCACAACTACACATACAGTAGTGTGCAAAATGAGTTTTTTTAAAGCAAACAGCAGCTATGCAATACAGCGTTTTCACTTCCTGCCCACTTCAGTGCAGGCTTTGAAAGCTTAGTGTGGTACAGAAAAGTATTGTTTAAACTAGTACATTCAAATTACAATTTTTCTGACAGATTACTCAGATTAAAATATTCTGTCCAAAAAGATTTGCAGGGAAGTGGGATGGTTAATTCAATTAACCAGCCTAACTAAAAGAAATTGTGTAGATCTTCTTGATACCTAGATACCTGAAGTAGTTGAAACCATAGACCCTCTGCTAGATAAGTCACTTCTTTACAAAAGTCTTTCCTGACTTCTGAGTAACTGCTGCTCCTTGACAGTTTAATTGAAGCAACTGGTTGTTGTCATTAAAAAAAAAACCCCAAAGCCTGTCCTTGAACTGCCATGAGTAAGCCAGACATTGTCTTTTTGAAGATGAAGTTGCTCGCCAGTTTAAATTTTGCCACATCAAGGATTTCAAATCCCTGTCAACATCCTAACTGGTTTAACCAACACACCCTCCTCTGTTCAAGCCACAGCTCATCATGTCATCATGTCTGCTATGACCAGCTACGTGGCTTTGGCCCACAGTTCCACAAGCTTGCATTAATCATAAGATGCCTAAGAACACAAGCTGTGGTCCCCATTTACTTGCATGGCCTGAATGATACATACGCTCCCATCTAACGCATTAGCTTCTTCCACACCCTGCCCGTTTTCTGGCAGGAGACTCTGTCCCTCTTTCACAACTCCCTTACAGGACCAGCCAGTTCTCCTGCAACAAGCAAAGGGTATGAAGGGCAGACTGACTCAGCACAAAGACCCATCAGCTACGCGCGTAAGGAGAGAACACAGAGTGAGTACGAAGGACCGGGATAGATGTTGTGATGAGGCTATTCATGCCAGTGCTGTACTAACCTATTCCACCACCCAGACTGACTGCATCCTGCAGGCCTACTCAGTATTAACACCGCCTTTGCAGTTTTGTCCTGGAGAACATTTCTGGCCTACTCTGTAAATCCCAGAGTATGCTTGTAATTTCTAAAAAGCACATGCTTGACAGATTTTTTTGTTTGCTGCAGCTGTTACTTCAGTAGCAGCTCATGTAAATACAGGATGTGGAAGCAGAAAAACCCAGGTGAAGAGTATGTTGCTTGCTCACGAGACCAGTTAAACAGTAGGAGAGAAAGAATTTGTTGAAGGAGAAAAATCCTACCAGTCAAACCTGTTCAGGTCATTCTGTCAAGGAGTGGTCCTACACCTAAAACAGGCTAGGCTCAACTATATATAGCACACCTGTAGCTTCTCAGAGGTACTGCTGAAGTCACTTTTACTCATAACACCGGGGACGAGTACTCACGAGCTCATTCGGCCCAGCTCATCCTGTGTGGCCAGCAGAAGGTCTGAAAGACTTCTGGTGGCAGTAGGTGACGTGGAACAAGATGATACATATTTTGAAAGGGCACTGTGTCTGCAAATCCCAGACGTAGCTCCTCTTTGTGATGAGATACGCGGGTTGCGATGCTTCATAATATGCAACACGCTTTGTACGTTTGCACCGACAGAGTGGCTGGAGCTGACGGACTTAAAGAAGAATTAGTGAGTGGTTTACTGAAGTAAATAACAATTACAGTAAAGACTTAACTCAAACTGTAGATGCCACTTTAGTGAGAACATTGGTTTTCACCCACCTTCCCAGCCACAAAAGGTAGTTCACCAGCCTTTACATGTAATTGTGAAAGGTGCATTTTCTTCACCGTAGCACTTCTCTGCCATAAGAAAACATAAGACAAGGAATTCCAATCTGCTGACCCAAGAGCAAAATCTTGAACTTTATCTTTTTTTAGTACGAAAAATTCAAATAAACACACAGCGAAATGCATCACCTCAGTTTCCCTATGGTTTTAAAAAAATAATTTCCCTCCTGTATGTGTAGCGAGTAAGACTTTGTAATAGGCTGCGATGAATAAATTTTATTCCATATGCATGTAGCAGATAGTTTGACAATTAGGTTGACATTAAAGAAATTGAACCTTGCTTAAGTTTTCAAAACAACAGTTGCAAAATTTTGACTGATCTGCAACATGTGTTGCAAAATGAATTCTCTCGATTTCAGCAATCCCCCCAAAACACATCATCTTAAGATGCTGAGTTAAAACTCCTTTGGAAACTAATTTTGCCAGATAAACTGAAAGGCTGCTAAGAGAACATGTGGGATGGCAGCAAGACTGTAACAAAGGTTATTGTCAAGCTGGTAAGGGAAGGTTTTCCAGCGAGACGCTAATACCCCTAGTACCATTTTAATTACTGAAGGAAGGAAAGAGAAAGAAAAGGAAAAAAAAAAGGAAAAAAAGATTTATTCAGCACTGTTTGACACTTTGAAAATGGAGTAAACTGCAGCAGATGAATCAAGTGCCTCTTACATCACCATTTTCCACAAATTCCAATCTCCGTGTGAGCCAGATGCTATCAGCAACAGTATGCTAATTGAAATTTCCGTGTTACCTTCTTAGGTTTTTTCTTCTTCCCATTTTCCTCTTCAGGTTCACGTTGCGATGTTGCCGAAGACATCAAAATTCTGTTTATATGAAATCCTGTTTGAAGCTGTGGGAATAAACAAAAAAGAAAACAACCACTTAATATTGAAAGTATCAAATAGTGTGTTTTAATTAATTCCCTCTTTCATGCGTGGATAAGAGCCAATTAAGGGAACTATTAACTGTCCTGCTCGGAAGGCGTAAGTTACTCTTAAAAACTGAACAGATCACTATGAAGGCAGGGTGTTGGGCAGATCTTACAGCTCTGTCTTAGAATTCCTCATTTTCATATCCAGCTGTAGCAGCTGTATTTTTCCACTGTGACAATCAGCAACTGAGATAAGCCAGTCCTGCCACATGCTGGGGATCTGATCATAAAATCCAAATAATATGAACATTTGGCTTTACAATCTGGGGACAAACTAAGCCTCTCTGTGTAACATTGAGGTCAAAGCTTCTGGACAATCCTTAGATTGCTCTGTAGTTCAAAGCTGATATCCAGGCCCATGATAAACAGGATAATAATCATTCCCAATTAAACATAGGACAAGGACTTTGTTTTGGCATGTGTTAACAGTTCCAGCTAAACAATGCTGGAGGTCCATCACTAAAGTGAGAATATTCTGGCTTTTCTGTCATCAAAAGGAAGTGAACCACGCCACACCCTGTGTTTCCCAGCCCAGATCCAACAGACCTAAATCCATTCTGCAGTGAACTAAGATGGCACCAATACTAGCTTAGGACTCAGTTTACTGCACCTAAGTCCTTTCTTGAGCAAATGTTTATACTGCTGCAAAAGTCAGACTACCTGCTCTGGGAAAGTCATTCTTACTATGTTTCTCAGAAGATAAAATCTTTCTGCTCTGCAGCAGCAAGCCATTTAAGCAAGAAACCCAAAAACCTGCAAGTTTTCAACTGTGTCATTCTCCTAGATCCTGGAGGTGGTCAGACACCCAGGCTACAAGCTGCATGTTATTTAAAGCTTTCTGGATTGATGAAAACCCATCGTCCCTGGATGAGGTATAAAAACTGACAGCAGTGATGAATTAAATTAAGGTGTCAGCTTTGCTTATGGCTAGGTTCTTTCAAAGTTACTCTTCAGCTCTACACTACCCCCACCCCACCCCAAGGGACTCCCCTCACAACTGCTCCCTTTTAAATGGCTGCTACTTATCCACAAAGAGAGGTTTGGAATGCTACAACTTCGCCCCTTTAACAAAAGGTTTCTTTGATTGTGCTGTCTTCAGAAAATATTCTTCTCTCAGATGTATGGTGGCCCAACAAACTGATTATGGCTTCACAGACTAATGAATTATTCAAGATCTCATGTGATGAACAACCACTGATCAAAGATTTTTCCAAGTATAGCCCTATGTATTAGATTTCAATGGATCTAAACAAAGAGAGGAAAACAAACACAATAACCAACCTTACTTGGAGTATAGGGTTTCATATATTACGAATTTCTTGGTACTGCAAATAAAGGTTATCTGATTTAGTTGCAGATTTTCTAGAAATTAATTTTCTACCTAGATCACTTAAAGCAGCGTTGAGGCAGATGAACTGTGTCATTAATACAAACCCAAGTAGAATCTTTCTTCACTGAGATATGCAATGCACCTGGCAAGCTTTTCCAATATGTAGTTTATAACTGGTCTAAGAAATACTGCAGGAGTTCTCCGTGGGTAATAAACATGTGGAGTTTAAATGTAATAAAAAAGAAGGGATTTTGGATGAGAGAATAGCTTTCGTCAGTCCTAAAAAAATAAGATAAAATAAAACCTTTTCAGTCTACCTGAGATTTTTTATCTTGTATTAGCTTATGCTGATGGTCTTCCTTACAAATCTTTTCTTCTAAGTGTTTGATCTTGTCCTGAATTTGAAGACAAGAATGATTAGTCACAATTCATGCTGAATCAGAAGTCTGAAGTGGCTTGCAATTGTAATGTGGGATAACACAGGAATGTAGCAATTTTTAAAGAGACTGAAAAAAGACTCACACAAATGAAGTCAAGGTAGCATTCAGTCAGCTATGCTTTAACAGAAGTAACTTTTGCAAAACTTATTACTATTAATAGCATGTCATAAAATTATATCAAATTACTTTCAGACTGTCATTCCACGGATGCTTACTTCAGCAATTCTTTGAGTAGCAGTAAGTTTAAGACACTCTTTTTCTAGTATTTCAAGCTTTTCAAGTTTTGCATGCAGTTCCAGCCAGTTCTGATCTTCCTCTTTCCGCAGCTGGGCCTGGAAAAAATAAGCAATAATGGAGTTGGCAGCTGACTGAAATTGTTTCAGGCAGAAAAAAAAAAAAAAAAATTCTCATACTACAGCAAAGGTGTTTGACTAGTTTAAGTTTCATATTTTTTAAATTGCAAAGTGATGAAAAATACCAGGCAGACAAAGACGACTTAAGTTTCCAGCAACCTTTTTGTCTACCAAATGTGCAAGTACTAGCATGGTTTTGCTCATTAGGAGTTCCACCCAGCGAGATTTTCATGCAATTCATAGAATGGTTGTCATCAGCCAGCCAGCCAGTAAATTGCTTCTGTTTGATACCACCCTGAGCAGAGCTGAGGAAAAATGATGGCCATAAAAAAATTGAGATCCTGCACATTTCTATACTTTTGAACTATATCACTAGCTTGTTAGTATGCTACAAGGCCTCACCTGTTGTTCTAAACTAATTTTCTTTTCCAGTTCCACACTGGAAACCATTTTCTTCATGTAGTCCAGCTGTTTCTCCAGCAGGGAGCAGCGGGACTGTGCTGCATTTAACTGCTCACTTGCATCTACAGAAAGAAACAAGACATTTGATACAGCAAAGGGAGCTACACATTTAGCCAGACTAATTTCACTGAGGAGTTCTGCGTCTTCAAAACATGCAAGAAAAGAGTTGATAGTACAAAAAAATCCTGTGGTTAAAATGCATTTTATATATAAGTCATGAGAATCATGAGATATCAGAGATAGTCCGTAATTTGAATTCCAAAGACATGAGCACTGCAGTTACTTCGATTTGTATCAGCATATATCTAACCAGAATCTGGTTTCTTCCCTTCTTCTACCTTTCCTGAAGTTAGCAGTGTTATGTAAGCAGCTGCTTGCTTACTGTAAGAGTTAAACATACCACCTGAAATATGCTTAGTCTTTAAAATAGCTTTATGGGTTATGCAATACTTCATTAATATATGTTAAAAAAAAATCTCAACTTGATCCACAGTTATCAAGCTCCTGTATGTACCTTTTGAACCAAAGAATGAAAGGGGGCTGGCGTTAGTTAGCAGTTTTTCAAAACAAACACTCCTTGCATTATACAGCCTTAGAGCTGCTGCGGCTACACCTTATCACTTAAAAGAAATACCTTTCTTCTGTTGCATCAGTTCCTGATGCGCTGTGTCCTTCTCGTAGGATTCATGCTCTAAGGCCTTCTTATACTGAGCAGCTGCCCTGGAGAGGCTGCACAGATCAGCTTCAGCCTGTGACTTCTCCAACTCTAGACGGTGGATCTTTTCTTGAAGAGTTTTCAGGGCTGCCAATACAGCTAAGAAACAATGCAGCAGTTACTCCTTAACTAACAGTTCCCGTTGTGATGATGATGATGATGATTATTAGAAAACACTTCACAGTGCAATATAATGCATAAATTTTCTTCCAATAATCACTCCTAAAATTAATTATATTACAGCTGTACACTAACATATGCAGAACATATCTGGGAGAAAATGGACATGTTTCCTGCATTACTGGGGTATAAAACATTGGTCTACAAGCAAAACTAGATTCACTCCAAATGGCAGCAAGCACGAAGAAATCATGACAAATAGAGTATAATAAATCCTGGGACTTCTGTTTAAGTAGAAGCAGGGAACACAGCTATCCAAGTGAGGTCACAAGTTTTGGTGATATACAACTGGTCTGCACAGATTAGGAAACGAAGACATGCTCAGAACGGGGGGAGAAAGTAGATACAAAAAGAAAATTTAGCAATACTTTATTGTTTCAAAAGTTAATGATTCAATACCTAGTTTCTTGTATTTGATGATTCTTTAAACCACAGAAACAAGTATGCAAGATTTTGCTTTTAGCCTTTTGACAAATCAGTATTTGTCAAAATTATGTCAAAAATAAAAGTTGCAATTTCAGCTACAAGAGAAAGCCTAACAACACTCCAAAAAGTATATACACCTTTGGAAGTTTAAGACACGTTCTGTAACAAGTCCAGTTTATTTTCTGACGTTTTGTAAGTCCCTATTCCAATTCTCTCATTACAGGAATACCCATCAAATATTGCTAGCTCCTTAACAACTTTCATCAGCTTAAAAAACCCCAAAGCCAATCAAACAAAACCAAACAACTTCCCCTGCCGCCCCTCCGCCCCAAATAAAAACCTTGTGAGCTCCAGAGAGCAGTCACCCACGAAGGCACACAACCACCATTGTGGACCCATATTTCTTACAGACTACCTTCCATGCTGATAACTTTCCTGAGAGTCTGAGTTGTTCAGAAGTTCTCCTAAGGAAACATACCACATAAATAATCACTTGGAAGTGATTTTAAGCTGGATGGAGCCAAACAGTGCTATGTAAAGCCAATTTCAAGTCATACCATACTGGATGTACCATACTAATGACTTTTTTTTACTGTATTTAAAGTCATGAACTGCTTCTGCTGAGTTTGAAGCATCCTCCTTTGCTTGTAGAGGAAGTCTGACAATTTTAAGTTAAACAAATTTCAAAGCCAGAGTTTATAAGGATGTTAGAAGACCTGCAGAGGTTTCCAGTCCAGACATATGACTTCAGGGAGACAACTCCCTCAGGACACATATACATCCTGTCTCAATGTCAGGCTGATAATCAAAGCAAGCCATTGAACTGAGTAAAATAGAATGGGGAGTTTGCTCAGGAGATTTCACACGAAACAATTAAAAAGACCACTTTAAGGACATGTTTTGGCTTTACCCTGGTTATTTGGGATAGAAGGCCTGTCACCAGCAACAGCTGCCAACTTCTTTGATTCTATATAAGCAAAGGCTGCAGGAAACACCCGATCTGGTGGCTGAAGAAAGCTTCCTATGAAACTGTTCTTTGATTCAGAATCCATAGCCTGTAGAAAGAGAGCTACTTATCGTTATTAGTTCTTTAACAGACTATGTAAGATTTTTCAAAGTACGTCACTGGGCCGTTCCTGGCTCTGTTTATATCAAACCAGATCACATGCACAATAATAATAATAATAGTAATAATAGGAGTAACAAACCCCATACCCCCACATGAATCCTGTATTTTAATATGATTCCAAAACAATGCCTTTCATAACACTAAACACAGCTCTCTTTGACCGCTCAAAATTTTCCAAGATTTTTCTTGGTGGTTTCTAGTAACTTATGATGATTTTTGTACTTCCAAAACCCAAGTATTAACAGGATTTTCTATTAACTGTTTTACAGACTTCAGTGTCTTGCCTCTAAGTGCTCCCTGCAGAGCAAGCATTACAAGTTTTACAGCCTGTTTCCATTTGCAGCTTCCTCAGTGCTCTTCTCCCCATCTTTTTGGGTGAAAAGCCAAATTACACGTGGTAAATAATGTACCGTTATTACCTAATAAAGACACAGTTCTTCACATTTA
Source organism: Pseudotriccus pelzelni (assembly GCA_035584735.1). NCBI lineage: Eukaryota > Metazoa > Chordata > Aves > Passeriformes > Tyrannidae > Pseudotriccus > Pseudotriccus pelzelni. Next base: position 70,328,987 of record JAWMRA010000113.1, read on the forward strand.
CTGTTGAGATATCAGAAAGATATTTAACATGCAATAGCCCTGTTTCTCTACTCCCTTTCTCCCCCGCACTTTCACATTCTTTGTTTTATAAGAAACACATTTGAAGACAGTTCACACCCTGTCAAATAATGATTTCCCTTGATACTCAAGACATGGCCAGTGAAACTTACAGAAAGTGCTTTAGGCTATTACAGCCTCTAGGAAGTTAAAGCAAGTTTTAAATAAACCTGCTGCTACCTAGCAAAATAATATCAAGCATTTCACTTGATACAGTGTAAGAAATTAAGAGTATATACAGTTTCAGCTATCAGAAAAACAGCTTATTTGAAGGTTCAGTGATACAGCAATTATGGTATCACTTGAGTTTAAAATACAAGGCATGCAACTGGAACAGTCTTTCTGCATGGGCAAGGCCATTTACAGATGTTAGTCTCCGAGAAAGTCACTCAAAGGAGGTATCTAATAACAGGAGGAGCTGACATACCAAGACTGGAGCTTGCTGATGATGCAGACCCTGGGAAAAGCCATTCCTAGTGGGTGTGTGGGGAAAAAAGTTTTCAATAATGGAAAAATTTTCCAGGAGCAGGTCTTACAGCACTATTTCAGAGGCAACATAAAATAAGAAAAAAATCATCCCCCATCCATACCATCTCTTCAAGACATGGACTAAACCAAAGGTATGCAGAAGCCCTTTCTTCCTCGTCCAGGTTATCATCACAGAGATGTCAACATAAGCACCTCTTCGCCAGGGCTCACTTGACTCGAGGTCTCCTAAAGACCTCTCTGCTCCTGTGTGCCAACACTGCCAAGGCAGACCACACCATTCAGGGCGAGCCCCCTGGCCCCAAAGTGGGAAGCTATGTTCCCTGTGGGCCATCCCGTCCAAGCCCAGGCCACGGGCTGTCAGTGCTGGGTCGGCAGAGGGAGGCAACCGGGCCCCCCACCGTCTCTGGGAAGAGGTCCCACCTGGTGACCCTGCCACATTTATGGCCACACAAATCTGCCTTATAGGCCTGCACAGCTCTGCCCTGGAGGACCGAGAAAAGCTGTGCAGGAACACCTGACCGACTCTGACAGCCTGCCAGGCCCATCAAACACGTCCAACAACACAAGGGGCAGTGGCAGTGAAGGGCACAAAGCTGCAGAAACTTCAAAATACGGACAGGAAAGTCCTGTGGCCACAGGGGTGCTCAGGGCCAAGACAGGTGAGGAGATGGTCCTGCCATGGCACAGTGCATCAGCAGTGTCCCACAAAATAAGAGATAAGCAAGACTGACCAATTTTCCCATTGCTTCTCAACCCTTACATGTTGGTGATGAAAATGACTAGTAAAAAAGGTCCATAAAAATAAGCATATGTGCGTGCAAAAAGTTTCCTACCACTGCTGTGAACAAAGAAAGGCAACTTTGGAAGCACCGGAGGAAGAAGTTGTTTTTTGCTCACATGACCCAACCTTCTGGCAGTCAGCGTAAGCAGAGACTCGCTTTTCCAACATCCTCCGGTGGAACATGGCTCCCTCGCATGCCTGTGCAGCTATGCACCAATTAGTTTCCTTATTACTTTCACATAAACAAGTTTTGCTGTTTCCAAGGAGATGGATCTGTGGGCAGTTGTAAGGAGGGCGGTGATCCAAAGCAAACAGTGAATAAGAGAAGGAGGGAATAAAGCACCAGAAAATTGGAGTGTTTGGGGACAAGCTCAGCAACACAAAGGTGCAGGAACATGGGGGACACCTACTTGGTATAAAAGGAAGTAAAAACCCTTTAGTTCTGCAAGTGAAGCCAGAGGGAAGTGAAAGAGAAGAGGCCAGCTCACCTGCCTGGTGGTGGTGATCCAGCTAATCCTGTGTGGGCTTCAGCATGAAAACCCGCAACTTTGTCAGCACAGCAGAGGGTAACACACACCCTGCAGCTGGAGCGGGGAGATCCCCAGGCTGCTCCTAACAGCACAGGCTCAGCAAAGGGTGTGAAAGCAAACACCACAGGACCGAGACACCTGTGTTTGCAGAAACTCAGCTGCAGACATAGTTACGGATGCCTTGCTTTTACCACAGCTTCCTCAGACGCAGAGACCGTGTGAAGTAGGCTGAAGGAATGGTTGCTATAGTGCTTGGAGGCTCTGTCAGCATAATGACTCCAGGAGAGGTGCTCTGGAGTAGTCGAGTCCTACTATCTCAGCAGGTAAATACAGTTTATAGTGACCATACTGCACAGGAGTAATGCCAGCGTTGCAGACTTCAGGCAAAGAGATGTGCCAGGAAAAGGACCAAGTCACTCTACAGCAGCAAGACATCACTAAACATCCTGGCGACTTTCAGCCCATTGCGACAAGAAACCTACCAGGAAATAATTAAGTAGCTTGACGTACGTTTTAACGTCAACTGTCCTGCCATCAACTTTTCCCCCCACAAGCATTTAAGCTTCTATAAAACCATCACAAACAGGTTTGCTTTTCAAAAAGTCTAATACAGCCCACATCCATTGCAAGCTTAAACCACTCTTTTATTCCACGCTACCGTGGACGCTTGCCCTAGAGAGGTGCTTTAATGCAGATACTGCTTCCCAAACAGCGATGTTTGTACTAATATAACTCCATAAGGCTTAGGGGGATTTAGCACTTGAACAACACCCATTAAAGCAGCCAGAACACCGTTGTTTAGACAAGCCCTTCGTTGAGGAAATCAGTGCACTCCTTCGAGTTTGGGGAACAGCCAAGGGAGAAGTATGCATATTAAACAGAGGCTGACAAAATACCCTAGTTACCACAGAGAGGGCAGGGGAAGAAGGAAGAAATGCTGCACTCCCACCCCAGCAACCTGCACTGCTGTGGTGAGCAGGGTGAAGCACTTCTGCTGTGCAGGTCATATCTGGAGTTAGCACCAGCCCTTTGAGTTTTTTAACCAGAACTGGCCCAACAGCCTGTGTTGGTGGATGCTCAGATACCCAATGTTCTTTTACACAGAAAAACACAAAGTAGCCTACATGCTCTGAATCAAGCAAAGGGGCAACTTGGTTGTGACCACGGGCTTGCCACTTAATCATCAGCCTGACCAAAAGTCATCTGTGTTTTTCTCCAAATCTGAGCCAGGAGGCTTAAAGCGTTCTGTGCCACACGTCTGTAACCCTGTGCATGGTGCATGATGCCAGGCATAGCAGATGAGCTCTGTGACAGCGCTGCCTCAATGCACATGCAGTGCCTACCTCCTACCTTCCTGCATCCCTCAGTGGGACCACTTCTGCCTGCTGGCTCACCATCCCATGCAGGCTGAGAGTGAGCTTGCACAAACTACGCCGGGGAGCAATCCCGTCATCAGGTCCATATCTGTATATGTGACTTTCATGCCTCAGAGAAGAGCAAGCAAGCTGGAGTTTGGTACCTTAAGACAGAGAATTTCCCATTTCATCTAAGCACTAATACAATTTACTTTCCTACAGTTTCTACTTAGTTTTGCTGAATGTGGCCTGCATTAAAAGACAGAGTACTGGATTGGGTTGCTGTAAAAACCAACTGACATTTTAGTTGTTGCTGTCTTTCAGCATACCAGCATCAGGGAGTTACTGAACACAAATGAAATCCCAAATGTTACAGAATGATCAGCTATAACTTCTTCATCCCCCTCCTCCCCTCCTTTCTGTTCCTCCCCTCCATTGCTAGCCACATCATTATAAAAGCTTAAAAAAAAGGTCTCCCAAAGTGAAATGTCCAGAAACATTTTGCCACATACACAATTATGTCCCATACTGTAAAGCAGCATCTGGAAAAGCTTTTTCCACATGTGAACTACAGCAGACTCAGGGAATAATGCTGGCTTAACAGTCTCCCAAAAGATACTAAATGAAAAACGTGATAAAGTAAGGAATGTTTCCACTAAATTCTCTGATGTTTGTTATCTCATGGAGACACTGGTTCATTCAAATCACTTGTGAGGGCAGCCTTCTAGAACCAAAGAAAGAGGTGTTGTCACAACACCTTCAAAGAAGAAAAAGAAAAAAAAACAGATCAAAGCATTTTTCAGAAAGAAATACAAAGATATATATCTTATGACCTGACCTACTGGGCATGCAAAATTTATAGTGGTTTTTTTCATAACTGAAAACAAAGTCTCAGATGAACCGAGGAATGATTCACTGTTTATCTGACATAAGAGAAGTTTTAAAGAACTGCCCCAACAGAGGCTATACCAAGAAACTCCCAGAATTCTGGCTGCTGCTTTAACTACTTGAGCCAAGCTTTGCTGGCGAAAGGTTACATGAGAAGCCATTTTTGTGACACAATCCAAGCTGGTCTATTTTTCCACCCCTTCCTTTGAGAACCAGGGGAAAAGCTTGGTCAGCTGTACTAGCTGTGCTGCAACACTCGGCCTTATTCCCAACAGAAAAAGAATAGCCCCTCCACAGACTAAAAAAGAAATAAATAATGTTGTAGGCAAACTGCATTGTTGTTTTGGGAACACCCAGTCTCCAGCATCCTGACACAACCACTTTAATCAGCCTGAAACATACGACATGGCTCAGGACATATCTAAGTAAGTGGTACTCCCATGCCATCTCTAATCTAAGTGGGTTAGAAGTGAAATGGTGACAGCTGCAAAATTAACAGGAAGTAAAACCTCACTGAATCAATAAAGCATTTCAACATGTTTTCAAGCTTTGTCATGTTCCAGTTTAAATAAGTTTAGAGAAAATGGCCAAAAATTTGCTAGAGAAATTAAGGAAGCTGGGAGTATTTTGAAAAACTGACACAGATGAGTCCCTGGGAGTTAGTGTTGTACAAACTGCAAGATATACACTGGCAGTCTCAGAACTGGATATACAAAGGTTAAGTGCCCAGTTTCGTCTCTGATACTACTTTAGCAAAACCTATTCATTCCTGAATCTCAAGTCTTATGCAGAATTTTCATGCAATCATTGTTCTTCAGTCTTGGAAGAAAAGGAAAAGAAATACCATTTTTCTCATGACTCTGTATGTACTGTCAAGTAGGATAAAACCTGGCATTTTAATGAAAACAAACAAGCAGCAACAAGCTCCTAAGACTTTTCACTGTGTCAGATCTAAGCATTGATACTCATATTTCTCTAGTTCCTAATTGCTAGAGATAAAAAGAGGAAGAAAGAAAATAGAATGAGTTATACAAGTATTTTGTGAACAAGGGAAAAAAAATAACCTGGTGGGGAAAAAACTGAGATAATTTTATGACAATATTTTTAGGAATAGGTTCTAACCTGGCAGTGTACCAAGCAAGCAAATTTGGGCCATAATATCACTAGAGTTTTGCTGTTTTCTTCAATGAGCACAGCAGACCCAATTCCTTATTCAACTGGGCCTTCATTCAAAAGGGCATGATAGACTCATAATCAATACTTTGTGGGGAAATCCAGTTGGTGCAAACTGCTTTAGCCTGTATGTGCAGACAATAACTGAACTTGGAATTCAGAGGAGCAAGACTGCAAATTCCTATTCAGCAATATGTTAGGATGAAAGCATTTAGCCTGGAATATAGTGTTATCAAAATAATTACATTTTTAAGTCTTTAATCAGTCCAAAGTAATTAAATATAACCTTTTCGCAATAAGCATGAAACCCAAATACTGTAAATGGTCACTAATACACTTTCTCACTTCGCTCATAGTTCCTCTCCTCCAGTCATCCATCCCCCGTTACAGTTGGGTTTTGCCCCTCATCTCCTCTTTTTTCATTGTATTTATATCATCCTATAGCTTTGTTCCTTGCCCTTATCCATTTGGCTTTTTTTATTTCCCCACTCCCTCTTCTAGCATAAAAAATTAGGATTTTTTTTCTAAAGGAAAAATACCCATTTTCCCCCCAAACAAGAATAACTATCAAATTTCTTCCTTTTATACTTAAAATCCAGTTTCCACTGACTGATGTGGTAACTGAAGGTGGTTTCCTCTGTACTTTACATGAAGAACATAAGAAGTTCCTTTTTCTCTTCACTGTTATTTTCTGCTGATGCCATCACACTGTCTTCCATATGTAGTTTGTTTAGCTTAGTGTGTCCTGATAGATTGGAGGGCAGGAGGAAATTGCCGGCTTTGGCTATAGACCCTTGATTAAAAAGAGGAAGGCTTTGCTGCTGTGGAAGGGGAAGGTTTTCAAGGGCAACTGATCCAGTATAAAAGACTATATCTGTGCATAGGCAAGAATAATTAGAGATTAGAAAGGAGAATGCAAAGAGGAAAAGTCATATTAGAGTAGGGCAGGGCAAATGTAAGAGTGGGTTGAAACGACAATCATAGTGAAGAAATATTACAAGGTATGGGACAGTTCTTGCAGGTACTGACTCATTCACAGTAAACACTTTTACTACATGATAATTTTCACCTTTTGTGTCTCAAATATTTAATAGTATCATTGACAGACTGTTATGAGTGCCGCAACTTGCCCTCCAGGCAGATGAAACACACAGACTGTGTTGCCACCATTGCCTTGGAATTTATTTTTAAAATAAACTTCTGTTTTTACCAATACTTTCTCAAGGAAACTGTCAGTCTCTTCATCCAGCATCCTAGCATGAAGATAGAGTAGGAAGTAGATTTTTAGACAGATAATTATAAAAGCTTGACATGGATGAGCAGAGAAGCACAAAGACAGTAATTATTCATAGGATTTGTCTCTTTTTGCCAACTACCACACCCACATTTTTTTCATATATTCCTATGCTACTGATAGCTAGCCACCTGGCAGGGAAGAAGAACTCCGTTCTTCATTTGTAGATCAGACAACCTAGGAACCAGAATGAGGGGGGAAAAAAAAGATGCTAACAAGGAAAAGATAAGTTTCACTCCAGGCAAGAAACTATTCCCAAAATCCCATTCTGTCAGGAACAGCTGTCTTTAACTACACAGAAAAACTCCAAGCAGATCTGAGTCAGAGCAACTCCTCGATCTTATTTTGGAGACCTATTTTGTTGAAGAATAATTTTAAATAATATCATCTGTTTACTTGACTCAGAATATTCATTGCACACCCTGACCAGGCACAATATCCTAAGTATTATTGCCAAATAGTTTATATATCATGGCTACTATAATGACTACTCAGAAACGCAAAAATAGTTTTATCACTACTTCTGCCCCAAGTAGTCAAAGCCATTACTTGCTTCTGTATATTTAAACTTGCACGACTTCAGAGATGCAAAGTAAATCTGAGCAAGATGCTACAAAATTCTGCGCAATGTTGCAGACAGAATTGATTATAAAATTTTTAAAGGCATTTCTTCCCTGTTAACTATATGCAGTTTCTGATTGCAAGGAAATTTAGTGGCTCTCTAGTGTCTTGTCTTAAATTCTTGCCATTCTGTGTGACCTTAATAAGTTAGAGGGATGGGACTGATAAGGGATTAATGTTCCAGGATATGTGAGCCTTTCAGCCTCAGGGCTGTGTGTGGTGATGACAGGCTTACATTCCCTGAATATAAAAGTGCAAGTATAGGTCCAAAACAAGCAGCAAACTCAGCGAGGAGCTAACAAAAGTTGAGTTGGGGGAGACTCTATGAACACAGATGTGTGTGAAGACCCACCCTGCTGCTTGGCACCTTTATACTCTTTGAATTCAGAATTTGGAGTCCTTTTCTGGCAGTCAGTGCCAAAACCTATTCTTAAAAACAACGAATAAAAAGTCCCTGTAGCTTTTCTGGTCTGTGACTTCAGTTCATGCAGCTGGTGGTCACAGCATTTTTCTTTGTGTTATTGCTGGAAAACACCAAGGTCTCTAGTAACAGACAGCCTGCCAAAGGTACTTAAAAGACCTTCTGGCCTGTCAGCAGATATAAAATTCCCAATAAGCAATGTTCATTTTCTTTTAAAGCGCAGCTGGAGGAAATAGTATCCATCTTCTCTGTGCTGCTAGCCCATGGTCATAGCACTGGCCTGGAAGTTCCTGAGGAACATTCATGCCTCATCCCTGAGGATCATGCTAGACTGAGAGGAAGAAGAGCAGGAAGGAAACACGGAGCCACCACCTTTTTGTTTGAAGTTATGACCCTGTCCTGAAAAGCATAAAAGAGTCTAATACAAGGATAAAGCAGCTGAGGCAAGAGAGAGAGTAAAACAAGGATGTGTCTCTCTCATCTAGTTTAACCATCGAAACAGAGTCCGGGGGTTTATTTATGCATTTTTGTAGTAAATAGTCCCTGGATAAAAAACAGCACTGGCTTGAGACTAGTTATCAGAAACCAAGAATAACTGCCTGCAGCTCCCTGTGTGCCCTTCCTTCTAGTTCCCACCAGTGCCATACATTTGCCATGCTTTCCAATAGGGCACAAATTCAACCACTGAGGTGATGAATGCTTCCTTTCCGTTTTGCAGTCCTTCTGAGCACCTGGGATACTTTCCTGGGACTTAGGATGTATTGATGTAATGCCTTTGAGCTAAAAGCCAATTCTCTCATCACTGAGGGTGTGCTGAAGGTCAGCACTCTACCAAATACAGCCAGGCACTGGAGATAGCTGTGGCTACAACAGCAGAACTTGACTTGTTGGGCTGGAAAGGTTCCACTCAGCTGGACCTCTCTTGGAGCTGCTCTACCTACTTCCTAGACCAGAATCACCTCCCCTCAACCTGCTGGCCACACTTCTCTTGATGCAGCCCAGAACACAGTTGGGTTTCTGGGCTGTGAGCACACACTGCCAGCTCATGCTGAACTTCTCATCCACCAACAGCCCCAAGTTCTTCTCCTCAGGCCTGCTCTCAACCCATTCTCCATCCAGCCTATATTTTTGCTTGGGACACCCTGACCCAAATGTAGGATCTTCCACTTGGCCTTGTTGAACTTCATGAGGTTCACACATTCCACCTCTCAACCTGTCAAGGTCCCTCTGGATGGCACCCCTTCCCTCCAGCACATTGACTGCACCACACAGCTTGGTGTTATCAGCAAACTTGCTGAGAGTGCACTCGATCCCACTGTCCACATCACTGACAAAGATGTTAAACAGACGTTAAACATCTTAAGCTGCAGTGTGCTTGATATTCAAGGATAGTCTGTTGGAATGACATACAAGGCTGGGCTTGACACCAAGCCTGAGCCTGCGTTCAAAGACAGTACAGGATTACCCTTTGGCTTTTTGGTATCTCTGCAAAACAGGAGCCACGGAACTTTGTTTCCTCAGAGGGTTACTGTGAAGAAAAATGCATTATACTGTGGAGTGCCATTTACTGTGGCAGCATGCCAATATCCAGATCTAAAAAGGGAGGGTGAATTTTAGAAGAGAGCGATCCCATCCTAGGTATTTAATATTTGGAATGAAGTAAGCCTTAACAAAACTAGGTGTATACGAAAGCAGTTGAAAGAATGTAATTTAAAAAGCAGTTCCTCCTAAGCTGCATGTTAGCATTAGTTCTATAGCAATTGACAAAATGCATTCTGCAGTAAACTGCTCTTTTGTGACATAAAGACACTGGAATGCACTTTTAAAAGTAAATATAATTTTTTTTAGTTCTTAGATTTTGGAAAGGACATGAATACAACCACTAGATACTGTATTTTCAAACATAATTCTGCCATTGGGTATCATTTGCATATGGCTATAGAAGTCCTTATCTAGTTAAAAAAAGAGGGACGTTGATAAGTCATCATCAAGGAAGGAAATACTGAGGTTTAAAACAGCCACAAATTTGTTTTTCTTCAGCTTATCATTTTGAAAACTCAAATGCTGTAATTCTGGATGAGTTGCCAGATTGTTTCCTTCATAATTCTGCCTTTCTCTTATCCATTCTTTAGAGATCAAAAACAAGCATATTAACTTCAGTCAGTGAACACGCAAATTAAACAAACACATTCCCCTAACTTCAGGCTCTGATTAATTCCACTGGTAGCCTTTGACCTCGATTTCCACAATGTCTTGCAGTGCATAAAGAAGCTTGACCTCGTATCAGAAAACTGCAGAGATTTGGTTTGGAAAAAATAAACCACCTTCATCTCCATTACCAAAGTACTACACTAAAATCTATAAAACAAAGAGCTGAAATCTGAAGTTTAGGCCTTGGAGCCAGTTTCACAATCTGTTTCCTGTAGCCAGAGTTCACTTGCAGCCAGTGGAAAAAACAACTTCTAAAAGATAAAAGGCAGTGCTGTGGCTTTCTATCAATCTTAGCATTCAGCATGTGAATACAGCTGTACCAAAGACTAAACCAAAGCTCCAGTTCTGATTCTCATTCACTTTATTGATCTTGGATGTATGTAGCCATTGTCAGACACCCAACAAGTGCAAACTTATCACAGGAAAAATAAGACCTACCAACTTCTGAAGATCAAAATTTAGATAGAATTAAAGCAAACATGCTTGACGTGTCTATTCATAGGAAAATGGGAGACCATAGTGAGTGATGACAGAATGGGACAGGAAGCTGAAGTGGTAGCTAATGTAGAAACAAAACAAAACAAAAAAAATCCCCAACAAAATAAAAAGTACCAGCAGAATTATTTTCTTTGAACCCATCAGTCATGATGGGTGGAGGCCTCGAGAGCTCAGAGAAGTCAAGACCCATATTTATTACAGGTAGTGATGATTTCGGCAGATACATTGTTCGCGAGGGTGCCAAAGGCCTGGAGGAAGCAGCCGCGTGAAGCAGTCCAGGCCTGCGCATGTTGCCAGACAATAGCAATGCGGTCTCCTCATAGAAAGGATTATATGGGAAAAAGAGACTGGTCTTCCTTGAAAGGCACAGGTAATGACAGAATGACACTTACATTGCAAGCTTTAAAGATACAGGGACAGGACAGAAAAAAAAAAAAGGGATGTCAGATGAAGAAACCAGATTCTTTACAAATAAAACAGCTATTGATAGCTGGTGTTGGTGAGCCAGCCCAAGCTCTGTTCCTGGACTCAGAAGTAGTGTCTGTATCTTCCTGTGGCGGAAGAGTAGACTGGTCTGCATTTAACTTCAGTTTTGAGGTTTGAACTTTTGAGTGGGCAATGTGTACGAGAGAAACAAAAAATAATTATGCACGACGCTATATAGGCCCAGTAGTTCCTGATTTACTTCCAATTACTCTTTTGCCTTTCAGTATGCTCACTTTAGTTTCACGGTTGCTTTAATGTGAGAGCTGTAAACAGTTCTGCCCTTGTTTCCCTCTCCTTTTCTCTGCCAAAGGGTGAACTGGATCAAGTAACTGACTTGGCTGAAAATTAACTTTATCAAAAAAAAAAAAAAAAGGCGAAAAAAAAAAGGCACCTTTTTTCCCCTTAAGTAAAAGCATGGGAAACAGCAATACCTGACCATTTGGTGGCAGATTACACTTAATCACAGAATGGCTGAGGTTGGCAGGGACCTCTGGAGACCTTCTGGTCCAACCTCCCTGCTCAAGCAGGGCCACCTAGAGATAGCTGCCCAAGACCATGTCCAGATGGCTCTGGAAAATATCTAAGGATGGCGACTCCTTAGATATTTTTTACCCCTCCCAGGCAACCTGTGCCAGCGCTTTGTCACGGTCACACTAAAAAAGTATTTCCTGATGTTCAGAGGGAAGGCACATCCCCTGTTTCAGTTTGTGCCCATCACCTCTGACACTGTCACTGGGCACCACCGAGAACACCCCGGCTCTGCCCTCACTGCACCTCCCCTCCAAGGGAGGGAATGTATGCCCCCACACATAAATGTATGGATATATATACGGACAAGACCTCCCCTTCAGTCATCTCTTCCGCAAATTCATCAGCCCCTGCATCGTTTGGATTAAACCCCTCCCCTTGCATTAACTTGGATAAAAACACTGCCGAACTGTTGCCCAATTTAAATATGGCGGGGATGTTTTTTCACCCTGCCATTTCAAGCGATGATGGCTCCGTGTTTCGTTAGCACCGACTGTTTCTCCCTTCCCTCTGACGAGTTTCCTTAAGTTGTATCCAAGGCTCCCGCTGAAGCGCGCCTCTCACACGCCTTCAGTGTCGCTTAAAGCACGTGCATGCTTAAACTTTTGACGGTGCGAGGCTCTGAGGCAAACCCGATTCCGGGACGGCTTCACTCCCCGCTGCCGGCAGCCCTCCGCACTCCATGACGGGAACACCCTGCACGCTTCCCGCGGCGAACGCTCCCTCTTACCCTTTCCCAGCAGGATCCGGCGGGACCAGCCCCGCGCCGCGCTGCCTGCTGGGACATGTAGTTCCCTCCGTGCGAAGGGCCGCTGGTCGGGACCCGTAGTCCACCCTGGCGGGCGCTGCCGCGCCGCCCGTCAGCCGGACTACACGTCCCAGCACCGCCTCTCGGCGCTGCCGCTGCCCGCCGCGATTGGGCCGCCGCCAGCGAGCGCTGAGAGGCGATTGGCTGATCGGCGTGTCCGTCATGCTGGCTCCCCCGTGCTGGCGGAACTCCTGCCCCGCGCCCGGTGTAAGGGGTTGCCGGGGGTCCGTCCGTGGCGGCCCCGGCGGGGAGGGCTGAGGGGCGGCCCCGGCCCTGCCTCTCCCGGGGCGGCCCCTTCCCTCCATGCCCGGGGCAGGGAGGAGGAGCCGCCGGCGCCGCGGGGTGGTGGCCGCCCCTCTTTCCACCGGGAAAGGCGAAGCCGCAGCGGCGCCGCTCGCTCGGCAGCCCCGGCGCGGGAGGGTGGCGGCTGTCGGGGGCACCCGGCGGGGCTGAGGCGGCGCCCGCCCCGCGCTGCCCCCCATGCGGCTCGGGCAGCGGGCTCTGCGCTCGTCTTCGTCTGTGTGGGCGGGCTGGCGGCTGCCGGGAGCCCGCCATGGGGCGGCCGCGGCGGGGCTGCTGAGGAGGAGGAGGCGGCGGCGGCGGTGGCGGCGGGGCAGCGGCAGCGGCAGCGGCATCCAGGCGGCCCCATGGAGGAGCGGGACGGCGAGGTGCGCTGGGACGGGCTGTGCAGCCGCGACGCCGCCGCCCGCGCCGCCGCCCTGGACACCATCGGGCAAGCCGTGCTCCGCCGCGCAGAGAGCATCGCCCCCGCCGCGGCCGCCGACGGGATCCCGGCGCCCGCCGCCCGCGACGGGCTGGGCGAGGCGCTGGCCCGCCTGCTCATGCTCTCCAAGCGCTGCCCCTTCCCCGACGTGAGGGAGAAGAGCGAGGCGATCCTCGGCGGGGTGCAGGTGAGCGCAGCAGGACATCCCCACCCCCCCCCGCCCCGTTTCGCTGTGGGTCGGGGGCTCTCCCGGAGCCGTCCCACGCGGGGCGCCCTCGGTCTTCTGAGGCCCGACCCGCTCTGTGGGGTTTATCCCTGCGCTAAATACGTGCCAAATGCTCTCCCCCACCCCTCTCCCCGCGAAGAAACATTCGGAAAAGCGTTACTAAAAGTCAAGGCGGGGGGGGGGGTGGGGACGGGAGGGGAAGTGTCTCTCTAGAGACGTTCAAATCCCACTGGTCGCGTTCCTGTGTAACCTGCTCTAGGGGACCCTGCCTTGGCAGTGGGATTGGGCTGGATCATCTCCAGGGGTCGCTTCCAACCCTAAGTATTCTCTGATTCTGTGAAAAAGCGTGAAGTCTTTCAGTGCTCTCCGGCGGAGAGGGTTTGGCAATGAATGGCTGGAAAGTTGGGACATCCCGAAGGAAGCGCTGAAATTACAACTTTAGCACTCTAGTTTCGGCCTGCGTGACCAGTGCCTCGATATTACTAGGTTACCTTTAACAGAAAAGCGGAAAGTATTAAGATTCGATGTTGCCCACTGAAAATATAAATGGGAAGTTTTGGAGCATTTAAAAGCCGTGTGAGCCTCAAGGCTATTAAGCCAGAGCCTGTCAACATTCCCTTCGTGTTTGTTGGAAAATAGTTTCTCCACTGGAATAGATAGGATCCAAACTTTTTTTTTTTTAATAGCTCATAGGCGGCCTAGCCAGCAGAGGATTACTTTTACTGACCTCATGCTAACAAAAATAAATGTTACTTTGTACTCTTCCACTGTTACAATCTAATTATAGTTGGTCACATTGCAATTCTCTTGCTCACCTCAGATTTTTGAGCAGGTCTTGAAATTCTTGTAATAATGGTCCAGCAGCACTGCTAAAAATGCTACTTGCTGCAGATTAGGAAATGGAAGGGTATTTCTTTTAATCACAAGTGAATACATAGAACTATGCTTGGAGTTAACTGCTTGATTCCCACGATTGTGCTTTTCCTCCCTGAACCTTAACAGGTTGAATAAAGGGGAATCTAGGAAAAATAACAATAATAACAGTATTTTAAAATATTATAGATCTGATAATTTATACACTGCATACATATGTGTTGCATGAAAACCACTATATATAATAGTATATGTAGAAATACATTCTGAGTTTGGGTTATTGGAGCTGAAAGAGACAATTTTATCTAACTTCTCAAGAGTGTGCAATGTGACAGATACAGTATAGTTTGTTTTGTACAGTTGAGACTTTATGGGATGTTTTTCTCAGAGCAGATTTTATCAGTGGAAGCTGATGGTTTTTCACGTGGTCTGTGTGAAAAGCTTGACAGCCTTTCTTTAAAAACCCAAACCAGTAAAATAAACAAACCACCCCAAACTTGCATATTAAGTTGAAAACTTAGTCTGGCACCTTTGCAACATCGTCTTCCCTGTTAAAGATTCAAATGAGAAGTGAGTTTTTTACCAGTGAGAATGATGAGTCACTGGAACAGACTGCTAAGGGAAGACTTTTTTTTATCAGGTTCACGATATCAGTCTATTCAAAGGCCAAACAGCTGGTGATCTCTCACCTAAATTTTGAAGGAGGTCAGAATACATGACCTGATTACTCCCTCTTAGGTGTTTATGTATTTGAAGTTAGAGGCATGATCAACTATTAGTCTTGTTTAGAAACTTTGTTACTAGCTTTTTTTAACTAGGCCAAAAAGTTCTGGCAGAAAATATGTCCATCTTCATTGAACAGGTGCAAGTTCAAATCCCAGGGTCATAGCTGGCTTGATTAGTAAAACTAGATGTGAAAGGTATAATAGATATGAAACCAATTGCATACACACAAGCTGCAGTAAAGGTTTAATAGCAAGTTAAGCAAAATAAAATCAAATACAACATTATTTTAAGAAAGTCTTTATAAGCTGCTCTGAGAGATGTATTCTATATTTTATGAATTTAGAGTGGCAAATCTTATTTCTTGTGTCTGCACTCATAAGTGAAAATGTTTGTTGTAATATTTGGATCCACAAAGAAATGTGTGGAAGAAATAATCCGATCCAAGTATTCTGTTTTGGATGCTGAGGACGATTGTCAGGCGTGAAATGTTTTTCTGTTGATTACATGGCCAAGAGGAATTTTATTCAAATCTCTGCAATGAAGATGGCAGATAAAGCAAACTATTAAATATAATTATCTCATAAGAACTTGTGGCTTTCAGCAGTGATTCCAAAGGTAAATAGCTTAGCAACATTATAAAAATATGAAATCCTATTCAGAACAGCATCAGTACTCATAGGGCTCACTTGTATTACTTTAGCTCCCTGTTTTGGGATACAAAACAATATTTAAGTCCACAGCAATATGTACCATCATGCTGTCTAAACCTTATTCTTTGCCAGGTTATTAAATGACATAGACCCTCAGGCAGGAGAGGCAACTTGAAATCCAAAAGTTCTCCTGGGAACTGGGGCTCCCCTCCTTTTCTCTCCTGTCAGATGGTCCAAATCAGACTAGTAGTCTGAGCCTGGACTGATTTATTTCTTTTTTATCTTTCCCTCTCTCCCTCTCCCCCATGCCCCTCAAAATGGAGAATTGTTAAATGTGCTTTTTTCATCTTTGCTTCCAGGATGAATCAGTGAGGAAATCCAAGACTTGAGTTTTCCATATGATCGAATGGCTATTTCTTTCTGGGGCTAGTGCCCTCTTGCCTGTTGGGGCAATCAACAAGTATTTAGGCATGAGCAGTTGTGCTGCTGGTGTTTTTGCAGGTTGGTAGAATGCATTATACGGCTGGTGTGAGCTGCAGGCTTGGCAGCAGCCTGTGTCAGCGTGGCATCCCTCTAAGCCTGCCTTTGTTATGGTCTTTTTATTTTTTTTTTTCTGGATAAAAAATTCCTCTGATACGTGGTAGAATGCCAAGTGTGCAACTTTCTTCTTTGCTATTAAAAATAGCATTATTAATGCTATTATTAATAAATAGTATCAGAATCTATAAAAATTAATTATTGCTTAGTGTGAAGACCGTTGATCTGACTTATGTTCAGGATATTGAGTTTCTTATTGTAGTTATATATAATAATATATACTTTTTAGCCTAGGAGAATATATCTAATTTCTCATTTAGATTAGACAAGTTGTTTTTGTAAGAGTCATTACAAAGACAGTATCAGCAAACTACTCTCCTTTTTTCTCATTAAAACTTTCTTACTTTTATTAATAAAAGCAAGGTCCTAAAGCCACTTTGACCAAATAAATAACTTAAAAAATATTTTATAAATATTTAAATTGCCATGCTTTAACCAAATAAAAAGAGCTTGAATGTTTGCATTTGAAAATAATTGAGCTTTTTTTTTTGAGCTAAAACCCCAAATACTTATCATGGCTTTTGATAACTTCTTGCACATGTAGTATTTTGTGAGTATTTGTACCATATTGCTTATGACCTTGCAGAATAGCCTGTCATTCCACCTAACATGCTAGGTGTCTGCACACCAACACAAATGAATTGGGAAAGAACAGCAGAGGAATGTCTAAGCACATGATTATTAAAAGTATTCTGCCAGCCTCCATCGGATCAATTAGATTTATGAGACTGAATATAAATACAAGGTGTATGTCTGTAGCTGGAGAAGAACCACTGAAAGCGTGAGATTTGGTAGCTAAAATCTCTTATAACCATCCGGTGGAAAAGTCTGAGCAGAACATATTGCTCTTCAGCGGATGTAAATTTGTAAAAAGTTTTTTATATAAACAAAGAGAATGCATAGATGGGAGGCAGGTTCTGCAGGTGTGACAAGATGTCAGCATACATAGGATAAAAGGTGACAGAGGAGCAGAATAAAACCCATAAATGTCAAAAAGCTTAGCATGTAAAACTTGACTGGGGGCAAATACAAGGAAGAAAGAAACTAATCTCAACCTCTTTGAGAAGTAATGTAGTGATACCAAACCCTGTCACTGAAGAGGAAAATTAATAATGAGAAAAAGAACTTTACTCTCTATTGATCTTTTCACTGATGCAGACAAAAGAAACATACAGAAAATGGGAAACTGTTGCTGAAGATGCAAAGCACACAAAGACACCTGAATTAAACTGGGATGGTAAAAAACATAAAGAGGTGTAGCTAAAGTGAATATTGAAAGAAAGCAAGAAATAAAAGATCCACAGATTAATGGATTAACAGATAATGCTGAGGTGATTGAAAGGTTTGGGTTTTTTTGAAATGGTTAATCCAGGCAGTGCAGTCAACAGCCATGATAAAAGCATAAATAGTACTTTCCTAGGCTAGGGGGGGGGGAAAAACCTGGAGGT
The DNA here is from genome assembly GCA_035584735.1 of Pseudotriccus pelzelni. Lineage (NCBI taxonomy): Eukaryota > Metazoa > Chordata > Aves > Passeriformes > Tyrannidae > Pseudotriccus > Pseudotriccus pelzelni. Next base: position 70,346,371 of record JAWMRA010000113.1, read on the forward strand.
TGCTTGGATAAGCAACAGATTTTCAGTCTGGTAGGGCATGATGAAATTAATTCCAAGATGCTTAAAAAAAAAAACAACTTAGCTGAAGCAATCTCATATAGTGGATTGCAATCTCGAGATGGTGGAGGGAAGTAGCAGACTTGAAAAGATTAATTGGTGTATACCTCTTCAGTGAGGGCTAAGTGGGATGGGATGAAGATGAAACTGGTGGATTTTAACTTTAGCTCAAAGAGAAAATACTGGACAGGTGGTGAAACACATTTTTAGTTCCTATGAGAAGTTGAGCAACAGCCAAAACAGACTTATCCAGGATAAAATCTTTTAAATCCAGCATTGCTACTACTTTTATGATGGAGTAACAGGCCTTGTGGTGCAGAGAGATTTTATAATAGGTTGTTATGTTGGAGTTCTCACTGTTCACATAATATTCTTATTAACAAGCTAGGGAATTATGATCCAAAAACTACCCTGTAATGAGTAAAATTAGCTAGAAAACCATCCCCAGAAGGCAAGTGAGGTCAGGTAACAAGTATTTAGTGCAGACTCTACAAGGTCCTGTCCAGCACAATCCTGAGTAACAGATTTTTACACTTTGTTGAATTGTAGATTACAAGCTGGGAGGGAGAATAAGAATACTGGAGAGTGGCCATATAATATAAAATTATTTTAATAGTTTATGTGAGCTTGTATAATCTGTCCTCTGATTTTTTTTTTTTTTGTGTGTGAAGAAAGTTTGAAGTATTTAGTGGTGGTATGGTCAGCAAAAAGGAGGCTAAGACAATATGTTCCCAAATAAATGGGGGCTGGAAGGAATGAAAAGACTGCTGCAAAAAAAGGAAGGAAACATGAGCTAGAACGAATGATCAATGGATGTAAATTCCAGAAAGACTTGGCTTAGACATTTGGGGAAAATTTCAAGATTAGGATAGTGAAGCATGTCGTGTTCATCACTAGAACTCTCATTGTCTAAACTGTTCTTAAAAATCAGTCAGGAGCAATATAATTATTTGATCTCTCGCTGGGAAAGGCAGAAGAATTTTGCTAACTGGATGAATTTTCTTTCCAGCCTCTTTTACTGTGTTTTGTGTTGGTAACTACTTGGAGGCACTTTAAGCACCATCTAAGTCCTTTTCCTTTGATCTCCAAGACTGTATTTACCAGACAGGTAGCACTGGAACTTACAGCCTGGAACCTATCTCTCATATTAAAGCATCAGCTGGGCTTGGAGGGGCTTTAAGTACCTCTTTGTTTTCTCAGGCCTACTTCTCTAGGGGATAAATGTAACAGAATTCCACAGTTTGCTGAGGGCTGTTACCACACAGAAGAGAGGGGTCATGTCAGCAGCCAGATATATCCTTCTGTCTTACAACCTTCAGGCACTGATTGTGATCTAGGTTTGCTTGGCAGTGGACGTGGAATGGAATATCCTTACATTTCCAAATCCTCTCAAAACACTTGTGTGGGTTTAAATGAAATGAACATCCAGAAAGGATGAGAAGACTTCTAGTCACAGCCAAAGCAGACATCATGTCCTCTTCCTCTGTCACAGTGGCAGGACAAATAAAGCCAGGAGAGGAGGTAGTGATTCTGATGTGTGTGTTCATAAAGGATAAAATAGGAGTTATTTTTCTGTTTCATTGCTAGATTTTTTTTCTAGCAATGTGAAGTCACAAGAGAGTTCACTCTTTGCTTTGTGGATGGTCCATGTTTGAGCTCTGTGGTGCATGCTTGTTAAGAGTAATAAGGGTGAAACTTAATTATGATCCTTGCTCTCAAATGGTTTATCCTAATGACTCTGGTATTACAGAAGACTGGCTAACTTTTGAAATCTTTAATCTGCTTTTGGAGTAATCTTTGATAAATGACTTTATAACTTTGTGTAAAGTTTTTTCTTAGTCTTCCTGAACATAAGTAACTTTCTTTAGTGAACTTTGAGATCTGTAGCTAGGCACATCTGTTGGGTTGTGGGATTTCTTTTGTCCAAATGAATTTGACTGTGTCCTGCTGCATGATAGGGATGTTCCCCTGTGATGCTTACTGTTGGTCAGTCACCACAGAAATGTATCTCAGATGTAATTTATTGTCTGTTGAAGCTTACGAATTTAAATATAGTATCCTCACTGGTGGTGATGAATTTGAACCATCTGGAAGCAGACTAGTCTCCGTGCACAATGCCAATACCCAAATCGGTTTCTGTTTCCCATAGTACTCTTACATAAAGTGAATTTTAAAACATCCTTTTTTGTGAGTTCACTTCATAACAAAAGTCTGTTCTGTCTCTTCCAGCGATTAGGTGGTGTGGATTTGATTATTTATTGTAGGGTGCTCCCTTCAAAATCCACATGTTGCTTTACCAGATCACTAGTTTACAAAACATTGCGTCTGTTAGGGTATTTTTGTGGTGTTTGGATACTCTTGCTTTTCTCAGTATTGGCAGAGATTACTGAAGTAATCGCATGATGCACTTAAATGATTAGTCTCATTTACAGCTTCTGCTACCTCTGCAGTATTTATTGTAAACAGGCTCTGGTGATGGGTCTGTATCACCTGTGTGGGGCAAGACTGGCTGGAGAAGTTAAGGGAGAAGACCTGATCCTGACACATCAGGGAATATTCTGATCAGGGCTGAGAACATATTTCTTGAAAGACTTAAATTGTCAGTAATACTTAAGATTGCCTTATCTGCCTTCTTACTCTTTCAGCCTATTTGCATCCTTTTTTCAGGCTGTTGAGAGAGATGAAGGGAAATTTTCTTTTGTTGAGCTTGTCAACTGCAGAATTTCCTGACTTTGGAAATGTCTTTGGTTGGAATAAAGAGTTGCTTGAAAACAGTAGAGGTTGTCAAAGTGATGTGAAGTAAGATACCTGGATCACTTCTAATGCTATTTCTGTGTTTGGAGCCATTCCATAATTTTCTATGCTAACCATATGCCAATCTTCTTGTATGGAAATGAGTTTTGGTTAGTCAACTTTTTCTTATAATTGTTTGGAATAATTTGATCTGTAAATTTATGAATTTATGTGAATTGATTTTCAGGGCATCATAACTAGAATTTTTATTTTCAAAAGATGTGAAGAGTGAAGCACACATTTGATAATATTATCTTGGTTGGTTTTTAATTTTGGCTGCATTGAAGTGCTTTAAACTGGAGAAATTGAACTAAAACATTTCCTTAGCTCTTACTGTTTAGTAATGAGGTAAGCAACTATAGGGTGTGCATTGGTGGCTTAGATAAAAACGTTTGTTTCCTGTCTTTTTTGTTATAGGAGTTAATATCTAGAGATCTGTAGAAACCAGAAATGCTTCAGCTTGAATGCGTTTTGTAAATAACAGCATCTGTTCTCCTGACCTGGCACTTGCTAAGTCATATAAGCTTTTTTTTTTTTAAATAATTTTCCTTCTGCTTCTCTTTCTAGAGGTATTTCTAGAAGTTGGCTGTTCATTTCAAATCATAGCTGGAGATGATCCCTTCCAGTCTACGCTCATGTATTCTAGTGTCAACTTAGATGTTTATCTTATATTATTTTTCTCACTCTGATACTAGTAGTCTGTGGGTAGAAGGGGTCCTTCCCCTCTCTGCATTGGCTTTGCCAGAAGTTCTGCTCTGCCTTAAGTTGCCAAGAAGCCAATTTATTTTTACTTGAATCTTAATTTTTTTTTTCCTATTTAGCATGTCAATAACTGTCTTCATTTTGGGGTCCTGGCATATGTTTGGATGTTTTTTGCTCACGTACGAAGAAATTGTATGCATCTTGAGGAGATGTTCAAGCAAAGCGGAAAGCACTAGGAATTTGAAAGGTTTATAAATTAGCATACAATGTGCAAAACAAATTAGCATATGGTATTAAGTAAAAAAAAAAAAAGTATGGGCTCCTGGGTTGTGTAAGATAATACATCTTCTGTTAGCTAACTTAAAATAAAATTACATGGTTCTCGCTGTGACAAATGTAAAGTGAGCACTGAAGAAATACTTGCTGGTTTATCTTTTTATTCTTGACGTTGTCTTCAGGTCAGGGTTTCTCCTTTTAAAATAAACATAGTGGAAAAGTACTGAATATACCATTGTGGGCCAGAAAAAATAGTTTTGAAAGCTTGAGTATATTTTCCTGTGGATACCGAGTGTTTAAATTTCCAAAAATATGGTTGCTGTCAGTATGGTTTTCTATTCCAGTAAATTGTTTACAGTTTAAGGGGGATGGGAGGGTGGGAATAGCTTAGGTCTCTCTCCAGAAATCAAGTGGAAGATGGAAATCTTCACTTGGAGCTACATACATAAATTAAATCCAAAAAGTTAAGTGGTGGTTTTTTTCTTGTTTACTGCTTTCTTGATGTTTCCAATGACTTGGACTTTATTTTTTTTCTTTGTCTTCTTTTTTTTAGGTTAGATGCCTGCCAAAAGTTGGTTTGGGAAGGTGAACTTGTTTAGTTCTATTTAAACCTAGTAAACAGTTAACCATTTTCCTTACTTCAGCTGTATGTAGAAACTAAGCTTGTTCTTTCAAGTAATTTTGGGTTAAAAGTATCGACTAGTGTTGTGTTCTAATGCCTGAATATTACCCCACAAAAAAATTGGGCTGGTATTTTAAAAATAGAGATGATGGCACTTATGTCATGTAATCTGATACATCTCCTGGGCAACTACAGGACCTTACTTTCAATTGAGGCATTGTAGTAAGGGATAGTACAGTGCTTCTGAAAACATGTGGTTGGTTTTTTACTGTAAATTAATTAGAAATTGTAACCTTTTTTTTCACTATTCTATGCTCTCTGGAGTCAGTAATAAGGTTTTCTTAGTGTCAGGTCTTTACAGGCAAGTCCTTTGTCTACCTAAATAGCTGACTGGCTTTGTGGGCCTAAGTTTTGAGACTGAAGAGATAGTAACCTCTTAGTTCAGTTTCCCTTTTGGGATGTTTTTGCTTGCTATTGAATTGGTTTTAAGCAGTTTGCTTCCAAAACAGGGTTTTGTTTTAAGAATTCCTTAACTCCTTAACATCAAATAATATGGTATTTGTTAAAAGGGAGAACAACCTTTTTTATTTAAAGCTCTAAAGCCTTTCCTGTGTGCCTTTTTTTTTTCCTTTGTGGGGAGGAGAACCTCTTTTCTGAAAGATTTTTTCCATTGCAGCTTGTTGCTGAGCCTCCACTGTTTCTGGTGTTTTGGTGCAACAAAACTTTTAGCTTTAAAATGCAGCCTGTTTGCCAACACTACATTCCACTCGGATTAAACTGTTGGATTTTCAATTTATTTAAGTTTTAAACTAGATTCACACTGATTTCCATATAGTAGAAAGACTGAAGAGAGGAAAAAGTTTTTCTTAATCTTTCTCTGAAATCAGTGCTGAGTGCAAACTTGTGTTGGTTTAACAGTACTAAATATTTGGCAGCTGCCATGCACAAAAGGTTTTCTGGAGCTCATCGTGTTATGAAGATAAGTCCTTACCAGGACAAGATTGCTTTTGATATTTGCCCTTATGTCCTAGATGTCCATTCTGTCCTTCCCACTTGTGTTACAGAAAAGGTTTTGGAAGTCTTGTAACTTTACCCAAATTACTTTTTTTTTTTTTTTTAAGGGTTGCATTTATAATGGTTGCTTGTATTTACGTAGAAACTGATGTATAGTGTTGTATAAGAGAGGCTTAATTCTGACATTTTTATTGCTAGTTTTCTGTTCCAGGATGCAAGAAAATAACCCAAATGGAAATATTTTTGTCTGGCTTTTAGAAGGTATATTTGTATCTTGGTTGTAGTGTTCTGCTTTTCTAACTATTCATAACATGACAACTCTGGAGAATATTGTCTGGAATGTATGTATAAATTGGGAAGGTCAAGTGTCTCTTCTCTTTCCTTCATTTCTTGGTGTCAGGACTTCCTGTTAAAAGATTTGAGTTTCTGAGTAAGGTTTCATTAGGAATGAACGTATCACAGTTTTGTCAAGATATGAACTGGGTATGCCATCATTTTTCCAAAATACTATGTACTAGAATTATATTAGGAAAAAAATTCTTTATATAGAGTTGGTTTAGGCAGCTAAAAGGAGATGTCTTCTTGATTCTGTAATAAACATACAAATCTGTATCATCATGTGTTTTCCTAACTTTGGCAGAAAAATTAATACTAATCTTTAAATATTTGCAGTATGTACTACTTGAATATTTGTTTAAAATCAGAGAGGACAATCTAGCTTGTAAAAATTGAGTCCCTTTGCTGTCCAAAACTTCCAAGAAATGTAAGTGGAAATCAAATTGGAAAGAGCATGTGCTGAAAGTTGTTGTTGTGTTTATATAGTATGATAGGACAGGCAATCTAATGAAGACCTAACTCTAAGTTCTTAAGCCAAGCACAATTTCTTTCATTTTGAAGTAGCACTGAGGGACTTTATTAGGGATAATATTATGTGAAATATCTTCTTCTTCTGTACGTAACAGAAGCCAGGGATAATATAATTTAATAGCCTCGTTTGAGATTTGATTCCTTTTTCTGGTGAAACAGCAGGTTCTGATGCTCACTGAAATCAAGGACTTCATCTCTTAGAGATTAAGGCAGTCTTAATGTGGATAATAGAGTCTGTAAACTACTTTCTCTTCAAGATGAGTGATATCTTTTACATAGTTTGTGCTTCTGAACATTGAGCTCTGGGAAATACTGAACTCTGAGACTTTGAGATGGCAAAGGAAAGCTTCTTGTAAGAAGTTACAGGAATTCTTAAAGATTATAGAATGCATAAAGACTTGAACCAGCATGCTGTATAATATTCTGTTGCACCAATTTGATTATAAGCAAATATAGAAGAGAAACCGCTATTGTGTCCTTGTGGCTGTTGCTTTCCTTCGTTTAATTAGATGGGATAATGACTGTTCACAGAGTGTGGTCTGATTTGGAAATCCACTCATCTGCAGTAGAGTATCCTAAAGAGAATATTCTCATTATTGAAGCAAATTCTAAAGTTCTAGAAATATCTTACAGCAATCTTTTTTATTTTTCTCTTGTAGTGGAGATGAAGTGCAGGAAATGTGTGAGGCAGGATATTTAATACAGAATGTTCTGCGTTTTTTTCCGCCTTGGTCCTGTATTTGTATTGGGTTTGCATGGCAAGGTTTTGGTAGCAGGGCAGCTGCAGTGGTGGCTTCTGTGAGATGCTGATAAAAGCTTCCCCCATGTCTGACAGTTTCAACACCAGCTGGCTCCAAGATGGGCCTGCCACGGGCCAAGGCTGAGCCCAGCTGTGATGGTGGTAGCACCTCTGGCATGAGGTATTTAAGAAGGGGGGAAAAACACCCTGGGCAACAGCAACTGCAGTCAGAGAAGCGAGAAGTGAGAATATGTCAGAAAAAACCACTGCAGACACCAAGGTCAGACTCCAGGCAGGACCTATGACCCTCTGGAGAGAGGAACCCACATGGAGCAGGTTTGCTGGCAGGACTTCTGACCCTGCAGGGGACCCATGCTGGAACAGCCTGTTCCTGAAGGAACAGGTCCCATGCAAGGCACCCACACTGGAGCAGTTTGCGAAGAACTGTAACCCATGGAAAGAACTCACTTTGGAGAAGTTCCTGGAGACCTGTCTCCTGTGGGAGGGACCCCACAGTGAAGCAGGGAAGGAGGGAATGGCAGAGACAATATGTAATAATCTCACCACAACCCCCATTCCCTGTTCCCCTGCATTGCTGGGAAAGGGGAAGAGAAAATTGTGAGAGAAGTTAAGCCCCAGAAGAAGGTGGGCAGGGGAGTAAGGTGTTTGAAGATTTGGTTTTGTTTCTCATTATCTTACTCTGATTTGATTGTTAATAAATTAATTTCCCCAAGTTAGTTCTGTTTTGCCTACAAGGATAACTGGTGAGTGAACTCCCTGTCCTTGCCTCAACCCACGAGCTTTTTGTTATTACTCTCCCTCCATGTACAGCTGAGGAGGGAGTGATAGGGCAGCTTTGTCGGCACCTGGTGTCCAGCCAGGGTCAACCCACCACAGTATTTGAACTAGTTCTTTGGTCTGTTTTTTTGAGAGTGAAGTTCAGAATTTGCTGGGATATCAGTGTTTGCTTCGTTGTTACAAAGCTGATAGGTGTCTCAAAATAAAAATTTTCTGTGAAAATGTGCTGCTTTTAACAAAGTGTTTGCAGGGGAAGATTTCCTCAGTAATGAGAGAAAGTCCCATGAAGACTAGAAAGAAAAGTACACTTAGAATAGCCAAAAACTATGAGCATGAAGATCTCACATTCAAGTCTATGATTTGCCCCTCTCAGATAAGTGACTTGAGAGGGCAGTTGAACGAAGAAGAACTTCTTAGGCAGCAGAAATTGCATGTTTTCCTTTAAAGCAGTAGAAATCTTAGTGTTTGCCTTGGATATAGGAGTATCTCATTTAAGCATGAGTGGGATCTGGACTGGACTGGACTGGAGTTTGAAACCTGGTGTACCTCATCTCAAAACTTGACTTATACATAAGTCAAGGAAATAAGTACATGGAGGAATAAGTACCCACGGTCTTAAAATTTCATCAAGTTAGGAAAAAGCACCTGGTGTCCAGCTGCTGTGAAATTCATTTGCCTCAGTCCAAAAGTTCTTTAGATTAAAGCCAAAGCAGTGAGGAAGCTTCAAAGGCCCTGTGAGGTGGGGTAAAGTATTTTACCTAACTAAGTAGCTGTAATCCAGTTTTTAAATAAATGGAGTTCAGCAACAATTTTGGTGAAGACTGAAACATGCTAAAATATTTTTCCCGATCATAACTTTCAGTATTTATCTTCAGTTTCTTTTTAAAACACTTCTAAATATGTTAACTTCGGAAAACTGGGATGGAGTACAAATTTACATGGCTTTTTGAAACTTCAGCTTCTGGGATCTTTTCTTGAAGGGGGGGAAATATGTTGTGCTACAGAAATAGGTCAGATTTTTTTTTTTTGGTACCACAAGAACAAGGCATTTTTTCTTTATTCAGATGAAACTTAGTATGATATTAAACACATCTGTTTATTAGATTATTGTGGATAGATGTTTGGGTTTGGTTTTGGTTTTTACCTTTTTTTTTTTTAAGAGAAGTTTAATTTTGAACTGGAATATTTATTGTCTTAGCAGCAGCAAAAGTTTTGGCCACCTACACTGTCACATTTGCAGAGGGAACTGCTTTACTGAGGGCAGTTACATTAATACTGTGTGATAATCTAATAATTATAGATGACAGACCAGGAGGTACTTCATTAAGACTGTTGTGTACAACATACAGTTTTGACATTGTCCTGAAAACAATGTTTTCCTGGGAGCATCCCTGCATAACTACTGCTCTTGTGTGCTAAAGTGAAGCATATGTGAGCTTGCAGGGTTGAGGCTGTGTGCTGGCTGGTCTGTCCAAAAGCCTCTTAATACCTGGCTGCAGGATTCCATTTCAAAACATTCTTAGTACTTCCATTTATTATAAACAGTCTTGTGTCTCCTTGTGCAGATTTCAGGTTTCCTAGAGTTTGTGATCACTGTGCCAAGCTGACACTCACTCTTGCTTCTTAATCTGAAAAGTTACATCTTGAGTAGAGACATGTAGGAAGCATGTTTTGGGTGTCAAATGAATGCAGCTGCAGTGTTTTCAGGACTAAATTGGCTCACTGTGGGCTACCAGGTGTGCCAGTTACCACAGCAGCAAATAGATAAAGTCCACAACAATTCAATTAGCTGAAGCAAGCTTTTCCTCACTTGTGCTTGCTTCACAGAATTCCACATGGAATGAACTGAAGCTGATACACCCACTGCAGAAAGATGTAATGAATTTGAAGGAACACTTGGGGGAGACTTCATGTCTCGTGTTTTGTTTCCAGTTTTTTGATTTGTTTGAAGTAACATCAATGTGAATTGAGATCTGTTATTCTAAACCTCTTGAAAGATGAAACTTTTTGTCCTTGTTGCCTTATGCTATTTCTGGGTACAGAATAGTAGCATGAAAGCTTCTTGACGTGGGGTGTATTTTTAGGTGTTTTTGTTGGTGATGGTATCTCGCTAGTTTTCTTTAGAAATAATGTAATTGTAACTGACTGATTTCTCTAGCTAGAGATGAAAGCAATGATCAGTGATACAGGTATAGGAAAGGGAGAAGAGGAGCATGCACGAATAAGAAGTTTGTGATAGTAGATGAATCAGTAGTTTATATATTAGTTATGAATGCTCATCAATATATTCAAGTTGCATGCCTACTTTTATTTTATGATTGTCATGATTTCAGTTTTATAATGTGTTTGTCTTCAACTGAAACTTCCTAAATTGTATCTCTGTAGTGTTAGTCAAGACTTTGCATCAATATCTTTAAAAAACCAAAACAGAAAGAAGGTACTAATGGTTAGAATTCACCTCTTCTAAACACAGGATGCATATATTCCCACATATTAAAAAAAGACCCAAACCCCAAATCAACAACAAAAAAAATCGCCTACTCAACTATCATGATGTTTTAATTGTTGAAACAATTGTGGTCAAAAAGCTGAGGTCTGTGAAGGAAATCAGTCCTGAGTAGGTATGATGGTGTCTTCTATTGCTGTTTGTGGCACAAACTGTCCCTCATCTAATGAGAAAATACTAGTACAGGTACTAGGTGAAAATAATAGCCATAATCAGTCTGTTGTCTTTTTCTGAAGGATCTAGCAAGGATCTCTGTGAAGGACTTTGAGGGAAATGAAATTGTCAGAGAACTTAGGTGAATAACTCCCAATTTTTATTTTGAGCTTACCAACAACAAATTTTAAAGTAGCCCATGGCAGCTATCTATTTGAATACCATTAATTGTCTACTATTATAAAGAAAGCTAGTGACGAAGACAAATCTTTGCCATTGGCAGTCCATGCTTGCTAGAAGAAACGATGTTATTTTCTGTGTGACTGTGGTGGGTTACACAGGGGTTGCTCAGGCATGCTCAAAGGGACCCTGACGGCGAAACTTGCTGGCAGCATTTTAGCTTTAATCTTGCTGTATGACTTGGTGGCAAGGCCTCATCCAGCGGGAAGGGTGCTTAACTTAGTTCAACCCTGGCTGTAGCAGTGACCTGACAAACTGTATGTGTCCCCAAAGTTTTACTCCCAGTCTTGAATTCATCAGGACACAGGTGGTATTCCTAACTGAAGAAATGATGATGAAAATAAAATACTCTTCCAATTGTTTCAACTCCCTTACTGTATGCATGCAACAGAAAGAGTTAACACAGCTTGTATCTTTGAAGTGTTTTCATGTGCAATACTCTAGTGTTTCTTATAGTTTCTTACAGCCTCCTACAGGTGAATGGTAATTCAGCCACTTGGTATACATACAGATCATGATTGTGACAGAGCTTACTATGCAGCATTTTTATTGAACAGTTTGTCCCTGCTTTGTTTGATATATATATTGTTCACAATAACAATAAAAGGTAAGTTTCTGCAACAGATGGCACTGTAGGAAGAGGTAACCATAACAGGAAAAAGTTCTCCCTATAGCAGAATGTCAGCTTAAAAGCTGCAAGTTGGAATCATCTAGATAGATTCAACTTCTGATAGGTGCTAGCTTTGCTTTTCAAACCTAATGTTTTTGTACTACAGCTGATGGGTTGTTGGTTGGTTGGGGTTTGTTTTGTTTTGTTTGTTTGGGTTTTTTGTTGGTTGGTTGGGTTTTGGTTTGTGTTTTTTTTTTTTTAATGGAATAAGATCTCTTCAGATTTCTGGCACTTATAGTCACCAACGTGGGAATTCCTCTGTCCTGCATTATTCAGCAAGACAAAGATTCTCATTTTCACTAAGTCACTGAAAGATGTCTGCGCAGTCCAAAGACAGGAAATTAGTTCAGGAAGCTTGTGTTTCTGCCCCAACTTAGAGCTTCAGAACCCAAGATCCTTCTAACCCTATAGCTAAAGTCAGTGAGCATCTAGGCAGAACCTCATCAAGTGCTCAGCCATGCATAAGGGTGTTTCAAGTTTGGCAGTGGGCAATAGTTCCACGCCTGTGCTCAAGTAAGCTTACTCTGGATCCAGAGATTAAATGTTTCCCTCTATCTCCTCTCAGAGCTTGCAGAACATGGTGTTCTTGGAGCATGTTTACTGAAGACCTATCAGATGGGCTTTGCACAAAACAAACCAGAGCTACCCCTCCCACTCCTGAGTAATAGCTTAGTGTTTAGAGCATTCCCAAAGAGTGAGGACTCCAGGTTCAGTACCTTTTCTCCCTGAGGTGATTTGAAGTCATGCCCCTTACATGCCTAGGCTCCCAGGAGGAAAGAATTGGGCTAGCTTTTGCTCTAATTTCTGGGCTAGTGAACACCTTAAGAATTGTATGTAAAGCAGGACTAACGCAATTGGAAGTGCTGACAGGGTTGTCATCATTAAATATCTTAACTTTGTTTAGGGAGGAGAAGGTGAAATCACCTTGAGTTTATTAATGACTTGGACTTGGCCTCTGTCTTAAGTGATCTAACTGCTGAGGTGAGAGCACCAGTCTCTGGGCTTAAGGTTGTGGTCTTGAATAAATGCAGTTGCTTTTGGTGGTGTGCAGAAAGCTCTAGCAGAGTGAGAGACTGGACTGAAGATGCACTCCTCTCTTCAGTGCTTCCTGTTGGCTAACTTAGGTGAGTTCCAATTTGACTTGCAGGTTTTTCTGAGTGCTGGTTAAGCTGCATTACTCTCCTCTATTTTTGTATAACTGTAATAAATATAATTTTTGTGTTCCTGGGTAATAGACTGAAGTGGGATCTTTGCTAAGTGATTCAGATATTGAGGAAATGTTTTCTTAGGCGTCATTGGACTTGTCTGTAAAGTGTAAAATTTGACCTTCCACGAAGATACTTCTTCCTTTACATACTATTTAGAGACTTCTGCACTAAATAACTAAACTGCCTTTGCTATGTTCCTGTGGTGAGAATGCACACAAAACTTATAGTTTACAAGAATTTGAAAAAGGCAGTTGAAAGTGGAGATGTTTTGTCATTTGTTTCTTGCACATGTTTATAGTACATAGTTTGTCCTAATGCATAAAGACAAATTATCCTCCCCTCCCCAATACAGGTAAGCATGTTATTCTTCAGTGAGGGTCCTTTCTGAAGGCTTGAGAGCTTTCCTCTTCCTAATAGATCTCCAGACTTCTTCCAGTTCATGTCCCCTCACACTTGAGGGCACTGTAGGTTCATTCTTCCCTTATAGCTGAAAGGTGCTACACACTCTTGATGGAGGTCTAAATCAAAACGGGGTGTCTCTTGGTATTTTTTTGTAGGTTTTCTCTTTATTTATCTTCAGTTTTGGACAAAAACATTCTCATCTAGAAGTTGCCATCAAAGGAAAAGCAGAACAGTTCTTTCAAATATCAGTGACATTTGTATAGAACTTCATAGAATGGTTTGGCACCTGGAAAAGAAAAAATTGGTCTTGAGTAGATTTGTAACTTGCTTTCAAAATCTGAATGCAATGAGATGTGAGTAACCTCCATTACAGCAGCTCAGTGGATGAAACAGGGTTACAGAACCAGGAGAACAGTCTGAAGGAAGAGCAAAACAGTGTCAACAAGTATTGTACACTGTGCTGAGTTTAATACAGGGTGAAGCTCAAGTTCTTCTTGAAGAGAACTGAGTACTGTTGTTGCTATTTAAATTTTCCCATGTCAGGCTTTTTCACTTGACTGTACTATGCAGGAACTAGATCGTTACCATTAAAAGAACCTGAAGTTCTTCCAAGTTTATATTCAGGCCAAATGAAGTAAGCCTCTAGCAAACATGTAACTAGATGACATAATAGCACGTATTAAAGATGCAGAGGCCTTTTTGTTTCCCCATCTCCTAATTGCGTCAAACAATAAGAGATGAAATACATGTCTCTTTAATGATATTGTGCTTCAGCTCTTTAACAGAGCTTCATTCAAACTTAGATCTGTGTGCAGCTGAATCTTGCTCATTGTGAATGACCATGGACATCCTGAAATGCCAGAGGTTCTATGAACAGTAGCATGAAAATCTGCAACCTGAAGAACAAGTGAGTGTTCTTTTGTGACTGAACTCACAGGGTAGGCTGTAACACTTTCCTTCATACTCAGGCCTTCTGATTTTAGGGTAACATCACATGATTACTTGTGAACTAAATTACCATTAACTTTGGAGTAGCGTCAAAACTGACTTGTCTGATTTGCTGTGTAACACGGGTCAAGCAGGGAGTGTGCTGTCAGTTGCTGTGGCTGAAGTGACAAGATTTAACTCACAAGATGATGGTAAATTGATTGTTTGTAGTTGCGGGAGCTTACTCTGGTAACAGCTCTTATTAACGTTTACTCTTCCTTCTGTGTTAAAGCATGCCTGCATGCTAAGGCATATATTCTAGCACCTTCAAAACTTTTTCTTAAAAGATTTTGAAAAGGAAGGAAATGTAGCAAATGCCAAACATCCAGTGGTGCTGCAGACAATTATTGGTTTAATCTATTGGCAGTAGATTAAAGAAGGTGGCTCATGATGGCCACTTCTTTCCCTGTTTTCCCATAAGACTGGGCTAATATCCCCCCACATCCCTCAAGTGACATTAATTAGTTATACAATACCTGGGGTGACTGTTTAGTGACCTCCTAGTTGTAAAAGCTTTTATGAACATCAGAAGCCTAGAGTTATAAATATGGAACTTCAAAATGGTGTGAGGTTTTTTGTTTGGTTGGTTGTTGTTTCTGGAATAGCTAGCATAGAACTCAAGGCTGGCCCATTGTCAGGTTAGCAGGCTTCCTTTGTGGCAATTCCTTCCCCCTTCTGTGAAGTTTTAATCTTCAAAATATCAAATGGAGAAACAAGCAAGAAAACCAAAGGCAAACAATCCCCCTCCTTTTAAGATTCTTATCAATGTCCTTGAAAAAGTGGACAGGTTCTGTTCAGCCCTTTACTGTATATAATTACACTTAGTGTGTAGAACCTGGGAAAGAGGCAGTTAAGGCAAACCGGAATCTGGTAAGGATGACAGTACTTGATTTCTTTCTCTGGAAATCTGGGAATGTCTGCGGCCTAAACAGTGTATGTTTCTTTATCCCACAGTGGCTTGTTCCATGTGGACCCCTTCTAAGTTAGTTGACCCAGTGGTTTGGGGGAACATAAGCTGAAGGAGAAATCAGATGCTTAACTCTGGCATTAGGCTTTCATGGAAAGAGGAGAAAGAACATTCAGTGTTAGATTGTTGAGATAACCAAGTAGTGAATCATAAGCTTAATGCCTATTTTGCACCAACTGCCAAATAAAATCATATTACTGGAATGAAGTAGCATATATCCTGCTAAGGCACAGGAATACTTGGCAGTTAGCAGCCAACCATTTCACTAAGCTCTACGGCCAGGGATTGTAAGGGAAGAGCAGAACTTGCAAATATTAGGCTGGCAGAGTTTTGAAAATGAAAGCAACATGAATGGTAAGATTCATTCAGTAAATATCTTTATTCCCAGGCTAACACAGATTTTTAACTGTAGTATTTTTGTGCAAATTCTCTATGTTCACGTTAACCAAATGTGCAGGGTATTACTCTTTTAGCTCTTTTTACACTGCCATGAAATCAACACATTGCTTTGAAAGATCTCTTCAGTTCCACCGGTACTTACTCCATGAAGCAATTGATTTCTGTATTGACTGTGCAGACAGGATCTGCCCAACTTGGTGTGCCCGTGGAGCACGTACCACGCTGGGGCTGTGTCAGTCACAGCACCTCCAGATTGCACACGCTTGCATCACGCAGGATGCGGGGCCGCAGTAACGCATCCCTCTGACGCACGATGGCATGACAGAAGAAGGTACTGCTGAGGCAGGACATGGGGGTGGGGAGGTGAGGAAATAAAGCAAACAATGTCGAACTGCCTGAAACCTCAAATGAAAGGAAAACTGTCAGCCTGTGGGAAGTCACAATTTAGTGTTGCAGCTCCTTGACAGGGTGTGACAATTTAGGATCATCTGCATAAATCTAAGATACTGCTGAAAGCAGGTAAGTGTAGTAGAATGTTTTTTGTTTGGTTGGTTTTTTTTTTGTTTTGTTATTTTGACAAAAATTTTTTTCAAGATACCTGTGCAGAGGCTTTTTGCACTATTTTCCCAGTACTTACTGGTGAACCAAAAGAAAACCCATTGGTAGGATGACGTAACTGTGTATGCTGCTGCCATCAAGTATTATTCAAAATGTCTCCTTCAGGTCTGTTTGAGCACAGAAAATTACATTCCCTGTCCCAAAATTCTTCTTAAAGGTACTAAGTTTTTCTAGCAACCTTAAAACATATTTAAATATTAAAATCTTCTCTAAAATGAAACTTTTAAAATAATAAACTGTATAAATAGACAGTTCTATAATAAAATTAGATTATTATAGATTATTAAAATGAAATTTTTATTTCTTCCTAAGAGATTAACACTGGGATTGTGGTTATTTTGTTGTTCAGTCACTGTATTTGCAAAGTTTTACAATGAGTATATAAACTTGTCAGCTTTAAATGCTTCTAATCAAAGATACTTTAGTTAACCTTTAAGATCATATCTTAACTTCTGAAGCCTTTGCCAACTTGGTGTCACATTCACATTCAAGTGTCTGCTGTTGAAAGGTACTTTATAAGTTGGTTGCAAGGAGGGGACAGAAATATAATCTCTCAAGGATGTGGCATGTGGATGTTCTTTCTGACTTCTCAAGACTCCCTGCTAAAGAGTTCTTCTTCTGGCATTTCTCCCCAAAGCGCACCTTCTGCCGCTTCAGCAATACTGAAATGGGCGAAACAGTTTTGGGAATGGCCTGGGAGTACAGATGAGTTCTGCTCCTCACCCTGCCACTCTCTGATTTGCTGTGTGATCTCGGATGAGTTACAGCCCCTTCAGTTTGCTTGTCTGTAAAATGGAAATAATGCTCATGGAACTTTACAGTAATTTTAAGTTATGTGAAAAGCTGCTAGGATGAAGCTACAGAGATATATTTAGTTGAAGCTGCAGTACTTCCAGTTAACTTTTGTACACTACTGCGCTATAGAAAACTTCTATAGCGTGACATAATAATGCAAAGAAAATTATATATAGATGGAATGTGGTGGAAATTAACTCATGTAAGAGATGTAATTTCTTTTGAGACTGTGAGAAGGCAACATACAGTGCCTGTTACTTGCCATTTCATTTTATTGCCATTTCAGTTCACTTTTCATGTGCTTTAATTCAGAAGTGGCTAAACTTGTTCGGACTTCCAAAGAAACTGAATTTAAGTCGAGGGAGAGAAATAGAGCATGAGTAATAGGAGGTGAGAATAACCATTTTTGAATCTACATGTGCTTGCATTTTCCTTCCTTAGAATCATAAGACATTTCAGTTTGGGGGTAGGGTAGATACTAAGGCACTGAGCTTTTTTCCTGACCATTAAAATGTAGTTAGCTTTGAGCAGCAAGGAAGCTGTTTAGAGGAACACAGCAGTGCTGCACAGTATGTCAGGATATAAAGAGCAACGTAGCGGAAGTTTAAGGGAAAGCAGGATTTGGCCGAACTGCAGTCTGACCAGTCAAGAATGGTTTGATAACCAAAGGAAAAAAAACCAACCCAAAACATTGCTTGTCTCAGTATGTTTACCTGTCTTTTTATCTTAGAAATGAGCAATGGGCTTTATTGTAAAGCATTCCTTTAAAATGGTGACCTTTGGAGCCAGGCTGGATTGGTATACCTTACACTAGTACAGCCTCAGCACAGTTACAAGATAAGTAAGGCTTGTAGGATAGGCCCTTGTATATTTGAAGGGCACAGTCTGATAAACATACTCAGTTTTCATATTACTTCTGCCTTCTTGCAAGTTGTATTGCAAGTGGAGCTAGGCAGGAGGAAGGTGGAGAATTACATCATCTTGAAATGTGCTATGGCTGCAAAGCTGACCTTCTAAAAGCTGTAAAATCAGCTATATTATGCTATATCTTTTCTGGAAGGTAGATACAAAGCAATAGTAATAGTTCTGAGCTTGCAGAAGTTGCAGTGTTCACTTTGAGAATGGGATGGCAAATGTAAGCCATGTTTTCACTTACATAAGTGTTTTCTCTTATGAAATTCATATGTACTTAATGTAGGGTGCCAGGCTGATCACTACAGCTGTTTAAAATAGAAAAGCAGATGGAACAAATAGAAAGATTTACCACACAGCTTGATCTCTCCCCCTGAAGGAGCCATTCATCATCAGCACTGCCGAGACAAACTGCAAAACGAGTTTCCCTTCCTGGCTGTGATTGGGCTTAGAGAGGTGGCAGAGCTGCACGACAGCCTCGGGATTGGCTGGGCGAGAACACACCTCTGGAATCTGTTTCCCAAAAATAAGATACAATCTCTTATACTTCGCCTAGAGGTCTTTTATCTTGCATTTAGTATACAAATAAACTAGCGCAAACACAGTTAACCTCTTTGGAACAGCTGTAGTGCTTTAGATGAGTGGAATGAATTCAGGTTTTGGGAGTTTTGTTTGTTGGGTTGGTTTTTTTTTTTCTTTCTTATTTTCTCCTGAGTACAATGAGGCGTTGTAGTGAGTTGTCTAGATCTGTTTGTGTTTTTCTGGGTGGTTATATATGATATTCAAAAACTTTCTTGTATCTTAACTGGAGCTGAAGGTTGTTTTCAGACTTTATAATGTATTGACTTCAACTTGTAATGAAAGCAGTTATTCTTTTAAAGCTGTTTTTATGTCTGTTCTGTGAAATATTTACAGTTGCAGTACTGTCTTTCATTGTTTTTTTAAATATCAGGTTGCTATTTCTAATCATGTTTTTGTGAGCTATGGCTATTTTAAAAATTATTTTAATAATTAAAATAGATCTGGAATTTGCTTGGAAATTTTTTTAAAGTTAGGGACCTAAAAATGCTCTATGTAAAATAGCTCCAGACCATAACTGAATGAGAGATTTGATCAGTTGCAGTGTATGTTCCAGCTGAGTAAGTATCTGGCCTAACTGAATATATCAGAACTCATTAACCTACCTCCTCTCTCTAAACAAAATAATAAAAAAAATCAGGGGTAGAAAATCATATGGAAAATACATATGACTTCTGTTGTGGTTCAGATTGGATGCACACAGAACCAGAAGGCTGTGAAAAGTTAGTTTGTGAAGAAGGACCTTGTGGTTGTTATCAAGTAACAAGGATTTGGACAAGCACCAAATACAGAAGTATTGACCCTAGGGGTTATTGCCTTCAGTAGAAGAGGCAAAGATGCATAGGAGCATGAGAATGGAAATGAGTGAGAGGGAAGATTAAAGGCAAGAGAAGTTGACCACCAGAAAGCTCTTAATTTGGTTTTGCTTCTGTCATATTTAAATAGGGATAAAGGCAGTAGTTAGTAATACTTGAATTGCCAATCAGCTTTTGAATAAGCACCTATATTTTTCTTATCTATATAGAATTAACATGTCGAGATTTTTAAAAGACTAGCCTTGAGATGTTATGGGTTTAAAAATTGGTGAGAGTTCTTGTTTTGTTGTCTTAATCGACACTCTCTTAACCTCTTAAAATATTTGCTGATACTAAGTTAGTTAGTAAAACTGGAAGCTGGTAGCAGAAAGCTTCAAAAAGTGTGATTGGATAGCAGATGGCATTTCAGACTGACAACTGCAAGACGTGTGTGTAAGGGGAAACAAATTCTCATTTTACATCCTGTGGTGGACTGGGCTCTATGTTTACTACTCAGAAAACAGTGAAATTACAATAGAGCTGTCTGTTCAAATTTTCTAATTTCTAATTCCTGTTAGAGAATGAGAACAGTATTGTGCTGTTTCCTACTCATATGAAAGAATAAAGAGTTTTCAGTGTCACTGTTGGGTGGTAGGTTGTAAGCAAAACAAGATGGCTTTTTAATTTATTTTTTTAAATAAGGCACAGCTAAATTTTGAAACTTAATTTCTGTAGGCTAGTGTGGCTGGCAGTAGCTTATACCGGTTCAGACAACTGCACAGAAACTGGGACAGGTTTTTGTAAGGGTGTTAAATGCACTGCCCATCTCTGGCTCACTCTGAGTGGCAGGTTGCTGGAGGCAAGCAAGCAGCCCCTTAGCAAGGCAAGTGAAACTTCCACCTCAGGCCTGTTTTGGGTCTTTGATAGTGGTTGCTGTTCTTTCTAGCACCAACCAAGGGATAACTGTGCCTTTGTCCCAAACATGGGAGTAGCCTTCCCTCAAAAACACAGTGAGCCACACTGCTGGGAGAGGATTGCACTTGTGAGTAGAAAGGCCAAGGGCCAGAAGTGTAAATGAGGGGACACTGAAGCACCTTGCTGAAGGAGTCACAAGGAGGGTTGTTAGTGGCCACATGCTTTTTCTCAGTCCTCTGCTTAACATATATGAAAGGAGAAGTGGGGGACACAAAGCAAACTCCAGAGTGGCTGGGGTAGCTGTGACTTCAGCAGAACCATTTTTCCCAATGTTTTAAGCCCTCATGTGGGGAGGGATATAAATAAGAAGAGGAGGGGAGCAGTACAACCAAAATCCCAACATGATATTTTAAGGAATTGTAGGAGATTTGGCTTTTGTTCCCATCGACCTCAAAAAACCTGGACCAGGTTTCATCTTCAGAGGTGAATATGTTGTTAAGATAATATTTTAAAATTGTTGGAAGAACTGATAAAGTAAGAGGTTAGTTTTAATAAATGTATTTCAATGATAGTGGGAGATGGGTATCCGGAGACATTGATAGGACAGAGCTTAATGTTGGTGTGTTTGTTGTTTTAGTTAGAGAGGCTATCACCTCACATTTTACACAAACAGTGTAATATCTCTCTTTTTAACAACTACACTTTGTTATTTTTTCTTTTCAGTTTGTAGAACAGTCCTGGATTTCTGTCAGATCACCAGTTATTTCCAGTACTTTAAAGATGCACAAGGCTTAGTATCATAAAAGGAGTCCTTAGATTGCAAACGGCCCAAAACCCAAGACTGTGACTGAAAAAATAAAGCATAGGGAGGACTTTGGAAGCAGAGAGTTATTAATTTTGCAGGTGAGTGTTTCTAGATTATGAATTAAATGTCTGTGGGGAAACAAATATATTCTAGAACACTTCCACATGTTTTTTTCCCCTGAGTGTAAAAAAAAAGAGCACATCAAGCTTGATGCTTATAATTTAAAAAATAAACATTATACAAGAAGAAAATATCACACATACAGTCCTCTTCCTGAGAGAAGAGTAAGAGAGGAATGCTAACTACTAGTAGCTAAATTTCTTGATACTTTGCATACTGCTGTAAGGCACTGATGTGCTGGCAATGGCAAAAGAGGATCCTACAAAGAGCAGAACTGAAAGTCTCTGTATAAGTGGCTTAGCACCACTGTATGAGTCAGGTCAGTCTGGTATTAACTGTTGGTGTGAGATTCATACTTCCATTTGCTCACACACCATTCAAATAATAATAAAAAATTCCCAAGAAATTTCAGATTTTAGCCATGTGCATTAGTTGCAAGGAAGCCAAGAATTACTTAAATTTGTTTTACTGTTGTCTAAAAAAATTCTTTTAGGTCTTATATTTCAGTGTACATCAGTATGAAAAAATGGTAGAATGGTTTGGTTTTGAAACTGCTGAGTCTGCTGTTGGGAAAGTTCTGTTCCTCAGTCTGATCCATTAGGTCATTCTTGGCTCCCACCAGCTCGCAGAACAGTGAGACTTAAAGAAATAAGTTGTAAGTTTTATTTACTGCCTTCTGGTCTTCAGCGTGTAAAATTCATGTACTACAGATTTGTTTTGTTGTTCATTTAAGATCCTTACATTTACAGGCTTGCATAACTTGGGCAGTACATATATGACTAAATGTGTCATGAATTGACAACTTTGGGTACTGGTAGCATCTCAGAACATTTACTTTATTAAATACAGTGAAAATGGCCTAGTGGATAACACTGCATGCAGGCAGTGAATGTTTAACAATGGTTATAGTGGGAATGTGTTTGTAGGAATGTGTTTGTGTTGCTTCAAAATGGCATGGTGCTAAAAAAGTCAAGGTCATGGGTTCAATCCCCATACGGGCCATTAACTTAAGAGTTGGACTCAATGATCTTTGTGGGTCCCTTCCAACTCAGAATATTCTGTGGAAAAAAAATATATATATAGGAGCCCTTGGTCTTGGCTTGTCTTTGCATTTGTCTTACTATTTTTTTTATTATTTTAATTTTAATCTTGGAAAAACCAGCATGGATGAGTTTCTGAGAATAAAACAAATTTCTCTTAAAGCCAAGGACGTGAGCCTTTGCTACTGGTGTTTCTTCTTCTCACCTCAGTTTAGTGAAGGGGAAAAGATGGAGTGATAGAAAAGACGGAAGGCATCCTTGTTCAGGAAAGCACCAATCTATTGTCTAATGAAACTGAGAAGGAAATTGCAGCAACTGAGATGGTAAATTAATTCAACAATAAGAGCAGCAGATGGGGGAGGGCAAGTACAGATGTTTGGATAGGAAAATGGAGAGTGGATTGGTTGGGTAACTCAGAGAACTGATTAATTCCTTGTGCTGAGAGGATGCAGTGTTTATAAATTATAAAGATAAATTTAAGAGGAAGAAAGTTCAAAGTCCGCTTGTGTGTTTCTTCTTTTAAATATTCAAAGAAAAGGTGAAGTTTTTAAAAAAAGTTCAGATTTATTTAGATGATAGGAGCCAAAATTTTATCCTTGAACGATGGAAATATTTAGCTTCCACCATGCTCACTTGTCCAGAACCTTTCATCATGCAGCCCAAGGAATAGGCAAAGCACAAACACTTAATGAATTCTGGAATTTAATTACATGTTTCCTGGAGGAAGTAGGAACATATCTGTTGTGTCAGCAAAGAAAAAAGTCAAGTCTAAAGTTATTGTGAACTTACTATCAATTTCAAAGCTCAACCAAAGTAACCAGCTTCACCAGCTGGTGCTAATTGTTTCTTACAATGTAGAGTCTTAATCTAGTAATGAATGTGGAAGCCATATAAGAGTTAATTTCTTCAGACTGCTTTTTGGAACACCATGTACACACCTGCAAGAAGGTGAGACCTGACAGAAGAAATCCAGAGTTTTAGTTGCAGGGTGAGGAATGTTTGTACATGTGTGCACATAGATGTGTTTGTGTGTATGTAAAACTGCTGGTAATCTCTGGTGTTAGATGTAATTTTTTCAAATTACTGTAACAGCGTAACTGGGGGGAAATGGGGAGGGGGCAGTAATTCCTGTATACGTCAGCAGTCTGTACGATGCTGTGACTAAACATGCATTAACAGTGCTTGCTTTAGTAGGAGGATATTCGGTGCTGGAACCCTGTCTTGGTGGCTATTAGAATTATATTCCTTTTACTGTGGGGCATTGTGCTCTCTGTGATATCCTTTTTATCTTATATTTCTTGTGAAAATAAATCATAAGCCTGCTGAGATAAATGGCTGAGCAGGAAACACCTTGGTACCCTCAGTGCCTTAAAATAAGAGGTGAAAGAAATCTTTGCCAAAAGGAAGCTGATAAATAATTGTCTCCTGCATGGAGGGATTGGACTGAGTTATACCATTCTGCTGCAAGTGGAAACTAAGGCAGAAATATGTAAACAGTTTGTTCAGTTACTGTAAAAGCTCCAGATACTGTAGCTTAAACCCCCTCTTTTCTGTCTTTACTTCTGCAGACAGGTGGCTGTAATCTCTCTATTGAAAAACTAAGGAAAAGAATGAAATCCCACAAAGTAAATGTACTTAAGAATGAAAAAGGACTTGAAAGAAAAAAACAGATTGCAAGTGACTAATCTAATGTTTAAGGCCACTAAATCAGAGTTGGAGAAAACACTGATTATGGTTTGAGTTGGGAGGAAGAAGTGCATGATTCAGTAATTTGGGTTGTTTGGTCAGTTTATAGATGAAATAGATTATGAAAATCACCCTGCATCAAGATAAGTTTTGTTATTTCTGCACATTCTAGACCTTTTCTTTTTTTCTGTTTCATAATGCTACACCTCAGAAATGTTTGTCCGTCTAAAATTACCACAGTACAGATTCTTCTCCATTTTATCCACAGCTATAAACTGTAACACTAGAAGTACTTTTGTCAGCAGTATGTATTCATTTGGGAGTTTTATAGCTACAACCATACCTGTTTCTAAATTAGTATTGCTTTATGTTATGAGGCAATACCATGTGCAAAACCTGCACAGATATACCTTAACTTCTCCTTGAAGGGGTTGTTACGACCTTTGA
The DNA here is from genome assembly GCA_035584735.1 of Pseudotriccus pelzelni. Taxonomy (NCBI): domain Eukaryota; kingdom Metazoa; phylum Chordata; class Aves; order Passeriformes; family Tyrannidae; genus Pseudotriccus; species Pseudotriccus pelzelni. The sequence continues at coordinate 70,370,482 of JAWMRA010000113.1, forward strand.
GAGAGTCTGTCAATTTTTTTTGCAGCAGATCTTTGGGTATTTGACAGGGGCACTTGAACTACACAAGAGGTGTTTTCTTTTTTTCGCATGACTACCACTCAGATTTGTCAAGACTACAAATATTAAAAAGAAGGATTTCCCTTTGTGCAGTTACATGCCTCTGAAAACTTTGCAGCAGTTGCGGGCATTGCCTGAAAGTTTGAGGGAGCTGCCAGGTCAGTTGTGAGAGTGGAGGTGTAAGGGTAAAACTGGGCTCTGTCCTCAATTCTGCACTATAGTCATGTACATAGGGTAGATTTTATTTTCCTTGGAGCTGCAGTGGGGGGAAAACATTACAGTTGAAACACGGCTCTTCACTAGAATTTCTGGACTCTTAACAGTCTGTGATGTATAAAAAAACTTCCTCTTGTGAGTAAAGTTATGCCTGTACCTCAGGGCACCAACAGCAGTGTTGTGTCAGTGCCAGAGTTTGCAGGCTTGAAGCTTAGTGGGAGTTTATGCAGGTGCTGTTTGTGTTCAAAATCATTCACACAACCTAAACTCTCAACCCTGTGTGCTGACATTCTCTTCAGTAACATAGAACATGCAATCTTCACCATAGTCACAGTCCGATTAAATTCTGGAAATAAAAACTCAAAATTTAGTCAAGGGCAAATTTAGCACTTTCCTATGTCCAACGTACATCTTCTAAGCCTTCTGATGTAGGATATTCTACAAATCAGGGACTACCAAGAGCTGAAAAAGGGAAGTTCCTGTGTTTGCACACATTGTCTCAGATCTCTGGTGGAGCTCTGTTTTATTGTTGTAGTCTATTTATGCTTTCCTGCAAGTTCTGGAAATGCTGAAACTGCAGAAAACCAGAGTGTGGTTCTCAGCAACTGTACAGCAAGTTCTATTTTAATACTTTCATCAACTTTATCCTACAGTGAAAGCTGTGTACTGTATCTCTTCATCATGGGGGGAGGAGGGAAATTTAAGTTGTAATTCAGCCCTGTTCTAATGTCTGATTTGCATATGGAAATCATAAAAATAAGTATGTTAGACCTTTCCTAGGATTGTCAGAGCATTATCAATCAATACATGGTAGGCTGAATAGTTTTGCACCAGCAATTAAAATACAAGCCTATCAGTACTGCTTCTTTGCCCATGGATTCAGAAATAAGAAAAGAAGGTAGGAAATGTTAGTTTGCTTTCTAGAATAACAGCATCACGACGTGAATTAGATGATAAGTAGAAAATTCAAACCTGCTCTGGATTCTGGATAACTGAGTATTTCATCTCCCAAGAATTTTCTGTTGGCTTGTTGAGGTAGTTTGACTAGGAGGTGGTTATGCACCGTTGGTATTGGTAGAGATACTGCAGTAAAAACTAAACCTGTACCGTGTCTGATTTGACAGGTTTAGAGCTGTTTTTCCTAGGTAGGTGCGCGTGTTCTTAGCTTTCATGTGAAAATTAAGTTTTGACTAAAGCAGGCAACTCCTGGTTGGCTTGTTCAGCTGACAAATACTCTCCTGTAATATGGAAGTATCAGTAAGGAGGTGTTGCTGTTAGTGTGACCCTTGGGTATTAAATTAGGAAAAATTTTGAATTTCACTTTCAGCTTAAAAATAAAGGAAAATGTTTACAGCGTTTAATTGGAGCTCAATAAATATGAACTAATGTTAAATATCAACATTAAATGCAATTCTCCAAAGTACTTCAGAAAGTGATGGCTTCTATTCTAACGTCGTGGGCTCTACTGTCATTCAGGCTTCTGCTTTGGTGATACTGCTTTGTTCTTCTGCATAAGAAGAACTGTTTATAAGACATCTGAAGTTCAATTCAAGTGATACGAACATTTAAAATCAGGGGTTTAGAGGTTTGATAATAGTTTTTAGGCAATCATTATATTAATTTGCCAGGTGTTTAAGTGTCTGTAAAGTACCAAACATTGCAAAATTCAGAAAATAGTATCCCCCATCTTCCAAACAAACACTTTGTCTCAGTGCGCTTCATGGAGCATTTTATCTCTCAGAATGTTTTGTTAGGTGGCTCAGCTCCAGAAGAGCTTTAAAATAGTCAGCCTGTTCTCCTCTTGTATGCCTTGCTGATGAAATTTTCCTTCTTTTCATTATTCATTATATCTGTAGTAAGCGCTATGTTATAATTGTTTCTTCTTCCCAGCACATCACTGATATATATATATATATATATATATGTTTCTTCACATATCTGAATTCTTCCATATTCTGTTGTTTCCATATCATAAAGAACAAGGTTTTGTCATTGCGTCCCAGGAACTCAGAATTTAATTCAGGCTCAGGATTGAGCTGCTCTAGGACTAATTTTTAAAAGGCAACTTTCCACATCACCTTCTGTTTCTCTGTGGGTGCCTGAACATACAGCACACGTGGTTGATACATGGTATGTATACCATATCTATAATCTAAATCCTACTTTGTGTTTTGTTTTGTTTTTTTTCCCTGAGATTAATATAAGAAAACCATACACTTCACTGGTATTATGAAACCACATCTTCACTCTGAGGAAATTCAGGATCTCCTGGTTTTTTCCCACGCGTGACATCAGAAAGTTCTTTCCATAGTCAGTTTCTTTTCTAACATGTACCACACCTAACACTGTCTGTGGCTGGTTTTCTTCTCCTGCGTTCCTGTGCATCTCTTAGCAGTCTCCAAAAGTTTGATAACCCTGTAATGTAATATCCTTTCACTCTTCTTTCTGGGGACTTTGCAGTCCCCAGGTAATTATCTCTTAGGGCTTCTTTCTAAGTGTTCCTGTCCAAGCCTTTGTACACATCTCATCTAACTGTAATTTAATCTAAGTATTTATTTCTCCTAATGTCACTGATATACTGATTCAAGGCTATAGAGTGTGTGAGTGTGTTCTGTACCTCTTTTAACTTAAGTTATTCTGACATGTCTTCCAAAACCGCAAAAAAGCTCTAAAGTGTTCCTGTTTTATTAAGGGTAAGTATTTTATTTTGGCTCGTCTGGAATGTTATATGTGTTTGCACATTCTCATTATTAAATTTTTAAGAATCCTTTCTACAGTAATGTTTTAACTAATTATATTTCACTGAAGTTCTGTTTTCCAACCACTTTATAATTTACTTTGACATACGTAATTCTATTGTTACCATTTCTTTGGGATAATGTGACAAAAATATTGGTAAGTTATAAGTATGTCTGATATGCTATAAGTATATATAAGTATGTCAGGTATGCTATTTTGCTGTCACAGAAAAGATTCTTCCTGTACTGGCAATCCTAAATTTTCTTTAGTAGACAGGTAGCCTGAACCAGTTACGTTGCTGAAGTCTTCTGTTGAGCATCCAGTAGCAGCCTTGACAGTATTCTGGAGTACAGCTTGATGCATTGCTGGCCAAAGGTAGAAATTGTTCTAGCAGGAGTTGTTAAGATGGACTGAAGATTAAATTGTTATGACAATAACCGTACTTGGAAACCTAATCTATTACTGGAAAAATTTTTTCCTCAGTGTTACTGTAGGAAAGGGAAAGATTCCTTTGGAACAACTTGTACAGTAATAAAAATGTAAACAAATACTGTATTTAATGTACAGGGTAGGTTTAGGCATGGATTAATCAGTACAGGAGTAACAATAAAATGCATGCCTGCTTTTTGTCATGTCCCTGAAAGCAAAGTGACTTTGGAACTGCTTTGTCAGGCAAGTCTGGGCCTACGGAGGGACAACAGAAAGCCTCAGGCACAACTAACATGAAACATATCGGGCAGCCCAGGCTGTGGGAGCAGATGAGTTTCATTTCTCTTTGGACGTATTTCATGCCCAGAGCCTTCTCAAGAGGCGACTCACCATTTCTTCCCTGATGGATGTTCCTCCTGATATGTTAATTTTTCTCCTTCCGTCTTTCCTTTCCCTAGGGCCCTTTCAGTTTTCTACTTGCCAAGCCTTAAAGTTCCTTTCTTACTTTGTGGAATTTAAGGAATGATTTTTTTGGTAACTATTGCCTTTGAGGTACCTGGAAGAGTATTTTTTTTGTCTACCTTTCCATCAGCTCACTTTTATATTCAGTCCCTTTGGCTCTCTGATGCAAAATGCATAGACTAGAAAGCATCTCACAGAATAGTTGAGAGAAAGAAATGTTTAGGCTGCTAGGCCAGGTTAGGGAATTGTGATAATCTGATTCAATCTCATGTGTATGTAGGTCAGGGAATTCTGTTTCTCTACCAGAAGCTGAATACAACTATATATTTCTGAAAGATATCTAAACTTACGTAAAAAATTGAAGCAATGACATACATTTCCTGTAGTAAGAGCTTTCAGAGTTTAATTTTCTTGCTGCCAGGAAATGGTACCTCTGCAAGATATATTTGTGCAATGTCAATTTCCATTCATTACAGTTTTCTGTGAGTTAATTTATGAATTAAAAAAAAAAATCTTAATTTTTTTCCCCCAATTTTTTTCTTCTTTTTAGACATCTTAATGAATTTTAAATGTGTGTTTGTATATAAATATATATGTATGTGTATGTATAGATGCAAAAAAATCAAGTCATGTCTCAACTTCTCTAACTTACCTATACTGAGGTTTTTAAACTATGTACTGAGAGCCCCCTTTCCTTTACTGAATCAAACAGGAGCCATAAAAATCCTTCCAGTGTTTCCAAATAATTCTGGACACCAGGAAAGTCATCATATTCTCAAACTGTCAGGTTGGCATAGTATATGGAGGAAAGGTGGTTGGTTGTTTTCCTTGATATTTCTATTTTTATACATTTTAGATCAAATCAGCCATCTAGGCAGCTGAACCACACTAAAAAAATACAGAGGGGAGCCTGATCTGTAGTTCCCAGTGTTCTTTTTGGAGACAGTACTTTCCAAATTACTTTCCCAAGCATACATGTTGATTATTTCCTTTGTCCTTATGTGTGGGATAGCTGGATATATTAAAACGTGTTTTCATGGAACCACAGAATAGGGAAGATAGGGAAGGACCTGAAGAGAGCTGTCAGATCTATTGAGATGCCCCAGGGAAGAACCAATTACTATATTTGGCTGTGCATGAGAAGTTTTATCTAACTGTTTTAAAGACTATCAGCAGTCAAGACTACTCAGACTCTCTCTTCTCTGTCTCATCTTCTTTATGCCAACTGTCTTTGTGGTGTTTTGGCTTTACTGTCCGTTCTCAGTCCTTCTTTCTCAATCATCTTTTCTAGGCATCTGATCACTTGTTGGTGAGAATAGAGGACAGCATGGACAGCATTCAGGTGGTATCTTTGAGGTGCATTGGCCAAAATGATGGGGTATTCCTGCTGAGTAGAACAGGGAGGTTTGCTTTCTCTCTCTTGCAAACTAAATTACCATCTATGAATCACATGGAGGGGGTTTTTTTCTCCTCTTGCTTACCTAGATGAGAATCATTCTCCAGCAGTCATGTGGCCTAAGACTGGGTTGGTGGACCAGAGAGTCTGGAGGAAAGTGCCTTGTCGACAAGGCTGACACTTAAACCAGAGATGGTTGCACTTGTCTGTGTGTGTCACAGCTGCACAGAGCTGGTCTCGGGGGGCAGGTGTTAGGGCTCAGGCTTCCCTCATCAAAAACAAACCCCTGGAATTCTGCGATCCCTCAGGCGGGTGTGCAGAAAAGATGGTATTCCTGGAAACAGCCTGCTTAGATATTAAAGCAGCCTTTTAGATATTAAAGCGCAGTTGCAAAATGAATTAGTCATGCCAGTCTTGGCTATATACACTGTAATTTATGGCCAGAGCTTAACTTCCTTAAAATTGCAGCATAGCTGTGCTAGTTCTGTGTTGTCTCAGGTAAACAAGACTTGAATTTCTAAGCTTGGCAAATAAAACTTCCTTACCTCTTCCATTTTTTGAAGGGGGAAGAGCAGCATATCACACAGGCTTTCTTGATTACTTTAAAGACTATTGCATTTATTTAAACTTTTGTGCTAGAGTCATTGAGCAACAAAGCATATGTTTTTGGAGTAATATAACCAATGTCTGCTAGCCAATTGGTGGTTTGAAAAATTACATGCATTGAAGTATTCTTATTTTACAAGCGTTTATCGTAGACAGTATTTCCAAAGGTTAATTATAATTCTGAGCTGTTACCACACAGACTATACAACAAGCAAGTTTCTTTGATTTTGAGGTTTATGATTTGTCAATTCTAGAACTTCCTTGTTGTACCTGAAGGCACTCAACAGAGAGAGCTATTTCCCCTTCTTTGCCTGTGCATCTCTCTCAAACCATATTACTACAGTTCAGGTAAAAGTTTTGCTTTAGCAGGTATATTACCATGTTTGAGAAATAAAGGAGGCTGTTTCTTCAACATACAACTGTTTTGATGTCCAGGTAATGGCTGAGTGAGTGATTCTTGAGTTTATTTTCTGCCCTTCCCCATTTATACTCATTTCTTGAAATAAGCATTCAGCAATAAATGGACATCAATAATCCAGCAGAATCTTTGGATTGCAGTTACAGAGCTGTATGCTAATTTTGAATTCTAAGTAAACAACATGCAGATATTTGGATTATGCATATTTAAATTTGCTATTTTGGAAGCTAAGCTTTTCATAAATTTCTTTTCTGAGGTTTAAAAGGGCCAGAATTTGGAATCTTGCTGCGGCTCATCCAGTATTGATAGGCAGTGTGAAGTTCAACCACTTAAGCTTCAAACCTGTAGTTTTCATGTTTAAAGCCTAGAGTTACTTGCACATCTGTCACATGTGCTTTTGTTAACCTAGTGATTACTCCTGGTGAATTTATGAGGATGAAGAATTGGAACTGAATTTCTGTATTTAAATATACTCCTACGAAGTCTCTTATCAGATGGTAAAGTGCTTACACTTTCACAAGGAAACCACAGCAATAGCTGTTCCCAAGCTGACTTGACAGTACTGCAAGAACAACGTTTGCATAGTTTTGTCAGTAGTCTGTTTTGCGGGTGTTGTTCCATACACAACGCAGCTCATCAGTAAAATATAAACTGTTTTGAATCCCGATGTAAATAAATGTACGCTGGGTTATAAAAGCTTCTTGTCCGTTTGGTTTTATCTCTTTCTTGTTTAAGCCATTTGTAAACAGTGCTTTGAAAGGCACACACATAGCTTGTGGCAGCTTAACCAAACCCATCCTAAATACTCCGTAGCAGTTTAACTACAAATACTGCATATGGCTAAGGCCATGGAAAGGCTGCTTTCTCAACGGATCTTGTCTCCTCTCGCAGTACAGCTCTCTGCTGAGTGTAGCAGCTTGCATGAATGCTCACTGCTTTTGACTCCTCTTAGTTCACTGAACACTCTAGTAGAGTAAGAACGAATCCAGTGGTCGTCCAGGATTGAGCAGCATCAGCAGAGCCGTTTTAGCTGCCTGGAATCTAGTTTTTTGTGGTTGTTAATGATGCGAACAGTGATATTGCAGGTATGAATCTGGGTTATAACTTGACCTTCTTTATGGTTGAGTCTCTTCTAGGAGGCATAGACCTGTTTCTCACTTTGAGGTAGAGTTTATTAGCTCTTAAATGGTTAAAACAGTGTCACAGTTGTAGGGCTTCTGCACCAAAGCTGGCTTGTGTTCAGACATCTTCTTGCACTGATGCTCTGTAGACATGCACTTTAGACTTTTGAACCTGCATGAATTTGCAGGCTCAGCTGTACAGCTGTATAAAACTGTTTTGAAAAAAGCTTTTGTTTATGGAGTGAATATATTTCCTATGGATTTATATGAGATATAGTGCAAGGGCACTGATTATATGAGATTAGTTGCCCTTACACTATGAGATACAGTGCAAGGGCAACCAAATAATGCTGCTTGAACACAACTACATTTTTAAGCAGATGTAAAAGAACTCTTTGAGATGTAAACTGTAGGAAAAGAATTGCCTCTCCAATGGTAAGGTACACTTTCAGTTTTAGGTAAATACAGCACTTGGATAGAGATGATCAATGTATTTAAAGACAATAATAATAATAAATAATAATCTCAGATATTTGTTGAGGGGGATTTCACATGGAATATTATTACATATGTAGGCATTTTTCCTTCGGGCATTACTATACTAATACATATTACAATTTGACAAACAACAGATTTTAGTCTTTTTCCCTAGGTATTAATCTATTGTTATTACGTTGTGACAGTTCCCAGACATTGTAGTTACTGACTGGGTTCCCAGTGTGGTAACTGCTCTAGCATGATGTTTTCTTTCTGCCAGTCTTCAATGAGATTGTAAGTTTATAAGTAGGAAAAAAAGTGTCTTTCTAAGACTTCTCATGGGAAATTATTCCATGTAGACTGAAGTGCCTGATCTTTGCCTCAAACTGAGCCATAATGATGAATAAGAAGCGAGTTTAACAGGGCAGAAAACGTAGCATTGACAAATAAAGATGGAAATAGGGCTTATGTGCATTACTACAGGCAAAATTGTTTTATTTAAGGAGTTCTTGAAAGGAGGCAGGGAGTCCTAAGTTACTTTTAGGGTGAGAGATGGGCTGGTAACACTGAGTGTTAAGAGACCTACAGTTTTCTACCAGTCTTTGTCTTTACTGTGCAGTTGTATGCACACTTCTGGTGCAAATGTTCACTAATTATTCCGAAGCTCCAGTGAAGGGAAAGGCACTCATCTCAGCTACAACCCTGTCTGTCAGAGCTGCACTCAGCATGTTTGCTGTAGGATTGATTTTATTGTCATTCAAAGATGAGCTACCAGTAGCGTCCTCGATCTACCAGAGGTGCAGTATGTGGCTGTTCTATGGCTGGACATGATGAATGGTATTCTACTGGGCTTTCCTTAGATCCATGTGAATAAACATACCCACTGTGGTGTGTATCAAGTTTTTACCAGTCTGAATTCCTTCCTTGGGAACAGACTGGAGGTAACAGCTAAAACAAATTAAGCATATTATGGGACTTTTAAAAGGGTCTTTTCTTAATGTCACAGCAGAATGTTCTGTAGAGCCACATGTTGAAACAAGCTGCAGGAAAGAGAGCTAGTGCCTTTCTGGAAACGTTGTGTGCATCTCTTATTTTCTCTTGGATCAGACTGTGCCCCCAAGTTGGCTCTTTCTAAGGCAGCACTGGCTGTCTTGATTGATGAGAAATGCTGCTTCTGTCATGTTTAATGACTGTCAGTTGCCTTTCCTTAGCTGACTGCCTTGTGTGTTTGCTTTGTGCCTATTGACTTTCAGAAATTCAAGTGCTTTGAATCTTTTATAGGTGGTTACCTCTAACCAACTGGATCAGCTCTAACTGAAGATCTTTTTTCCCTTCCCCATCACATCCTCCTATTTGTCTTTTCATCTAGAAGCTGATTGGGATCCTTTTTGCTTTCCTGTCTTTTCAGGTTTGATGGAAGGCCTTTTCCCTTCTACCTTGAATTTCCTCTGTAATGCAGTTAGAAATATCCTTTTACATTGACTCTGTAAAACTGCAGAAAGCTACTGTTATCTATCCATCACCTACATCTCACCCTGGCAGGGGTCTGGACTTCCACAATTTTGTTTTAACTCTACCCAGGAAAACTTGAAAAGAGTTTCCACACATTCCTTCCTTTTATCAAATGCAACTAATTTTTTGAAATCTTGCTTGGAGACTCATTGGCCATTCTGAGTATACTGAGGGTCCTCAACAAGGCATATTGAACAGCTGTGTATTTTTGTTTCCCTTTGTGTGTGCCTTGAGAGGCTTGCTGATAATCATCTCTGGTCTTTGATGTGATGACATCTGTTGTGCGAGGAAAAAAATATATGGACTTTCCAGGATGTAGGACAGGATTGCTTTCTGTTTGCAGAGTTCGTGTGAGCAGGGAATATGGGTATAATTGTAGTAAATTGCCACTGAAAGAAACAATAGAAGAGAGCATAGGCGGAAAGTTCCTTCTGAATTTAAGCTGCTGCTAAGGAAGCACAGAGATTGACCTCTGGCTGGGCTAACCAGTCAAGGGAGGTGATTGTCCTGCTTTACTCTGTGCTGGTGTGGCCTTACCTTGAGTCCTCTGTGCATTTTTGGGCACCACAATACAAGAAGGCTATAAAACTGTTAGACAGCCTGCAAAGGAGGGCCACAAAAATGGTGAAGCCATGTGAGGAGCAGCTGAGGTCACTTGTCTTGTTCAGCCTGGAGAAGAGAAGACGACAGTACATTTGCCATTACTTGTTTTCTTCAGTAACGGAGTTTGTGCAGAACAAGCAGAACATTTTGTCCCCATCTTCTGAGGCAAAGATAAAATAACTAACCTGCTGTCCGAGGCCATTCCCTGTCTCTGAAGAGGTAGCCTCTCCCTGATAGAGTAGCTAAATAGTGGGGCTGCTGGAGAAGAAAAAAAATGCTCAAGAATTTTTTGTCCCTCTGTTTCCCAGTCACAAATGCACTGTGGCCATAAAAGGATTGAGAATAAAAAGAGTTTAGCTCCACTTAAGTTGAAATACCTGCTGTCAGCTGTACTCTGTTATGCACTACATTTGATGCTGTTTGCTGCTAGACTTGAGTTTGTTTGGCTTTATATCTGGATGAAAAGACAGTTGAGCGGTTGAGTCACACTGAAAGAGCATAATAATAGTAAAAGTCTGTCTTAGAAATATGTTCTGTGAAAACTGGTGGTATGTTAAATTCTTCAGCAGTTAGAAAGCAAAGATTTCTTTTTAATTTTTTTTTTTTGGTATAACACCAGAGAGTCATTCTGGGTTCCATTCAGTTAATGGTACCTGGTAAAATATAGATCTTAATAATAAGGATGCTCGAGCCCTCTTTACTTAGGGAGTCATGGCACTTCTGTCAGTAGAAGCCTTTGAACAGGTGAGGCAAACGTCTGTTAGGATGACAAAGCTGTAGTTGATTTTGCTGAAGCAGGAGGTTAGTCTTGAATAGGCTTTCAAGGATCCCATTTGTCCTTTTTCTACAGCTGGGATAATTTTGTAGTTTTCTTGTGACTGTTTCCTAAGTATTCCTAAGTATCCTTCATGGTGTGCTGCACAAATTTCTTTCAGAAAATTGCATTTTATTAGTGGTCTGAGAGATTAAAATATTCAAGAATATGTAATAGTTTTCTGTCACTTTTCCATTAGACCCTTTTACACCCACCGGGTAAGCCAGGTGGAGTTCAGTAACTATACACTGAAACTAAACAGCTGCTTACTTTACAAAGTTACCTCAAAAAGAGCAAAGTTCTTGTCTAAACCTCTCTATCACACAATTTTTCTTTGAAATCACACTTTATCCAGAGCATATATCTCTAAAGTAAGTTGTCTGACCAGAATTTCTTTTCCTGCTAGTATTTGTAGCAGTGGAGACTTCAAGGAGAGAATTACTTGCAATTTTGATGGGGAGAAAAAAATCAACTAAAAATGTTTAGCAAATGTTCTAAGGTTGTTCTTTCTCTTTTGAATAAAAATAGTGTTGTAGCTCTTGTAACAGCATATCAGACTTGTGGGGAAAGGTACTCGCTTTTCTTAGATGAGCTCATACAATTGATAATAGTAGATAAGCTTTTAAGCCTGATCTGAAGTAGAGCTTGCCCCCTGTAGTTTTCCAACTGCTTTAGTTGATATCGTGAAATACATTATTTAAAAATAAACTTTATTTTCTCACAAGTTTCTTGGTAAATATTTGTCAAGCCAGAAGTTGCATATTCAGTGATCTTCATATTTACTCCTATGGAATTTGTGTTCTGTAACATTGCCCATGTGAAACAGATTTCTACTTTTAAGCATTATTAATGGAAGATGTAGTATAGGAGAGATTAAAAGCTGGTGAATAGGATTTACTCTCTTCTAATTTGGGCAGAACTGGGGTTTAGCTGTTTCTCTGTAAGAGCTGAATCTATCCATTCCAAAGACTTAATTTCCCTACCAGTTTTTCCAACAAGTAAGCAATATCTGTTGGCTTAAGAAAGAAGGTACACAGATGTTTATAATTTCTTTCAAAGGGTTTCAATTATTTTTTTTCTTCCAGAATTTAAATTCATTTTCACCGTCGTGTCCAGGGAGCTTTAAATAGACTCCTCCAACATGCATTCATGGGAGAATCGGTGGTATTCCAGCAGTGTACATTTGTTCAAACAAGGCACTGGAAGTGCCATCAGTTCTTGGCTATAACAGCAGGATACTTCCTAACGGAAATAGGTATTCAGAAAGGAAGATTGCTGGGTTTGGAAACGCTGTTTAGAGAAATTATTCTTGGTATGCTATATTACCACACTAGCAGATGTCTTCTTTGAAGGAATTCTTGTTCTTTACATAAGTTTTCTGTATGAGAAGTTGTTGGGGTGGCACCCTAAAAGCCCTATTTATGTGTTCCTAGGCAACACAGTAAATAATCTTCATGGAATAACCTTAAGTGTGCTCAGAAGCTTGTCATATTTGTGTGGCTGTGCTGTGTTTACACATGCTGCCTAGGTGAGATCACTTGCTTTGCAGTGTGATTGGTACGTGCCATGTTATTAGCAGCTCAGCTGCACGGAGACCTGGCTATTCATAAATGCCCAAATAACATCATGAGGTTACAGTGACAGAGCCAAACTGCACATTTTTAGATCATAATCCTCTAACTACGTGCATTGAAGCAGGGGACCTGTGACTGACACTCTTAAGGAGTTTCAATGAGGCAGCTGCTGGACTGCATTCAGATGCAAGGTGCTTTTTCAGTTTTTAAGGTTCGCCTCATCCTTCGTAGCCCTTACAGAAAGGCAATCCAGTCCTTTTTATTATCCTGTTAAACTGGTAGGGCTGCAAACAAATAGAGAGACCCAGTTATCTCATCTATGCTGACTTGGCAGCTCAAACAGAAATGAGTACCAAGAAACTGTCCTTTTTTTTACAGCAGGAGAAACTGCACAAAAAGAGTGATGAGCTTTAATGAGGGATAGGTTTTGCTAAATTTATTTCTGTCTGCTCAGTGTTAATTCTCTGGGTATGTCATCCAGAGAAAGGACTGGACCATGACCATATTGCTGCAAAATGAATAGTCACAAATGTGTTTTGATGACACTATCCTCCTTACTCTGAAGGATAGAAAACCATACTTATAAAATGCAATGAATTCTCATGAATTAAGAGAGAATGCAGTAACTAGATAACAACTCTATAATGAAATCTGTTAAAGCAGGCATTCACCAAACAATATTTTTACTAGGACTTTAGCTTCCTCACCTACATGAAGGTAGGGGAGAGCGAGAAGACTGAGAAGATTGCTGCTATCATGGTAGTTTCATGCTCTAGTGACTAGTGACAATGGGATTGTGTTGCCTTAAAGTAAAACTGCATTTAAAAAATGAACTCTGCAGCCATAAGAGTTAGGAAAACATGTCTTCTACTGAATTTCAGTGTTTTATGTGGTTTATACAAATACAGCAAGGGAGCTGATTGAATCTCCCCACTGCTATTGTATATTGATGTTCTTCATTTCTACCCTAGATTTGCATGGATGCAATGTACTCCCAAATGTCTGTGGCTTGTTTGTTTGTTTCTTAAATATAACTTCACTTCCCACTGGAATAGCTGTCCCCTTGTTCAAGTAATATTCTAGTTATGTTTATGTGATGATTTGTGTGATCCCTTGGAAAAAGCATAGGCTGATAAATACCACAGGTAAGTAATCAGAATATGTTTACGTCGTGTTTTGTGATGCTGTGTTGGACGCACCTGAACTAGCTCTGACAGGCAGTGAATTATCATGCCAAGACATAACCTCAGGTCCCAGAGGCTGTCCAGCTTTGCTGCCGAGCACTGCGCTACTGTTAAGAGCCCTGTGCTGAAATGGCAATGCTGCTTCCAGAGCTGGCGTGTCGAGCAGTTCTTTTTGGTGCTGTGTGTTATGGCTAAATAGTCCTTGTTCAAACCAATGGCCCAGATTCTTACAGAGCTTTTTCATAAGGCTCTTATTATATCCTGGACAAGACCAAAGGAAGCAATCAAATGTTAGGCTATGTTACAAGCAAGGGAAACCAAGACAAGACATGGTAATTCTACATTTTCACCTTAAAGGCTCTTTATCTTTGACTGTTTTACAAAAGGCACGTCAGAAATAGGCAATTTATATTACCAGAATAGGCTGGATTTTTGGATGAGATGAGAAGATGAGAAAGGATAGGAGAGGGATTAATGACTGAAAGGAGCAGATTTTGTGTTCCTGTCTGTCATCTTATTCTAAGTGACACATAAATTAAAAGCCATAATAAGTTTTGTGTAAAAGCAGAGTGTTACAGGATACTCTGGCGGGGAGAAGATAAAAAAAAACTTTAAGGCCAAGTTCTCATCTCCTCCCATTCCTCCTCCTTTCAGAAATTCCCACCTGCCTCTCTATAGTCAATATTTACACTAGTTATATTGAAGGTGCACAGTTATAAAAGTCTAACGGAGAATAGCAAGCTCACCAGTTACATAAAGGAAGGAAAACACCTAATCATTATAGGATGTCTGGACAGACTCTTGCAATTTATGTCTCTTTTTGGTGTCTGCTAAATGTAACTGGTGGGATGGTAAATGATGATTTTTAGTATACATCTTGAAAAAAGGGAGAGAGGACAGTGAGGGGACAGTAGAGCTCTGCACAAGCATTAAAAAGCCCACCTCACCAGCTGTGCATAAGGCAGCCTGTTTTACCCCTGCTGTGTGCCCGGAGAACGAGATAAGGTTAAACACTATGTACAGAATTCAAGGCCACGGTTTCTTTTTGCTTTCTTATCTGTACAGACTTTTCAATTGACTTTTAAGCCTGCTTACATAGGCTGTTTAAATCCCATCAACACTCTTTATAAATGGAGATTTCTTTAATAACTCAGCCTTACCCAAGCAGACAGTTTTCAAATTGCTGCTGAATGCTGTTGTATTCATTAACTGTCTTAGTTGTGCCAGCTGTCCATTATTTCTTGCCTTCTGAAAGGCTTTGAATCCCTCTTTGCTCTGGGACTTAACTGGTTTTGTTAAATTGTGTTAACAGATACTCCCTTCATCATTTGTCCATGGCCTGTAGTGTTAACTGCAAAATCAATGTGTGCTGGTTTAAAAGTAAACGGGTGGGAGAAATGAGAGAGGTTACAAGTCAGAGATACAATTTACTAAGAAGATTACAATAAATACAGTGATACAGAGAAAAACTGGTTTTAACCCCCAAAGACAGATGTATAATCCAGTACTCTGGGACAGGAACAGAACGGTGGCCCTTGTGCTAAGCACCACTCGGCCCCCTGGGTGTGAAGTAAAAGGAAAGGAAAACCTGGGTTTCTTTAACACCCAGCTTGTAGCCTGAGGTGCCCAGGGGAGCAGCCTGGGGAGCTGCTGCAAACAATCCATTTATTAACAGTCCATCAGAAATGACACAGAGGGTGTAGAATGCACAGTTTTGGTTATACCCTCATAGTAATAAACTGGTCACAGCCCCTGTAACTAGGACACAGTAGTAATTCGATGTCTCTGAAAATCTGTGTGACAATCAGATACCCTGTGTCACTGTGATTTATTGTATTTGTTCCAAAGAGGAAAAATAAAGGCCTCACTTTTCTTTTTTTTCCAGATGCTATAGATTTAATTACATATAAGATTGTCTCTAAATAATGCTGCTGATTTTAGAAGGAAATTGTAATAATAGTCCATTGGGTAACACTGAAGACTAGTCCTTGTCTGTGACCACGGCTGTATGAACTGCTGTGTAACCAGCTGGAATTGTCCCAAGTTTTGCTGAGTGTTTGTCCAAAGAGAGAAAACAAATACAGTAGCTGCAGTGGAAGGAAGATAGGCCACAATTTTATTTGCACATTGGATTTGCATGTTTCTGTTTGCTAGCAGCTGTGTTTAATAATAAAACTTGAAAGTTCAATTCTAAGAACTGAATCCATCTGAACATCCATACAGCAAAGCTCTCAGGCCCTTGGGAAGGATTTAGTTGCAGTTTGGTCAAAGACTCAGATAAAACCATGTCTTCCATGAAGTTCTTGCCTCATCTTAAAACTTTCACTGTTTGAAACCTCAATGAAATTTCATCATATACCAAACCTCATCTCCCAAAAGTTAGCCTGGGATATGTGGTTTCCAGTCATTGCTGATGTACTACACAGCAATTTATGAAGCTTCTGTCCTGGATGAGTCCCTATACTAAATGAGGTTGTCCCTAAGGCAGACAAGTAGAGGGATATCTTTTCCTAGGAATCCTTGGACCTGGATGCTCTTTCCTGCTCTCCCCACGTAAGCCTCTGGTTTTCCATCCTTCATTTCCAGAATCTGCCTTTTCTGGCTTTGCACTCTCTCCTGTCCTTAATGACCAGTGGATCCAGCCGTCAGGCACTAGGGAGGAGTGCAGCCTGTCTTCTACTTTTACATGTGTGTGACATACAGGGAGAGTTTCCAACCTCTACCCTCTGAGTTCTTCCGAAGCAGAAGGAAGTTGTGGTGTGATATTAGCTATAGATATTAGATATCAATATATCTAAGTATAGATATAGATATTAGATATAGATATTAGATATAACAAAGCCTGCATTTACTGAACTTGTGCAAGTTTCATCTTCAAAATAACAAGCCAAATCCAGATAAATTCTGCCAGACTTTGTGTTTCCTGAGGCAGTCCATTTTCAGTCTCCAAGTGGCTTTGATAAGACATCAGCAAAGTAATGACCAGCTCTTGCTAGAAGTTTTTTGGAAATAGTAGCAACCTGTAGCAGAGCAGAAATCAGACTCTTGCATGCTTTGATAGAAAGTCTTTGCAGGCCTGCTTTGGTTGTGGGGTGTTGTCCTGAAGCTTTAGTACATTGCTCTAACCTCTTCTAGTTCTCCTGTCACTGAAGGGCTGAGCTGCTTTGGGAAGTAGTGGGGGCAAAAGAAACTGAAAACAATAAAACGTCGGAAAATAGTGTCCTGGTGTCTGTCTGTATACCTCCTTTTGTATGACCTGAGTCAGTGAGTTTTTATATTTGCATTTGCTGGAACTAGTACATGGTCGGAAGGGAGAACGAGTCCTCGTTCTGCATATGGCACCATTAAGTAATTACTGGTGCTCATTGTAGCAGTGTCTAGAGTCAGGTGAGCAGGCGGTGCTGAGGTACAGATCCAGGGCACAATTACAGCCCAACCAGGTCAACAGTAAGCAATTCAAGACAGGGCAGTAAGAAGAGAAAAACTGTATTTACCCTACAGTAGTCTCTGATTCTTTGAAGTTAGGCAGAGAAATAATGGTGGGGCATGTGAAACAGTGAGAGAAATGAAGGAGGGTTGATGTATGGAGGAGGGAGCCCAGGCTGACAAGAAGGAAGTCAGCTTTTGACTAAATTGTGATTAGTGTGCACTGATCTGAATCTCAAAACCCAGCTGTTCTTTATACAGTCTTATCTCTTTTAGGCATCTTCAGTAACCGGCTTTTGTGTTCTGCATTTTGGGACTGTATTTGTTGAAGGGGCTTCCTACTAGGGAAGAAGAACTTGTTGTACAAGCCTTACTGGTACATGAGAGGTACACACATAGGTCGATATCATGTAAATGTAAAGAGTTCTTGTTTCTACATTCGATTCATATTTAAGTAGATTCTCTGTTACATAAAATAGGTCATGAACCCAGGACTCTGCTGAAATGTCTTTCAGTGTGCACTCTTTTGAGTCGCCTAGCTGCACTTGGCTGTACTAGTCCATTTGGAAAAATACTGGGCAAAGGAAATGGTTGGAAAATTATTTCACAGTAAGGAACAGACGTGCTGATTCTTAGAAGTGCCACTTAGAAGTTAATTGAAAACCTTGGAAGGTTTCTTTTTGGGTCTTTCCTCACCTCTTCACATAATTGCAACACTACTTTAAAAAGTTTTCAGGTTGGTTTAAGGGCACCTAAGATGGGATCCTGTGCTTGATGTAAACTTGTTGTTTGTAAGCAGCAAGCCGTGGAGGTCAAGTGCCCTTCTCCCCAGGAACTGTGCGCTATCCAGGGTGATGTGCACTTTTGTAATGTTCCAAGTTGTTACCAGACTGAAAATATGTGCTGTTTCTTCAGGCACTCTGCTTAAAATCTTCAAATCTAATTTGTTGACTCTAGTTCCCTTCATGTTCCTTTCACAATGTTCTGTTAGTTACAAACTTTCTGAGCAGCTGCCCACTGCCTTTGCCCCGAGACAACTGGAAACATGGGCTAAAGGTTGTAGATGGTCTGATCAGGAAGTTCACATTAGTGTCAAATGCAGTTGCATTGCTTCTCCAACAGTTGGTGGAAGTTTTGTCTGATGAGTGGAGGAAAACATTTAGGGAAACGCTTGTATAAAACATATGGGAAAAATGGATGCAGCTGTATTCCTTCAAATCTGATGGTGACCAAAATAGCAGGATAAATGACATTAACATTTAGTTGATACTTTGCTAGTTGACAGAAAACATAAAATAAATTTGCTTTTAGAGATTTTATTTACTGTTTGAAAACGATTATGTAAGTGCTGTTGCCCTATTCTGTCAACAAAATGTTCCTTAAAAACCAGTTGCTATATTCTTGTATTTTGTAAAAAAAGTTTTAACCATACATAGCTCAGTTAAGAATTTAGTAGGATACTCAAATACAAAATGCTTCAAAATAGGCAACTTCGATCAAGGAAGTATTTCTAAAAAGGAGTGGAAAAGGCATTTATTTGCCAAGTTCAGACTTCTGTTTCTACTGCAGCTTTTGATGATATTCCTGACTTTTAAATAGGCTGCAGTCTTTCCCATGCCCTAGGTGCTTGGGATTGAACATGTTTTTAGCTACTGTTAACTGACAATTGTTAGCTAGTAACTCTCAATGTGAGGCTGATTGCTTTAAGACTGGCTTGGACACCTCTGTGCCAAATGTTCCTTAGCACTGTACTTTTAGAAAGAAGTTTTGCGTAGTGACTTGTTTGTGGTTGTTCTCTCTTTTTTAATAGCCACATAAATGTCAACCAGCTGGCACGCAAGGCAGCGTATCAGGGTTGTAGGATAACTGTGTCCAGTACCTTTCTGTCGTTCTTGTATCCACGTGCCTTCTTAACTTAAACTCTCTCTTGGCCAGTATTCTTGTGATTCCTCTATACTCAGCCCTGGATTTGTGCCATCTATCCCATACATGCCGGTCACTTATTACCAGGCAGGCCTGTCAGTGCCTGAGGATGTCGTGCCCCTCTCTTGGGAAACTTGTGGCCGGTAAAGACTTTCTCAAAACAAAGGATCATTTGTTGATATGTAGAGCAACAATTCAGAGACAAGAATATTAAGCCAAAAATCTAAATGTGTGTTTTGTTTTATGTGAATGTCTGATTATGAGGCAGAGCAAGCAGTTGTGGGTTGTTTTTTTTCATCAGTGAGTACCCATGCAGAGAGTTAGTCTGTTTTTAGGACTTCATAAATAGTGCTGTCGTTACCCACACACATTCTTCTCCCTTCCACCCCTGCCCTCCCCTGCCCTGCCCTCCCCTCCTGGAAGGTTGTATAGACAAGGGGAAAAAGGATATTTGGTCATTTGAGGCTTCTGGTAGCTGGTTACAGAGTCTCTGTAAAATGCTGCATGCATAACCCAGGTATCTTATGTGTTTGGAGCAGGTTCAGACCTATTATACGTGTAGTGCCCAGTGAGATAGATTGTTCTGGGTGCACTGCAGTTACATTTCATGTGTTTTCAAAAGTTTGTTGATTTAACAACATGTGTGGTGCCCTCCTTGGCTGTGCCCATGTTACCATCCAGAAATGTAGGGCCCCTGTCCTGTGGCTTCTGTTACTGAGTTTCTCCCTGCGAACCAGCTCCCCAGCTTGCCTCCAGCTGATTTCTTCTTCCCTCTGCCCCTCAGAGCACCCTGTGATAAAGGTTCACAGACGTTAGGAGAATTTGTCCAGTTGCTATTTCATGTGAAACTGGGCAAAGTCCTCCCGTCCTAACATATTTGCTGTACAAGCTTATATGGGGGTTATCTTTCTTTCCTGTTCGGGTCAGCTTAGGCGTGGTCAGACAATTAATTTTGGTTGCTTGTACAAGACCATTTCCCTCAGCCAGGGCAATGTGCTGCCAGAAACAACCTGAAGTCTCAAGTGACCCCAGTTTAAAACATTCCCTCCCGGCAATGTCTTCATTGTATTTCAACAAAATAATTAGTGCAGGACAGCTATTAAGAAAGTGTCTGCCTGTGTGTGTAATGCTGCATTATTTTTCTATTATTCTATATTCTGTGAATTTATTGTAGAAGATGTAGCCCTTGCATGTGGAAGAAAGAATATAGATGATATTGCAGTATGAATTCAGGGATGTGGGATTTTGCTTACTTATTCTTACAGAGCAGAGAATCAGCCTCTTAGAAACAATAAAAGGAGCCCAGGGAGGCCTCTCGTTTGCCGTAATTGAACCTGCCTTTCTGGATCCTGGTTATTGCAAGCTCTACACTTCAGCTGCTGGCTGTGGACATACAAACACCTAACCTTAGCAAAATGACTCCCAGTAGGCTTAAGTTTAAATCTAGACAGATGATCCTCAGGAGTCCTCTTTCTTTCCATAGCCCAGTGCCTGAGTTCTGCCCTGCCAGTCTTTGCTGGTTCAAATCCTACTGCAGATACTGACTGGTTTCTCTGTGAACCCCAGGCATAAGCTCACCAAAATGATTTCCCCTGGACTCATCCCATTGTTATTTGTTTTAGCCATTGTGCAGTGATCCTTGACATCTCCAGACCTACGCTTTGCCAAGTAATTCCTTCTTTGTGCAGCTCTAAAGCATTGGCCTCTGGCCTTTGTTGGCTACAATCCAAGCTTGGTTTAGCCTCAGCCCTATTAGCTTCAGAGGAGTGTGATGGGACATGTAAATTTCTTACAAGTCACATTACACATTAAGTTATAAATGATAATTTGTTACCCTTATTAAATTTATCTTTACATTTACAAAAATAATAAATTATTTTTGCGGTAGTCTTTCCCAAGAGGAGACTTCTCAGGAAGATGACAAATGCACCCTGATAAAGAGAAAGCATCCTTTCTGCTGTTGTTAGTAATATAGGCAAGTCAGCAAATGAACCAGAATTTTTTTGGTAGCATTTTAGTTTACAGGCTTCAGTGATTATTGTTGCATCTTAATCGGTACTGGAAATATGTTCCAGTTCTGCCAGAGTTTTCATTTTCTGCCTTGTTTTGCTGCCTTGGAATGCCTGCTGAGTGTCCAGGGGGCAGTTGTCACACTGGTGAAAAACAAGGGGACATGTATAGATTTGTAACTTTACTGACAAAATGAGAGGGCGTTTGAATGCTGTAGCTTCATATCCAGTAAAACAGATCTATAAGCTCCTATTTTAATACTATCTTAGTAAAAATGTGCGTGTTAAAAATGTATGTGTGCATTTTTATTTATTTACTTGTACTTTATTTACTTACTTTACATTGGAAAACTCATGTAGATTGGGCTTCAATGGTAGCTTGGAATTCAGCAGTACTGAGTGTTTAAAATGCTGTATAGTAAGGAGACAGGGTGGTCCAACAACAGTAGGTGGCCTTTTTTCTCTCTCAACAGCAAGTGGTTGATGTAAAATTATGATTGTTTACAAACAGTGGATTTAAGGCTAAGTTCCAATATTGTGGTTAACTTAAAAAAAAAAAAAGACACAGTTGTATTTGAACAGAAAGTGCTAGAATTGGTTTCAAGCCTGTTTTAACTTCCTCATGAAAATACACTTTTGAGAAGGTAGGTGGGGGAAGGTATTAACATTTCCATGATTTGGACGTCACCATTGCAGACAGCAATTTTACAAAGTCCAGAAGAGTATGTGGGTTTATTCGGATCCCGAGCTGCTCAGTTGCAGAAATCTCCCAGCGACTTTACAGTTGTCCTGCAGGGACCCAAAGCCTCTGTGGCCAGTGGAAAAGTGCCAAGGCGGCAGTGGCAGTAGGAGAGTAAGATGATAGTCCCACAGGCAGCTTGATGCCAGGCCAGCTTGTCCCAAGGGCCTTGAGGGAGCTCTCCAAGCTCTGAAGATATCCAGGATTTAGAAGGATGCAGAAATGCTGTGTTAAACAGGGGCACGTGTACGATGTCCTTGAAGCACGTGTTGGCAGTGGCACTGCAGGTTGCTGGGGCGCATCAGAGCGGGTGTTGGCCCTGGTCACAGGGCAGGGGTGGCTCCTCATGGGCTGAGAGGCTTCTGCTCCCTGCTGCACCTCCGGGTGGTGTCAGTGACCTTTCAGCTTAATTTCAACGGAGAGAAAAAGAAACAGCGCATTACTGCAAGTGACAGCAGAGTAAAACCCACTGCAGGGAACGATATTGATTGCTGGGTAGGAGACAAGCCAGGTCTTTTAGGATTTGTATCAGCAGGAAATCAGTGCTTTTCCCAGTTCCTCTGTTTTAGAAAGCAAAAGCCAATAAAATGGTTTGTGTCAAAAATCTTCTATGTCATCTTCTCAAAAGGGGAAGAATGAAAAATACACTGCTGTCTGAATTTAATCAAAATACCAATAATAATTGCCAAAAATGGCAAGTAATACATGATTCATGTAGGTAATGTTTTTTCATTATTCTTCTCAAGCAGAGGCCTTAATGGGTTTGGGTTTGAGTATAAAAGCAAAAAGAAATAGATCTGATATGAAAATGACAAATCTGGTGTTATCTCCTTAACTTGTAACAATCCAGTGCTGAACCAGAGGATGATCTGTTTTCCTAATGGCCATCATTAAATCAATGATGTAAGTTACTTTCGAGAATAAGGCTACTTGCTTTTGTACTTTTTGCCGAGACAATGTTCTAAAGGAGTTGATAAATCCTATATGATAATATTGTACTTGTCTTTATATATTAGGTAAATATGGCAAGAGTTTCAGTACTGAGGAGCTTGCAACTGTCAAGTTAGGTGCCTGAAAGTAGCACGTCTGTAAAGAAGTCTGCAAAACAATTCCCCAAACTGCAGTTACTAACATAAGGGTTCCTGAACCTCTAGCAGTAATTTCTGTATTAGTTTAGTAATATTTAACTTTATCTCATTGTAACAATTAAGCTACAGATTAAGCTGAGAGTCATCTTGAAGTGCACTAAATGGCATGACATGCTTTTGTCTCATTCCGTTCTTCTTACTTGTCTTTTTTTGTGTAGAAAACATTGAATCCATTCAATCCCTCCGCCCCCACCCCCAAAAGGAAAACCCACAAAAAATCACTTAGTTTTTGACTGCAGTATGGATATATGTAAGATTAAGGGTTGACTTGAAGTCTGACAAAGCATTTTCTAAATTGCTAGTTTGTTCCTTGGTGAAGACTCTGCAAAAATAAGCTTTTTGTTTGTTGTATCTACGGAATCAAGTCAGGCATGAGCCTCAGGTCAGAGTATCAAGCAATTTTCTAGAAACACACCTGAGTCCCTAAAGGTAAAGACAGCAAAAAGCTTCTGGTGAGATGAGCTTCTGGCTTGCATGTCTGCCTGTTCCAGAATATGAAACCAGGTTTTAGTTGCAACTTTTTTCACAGGACACCTACCCAGCATTTCCTGCACACTCACTGTAACCTCACAGCAGTGCAACTCCGGATCACTTGCTCTCAGGGTAACACCAATTCCAGTAAAGCCAAGTGTAACACTTCAGTACTCCTACAGGCATTTTTTCCCCCATGTGTTTGCTGCTGTGTCTGATTTCTGTCAGAAGCTAATAATGAGATGCATTTCACTGTTTTTTCTTCTCTTTTCATATAGACTATTTCTGAGGTCAAATGCAGTTAAAAAAAAAACAATTCAGAAGCTTTAAACTCGGGGAGATGATTCAGCTGGCCTTCCCTTGCTTTGAAGACGTATGTTTGCATTGTGTAAAAGGTTTGTTTGCAGTTGATTGCCCACTGAGTGATAAGGCCACCTCCATCCATGCAGGACAGCCCTTCCAGAACCGCATCTTTACGTGATAGTGGTGAAGCAGGGTCAGACAGCATTCCAGGCAGCATAGCAAGTAAGGTACTGCATTGTTTCATTGCTCTTCACTGAATCAATCATGAGGACTAGGAGTTGCAGGAAGTTTCCAAGGGTGAGTTTTTACCCAGTGGAGCCAGGATATCCATCCATTTTCAGTATTCATTTTAGGGAGAAAGGACTGGAGTGTAAGATGGTAGCATGGATCTCAGCTCCAAGGAGCTGTGAAAAATGTCTTGGGCATTGGCGTGACCCGGCAGTTTGCTCGCTAAAGGAAAGAGAGGAGACCTGTTTAGGTCAAACCACTTCTAGACAGCTGTGAGCTTCGTTAAATTTTATTTTTCTTGACCGAACTCCAAATACACTCTTTTATTAAGGTTAAACTAGTATTGTTTAACCTTAATGCTTGTTTAGTACTGAGAGACTGTGGAGCGACGGGCAGCCTGCAGATGTTCCATTCCCCAGGGTGTGATAATCTGCAGCTGGACAGCTGATCCCCTCCCTATACACCCTCTAGCCACCAAAAGATCAGAAGTTACCTGTGAGTTACCAAGGTCAGCTTTGAAACTAGCTGGCACGGGCTTGGATTTTGGGAGAGCTGGGTCTGGAGGGAGTTGTTAACCAGAGTATTCTTGTGTGGTGTGGGGGTCTACAGCCACCTCAGAACAGTAGCAGAAGAACCCACAGCTAGCCAGACAAACAACTTTTATAGTTCAGCTGCTGTTTATCAGCCTAGGAGGAGCTGCACACCCTTATAGAAAGAGGGAAGAATAATCTAGTAAGACATTCTTTCAGTCTTCTAAGCTTTAGATATGCATCTTTAATCTCAAGATCTCAACTTCTTGCAGCTCCCTAAATTAAACTTTGTACTTCTGCTACCTTGTAACTGCTGAAGGAAATGTTAAATTTGGACAAGCCTCAGTGACATTAAAACCAAAACAACTTGTGATTTAGAGGTGGGTGAGCTGTAGAAATATTAAAGGCAGACAAATGACTCTTTGCGGGGAGTAAGAGTCCTGAGTGATGAACCAAATAGTTCAGGGAACAAATGAAGTCACTGGAGTTCTTGCAAGGCAGTGAGTTAACGTCACTAGCTGTGAGAAAAGCTCAGGTGAAACAACCGAGTCTCACAGCCTCTGAGAAAAAAGATGGTGTGTCTTTGGTGGAGAATACAGTGGGCTAGAAACGGCCTGATTTATAATGACTCACAAACCCCCATAATTACTTGCAGGTCATTTGCCTGTTAAAGCTGAAGATGTGGCTATTAAGAAAGCAGAACGTAAGAAAGATCTGGAAATAGAAAAATAGCATTTCAAGGACAGGTAACGTTGAAAGAAAAGACAATGAATATAGTGTCTGAATGTGGTAAAATGTTCAGTCTTAGCCAGCTGTACAATCCTAAAGACTACAGAAGGAAAGCTTCTGGATGTTGGTCTAAACTCATCTCCTGATGTGGCCAATTGTCAGCCCTCGACTCTACTAAACAACTTGTTTTTGTTGTTATTATAAAGGTATCAGGTGCAATGACATTCCTAAGGGGCTGCTCCTTTTTGACACATACAGCAGGAATTTAGACTGTAGGAAAAATACATTTTATTCTCCTCCCTAGAATTGTGTACCATTTCTAATAATAGAATGAATTTTTTGGAGCCTTACAATCAGATTAAGGTTAAATGAAGGAGAATGCTTTGAAATACTGACCATTTTTTTCTTAACTCGCATCCTAGAATGATACGTTCTTCTATTTAATTTAAATTCTTTCATCACTATAATGAATGGCTTAATTGCTGTGCCTTATCGTTATCATGATGAAGATTTTTGTTGTTTTAGAAATAACAAGTGTATAATAAAGGGATAGAAGGGATTAATAGATACACTTGAAAGGGTATTGACTGCAGTGAGGAACGAGTGGACTCCACAAGGAAATGTTCAGAGCAGCTGGTATGGGGCTGCCTATTCATTGCTGAAACACCAAGTGACTTCATTAAGGCTTCACATATATTAGGTGAAGCTAAAACAAATCAGGTAGCTCAGAGCCCCAAAGAATTATTTGGTTTTATTTGTAAATGTTCCTGGGAAAGAATCATCAAAGGTCATCCTCCAAGATATTAGTTTCACGTCCATGGGCACTGCAGTAACAGGTGTTTCAAGTGTTCCAGCTTGGATAGCTTTTCTTTGGAAAAAACTTAAGGTTTTGGTTTGCCAGTTTTTAGAGTCATCTCTTTGTGCTGAACTTGACTCAAAGAAGTTTCCCTGTTGGACTGAAATCAAACTGTTGTAAGTTACAGCTGCCAAGTGCAGGCATATGTGTTTGCAGGATCGGGTTTTTCACATTGTAGTTGTTCTCCTTTTTGCTTCCCCAGGACATTTCTTTTAACTGTAGCAATAAGGGAAAATTTCATTTCTGATAACTTAGAGTGCACAGAGGTTAAATGCCACTCTTTTATGCAAGCAGCTTTTATGGAACTGCTTGCTATTAAGGAGTATGCTTCCATGCTTTAGGTGGTGTTTGTTCTGAGTATCTCTCATGCGCTATTTCTGGGTGAAGGGAAACTGGGTACCTATCGATATTTTCATGTTAAACATCTGTTGCTGTGTTTTCCCTTAGGAGCATTTCATTAGATCTCTGTTTACTTGCATCGATACAGGGTCAAACATACTGTTGTGTTTCCCCAGGGGAACACTCCAGTTATGCAAACTGTACCATAGATCTGTCCCCATGTCCCCCGGCTGTGCTGTGGCTTGCACTCATTAGTACCCAAACGAGCTCTGTGCCAGTCTCAAATCATATTCGCTGATGAAATTGCTCATGTAATTTGTCTTACCAGCTCCCAAATAGAAATAATTTCAATCTGCAGTTGTGTACTGGTTTATAGATGAGATGAGCAGGTGGCTCAGGTTGGTGTGTGCTCCTTAATTTGGAGGAGTTGCACTTTGGAAATACTCGTGTGAGGGCTGGAGTGGAGAAAGGGCTTGCAGCAGGCTGAAGTGATGGGATTCTGCTAAGTCAGAGACATACCTGGGGCCTGAGCAGAGCTTGTGTACTCAGGCCATATGGGAGAGCTTTTAAGTCCATTATTATTTGTTTGCTGTGGCTGTGCAACTTCCTCTTCCCCTTTGTACACAGTTTTTCTGACATGCTGTCACTGCCTCCATCTATCCTGATAGAGAAAGCAAAGGACACTGTATAATGTCCTACCTTCTGTTGTTGAGCTGGTTATTTAAAGAGAGAGAATTTCCCTTGGATGATGTCAGAGAAGAATCTGTATCTTTGTATAGGAACAACTGTTAATATAAACAGGCAAATACCCAGGCAGGGCAGTTGATCATAGTGGAGCAAAAACACTTTGGAAGTGAGGGACTGCTGCCCTTCCTCCCCTCACCCCTTCTTCTGAGGGTCTTAACAAATCACTGAAGGGGATGACCATTCATCGATCAGTCAGGAAGACTCCTTATGGTGAGGCATCTTCTTGCATTTCAGCTTTCAGGTAATTCCTCTCCTTTTCAACAGTTTTTCTGAGCGCAAACAAGTTCTTTTCCTGTGTTGAAAGAGGAGCCTGTTCTTTTTTTTGGTTATGATTTGGCCTGAAGTAAGGAAGTAACCAGTGGGAATTAAACAGTGCTCTTCCATTAGTTTATTTTTTTAGGTCACCAAATGCAACCTTCCTTGCCAGTATTGCATTCTTCTTTCTCCATGCTTCTGTCCAGCATTTCATGAAGTGCAAGTAAGGAAGGAATTACACTCCATTTCTTCTGGAGAAACTTACCAGCTTCAAGCCGAGGCCCCAAGAAAGGAAAGAGCTGTGGTACTTGGGCATCTCTAGGTAACTTAACCTTGTAACTGCTGCTAAGCCTTTCACAGTACAGTATCCCTTGGCTTTTCAGAGTTAATTGCACAGCCCAGAGAGGTGGTGGTATTTGAAAGGTGGAGAGGAAAGGAAGCCTTTAAAGCACTTGAATTAGAGACGTGTAGAAGTGCTGCCTTGCATCATGTTCCCCTGACAGCACCGTCCTCAGTGTTTTCTGCACTTAGCTGCAAGGCTTGTACACCCATAACAGGAACAGCCTGTGAGCAATTTTTCAGTGTTCAGTTTTACATTTAACAGAAGTGTAAAGTTCGGTGGCATGGAATTTCCCTGCTTGGTTGTTAGCTAGCTTGGTAGGGCTCAAAACCCAGCAGCCTGAATTGTAGGCAGAACCTTCTTCCTCCAGGTAGTTATGTTTGGGGGTTCAGAGCTGACCTGGCCCTCCTCTCATCAAAACTACAACAGAACTTATCCTCTTGGGGTCTAGCATATTTTATTTAAATTCAAAATATTTGAAGGAAAATGATCTAACAGAATGTAACGTTGGAAATCTTATATTGCTGTGGAAAAAAAAAAATCATGTGGACCTGCTCAGAGACTTGTTTCTTTTGAAATAATGGATTCCATAAAGTTGCAGACCAAAAGAGGTGGGAGATGCGAGGCATCTGGCAGAGTTTACAGCCCGGGGGGGTCGGCAGGCGCAGCACAGCCTCCTGCAAACAAAGGCCGAGTGTTCTGCTGATGCGATTGCAAAACATATGTTTGCCCAGGACTGTTATGATCTTGGGAATAGGCAGGAGGCCAGATTTCTGCAGCAGCAGCAGCAGCAGGCACTTAGTCACACAAATATCTGCAAAATGTGAACCTCCTGCGATTTCTCGGTTTAAAAGCCGTAATTATTTTGTTGCTTAAAGAGAAGGTAGAAACTCTTGCACAAGGAACTGGGGGGGAAGCCTTGCCCAAAGAGCGTCTCTGCGCCGGGGAGGAGAGCGAAGCGGAGCCGAGGGGGCCGGGTCTCGGGGTACCCCTGCCGGGCCGGGGTCCGCTGCCTCTCACCGCCGTGCCCGGGGTGTTTGCCGGCGGTGCCGGGCAGCGGGAGCGGCCGGGCCGGGGCGGGGCGGGGGGCGGGCCGGGCTCGGTGCCGCCCCGGGCCGGGCCAGCAGGGCGGCAGCGGGGCCGCGGAGCAGCCAGCCCGGGCCGAGCCCCGCCGCGCCGCGCCGGGCAGCCAGCACCAGGTACTCGCGGGTGAGCGTGGGGTGCCCCCACGGCTGGTCCCCGCCGGGCCGCACCTCCCCGGGGGCGGGGGGCTCGCTGCCCGGGCGCATCCCGCGGAGAAATCCCTGCTGGAGGGAGGGGCGGGGGCCCGAGGAGCTGCCCTGCTTGGAGGGCGTCGTTCGCGGGTCGCGGGACTGGCTAGCTGCGGGATAACCAGCTGCAGCCTGCGGTGACTGTGCAGATCCGCTCGTTACCCTGTCCATCGCCCCTGGTCCCAGAAGGGCTGTGTATCGCTCGTGTGTGTGGTGGCAGGGTGTCTCCTCTGGGTTCTCAGGCTCACCCAGGTGGTTTTATGCCTCGGAATTGCCCGGTATTCATTTCGTTCTTGCGTAGACTTGGATTATCCTTTTGAAACAGTAAGGCTGGTCCTTGTAGTGCTGATGGAGGAGAGCTTGCCGTAATTGTAAACAAGTCCAAGTCCAGAGCATTATTTTGGGCAGGAATGAACCTGCTGTTTTAGATCTCTCTTGTAAATTTCTTAGTGTCACCACGTTAAGATTTTTTCTTTTAAAGGAAAATTTTAAATCCTCAAAACCGCTGCAGGTTGCCACAGAACTTGTTTTGAATTTTTCTGATTTGCACTGATCTAGTAACTTTTTGGTACATATGGATACTTACATGGATATATGCTTTGCTTTGACATAATCCAGCAGGACCTTCTATGTAATGCAAACGCTAAGGATCACATTTGAACTTGTTTACTCCTGTGTCACTGATTTATTGGTATTTAAACAGTGTTTACAGCAGGGAAATTGCAGACATTTCATTCCAAATCCCTGGCTCTTTAATGCTTTCTGTTGCATTGTACACATTACAGAAGTGCCAGATAGAAAAGCTGGGCACTAATCAGTGAAACTCAGCCTTAGTTTCATTGAGCTCATATCAAAAGTAAATTGGGTTGTGGACTCGAGGCAGTTGTGTCACAAAACCACTTTAGGAAGAGCTATTACTAAGGAAGAATAGGTAGCACTTGGATACCTTGAGACTACTCCAGTTGGACCTGTTCGTACTGCTCAGACTTAGAAGATGACCAGAGAAGAGATGTTAGAGCTGGAGAGTAGTCTGGGCTTTGCTTTTATTTCTCCTGTTATGAACAAGGTGTGTGACCTTGGGGACGCACTCCCTTGCCTTGATTTCTATCTTGAGTCAAGTCATGTAAACTAAATGGGGATTTTTCAAAGGACTTGGAAACATTCAGAGAAAGTACACTTACTGATACTGAAATTAATGTAGTTTAAGTCTTTAAATTTATATAGGAAATATATTCTGTATGAAATAGAAACAGTTCAGCATTTGCCATGCTCTAATTCCAGTGAAGAGTGGTAGGTCTGTGGAACAAAGTGCTTTGTAACACAGGGGGAGTACTTGTTCTCAGTTCTTTAAATCTGTACAAGTGGAGACATGTCTGGTGCTTCAGCTGAATGACAGTCTGAGATGCCCAGCAAATGGATCCACTGCAAAAGTTTAGAGTATATGAGCATTTTTGGGGTAATTTTTTCCCTGTCATTATAATGTGAATCTAGGTTTGTTTGAGAAAACCACAACGATTGCAGCTACTTCAGGGTTAGGTAAATGAATAAAATAGGAAAAACTGCCAGTTCTGCATAGCCCCACATTTAGAAAAGGTATAAGATTTGTGGGGTGGTGTGTGTGTGTGTGTGTGTAGGAGAAGAAACATATTTAATCACTTCTCTTTGTTTCTTAATCCCTTCCTTTCCAAAAGCTCTCCATCTGATATGAAACTACAGCAGTTTCTGCATTTTGCAGAACTGAAAATACAGCTTTTAGGCTGAGTATGTATCAGCTCGGTGACAACTTGTCCTGTGGGGCCAGTTGTGCCAGTCCTTGTCGTTTAGGTCCTAAACAAGGAAACTGCATTTGTAGACTGTCAGTGTCACCAGCAGTGAGGTTTCGCTGTCAGTGACCTTTAAAGGGGAAGTAGGAACCAGACACAGTGAGCGAAGCAGCAGCAGCGGCGGCCGCAGCAACATGAAGCCTGTCAGGCTGGTAAGTGCCAAAGTCTCTCTTGGAAATGCAGTACAACCTTCTTGGTCCACTTAGATGCTTAGGGGCATTTTATCCTATAAGCTTATAAAGCCCTAAATGGGTATTTTTAATGCCCATGCCTCAAGTCCATTCTGTAGTATACTAAGCTGAATTTTCAGCAGTGGCACGTTGGAGGAATTAATTCTATTAGGAGATTGTGTTGAAGAGTTTTTAACCCACAGCTCATTGTGCCTTTCTGAACCCTAAGCTTGTGTAGGAATGCACTTAGATTACATAAAATGATGACTGGTTTTCTAGGAAAATGTTACCTCAAAAAAAAAAAATCACCTCAAACTCATTTCCCTTCTCTGTTTCCTTACTTCAGCTTGTTTTATATTGTAGTATGGGGTATGATTTTTATATGATTTTGTTTGAATCTAGCAGCTTTTAGTGCTTAATCAGGACACAGATGATTCAGATAAAAATATTAATCCAAATTTAGTGAAGTAAATTGATAATTACAATTTTATTTTGTCTGTGGCTCGTCTATAATAAAATGTTCTCTTTGCCATTTACAGAAGGCCTAAGTAAGTATGTAAATAAGTCTCCCTGGGAGATATAACATTTGATAGTGGTAGTGACTGTACTTGAGGGGAGCAAAATGACTCACTGTGCTAACACCAGGGAAGCAGTCTGAGCATTGTGGATCGCAGCTACTGCTCAGCTCATGAATCCTGAATGACTGAAAATTAGCAGTTTGGTAACAGTCCCCAAACTCATCAGACAAAACTATCGTTGAGTTTTGGGAGAGGTTTTGTGGTAAGAGACAGACCTCTAGCTGCAAGGAACCAGTAGTGAGTCAGGGTTGCTGAAAAAGCATTTAGGAACACTGTGAAAGAAGAACTGCAGCTAAGGTTTGAGAGCTAAGATTCCTGTTCCAGAGGCCTTGCGACTTGGCTTGTAGCTTAGCTCTGCTTCAGGTGAAGAAGCAGAAGGTGCTTTTCTAGGTGAGATTTCTGATACTGCATGTCCGTTTAGACTGTGACTTTTATGTTCTTCACTTACACTTTTAAGAGACTCAGAGCCAAAGCAGATGGTGTTCTATTACTAGCAGAGGTGATGTGTGTTGTACTTTTAAATATTTATAAACCTCTTCTATGCATCTGCTGTTCAATTTTCTGTCTCAAGCTTTTACTTAAATTTGACGGGAATGCTGTTCCTGTCAAGACACTAAAAAAAGTTACCTAAAAAGTGGACTCGATTGACAGTCAGTCGTAAGATACAGAAAAGCTGTCAGTTGTGTGAGCTTATATGTGTTGGAGGCTTTAGAGTGGTCTTCTCTGAGCATGTATGTGCATGCACTACAGATTTTTGGTCTGGTTGTCCTTGGGGAGCTGGATGTGCTAAGTAGGCCAGACTGGTGAAAGAGAATGGTAACTGGGAAGTATATAATTAAGTTTGCAGACTTGTCTCATTAACTTTTCTGTCTCGGTCTGAAGAGCAGTTTCTTGGTGTGAATTTGCGTAAAACATTTCCTGGCTGAGAAGTCTCTGAAAAGGCACTCAGTCTGATGGTTACAGCATTACACTGTGACCGGAGCTCAAGCCACCAGTCTTCTTAGCAGTTTCTGTAACATATGTATCTTTTCTGTTTCTCAGGGTTTGGTTTTTTTTCACTCAGTGGGAGATAACGCACTTGTCCTACCTCATGGGAATCTTGCATTCTCTAAATACACGAGATGGGTTGCTCAGATGATACGGTGGTGATGAGGGAACGATGATGAACTATGTTCACCCGGTTCCTGTTGAACTTAATTCCCATAGAAATAATAATAATAGTGGCTGTAGAGAAATACAATTTACATTATATAAGGGGAAAGAGAAGACTTTTCTGAGATTTCCAGGGTTGTCTCTAGCAACATAGCAATACAGCATTTATGTGGCAGGTGAGCAGTGGAGTGGATTGTCACCAGGCAAGGCCTACTTCCCTCCATTAGCTTGAGTTTCTGGGTGTTGGAAATGAAATCTGTTCCACCCTTGGTCCTCAGCTTTGCAGCCACCTGAGTTTTATGGTCTGGCTTTGAAGATGGAGTGCCTGTGATGCAGCAGCAGCATCATTATTATTTACTATTATTGTTATTATTATTTATTTGCACCTAAAGCCTCAGTTGTGGTTGGCTTTCTGCTGAGCTTGGAGCTGTGTTCAGCTGCAGATTTTCTAGACTGAATGAAAGTGGTGTGGTGAGGTTGACGAACAGGAGGAAAGGAGCTGGGAGAAGTTTGATGCAGAGAACGCTTCACTAAGTAGGTCACTTTGGTGTGCAACTCAGTGGTCTGGAATCGCGTGAAAGTTGCTTATACTTTTGTAATAACCAAAATAATTATAGTTTTTTCCCAACCGCTGCTTGTCCTGGCCATGACTGCTTTACCAAATGCTTGTTGGTACTCCAGGTGAGGTGGTGCTTTAGGAGGAAGGTGCAGGAGAGAGATGTGGTGTTCCTGGTCGAGATGCAGGTGTCTTGCCTATGAAAGGGAAGGAGAGTGGTGCTCCTTGAGTGAAGTGTATTTGGAAGATGGAGGCTTAGTGAAGGGTATTGTGGAGCATAGAAATACGTTAAAAATGAAGGGAAGATTCACTAGGACTGTTTTGAGAATTATTACTGTGTTATCTATACAGTATTTGAAATGTTGATATACTGGGAGCACCCCAAGATGCCTGCTATTTCAGAAGTACTAGGAGAACTTTATTAAATGATGCTTCCAAAAAAAAGGGGAAGGCGGTGTAAAAGGTTTGCCATAACTTTTAACTGAAGAAAAAAAGTTTTCAGAAGACTTTTATTTTACACAGGGCTAATGACTGCGTTAAGCTTGCACCTCATGACAGGCTGCTTCTGTCCTCAGGACCCGCTGGGAGAAACCCCCCTTTTGCAGATGGGAAACAGGGTCACCTTCACAAACTCTTTGCAACTTGTCTGTCAGAATAGAGATTTGAACCCAGGCTTCTCAAGGGCTGGGTTGGTGCCATGATATCAGGGGGATGCTCCCTCTCCTCAGTGAAAACAAAGCAACTTATTTAATCCTTAAAAAACCTAAGTCACTTTGTAGAGAGTGTTTGGTGAGTTAAGTAATGTGTAACCTGTTACGAGCAGTGTAATCGTAAGTTTGACCTCTGCTTTAAAAAACTGAAGTGTGTTGATAGTGATGTATTTTATATTGTCAGGCAAAATATATTAGCAGCCTGCTCATCTCAGGTTCTTAAATTTTGGGGGCTTTTTCTTCCTCTTACTGTTCTGGGAGAGGGAAAGACTGCAACACAGTTGTTCAAGAACTAAACTTCAAGGTATTTTTCTTGGAGTGCTTGATTTGGCAGACACCTGCAGACGTCTGCTAAATGAAATGCTGCTTACAGGCTGCTAATTTAAATGATGCTTACAAACTTCTTTTGCTTTCTGTCATTTGGATGTAAGACGTTTCTCTAATTGGCTTGTGTAGTTGTAGCTGAAATAAGCTCTGCTAGAGCTTTGAGGAGAGGTGGCAATAAATTCCATCCTACAAGTGACATTACTTGGCTGACAGGGAAAATTTGCTTGGGAATGTTGGTACCCTCAGCAGAAAAAAGCTGTATTGCAGAGAAAAAGTGAAAAGACTACTAGTAGAGAGCTGCCCTTTGATCTTACTTCATCCAAATAAGACTTGAGAAATGAAGGCATCTGACTTAGGATTTAAGGAGACTGTCAGAGCTGAAGAGTTTAATGGTTGCCACTTAGACCTGCACTGATTTTTTCCTGGCTCTGAAGCTGGTTTTTAATCTTAGGGGAAAGTTCAGGGAACGGTAACTGATTAATAAAATTGCTTTCGTACAGTGAACTCATGCAAATAGAAACCTCAGCTAAAGAAAGAAAGAGTGCAGAAGTGAGTGCAACCAGTATCTCATGTTTATAACAGCCTTTATCTGTGTGGGGAAAATGTAGCAAAGCTAAAAACTGCAGGAAGTTTTGGGGGGCTTCATCAGCCTAAACCAGCTGAAGATGCCCTTCTCTCTGTGTGGCCTGAACTGGCTCAGTACACAGTATTTATTCATCAAAATCCAGTTGAGAACCTGGATGGAGTTGGTATCATCACAAAATGGATGGTTTGGGCTATGGAATGGAGGCAATGGATATGTTCTAAAAGACGACTGGGGAAGAGGGAACAAATAAGGAGCCCAAACCATTAGTTTATATATAGCCTAGTGTTCAGCACTCAGCTCCATCCTTTGCATTAATCCCAGGCCTCCCTCCATCTGTAAGAGTGCCATGTTGTCAGCTGCCCTGCAGGGAGCTGGTCTGGGAGGCAGGGCACCCATCTTTCCTGGGGAAGCCAAGCTGCTTGATGGGGAGTAACTCCTCAGGAGAGCTGGTTTGCAGCAAGAGCCACAGGCATTGCGGAGGGAGCGTCTGCAGCGATGGCGATGGGCGTGTGTGAATGTGTGAGGGGAGGCCGTATCCTGCTTTGGTACATGCCCCCTGGACCCTGCTGTGCCTTCCCTGAGGGCTGCCCTGTTCCAAACACTGAGACTGCCCTTGAATTCCCATCCTTCCAAAGGGAATGGTGTAACAGCCAGGGCACAAATGCATCCAAGTCTTTTAGACATTTGCTCCTTGGCTGCACAAAGGGCCCAGAGTGCTGTAGGCCAGTCAAAAAGCTTCATGTAGCTGAGGGAGAGGACAAGGAATGAACTGCCTCCCCCTTACCTGCAAGGTAACATGTCCCCAGAAGTGTGTGCAAGGACGTGGCTGCTGCTGTTCCGATTGAGCAAAATCCCCTCCCTCCTTCCTTCCAAATGTGAATAGCTTTTTATCCTGCCTTGAAAAGAAAGCAGATGCAAATGTAGATCAGGTACTTTCAGCAGTTTAAGTGCTCTTTGAGGTTGGGAAAAAGAAATCTGATTAGGGTTACAGCTGTTTCATTTCCTGACAGATGCACAGAGTGTTGTGTGCTGGCGTAGTGCGGATGTGCACACACACAGCAGCCTCGTTTTGTATCAGTGGCATAACCACACAGCAGCCGGCATGTTCTGAACTCCTTGTCCTGGACACCCTGCCAAAATATGCTTTATGCAGAATTTTCTGTGAACCAGGCTGTAGTGTGTTTGTGTGTGTGCATATAAATTTGTGTGTGTTTTCTTCACTTGACAGGGCCTTTGTTGTTGAACTTTTTGTTGCTGGAGTGGGGCAGGGGGCTGTAAACAAGCACAGCTAATTATAAAGCACTTGTGTAAAAAAATGATTTGCATTTGTACAAACAGTACTAGTAAAAGTGCCTGTGTAAGAGTACCACAAGTACCCAAATAAGCCCAGCTCTGAATGGAGAACTCTCTTCTGTCTTGCAACCACAGCTAAAAAGCTGTTTATAACTAAATGCTGAGGTGGTGTCATTTTTCTCTTCTAGGAACTTGGAATAAGAATTCCTAGACCACTGGGACACGGACCAAGCAGATTCATCCCTGAGAAGGAGGTGTGGTAGTATTTTCAAGTACATAGTGAACTTTATGCTTTTAAGGAACATCCTTTTAGTAGTAGCACACATTTGCTTTCAGGACAGCTGCTGAGCTGCAAAACATTTTCAGTAGTGATCACATTCAGTCCTGGGGAGACTTTGGCCTCAGTTCTAGAACAGTAAGAGCCTTGGGGAGCTTTGGAATAGTTATGACCCCTCCCATACTGCTATCTAGCATGAGAGAAACCCAATACTGTTTCCTTGTGAACATCCAGATGTAATTTCCTACTGGTCCACAAGGTACCTGCCCCCCTGCTCTGGGACTGCTTTTTCTCGAGCTGCTGCTGCCATTCTGTAGAATCTGAGACACTTCAGAGTGTTGTGGCTGAGCATTTCTGGTGCTTCTCTCCTGATTGTCTGGTAAGAGAATTTGGAGCAGAGGAAAAGTTAGTATTATGCCTGTGGTTTTCTAGGAATTTTAGAGCCTTAAGTTTCAATTTTCTTTTATCATTTTAGCTACCTTTTTACCTCTTTCTCTCTTTTCTCCATAGTAAAAGTGATTATTCAGTTAGATTTTAGTTATAATAAACTGGGAGAGTTAGATCAAGCTTGGGTGTTCAAGAAAGTGAATGTGAGACAGGTAAAAGTGAGGAGTCAGTGTTGTACTAGATAAAGACCAAAGCCAAAAATCTTCTTTTGCTGTTACAACCATTTGTGATCTCCTAAACGAGAAGTATTAAAAGGATTTTATGTGCCTGATGTGCACTAATGCCATTAATAGATTTATAATATAATTCCTTTCACTTGGAGCCTCTGAGCGCTGTGGTAATAACATTTATTTACTGCTTTATTGGTGGTACTTGGACAATATTGCTCACTGCTCTTTCTTTTCAATCAGACAATTCAAGTGGGAAACGAAGACGCCACGATGCACACGCTGTTTGCAGATTCTTTTGCCACGCTGGGCCGACTGGACAATGTTACCTTGGTGATGGTTTTCCACCCGCAGTACCTTGAAAGCTTTCTAAAAACTCAGCACTATCTGCTGCAAATGGACGGTCCGCTCCCGCTTCATTACCGACACTACATCGGGATAATGGTATGCAGCGAGCAGGAACAGCCACTTTGGCAGCAGCCTCTGGTCTTGTTTAATAGCACTTATTACTGTGTTTTGCAGTTTCTAGTTGGAAAGGCATTTCATCAGGAGCTAAGGGGGAAAAGCAGAGTAGCTTTGTTTGTGTCTGGTTCACAGATCGTTTCATAAGATCAGCACTTAACATCCATAGTTTCGGGAGGACTGTGAGAAAAAGGGGAAAAAATCTGTTATAAAAATTAGACAGTTGTTCGTTATTGGTGTCCTTAGTATTTCAGAAACTGTTTCTCAAGAAAGCTTGTTTCTCTGTGTGTGTGTGTGTCTCGTCAAATACACCTCCCTCCCTCTGTCCCATCACCTGTTTCTGAGTATCTAAATTCTAAGCAAGTTTTCTGCCAGAAGTGGTTATTTCATCGTTTCCGATCTGCCCATTCAATGATCTTTGCCTGCTGAAGTTGAATTAAAGTTTTGGGCTGCATCTTAATTCGATGCAGAAAGTATTAGTGTTTGAATAGTGATAATGGGTCTGTCTTGGCTGAAGAGCTGCCTGTAGTCTCTCTTGCTGTATGTGCTCTAAAATCTGCTTTTGCTGGTAAAAATTCACCTAGAGACAGCTTCTGTCCCTTGGGGAGTACGATACAGCATGGATTACTTGCTTCAGGACATATAATAAATCCATGCCTGTACTTCCCCCTGGGTATAGGCATGTTCCACCTGTAGCCAGCATAGGTATAGTGTATATGAATGAGGGATATTTATGTTGTGAGAATAATAATCAAAACAAGCTGATGTGTTAATCTCAGAAATTTATTTTTTTACTTCAGCCTTTGATCACTGCAAGTGTTATTCTTGAATATTTTGAGGAAATGATGACTATGCTACTTGTCATAAAGCACTTTCTGTAATTGTTTTCTGTATCACATTGTGTTTTCCTTTCTAGGCTGCAGCACGGCATCAGTGCTCTTACCTTGTTAATCTCCATGTGAATGACTTCCTTCATGTCGGTGGAGACCCCAAATGGTTGAATGGTCTGGAAAATGCACCTCAAAAACTGCAAAACTTAGGAGAACTGAACAAAATATTGGCTCACCGACCCTGGCTTATCACCAAGGAACATATTGAGGTAGGTCTTTCCTGGAGTAATGTGAATGTACCCTTTTTTCCAGTAATGCAATCACAGATTCCTAGGATTTAAGAGCCAGACTGGGTTAAAGATGTTCTCTATTAGTGACTTTGATTTCAGCGCTACATCACTGTGATACAGCGTGATACAGTATCACTTGTGCCCTTGTAAAACTAACGTGATCATAACTGCTCTTAAATGACTAAAATTTAACTTACAACACGCTTGTAATTTGACATTTCAGAGTGTCATGCACCTCCTTAAGTTGTGTGCTTTCAGTAGCCAGAACCCCTGGGTGTCTGAGGTGCTGCCAGAGGTTAGGCAGAACATCAGCCACCACATTTTTGCCTGAATTGCTGCTGGTTCAAGTGCTGAGCTTTCAGGCTGGGCTGGAGGGAGTGGGATGGCAGAGCTGCCCCGGGGAGCACAGGTGGTAGAAGCCACTTCAGCACCAGCAAGCCACCAAGGGGTTGCTCCTCTGAGGGCACCCCGGGCCAAGCCCTGGCTACTGGAGCACCTCCTCTGCTCTCTCTGTGCCCTGAGCGAGGAGGACGTGGGTGCTGGGACTTTCTCGGTGCTGCCTTGCCAGGCAGAGAGCCCGTGGCAGGTCCTGCTGGGAGGCAGGACGCTGGGCTGTGGGGGAGGGCTCATGCTCTGCCAGATGGCCCCAAACCTCCCACACTTTCCTGCCTGAAAGGGAAGTTGGGTGTTTGAAGTTTCTTCTCAAATCTAGAGCATTCCACCCCCAGGGACAGGATGGAGGGAGCCCAGCCCTGATGCCAGGTTTTTACAGAGTTGATCTGCAAGTTTTGGAGTTGATCTGCAAG
Organism: Pseudotriccus pelzelni; assembly: GCA_035584735.1. Taxonomy (NCBI): domain Eukaryota; kingdom Metazoa; phylum Chordata; class Aves; order Passeriformes; family Tyrannidae; genus Pseudotriccus; species Pseudotriccus pelzelni. The sequence goes on from JAWMRA010000113.1 coordinate 70,409,878, forward strand.
GAGTTGCCAGGGTTTTCTGGTGCTGCAAAGAGCATTTGAAGAAACATGCAACTGTTGTGGTTGCATCTTCATTTGAGGTGTGAAATTTCAATGGAAGTCAGTCTGGCCTCGATACAAACCACACGGTACAAAAGGGAAACCCAAACCGATTCAGTCGCTGAGGACCAGAGAAGGGAGAGAAGTCATCTCCGTGGCTTAACCCTGGCAGGTCACCTGGTAACAGGATACTGAGTGCACTTATGGCAGCAGAGAGTTAGGAAGCAAGATTGGACGTTGGGAAAATAATTATGCCTGGTAAAGAAGTGTGTTGATCAGTTGCATTAAGGTGGGGGTCTTATGAATGACTTTAATACTTTTATCTTACATTATTTTTTAAGCAACTTCTGAAGACTGAAGAGAACAGCTGGTCCCTGGCAGAGCTGATCCATGCAGTTGTCCTTCTTACGCACTATCACTCCCTTGCTTCCTTCACGTTTGGTTGTGGGATCAGCCCAGAGATCGACTGTGAAGGGGGTCACACTTTCAGGCCCCCTTCTGTCAGTAACTACTGCATATGTGATATTACTAATGGTTACCACGGGGGGGAGGAAATCCATGCCAGCCCAACTGGAAATATTCCAGTAAGTATCTGTCTGAACAAACAATCTCTTATCTACATTAGTAGTTTCTTTGTAAGCTTCATACGTGGCGGGTGCCCCTCTCTTTTCATTCATTAGCAGTGGGACTAAACCAGCTGGAAAAGTGTATTTAGGAGGAGCTGAAATGACAGTGGTAAGCTGGGGGGAAACTACCAAAGGGAGAGAGAAAGAATCTCTATTGTCTTATTTTTTGGATCTCCTGTCATTCTCATAAAGGCAAACTGAGATGATTCCAGGTCTCAACCAGTTCATGGTATGTGTCCTGAGCAGCAGTGGCCAGGAATGCTTTTTTCATGCATGCAGTGGAAAGTTGGCTCTTCCTTTGATTCCAGACTGTGGCTTTGTTGCCTTGAGGTGCTCATGATGCATCACACAACAGATCATTTCAACAGATCATTCACAGTTTTCTGACTGTCTTTAAAACTGCATTTCCTGCCTGCAGCAGTTATGCTGATCTGTACTTGCCTCCACTTAGTGAAAAGCGTGATGTGAACTGCACTTTGGTTTAAGAACAGCCACGAGGGCATTTTCACTGCAGGTTCCTTGCCCGCGAGACTTTACTGCAACGCCGTGGGTTTAAATGGCATTTAAGTTTTGTTTGATGGAGCTTGCTGGCTCTCTCTCTGAAGGAGCAAACTGCGAAGGCAGAGAGGAGAGGGGCAGAACTGTATAAATTAAAGATAACTTTTATTACGCTTTGTGCTGATGGATTTCTGCAAGAACCGAATGCCGAATTAATAATCTTGTGGTGTTAAAACAGCTCCTGTGAAATACGATTATCTTGAGCTTGCTTTCCTTTGAGGCTTCATTAAATCTGCATTTACACTCACTCTTCCTTTTGCCTTCAGTGTTTCTTCTCTGTGACCAGAGAAGGGGAAAAATACAGTTGGGTAGTAAATTGTGGTTACTTCCTCTATCAGAATTTCTGTTACAGCTCCTTGTTTTTCAGTTGTTAATTTAGATTAAGTAAGAGAAACTAATTTTAGTGTGCCAACCACTTGTTCCAAAATGCTGTAGTTTTTAAATTATGCTAAAAATTCCAGGGATTTAACTGAGAGGAGATGATGACTAAATGTGAACCATTGGGTCAGCACAGGTTTCTTTCAAAAAATGCTTTCCTTGAAAAATCCATATTTAAATATGTAAATATCAGTTGCGCTTAAATTTTCTGGCTTGACAATTTCTGCCATCGTTGTCAGTTCTTGTTGCATGAAAATGAAATGTCTTTCTCTTCTTTTTAAGTCTACAGAGTCGGTCTGTGAAGTTGAAGCTCTTATGGAGAAGATGAAGCAGCTACAGGAGTGCAGAGACGAAGAGGAGGCCAGCCAGGAAGAGATGGCTACACGTTTTGAAAGAGAGAAGAGAGAAAGCATGCTCGTGTGTTCTTCAGGTAGAACAGACACACAATGTATATATCTTTATTTAGACCTTCTCAGATTATTTGAAGAAATACCACTGCCAAATGAGGGGGTGGGGGAGGGGAAGTGTTATTAGATGTCTCGAAAACATTACCATTTCTTTGAAAGGATCAAGATTAGGGATGCGTTGTTTTCTTCCAGAACACTTAAAAGCAAAGTGGTGCCAAAATTTGTGGCTTCTCTCAAACACACCATAACAATACCATGTTTAGTAAAAATCTCCAGCAGAAATGGAATCTCTCTTTTCAGAGATTTAAAAGTTTCACAAGAGATTTAAGCATCTCACGAGACACTGTAAAAAGGCCTTAACACACTTTGCTGCTTAAGTGTATGAAATGTTGCTTTCAGGTGACTGAGAGACAATACCGAAACCTCTTACAGGTTTGGGGTTGTCATGGGCTCTTCAACAGAATTTCATCTGGAAGTCTCAGAAGTCTCTTTTTTAAGAAGCTCTCTGTTCCAAAACAGTTTTTTCCCCTGACATTTTTACAGACCCTTTGAGTTAGGAGGAAAGTGTCCCCTAGACTTAGGGGACAGGGTGAAGACTGGTGCACAGAAGGGAGCAAAAGATGTTTGTTAGAAAGAATCTGAGTGTTTTTCATGGAGTTGCCTCTGAACACCATAGCTGCAGTCACACTGAGCTGTACCAGACACTCTTCATACGGGTGGGTAGTCCAGTGAAACTCTGCGTTTGTTTAAAAAGCAGAGAGACTCACATTCTTCTGCAAGATTTCTGCCAGGAGGCTTTCAATTTGTTCTTACCACAATTGTGTGAAATTCTGTTTGATATTAACAGAAGATGAAGAATCTGCAGCAACAAGAGATGTGTCTCGTCACTTTGAGGATACCAGCTATGGTTACAAAGACTTCTCCAGACACGGAATGCACGTGCCCACCTTTCGTGTTCAGGTAACAAGGATGGGGGCTGCTGTTGGGAGGCTTAGTGCACAATCTGTTTGTTGCGCCCAATACCAGACATGGAGATCGCTGTGCTCGTCACTTACTGCCCTGTGCATGAGGCTTAAAGCCAGCAAATGAACAACCCCCACCTCCCCGTGGATTATCTGCTCTGAGATCAATTACATCAAAGCATTGGGTCTTCACAAGTTCATTTCTGACATTCTCCATTCTGCATTTTTACTTGTTCTAAGGACTATTCCTGGGAAGACCATGGCTATTCCTTGGTTAATCGTCTTTATCCAGATGTGGGACAGCTACTTGATGAGAAGTTTCATATTGCTTATAATCTGACTTACAACACAATGGCCATGCACAAAGATGTGGATACCTCAATGCTAAGACGAGCTATTTGGAACTATATTCATTGTATGTTTGGAATAAGGTCAGTTTTACTATTTTTGTTCTAAACACATTAGTTTTTCTTTCTCAGATTGAAGCAGAGCTGTTATTTAAGCAAACTTGTGTATTTTTTAAACATACTTGTGTTTATGGGGAAGGTACAAATGACCCAATAACTTATTTTGCCATAGGAACTTAGAAACAATGCAAGTGAAATAAGTGCTTCTTGAAAATGAAAGTGTTTTTCTTTCGATTCCAAACAGATACGATGATTATGACTACGGTGAAATTAATCAGTTGTTGGACCGCAGCTTTAAAGTTTACATCAAGACTGTGGTTTGCACTCCTGAAAAGACCACAAAAAGAATGTATGATAGCTTCTGGAGGCAGTTTGAACACTCTGAGAAGGTACAGTTTGCGCGGTGCTGAGGGACAAGACGCGGGGCCCCGATCGGTGCCACCCTGACAGCCGCAGCTGCCCAGCTAGCACTTAAGCTTTAGCTGATGTTACTGGGATTCTGCTCACACTCTGTAAATTCAGTAGGAAGTGTAGTATTCCCAGGCTGAGATACTTTCCCATTTCCTACTGCATGTTTGCTAGGTAACAGCTGACATGGACTGTGCAAGCTCTGAGCAGTATGGGGGTGGTTAGACACGTTAATCCTACAGGTTCACCTCAACTGCAGCTGGTACTGCTTGTATCCCAGAGAGGCAGGGAAGTGATGTGAGATCCATCCCTCCCTTGGCTTCGGACTCAGAACAGCTGCTGGCTTGCCCAGGGCCTGTGCAGTCCCCACCTTTAAGCATGGGTGGCCCCAAAGCAGTTCCTATGGTAAAGCCTGAAGCCCTGCTCCTGGGTTATAGTCTGAATTGCACCTCCCAGTCATATTTCTCGCTGTTAACTCTCAGATATTTGTTCCATCAAGTTTACATTCTCCAGTTTTTCTTTGGAAGAATATTCCTTGGCCTCGCTTAAAATCAGTGCTGACACATAAAGATGCCTGAATCATTAGTGTTCAAATCATCAAAGGCTCTAGTTCTTGCTAAACCCCCTAAAACAGGGTCCTATAACTACAGTGATTTAATAGCGTTCAAGTAAAACACTAGCTATGTTTTGGTTAGAGTAACTGATAAACAAGCTTTTCAAGAACACAAATCCTTCTTTACAGCCCAAAACTTTGCGTCTCCGTAGCCATCAAAATCCAAAGATCGTGCATGTACGCGTCACTGAACGCAGTCACCAACCATCCTCAGGGAAATCATGCAAATGAAACCACACACAGCCCTCACATGCTGGAGCAAACTCACAGCCACATGCCCTCAGTGAGAAAATACTTTTCACACCCTCCCCCACGCAGTTTCTGATCTCATCCTCAAAGAAAAACATTAAAGACATTGAGGAGATGAGCTGGGGAACACTCCGGTACCTACTGAACACCTGTGTCTCAGTAAAGACAGCAGTTTTGTGGCACTTTAGGGTCTTTCTTGTGCCTCACCTTGGCTAACCGCGCTGTTCAGGTGATAACTACCTGTGTTTCTGCAGGGGAAAACGGCCTTGTCAGCTCTGCCTTTGCTAACACCCCGCTCTGCTCTTTAATTGATTAACCTCACTAAGCTAAATCTGAGCAAGCCGTGCGTATTCAGCTGCTGCTGAAGAAGGGCTTGTGCGCTTGAAAGCTCGTCTTGTTTTTTCCAGCTAAGCCAGCTGGTCTGCTAAAGGGTGACTGCCTCTTCCTGGGAGTGTGACCCCCTGCTGTGCCATGTCACTTGCTCTGTCCCCAGGGAGCTTCATGGCGAGCACTGACGGTCTGGGTGGCTCACCCAGGCAGCGCTCCCCTGCTGCTGCTGCTGCTGCTGCAAGCACCGGCACTAAAACCACAGCCCTGCGGCCTTCCTTTTGCTGCAGCACGTCACTGTGAGCACACCACTAAAGCCTGACTTCTCTTTCCTGAAGGTCCATGTAAATTTGCTTCTGGTAGAAGCTCGGATGCAAGCCGAACTACTTTATGCTCTGAGAGCTATTACTCGCTATATGACCTGATGTCTCCGGCTGCCTGTCGACGTTGGAATGTTCTGCAGCTGCGGTGTGGCAGAGGAAGATACGAAGCCTCAGGACCAACAGTAGCTATAAGTTAAGATGCCCATTGTGCCATAACTCCTTTAGTTTCAGCTATTTCCGTGTTTGGAATATCGTTGCTGCCGCTCGGCAGCGAATGCTTGGCAGTTGAAAAGACAGGGTTGTGCGGAAGTGCTGCCTGCTCATGGTATTTTGGCTTTAGACAGTACGGGACATTCTATGAACTTGTGGCAATATAGCAAACTATAGATATATAGATCGTGTGTTAAGGCAAATACTGCGGGAGTTGGAGCGCGAAAAGAAGTGGGACTTGATGACATTTGCTTTCCCTACAAGAATAATTTTAGAAAATCTTGATGCTGCTATTTGTGCAGGTGGAGTGAACAGACACAGGCTGTTCCAGTTAAGCTAGAAGTGAAAGTGAGCACTGCTATTGTCTGAGCCTTTACTGTGTGTGGTTTCAAAAAAGCCTTGTTATTTAGATTCCCTTTTTAATCAGAACTAAACCTCTTCTGTCCACACTGATGATCTGAAAGATAGCAGTCAATTTTCTCAACTAGTTTAGCCTTAAAATGCTACAGGACGTTTGTTCAGCATTATTTCGTGAGCTCCAAAGTGCAATGGTCTTCCTATGGAAAAAAGGGGATTGGAGTCCTCAGAGTTTTGTAGAGATCTACCTACACAAAGTGTCGAGTAGCTTCTTGTCCTCTTTCTCACAAATGAACCAGGAAGGAGCTAGGACAAGGTGTGGGAATGTTGTTCTAGACTGCCAAACAGTCCTACTGTATTACATGCCCAACGCTGGTCTTACTGATTTTTGCAGTTGCTTAAATAACTAGGCTAAAAACCATCTATTTTTAGTAAATCAAAACATGATTAAAATGCTGACTTTTAATATACAGTGGTTTTGGAGAACACATGAATACTTTTGTATGAGTGTGAATTGCTTTTTAAATTTGTCAGTATTACTGGTATTTTTGAAATAAAGGTAACAACTTTTTCTCTTGGTGTTTCTGTGTGGTTTAACTTTAAGCTTCTATTCTTACTGGTCCAAAGACCACTTCAAAAATGTTTGAAACAGTAACTGTGCATACTTAAAATGATAAGCCATGAATTTTTCAACTGAGTCTAAAATGACGGGAGAAAATTAAGTTTAAAAAAAAAAATCTAGATCTTCATTAATAGTGTATTAGGAACACCTTTCCTATACTCCTGATGTTTTCATCCTTCCCGTGGTCCTTCACCCTCTGTTCAGGAATACTCTGTCACGTAAGGTTTTCTTTCCTCACAGGCAACGGACATGGTGTGATCAGAGATCCCAATGTATGTTAATGCAATCACTTATTTTCAATAACTAGCTCTAAATATAGTTTTAAGAGTTAAACTGCTTTTACAATCCTTCAGTAGTGAACGCAATTCCGGATTAGGCTGCTAATTTTCATTGGCTACTGCCAGAAGGATGGTGAGGTCTGTGCAGTCAGATGGAGACAACCTCCCAGAGAGGGGAGGTTGCTAAAAGGGAGTCACAAACTCTTCTGGACACACTCCTGCAGCTGGTTGTACCAGGGGTTATAGTCCAAGTGTAAAAACTCCTACCTGTTTAGAGGAGGGTAGGAGCCGTGTTTGTAAGGCAGGAAAGCGTGTCTTGAGCTCAAGAAGCGTTTGGAGAACCCTCCCAGGCACGTGGTGTGATTCTTGGGGTGCTCTGTGCAGGGCCAGGAGATGGACTCGATGATGCTGATGGGTCCCTTCCTACTCAGCACATTCTATGATTCCAAAAAATGAATTTTCCCAAGCCCATGAGTAGAATCAATCTGATTTGTGCCCTCTGGCCTGGGTCTCAGCTCAGACTGGTTTCTCTTACTGTAGAATATTCTGGGAACAGTTTTTAGTTTACAGTCCAAGAAGCTAAAAAACCTAAAAAAAATCTAGGGGAGAAAGATTAATAAACCGTCAAAAATTGTGACTAACAGGAAGCATCTGGTGCTTCCTCTTAACTGAAAATACAGGATTTTTAATGTTCCAAAAACACAGAGCAAAACTTTCCTGTCTAAGGGCATATCATACAGCTGAGCTGTGCCTTTCCAGTCTGTGAATGGTGTTTCCGCAGCACCTCAGTCTCCTCCTACTTTTTGGGGTCAAAGGTAGACATGAATTCTTCCAAGAAACCTAACCTGTCCATTTCCATCCAATGCTCCTCAGGCACACGCAAGTGCCCTCTCCCTTTTCCAGCAGTAAGCACAGCAGCGTGTGTGTGTGAGTGGCTGCATACAGTCACAGCTGCCATCAGAGCACGAGCCACAACGCGCAGGCAATCCTGACTACACACCAAGCTACTTACTTTGGAGAAGGGGCCTGAAAGGTCTTGGGGATTTTTCCATTAAAAAATGCAGCGGGGTTTGTGGTCCTAAGTAGAAGACAACCAGCGAGGCTGTTTGTTAAGCACAGTGTGAGCCAGAGACCGCAGGGTGGGTCTTTAAAAACAAGACAATGGTTAAGTCGACAGACGCTTCATCACAGCAGCGGCGGCTGTGGGTGATGCCAGGGCACGAGGGACGGGCCCCAGCCCTGCCCCAGTGACCTCAGGGGCACCGTGCTCCTCAGCTCTCGGCCCTGGCAGTCCCGGGTACCCCCGCAGAGCCCACCCTGTGTGTGCAGCAGCAGCAGTGTCACACCCCCCACCCAGCTGCAGAACTGACAACCGTCCCCAAAGGAATGGGCTCCTGCACACAAGAGACCCGTTTAATTGAGGTTTGTGGCAAAGATACCCAAATGGCAGATGATGCCATAAGAAC
>JAWMRA010000113.1:70418204-70488000 GCA_035584735.1 Pseudotriccus pelzelni
GTCCATGGCTGTGACGTGCAGCAGCTTCTCAGCCGTGGTGCTGGCAGCTCTCCCGAGGGGAGAGCAGGAATGGGCTCCTGGACACCAGAGAGCTGCTGCACTGAGCTCTGTGGCAGAGATACCCAAGTGTTAAACAATGCCATAAGAACACACCTGAAATTCAGCATTCTGGGACTGCTGCTTCTTACCTACAAATTTTTTCTCCGGAGAAAGACCCGGGCTTATCCATGAGGCCGGTTCCACTGCCCCCCACCCTGCCCTGCATGGCCAGGTCTTTGCCTGCTTTGCCATGACGCAAATGCCAAGAACAAATGCTCCCTTCCCCCAGGGAGTATTTACCCACCATCCTTTCTTTAATACTCCCCAAAAGCAAATCCATTCTTTTCTCCAAGAAACAAATGGAGCCATTTATCTTCCCTTCAACTTCAGTTAAAACGAAAATGGCAAAAGAAGGGATGATAACTGATATTTTCAAGCTCAGCAGAGCTGTTGTAAGAGCCAAACCACACCAAACTGCTGAGCAGTTCCTGCCTGTGGATTGCAGCGATGGAGGCTGCCCCACGCTCCTGAAGCGACTCACTGTGGGGCTGAGACAGCTGGGCACAAGAAATAAGGGAGCTGCTGAGACACAAAGAACACAGAACATTTCATTACCTTCACTGAAGTTTCCTCCTCACCATTCCCAAAACCTGGACCATGAAATCTCCCCACACCTGGCCTGTAGAAGCAGGGGCCTAAACTAGGAGAAAGGTCTCCCTACTCTTCTACTATGCTCCACTCCCCAGCCTCCTCGCTTCCTGTCCTCACCTGGAGGCAGAGGCCTGGGCAATACCAAAGCTTCAGCAGTGCCACTGAGGGAGCTCTGAATCGCTGCCTTAGAGCAACAACTTCTTCCAGCCCCGGCAGGGATTGCCAGGCTGGAGGCTCTGCTGCTGCGCACAGCACAGTGTGACGCTGCTGACCCTCAGGAGCAGGAGCCCGGCAGCTCCCGCACAGCCGTTTACTTGTAGCAATCCGAGGTCAGAAAAGAGAGAAATGGGTCAGGTCTGTAAAGCTCCCTGGAGCCAACTGGGCTGTTAATGCCCGAGGCCAGCCATGCGCCTGCTGAGCTAATCCATGGGCTACAAGCAGGGACTTCTACATGATGAAAGGATGAAAACTGAGCAGTAAACAAGCCAGCAGCAGTCAGAAGGAACAGGGAGGAACAGGCCCTTTCTTGTCCCATGGACGGAGACACAGGTTCAGGGGAGACAACTGGCCAACAAGTCCGAGAAGCAGAGGCACACAGGCGGCTCCTTGGAGTGTTGGAAAAACTGAAAGAAGAACACAACAGACCAGCTAAAATCTTCTCTGACATCAGGATACAAGTGTTTTGCCTTAAGATGTGAAGTCCCAATTCAGGAAAGGCCAGCACAGCTTATATCCTGTAAGTGTAAAGGCAGGAGCTGGGATAGCTGGGATGCTGTAGACCCCAAGCCACAGAGTATCAGAAAAAGAAAGGGGGATCTCCAAAGGAAAGGGAAGTGACTTTCCCCCAACCACTGACAGCATTCAGTCTGAAGAGTGAAGCTCGTGGAGGAACACAGCACAATGCCCCAGTGGCATCTGGGTTACTCTGTCACAGAATTTTGTATAAAGTAAAAGCACATCCAAGTCTGTAGGTGAGATGTGGCTCCCGCCACATACTGTTCTTCTGTACTGCACAGCATTTTTGGTACCACAGGGGTCCAAGTGCTCAGTGGTAATTTACCTTATAAAAACTAGAAGTTCAGCAAATACGTTTGCTTCTTTTTGCCAGCCAGGAAACTATGGAATCAACAGACAAATCACACTGAGCAGCCGATTGATCGGTTCAAGTCTATTGTAAAAAGTAATTACACATGCAAAAATTTCATACAAGCTCTTCGAAAGATAGCCATGCTCTTTTACATTCTTCCCCATGGCAATAAAAAGGTATATTAGAAATAAAAAGCTATATAACTTACACCACAAAAAAAAAAAGATAAAAGACTGACTAAAATGGAACAACAGGCGCAGCTGGAAGAAAGGAGTGATGGCTTTGAATTCTGTCAAGAAGTTTTTCTGCCACAGGTTTGAACTCTCTTTCCCAGTGTAGTTTGTGGGAGTCCCTTCCTTCTCTGTCGAGGCTGCAGTCCAACGCTAGGTTTTCATCTGTAATCAAGGAAAATATCGTCATCAGCTCCAAATAAAAATATACCCAACTATGTATTTTATGACTACAGCACATACAGCTTACCAGTTGTGTATGTTGATGGCTTAAAAATAACACTGCACTTCGGATAACCTGAGCATCACTGTCTGAGGGATTTAGATTGAATTGAAAATAAAGGATGTTAAGGTCAGTCAAACAGTGAAAGGGGCATTGCAGGTTCTTTTATTCTTACAGGTGTAGCTAAACTATGTCTCCAAGACCAAGCATTTACTGGGACTGTCGCTCTGCAAAGTACCCAGGATTTAACATTACTCACAGCAACTTTGCTAAGGTAAGGAATCAATTAATCTAACTACAACTGTGTTTTCCCTGTCACAAATTGCTCTGCTAATCTGGTCCATGGAGACGCTTTCAGACTTTATCTACTGTCATACTGGGGGAACTTGGAGCACACTAGTTACTGTATTACAGATGCCCTCCCTTCCTCACAAATGTCAAGAATAAAACAACAGGACACTCTTTAATAAAGACAAGCAATGTTGGGAATTAAGAGAAGTCATCACTCATTATTCCCCCTCTGTTATGCCTGGCATTGGATGTGGCAAAGAGACAAACTCTTACAGAAAAAAGAAATCAGTCTGCAGCCAGAAGCATTCTCCTGAATCCAAGAATCCACAGACACAAGTGATAATGCTGAACAAATGTTTTCATGCAGTTTTAACAGAAGGATATTTGACATTAGGATATTTTACTTTAGAGCATAAATGGGTCAAAAATGAAGGTGGAATCCTGCTCCAAATGAGAGTGCCAAGTGTGACTTACTGTTGGCCTAGACTATGAAAGAGCACCAGATTCACATAAAACGAGTAACTCTGTCAGGGAGCTCACTGCACAGTCACAGCAGGTAAGACAACTTGGGGCTGAGGAGAAACTTCAGTTCCCACACTTTCAGTCAAACTTTGTGTAGAAAAGAGATGCTCAGGCATCCAAAAGCATGCCAAGGTGCCTGTGCAGAGCAGATGGCCCAAGCTGCAACAGCTGTAAAGGAAGACGCAACATTCCTGGTGCATGGAGATGGGCTCTGGTTCATACAAAGCTACGGGCAACTGCCAACAGTACTGATTTCTGTGCCACGACACTGTTTCTAAACCACCCAAATTACATGTGAGGTAGATTACAAAAGGGGTTCTGCATAACAAGATGCCACTTAAAGCCTTTCTGTAATAAAATAAAGAGAAAAAACCCACATTCTTTCAAGACAGATGTCATGTTTCTGCAGGAAGGAAACCTGTAATCAGAGATAAAATCCAGCCTCAGTCATCGGACCTTTGATGATGTCATAGGATAATTTAGGTCGGACAGGACTTCTGCAGCAGAGCCACCATGTATAAGGTTGCTCTGATCCATGTACTGTTGAGTACTGAGCATCTCCAAGGATGGAGATTCCACAGACTTTCCGGGCAGGCTGTTCCAGTGCCTGGCCCCTGCCATGATGAAAATTTCTAATGTTTAACTGGCATTTCGTATTATTGCAACTTGTGCCAGTCTGCTCTTGTCCTATCAATGGCACAGTAACCCAGCATACCTAAAACGACTCAGCAGCAGAGAAGTGAAAGAACCTGAAGTGGAAGACAAGGGATTATGGGCCTTGTTTTCAGGGAGAATTGCTTTGCCTACTCCTGATTTTTCTACCCAAATTAACTATCTTTAACATGGAGCAAGAAACATTTCTCCCTTTTAGTAGACAGCTGTGGCTCCCAGAAGTTGATTGAATGTTTATGGAATCACTGAGGTCAAGAATTCCAGTACTACGAGAACAAGGGTCAGAACCAGTTCAAAGCTGAAGTGTTGAACTGAAACAGTAAATTTCCTAAAACAGAACGGGAGTAACACTGTGGACCAGCAAGGATCAGTGTTCCACACGCAAGCTGTACATCCTCAGATAATAAAATTTTCCCACGACTCTCCTCAAAAACTAGGAAAATTGAGTACTGGCCAAACAGCACATGAACTGGCTGCATGCCCAGGGAAAAGACAAGCACACTGGGTCTGCACACTATGGAGGAAGCTGAAGACCAGAGTGCGGACTTCAGTGGTCCGTAAGGGCTACCCACCCTCATAACACCGGCAAGAGAGGGGCCAGGAGCCCTGGAAGCTACTAGCATGTCGTGTAAGAGTTCACATGTACTGAGATTCCAAAACAACCTCCTCGAATTGACAGTGGAGGTAAAGCTGAGTAGAAGAAAAAGCCTGGAAAGAACGAGGGAGAAAAGAAATTTCACTGAATGACCAAACTGAAGAATGTTCTCAAGATAGAGGATCATCTCCACTGCTATTCTTGAGGGCCTGGAGCAAGGCAAAGCTGCTGCCAGGGGCCTGGGAACATCAGCCTCCAGAAGCTTTGAGCCAGTAAAGTGGCTGAAAGAAGACAAATGACAAGTGCCACTGGAAACCAGTGCTGCTGCATCTCAGGCTCCGGGGATCAGGCAGGGAAAAAGGAAAACAAATGGTGTCTTTTGTCCAGCTTTTCTCTTGGGCCCAACATCTTTTCAGGCTATTTCCACTCCCTTTTGGCTCCCTCGTAATCTCTTGTCACCTTGTGCCAGGTAAGGGAGGGAAAAATAAAGGGGAGGAGTGCCAAGCACAGCAGGTAAAGTGAGGTGTTGCTGTGCCATGCTCCACTTTTTCCACTTCCTGAGGGTGTGCTGACGCTTAAGTACAATTCACTGGTGGTCAGCAGTTGCCTCCTGCTTCCTGAATGATAGAATCAGAGCAATGACGGTTCAAGGCTGTTACTGAATACAATGAGAGGAGGAAGACATAGGATAGTATTAACCAGCTGCTATTACTAAGATTTGTTGGCTCTTTGCACACAGAAGAACCAGATCCAACGAGTAAGATGGGCTTCTTTTACAGCTACTCTTCTGACCACACTGTGAAGAAAGACTTGCCCTCTGATTTCACTCGAACCTATTTTTAATTAAATTGTCATTACAGTTGCATTACAATCACAATTGCAACTGCAATTGCAATCATACATGAACTTCTAGTTCATGAAAGTTAATACCTTTTAGTGAGAGTCACAATTACTATCCAGCCTGAACTCTGCAGTCAAATCAATTGCTGGAATAAGCAGTGGTAAATGGAGAGGGAAAAGTAAGTACAAATTTTCTAAAACAAAGATATATATTTCTTGCTGTATGCCAGAAATTTCACGCGTGATTGTGGCTGTAAAGTTGCAGAATGTTAAAAAGTGCACTAACAACCTTGAAACACTGACATTTTCAGGGAAATAAATCCTCAAAAATTCACTCCCTTTTCTCATTGTCTAAAAACAAGAGACCACGGGGATCTCACATTTTTTCTGGGTCGGACAGCAAGCACATATCTTCAGTCAGTTTCCAATTAAAACCATATCAAAATTAGTTCGTTTCCTTCAATTTCATTGGCACTTTAAAGATTAAAGTATTTTTAAAGATAATCGCAAATTACCCAAAACAAAATCATAAGCAAAAAAAAAAAAAAAATCAATGCTCAGAAAATAAAGGAGGAAAATTACATCTATTGACAATAGGACTATCACATAGCAACTAAAGTCTATAAAATCTGAAGCAAAAGGAAGTGTCCAGATGGAAAGATCTATCTGGGTAAGGACATCAGGGTCCAAACATTCACCTCCCAGCCTGCATTTGTGGAGGAGCGAGCCCACCCTCCCTGGCTTTTGGGAGCAGATGAGAAATTGCCACGATGTTGTCCAAACTAATGCTGCTTTGATTTTGCTTCTTCCATTTCTTTTACTGAGGAAAAGAGACCAAGATTAAAAGAGACCAAGACTACGATCTCACCCAAAAGTGATGTGAGCAGCACCAGCAACGTGTCAGTATCTCCTCCAAAGCATGAGGCTGCACTTGTGAAGTTTTCACTGTAGTTCCACAGGGTTTTGCATACCAAACAAGACAGCTGCCAGTCTGCCGGCCCGAAGTCTTGCAAACAGTCAACTAACCTGTCAGTACCAAACAAAAACAGTGGTTTGTTCCATCTAATTTTCTCCTGAGTCCTTCAAAATCTGGCAGTCTAGAAATGTCAGCAAACCCCATGAAAGTCTGCAGGAAAATTCTATGTTAATAAACTGCTATTTTCTTCCTCGGTAACTTCCCCCTTTTCATTCAGCGCAGTTCCCTAAGGATGTAAACATGCCTTTTGTCTACATGGACATGTGTTTGCTGCTGTACCTGTCCATCCCCTATAATTTTTAACCCAATTGCCCCATTTCACTGACATGCATCATAAATGTAACCATTGTAAGGATACTAAAATTCCATCAAATTTCATTACAATCTGTGACTGTCCAAATGCTGTTACTGTCTTTCCCTCCTTCCTTCACAAATTTTCAGCCACAGTACAGAAAACTCCAAGTGTACGATTCTACATGCTACAGAATATATCATAGAAATTTCTCACATTTATTATTCCATTTGCCTGTAACTTGTTTTTACTCTCCTTTTTCAGCTTTATACTGTAAGTTAACTAAAACATGGGAAGGAAGGATGAGAAGACTATGCATTGTTTGCACTGCATAAAAAAGTAATTATACGATGTATGGACAGGAAAGCATATTGTTTCATAAATGTGGGTTGGACCAACTGCTTTATAAGCACGGGAACATGATCTTTCATGTTCCTCCAATTAAGCTGGATCCGCTATTATCTGAACATCAAAGCCACAAGTGTTGCATCAAGATTTAATATCCCTTATAATATCAGTGCCTTAAACTTGAACTCCCAGAGGGACGAGACTCAGGAGCTGTTCTCTGCCGAGCATGGCTACATCAGATAGTTTTCCCTACAGTACTAAGTAGTTACAAGAATTTCAACACACCATGTGGGATATCATGGTTCCTGAAGTAATCTTCACATTTACACCAGGTACACATTAAAGATGCCTATTAACTGGAGCCCTCGCAGGATCCAGTCGAGTTGAGCATAAGCAGCTACTGCAAAGCTGTGCCTTAGCTGCTTTGTAGTATGGTGCTCTCCTCTGCTGTATGCATCAGGGAGATTATTCTATGGGTTTTGGCTCTATAGTAGGCTAAACTACTTCAATGCCTCTGCAAAAAAATCCCCATATGAAAGGCTCTTTCTAGGTGCCGATTTATCTTCTATGCTGGCATCTTTATTACAAGTTACCAGCCCCAGCAAAAAACAATTGCAATGTTTTGGAAAAACTACTCAAAACTGCCTTTTTCGTAAGCACAACCAGGAACTTACTTTCCAATTCCTCCTTCTTCCATCAGAAAAGCTCGTTTGTTCTTATCTACTGTGAGATTGAGCAGAACTCCACAGGCAGAAAAACAGACATCGTGGTTCTTGGAATCAAGCAAAGCAATCATGAACTTGTATACTGGATTGTAAAGAAGGAAACAGTATTACTGGGAAGATAGACTTACTGTACAAGTGGCATTACAACACACTTATTAAAATGTATCCTTATAAAGCAGGATACCCTACTCAAAAACTTAGCCTTGTAGCATATTATTCTGACATTTGTAGAACAGGTGCATTGCTGAGTATAACGTCATGTAGGAAACCATTTTTATTTTATTTTACAAAAATACACCAAAGAAATGTCAAAATCCAGTTCAGAAGACATCAAGTTGACCAAACTGAACTGAAGTTTCTTTCTTAAAAGCATCACCCTCCTTTCAATTGCACAGTCAGCAGAAACTGCTAGGATCTGGCATCTGGCACTGTGGCTGAGTCTGTGAGTGGCAGGGTTGCCCCAGACTGCACCGAGTCCAGCTGGAACTGCTGCAGCCTGGGGCTCCCGCGGGAGACAGGCAAGGAGCAGAGCCTGGACGTGCAGCGTCTCGCAGCGCTTGCTGACACTGACTGGGGACGCTGTGGAGGCAACCTCAGCGAGGGAGTCAGTCTTGCCTAATGGAGAGGCAGCCTCTCAGCTCCTCCTGGGCCTGGCACACCATCCACAGCCTCTCCCAGTCCTCTGACTGAGACAGTTCACCAGCAACCAGCTACTAAGTGTCAGTTCTCCCTTTACTTCCAAAAACGGTGCCATGTCCATGCTTGACATAGGGTTGCATATTGTGGCATATCACCTCACTTTCAGCGCTGACAGGTAGATACCAAGAAAATTTACAGTGGACTGGTGTCTAATTAAACTGATGACACACCCCCTGTGGATAGCAAGGAGTTGCCATTTTTCCCAAAGCTCTTTAGATACCCAAAGCAAAAGGACTTGAGAAGACTTGTATCCTACTTCACCCAGAGGCAAATAGGAGGTCTCTTTGTTGAGGCAGCGAAACAACTGCATCTTAAAAAGTGCTAACAAACTGTTGAACACGGGTATCAAAAAATATGTGATTATGAACCTAAATGAGAATTTGGTTGGATTTTCATTTTATATCATACCACTACTAATGTGCAGGATTTGGAAAGCTTGATGAGTGAAGGGAAATTTCAAAATTTGAACCTTTAGGAAAAACAGAGGTTTTGTAGTATTTACCTTTGTGAAAGCACCATGATGTAATTTGCTAATTCAGTATTTCCATTTTAATGAAACTGAAATAAAATGGTTCTTATATGACTACTGCTAATGTTTGCCTAATTTGCAAAACATCAGGGAAGATTGCTTCTACCCTTTAACTGAGACAGCTTATTAACGATCTTTTCTTTCAGAACCATGGACATTTAAAAACAAGACTCCTACAAATGCAAAAGCAACTCACTCTTTTTCTGCATGATGAAGTCACAGACCTCGTGATACTGGGAAAGATTGCCAAAGACTCTGACAGCCTCCACAACTCCATCCATATTGTTGCTCATTAACAGCTTCAAAAGCACTATTGGTTTGCAGAGAAATTAAACAAAAACAATTATCTGTATATCACAAATACGTGCTTGGCTTCTTATCAATGAGTATCAGAATGCAAGCAGCAAAGCAATAAAAGTAAGAAACAGGAACAGTTATCTATCTGTCTGGTGGCAGTGAAGGGGGTGAGCTGATGGTAAACTGAGAACTAAATTGTGTGGGGCTTTGAGGATGAGACAAAGAGCTCCAACATGAGGCTAAATGCAAAAGAATAAACAAAGAGTTATGGAGACAGTCTAAGCACAGTTGTAATAATGGGAGCCAGCTTTGCTACACATTTTTGAGTGGGCTCATGTGTAAATCCAGCAAGACATAATTTAAAAAATGTTGTAATATACAAGAGACTTGATTTAGATCCTGAATGGATGGTCTTATGGTGGGATGTCTCCTAAAACTCCAGTTACTTTCTGACATTAGCTGTGTTTTCTCTCATTGCTGCTATAACAAGGAAGCACATTTCCCTGAGCAGCTACCTAATACTGTCTCAATCTGAAGCATTCACTTCCTTGCTGCTTTCCTGCTTAGCAACTTAATATATGATTAGTGTGTCACTTCAGCAGGAGAATGAGAACTTCAGCATTTCGTAGGAAAAGCTATCATCATGGGGGTTTTGCTGCATGGCAAAGGAGTAATGTTACAGAAGTTACATTTATCAGTCTTCTCTGGGTATAACACAAACCACTGAAATCAGTCCATCATATATAGGATTCACTAAGTCAACCTTTAACCCTTCTACCACAGAAAAGTGAAGGAAATAAATATAGAAAGGAGTTTGGCTTAGTTCCCATTACTTCTGTCTCTGAATGTTGCAACACTGAACATGTCTTGAACTTGTCTTAAAGAGACATCTGAAATTATTATTTTTTGTGTTTGGGAACCACCATTCTCAAAATGCCTCCTGGAGGAGCAAGCCTGCTGTTGTTCCATCAAAGGGTTTTCTCTTTCCTCAGTTCAGCAGAGGAAAGGTGATGGGACTAGTTCACAAGCTAACAATAAAAACAGAAGATGGAGAGCAAATGGGACAGGCAGAGAAGTAATTTTTTTCCACATTTTCCAACCAGCAGGAAGAGGAAGCTAGCTTACAGGTGATAAAATGGGCTGTGACAGAACAGCAGAACTGTTACCACTACCAGTCAGGACACTAGGTTGACAGCCAGGATATTTTTTCCTACTCATTGTTCTACCTGTTGTGCAAACTTCAGGTTCTGTCTCTCCCCCCTTTCTATTTAGACAGAAAGATAAGCAAGACATAGACTCTCTACTTTTTGCACAACATTAACACAATGGGACCTAGAACTCAGCTGCAGTTCTTACACATCACTAAATGTTTGCTGTCCATACTCTCGGGGAAGAGAATCTCCCAATACAATATTGCCAACGGATTTATATGCCAGGAACAGGCTTATAAATCAGATTTTGCAGGTACAGAAGGTACCAAGAAGAAAAAAAAAATCTTATTGTACTTTGATGAGAAGTAAAAAGCCACATGCTTATTTTAGCTGAGGTATATGGATTTTGAACAAAACTAGCAAAAGCTGCTACACAGAAAACAATATGGCAAATTCCTTTGGGGAGTAAAGGAAGGAGTTTTGTCAACAACTCCGCTACTTTCATAAAAGTCACAGAATTACTTTCCAAAAGAATCAGAAATGACTATGGGAAGAATTTAGCCCTATGAGCTTTATATTCCTGCAATATGATACAATAAATTCTAAAAGCCATACAAAAAGTACTATTTTAAAAGCTCTTACTTTCAGCAATGTGCAGCTTCTTGTCTTGAACCACAGAACCCTCCACTTGGTAGTAGGACAAATTGTTGATTGCTGTGGCAGCATTGATGACCAGCTCTTCACAGTCATCGATGGACTTGTATTCTGAGAGTCAAAAAAACACAAAACACGTGTAGATTCATGTGCATACGACTCTAATTTAGGAGTGCATCAGATCTCAAAAGCAAACTGAATAACAGTCTACATGGCCACTATCATAGTCAACTATTCTGTTTTTCAGGATCATGGCAGAAGTTAACAGGAACACCCGATCCAAAAATGGCAATACAAAGTCACTCTTTACAACTATTACTTTACAGAAATCATTGTGAGTAAGGAAACACGATTTAAAACCTAGTTAGTGAAGGCATTTTACAGAACCTATTTGCTATTTTAAGATGGCACTGAGGAGAATCTACATGCAGAAATAGGGAAATAAAAGAGGGGAGAGAGAACGTTTTGTAGTAAACTGACTCATAACACAGTGAATAATCAAGTTGATTGTCTTAACATAATATTTAATGTTCTCACCACAGAGTAAAATATACTGAGCCATCTGAGATGTATCTTGTAACCACTAAACTCGGTTACGGGGAGAACAAACCCAGTCCTACTCTGTAATTAGATTTACAAAGGGATCACTAAGTGGCAAAGGAACTACAGTCCTAGGCCTCCATTTGGTGGGAGAGGGACACGCTCTTCCATCCAAAAGAGATACAAGGTTGGAAAAAGAAAAAAAAAAAAACCAGAAAATTCTTTGAGCAGGATGAAAGTTGTGGGTGCAGAGAACAAAAAGAACACTTAACTGAGAACAGTCACAAAAAGTGCAAACCTTAAAAAAAATACCACCACCAAACACATCTATGCAGAACCTGATAAGAACACAGTTCCCTTACATATGAACCCTCAGTGAGATGCGTTTAAAATGAAATTTGTTTTCTTATCCTAATGATCATATCTGCAAATCTGATCACTGAATTAAACACTTTTACGGCATCTTTCCCCAGATAATGAAAAGTCAGTACCAAAGCAGCAATGCATTCACTCTCTCAAACAGGCCTTTGACATAAAATAGTTTATGAATATCTGCAAACTGACTTGGAGGTTTTTTTTGCAATGAAAAATCCTAAACTCTCATTACAGGCTGAACCAAGATAACAAACACAACACAGATTTTATTACCTAGTACTGTAACAAGTAATTCAACAACACGATGAGCAGTTGCCAGGGTGGCTCCTATGCTGGGATGAATCGAGAGATTGGCCAGCACTCTTATCAGTTTTATCATAACGTCTTCTGCTTCTGAAGGATGCTTTAGGTGCTTTTTTCCTTTTCGTTGTCTATCATGGTACCACGTCTGAGCATTCAAATCAAGTTCGTAGTAGGTTTGGAATAATGATGTCAAGGTGTTAACACTTCCTTTTTCTTTAAAAAACTGCTCACGGGCCTGGTTATTCTTTGCTGTTAAATTACCAAGAATGAAGACGATACGAATAACTAAATCCTGCAGTAAAATAAATAAACAAACCATATTACATGGAAAACATCAGAAGGTATTCGTTGCTTAAAACAATAATACTTCATTTGCTTCACAATTCAGGGAACAGCCCACCCAGAACAACTGAAGAAATTCCAGCTACAGCGCCCAGAAATAATTTTTTTATGCTACCATTTTCAGAACCCAAATCACATGAGAAATCAAAAACATCTAACAGAACTAGTATAGCATTGGGGTAATTACTAACGGGATATACTTAGTATAGGTCATCTATTTTTACCAAGCCCACAGTAATCTTAAAACGTCTTAAAACAGCACTTTATGTAACTAGAATAATCATATGGGCCAGAGCTTACTAATCTTTCAAGTGTCAGCTGTGATGGGCAAAGACCACAACCTTTCCTCCTCTAGGCCTGGTAATGGTTATAGAGGTTAAACTCCATCCCATTGATTTGTTCCCATTAAAGCCATGTTAGCTCTTACTCATTTCATTGTTAATTTCAATTGCTTACCGATAGCCAAATTACCCGTTCCGGATTTTTACCAGAAATCTAATCTAAGTTGACTGGTCTGTTATTCTCCAGTTCCCCCTCTTTCTCCTTTTAAAAACAGGCACCCTACAACCTTGAAATTCTATATGATTTTTCAAAAATCCCAGTGATTGGAATCTCCTTTCTGTCCTTTTGTAAACACCAAAGTAAATTGCATCAGGCCTAGCTGTTTTGAAGATATTTAAATATGCCTCATCATCAAAATCTACTAATTTCCAGAAAGAAAAATCTGTAGCTTTATCTTAACAGTGCAGATAAAGTAACAATATATTCTTCGACTATATCAGGGCCATCTACCCTTACAGATGAACTTGCACTAACCTAGAATTTTGCTACACAATTTCCATGCTGTTTTTCTTCAGATATCTGAATTATATTTACACATATTCTAATCCTCTCTGGTATTAATGTAAGTTAACCAGGCACCGTTGAACTCTGTATACATACTAATACTGAAGGAAAAAAAAGATGTGCAAGCAGCAAGTCGTTCTTTCCTACAGGCCTTCACCAGTAAGTTCCAGGTTTTAAGCCTCTGCCACAAGACATTGGCAATAACATCCTTTCAGGAACACGAGCGCTATCATCGTACATGAGAAGCAGGAGTCTCCTAAGTGAGGAAAAGGTTCTCACATCCATATATTTAATTTTAGTATCACCCTGTAGGACCTGCTTCCACTTTTTTTAACTAGGCATCATGTTTTTTGCTAGCATCTAAATGTCATCAAGACAAATTTTTATGAGCATTCTTACTGACTAACCACTGAGAGCTTCCACCTTTGCTGGCACAACACCCAATTCACATAGGCTGTAAAAATTTGAAACAAACAACTGATGAATCAGAAGAGAGAACTGAAAAAAGCAGGCAGTCTAGTTTGACTCGTTTATATTGACTTTCTAATTTTGGTCAAAATGGTATCAGCCCAGCAACAGCTCTACCCAATCAGGAAACAGACAAACAGGTACCGCAAAGCAATCAACTGATATTTTGAGAAGTGTGATCTCAGCTGTGCTTTCCACCTACAGCCTAGCAAAACAAACTTATAAAACACTTCTTTTTTAGCTAAGCACATCCGGTTTTAATAGAATAGTACCGAAGATTCATTATCTTCCAGTGGAAATTTAACTAACAGAGTCAAAGAGGAAAGCTGGTACTGACTTCTCCTGAGTAGTACAATGCTCAAGGGTTTGTTATTTTTGGTTATATTTTTTTAAATGCTCATGGGCAAGCACTGCGAGAGTAAGAAACACCATCTCAGAATTTCTGTGTAAAAAGCACATGCAAAGTTGAATGACATGTTGAAACTGCTTGCAAGACTAAACCTGTGCAAGGCCCATTGGCCTTTTTGTATAAATAGAAAAAAAAAAAAAAAAAAAAAGAAATTAATATGCATCTCCAAATTTTTGAGTATTAACTGCATATGGAATTTCAGACATTCTTGCACACTTACAGAAAAATTACATCTATCAGATCAATTTATATAATGTGGAGATTTTAACATGTATCACACTAAATATAAATGAGATTAAAGATAGGAATTACACTCAGTTATTTATTCTTTTTATAGGAGGCATTCACATGAGACACCGCTGTCCACACAGTACCCAAACCTGAGTGGAAGGCTATATATGAGACCACATAACTTCACTTCTACAGTCAAATTTGAAGAAAAAAAAAATCAAGAAAAACTTGAGAAGATGGTCTTTTTCTTTGCTTGCTACCTGTGAAGAAACTGTGATATTTTTGTTTTTAAGGTGGTAATGGCACCACACACTCCATCAGCATTTAATTCTTGTTCTTCTGGCACCTGCAACATTCACATTTGAACACAGATATGAAAGATTTCTTCGCTTATCTACTTCTAAAAATCTATTCCTTGCACTGCCCTAGTAGCAAAGGTACCTCATGTACTTGCTGAGTCACAGAACTTAACAGTTTATCTTGGCAATTAAAGTATACCTGCCTTTCAGTGTAAAGCCTGATGAACAGAGGTACAAACAGTACAGACTTACTTATCAGTAGGAAAGGAAAGCAAATTAGGTCAATAGTTTCTAACCAAAACAAGATAAATAAGGAAGGGGAGTCCATCCCAGAGTCTGTGCATGCTGGCCAAGTACCTGTTGTTACTTTGTTTGGTGTCTGGGCCCTCAGAAGGGGAGGGATAGTACAAAGCAAAAGGTCAGATGCCAGCAGCTGAGTTCCTATTGAATCATCAGCTGTAAATGAAATGTGCTCTCCATGTTACACAAACTTCAATGGAGTTAGTCAAAATTCTACCACCTGCCCTGCTTCTCATTCAAATTTAATTTACACTTCCAAATGTGTATTTCTGCTTTACTATGCACCTTGGAAAGAAAATCTGGGAGTTTTCTCTGCAGGGTCTGATAGTCTACTTACAGACAAAATTGCAGCAGTTATACGATCCTGGAGCTAATCTCTTGCAAACATAGTAAGGATTCACCTTCAAGTGATGTTCTAGATGTGAAAATTCCTGTTCAAACCCAGAAATAACAACTGACACAAAATGAAACTCAATTTAAAGAGAAGAAAAAAAAAAAAAAGGCAGGAGGGAGAGAGGGAGGGGAATGTGCTCAGAGTGGTGTAGAATAACCTGGAAGTATCAAAAGCAAATAACGAAGTTCTTGACTGAGGAATGTGAAATAAAGAGCAGAGACTAGAAGCTTAGCCACAGTGATAGCAGGGAGTACTTTGTCAGTAAAATGGGAACCTCCTTCCCCCCCCCCCCCCCATGAATATATGGATGTATTTGATAAGGAGAGGCCATTAGAAATATGTAATTATACTCCTGTGTCTGTGTATCCACATCACAGGACCCTACCTGGCAATTTCTACACCCCAAAATATGATCTGTTAAGCTAAACTTTTCAGAAGAGGATTCATTTGCAGTTAGTGACTTTTACCAATCAAGAACTCAAGTTCTTAGGTTTGTTTGTGGACACCTGGACATCTGGGAAAGGTAACAAAAAAAAGCAACCACGGTGTCACCAGAACAACATTTGATGAAAAGCAGTGTATGTTTTCTAAAAAAAAAATTCAGAAATTAAATGAATGGGAAAAAAAGTTGAAAACCACATCCCTCACAGTATTGCTCCAATGATTACTGATCTCTATGGTTAAAATCTTTATTCTTATTACTATTTTAAATTTGTACAGCTTTAGCCATTATTTCTTATTAGCTCTTTTTAACTAGATTAAAGATTAGTCTAGTAACAGAAAAGTCTTCCTTGTGAAGATTCTATGAATAGGCAGCTTGCTAATGGTCTGACCTTTGTCATGGATATATCAATTTGCTTGGCGTTTTTTAACTCTAATCATTCCTTTGCTCTTTTCAGAGGTGTTCCCAAACTTTCAGCATCTTTTGTAGAAATTAAAAAGTAAAAAAAAAAATCACAACTAAAGTATTAAGAAGATGCAAATACACTATCAGCTCGGCATACTGTCAGAAATCATACTGTAGGGAAAGAGTGACATTCTGTGGTTATTCACATTTGTTAGCAGGAAGGTTCCTTCAGAGTTGTCAGAATATATATATCCTAAAGTTGATACTTTCTTCTTGAAAAAAAAAAAAGGCAGCTTATTCAGAGAGAATGAATAATCAGTTATGAATATGCACGTGAACACAAAACACAGGAGAAAATCTTATATTTTTGCTCTTTAATGGTCAATTACTGTATTCTCTTTTTTAACGGTCCTAGGCACTATTATAATGTTGGGCCAGATGGAGGAGGAATACAACTGAAAATACCTATTTTTTAAATGCAGGAGAAAGAACCGCATTATCAAGGCAAATTCTTTGTAGGGTTACCTTGACAAGCACTTCAGCAGAAGTGATGGCATAAACAGCACTCAATCTCCTTGCCACTCACAATTTGTTTTCTCACCTACATTGTTTCCTCAGTATTTGTGATCAAGGAAGTATTTGTGTGGCTGTTCAACAAACTAGACTGGAAAGACATGCAGCTGATAACTCAGGAAAGGCCTGAGGTTCTTTTTTTTCGGTTGCAAGGCTGTTGGAAGCTGGGTCAGTTGTCTGACGTGATGTATCGTGCTGTCACACAAACAGCTGTCCTCAGTCCAAATGAGGGATGGCACAGCAGGAAAAAGTGAGTAACCAAAACACAAAGAACACTTAGGTCAGCACTGATGACCATTTCTTTAGAAGCAAGAAACAGATAAAAAACCACACCACCGCCCCCAACAACAACAATAATAAAAAAACCCTCTGGTATCTTATAAGACTGTGATGTCACTGAGCAGAGTATCAATAACACTCTCAAGGCACATAAAAGGCAAACCTGTATATCTAAACCAAATAGAGCTGCAGCATTACACTGTGTTGTGAAGAGCCTCTGGGTATTACATGACATGTTATATGACTGACTGAAACAGGTTCCTGGGAGCTCATCACAGAATTCTCCATAAGCCAGCCAAAACACCAGCCAGAAAGACCAGTCACTGCACGCAGATAAGCCTAATAAATAAAGTCAAAACAAAGTGGGAAGATTCCCTGCAGTTACAGGTCTCATCTGTGACAACCTTCCCCACTGCAGGAATCCTAAGAGCCAAAGGGCATTCTACAGCCTGAAATGAGTGGGGGTATTTTGGGGGGAGTGGCAACAAGAACTAGTCTCACAATCAGAAGCCTGCTTGCTCACAGAGGACTATAAGCTGATTTGGAACCCAATACCTGGTAGATATATTTGGAAAGAAAGCTGGGCAGATCCAGACACAGTGAACCCGATAAATGTGGACATATCCTTAGAGAGGACAATAAGGCAACACCAATCTATTTTTCATTTAATAAATTGTTTCTGACAAAGTGATTGTTAAATCAAACAGGTAAACAGGTAAATAGCACTGTGCAAACTACAACAGAAAATCAGCGCAGTTCTTCTAACTGATGCAAGTGATGCAAAAATAATAACAAATCTTTTCAAACATATCAGGACCAAGAAGTTTGTCAGAATCTGCAGAACTAATTGATGATCAGGATCAAACAGAAGCACTCCGAGAAGAAAATGTTATTATGGAGAAGCTAAATGAGTTCTTTGCATTGATTCATGCCCACTCTGAAAGCAATTAGGGAGATCTCAATGCTACAGCCTTCTTCAGGGAAGACTCATCAGAGGATCTGTCCAAAACCTGAAGCAATCACAATCCTTAAAGATTTTAAGGAACAAACTGACAAAATAAAGAGTAGTATTTCACCAGGACTGGATAATTACCCAACAGTTCTAAAATAACTAATTAATTAAATAGCTTAATTACTAACAGCAATTTGCAACCTCCCAAAACTGCTTTTATGCTTAAGAACTGGAAGCGTAACACACACGAAAACATCCCATTCAAGTCTGGTGTCTGGGCCAGATAAATTAATACAGACCACAAAAAAAGAACAACAAAAAAATTTGTGGACAGCCAGATAAACACAATCAGCTTTAAGACTTCTAAGTTCTGACTTAGCAGTTCTTGAGTTCTTTGAAGGGATCAACAAACATGCATAAAAGGACCCACCTGAGATCACCATGGGGCTTTCCAGGAGACTTTTAATGGCTCCTCACCAAAATCCTATGAAACTAAGGACTCATGCTGTAAGGGAGAATGTCTTGGTACAGATAAAAAGTATGAAAAATAGGGTAAATTAGTAGCTCCTGCAATGGTGGAAGATGACCACTGGAATTACACAGCGAGAAGTGCTGGCATCTGTTGTGTTCAATCTGTCCATAAACAACACAGAAAAGTGAGTGGCACCAGTGATATGGGAGAGTTTCCTGACTTCACAATGATACTGAAAGTAGCAAAGGTGACGGCTGACCAAAGAGCAGAAAAAGGATTTGTAGTCAACTGGTAATAAAATATGCAGAAATTTAAATGCAGATGAACATGAAATGAAGTGTGGAAAAAACCTAGAGCAACCATACCTTCATGTATAAAATGACTGCCTTTGAACCAACATAACCATCTAGACAGTAATCCTGGTTTAACGACAGATTCCTCATGGGAGTTCAATGCTCACAACAGGTCAAGAAAGCAAATAAAATAATAGGAATTATTGGGAAATAAATTTATGCAGGCATGCAAATCTATGACATGGCCACATCTTAACTGCCATATTCTGATTTCCTCAAAAAAAGAGACAGGAATCAGGATTGTAAAATGTCCTGAGAAAAGCAACATGGATACATGATGGTATGGAATAGTCTCCATATCAGAAAGGTCTAAGAAAAGGACTCTTTAGCATGAAGAAGAGATAACTCAAAGAGGATATGATAAAGGTCTAGAAAGTTAAGGGAGGTGTGAAATGAACAATGGGCTTAAATATTCACTGCTTTTTCAATACAAGAACCAGAAGGTATCAAATAAAGATAGTTAAGGCCAAATTCAAACAAGCAAAAGGAATTACTTGCTATGGCAACTCCTTGCCAATGGATCTTTAACATATTTATATGGGGCAGAGAAGAGACTCTACAATGTCATAGAATAAAAGTGAGGTTTATTTCATACACAGGTGGCTGAGGATGTTTCCAAACTGGAAAGAGCTGAAGGTTTGGTAAGTATGTGCCTGCTCTGCTTTTATGGATCTCTAGACATCTGACTTTCACCATTGCTGAGTATGATTAGTAGACTGGATGAACTGTTCATGTGATGCAGTGTGATTATTATTTTGCTGAATGGGCAATTACTGCATCCAGTGATGTCAGATTCTTAAACAAATGTTTTCTAATTTAAAAAGTTGGATACTTTGAAGTATAAAGGGATTTTGCTATACAACAGGCACAAGATTGCTTCGATACAAATTTTAGTATCACACCCGGTGTCTGTGCACTTAGGATTGAAAACAGATTCCCAACTGATAAAATATTAAACAGGAGCCGGCAGGGCCCCAAAAGGCCACCTAAGCTCAGATAGTGCCTGAACTATTGAGAGAAGCTACTGCCCTATTTAGGCAGTGTGCCTGTTCCAAAAGCATGGCCTTCTTGTCACTTGTGACAATAACCACAGCCTGAGGAAATCACCTTTTATATACTTTATCTGAAAAGTTTAGAGATGACAATGATGTGGGAAAGGGAAGAGCATCTTGCTAAAAGACTTCTCAAGATGGGCAAAAGTCTACAACACTGACTAGAAGCAGAAGCATGAAAGATCATCCTGCAAGACAAAAGCTCTACAAGAATACTTCTGTCAACTTTCACAGCTATGTGTCAGCCATCAAGGATATTTTTGCTATTCCACACAAGTAAGCTCCAAAACCAACCAGAAACACATACTTCAAAAGCACCGTTGAATTCCCCAGTTCTACCTTGCAGATCCAGCTTTGCAATTTTCTGTATTCCTTACCCGAGACTATGACACATGGAATTTAGCAAGTCTTGCTAACTCAATTTCTCCAAAAGTCTTTCTCATAAAGTGAAATCACTACTCTTCCATTCCTTCTGATTCTTTTACCCAAGAGAGAAAACAACCTGATAAAAAAAGAGAGCTGAAACTGCAGTGTAGTGAGAAGAACAGAGACTATTTGAGTGGCATCTGTGGAATTCAGTCTATGGTGTGGGTGCAAGTCATTATTCCTATTTCCTGTGCTCACATTTTCACTTTCGCAATATTTAACACTTATTTTTAAAGTCAGTTATGAAAGCACCTGAGAAAGTCTGAATGCTATTTTTCTTTTATTTTTTTCCACTGTATGTCTCTAGCTGCCATGACTGCCAGTAAAAAACCAGATCCCACAAACTTTACAACCTGAAAATTCAGAAAACATTCACATACTTCCTTTCTTCACATATCAGGTTTTGGTCCTGAGGACTTTTAATGCTTTGAGTTAATAATGATGATTTTATCCTCTTCTTCGCTTCTTCCCACAGCAGACAATTTTACTCACACTGCTGTTACTTGATTTCTTTTCAACACATACCAACTCACGTGGTAAGTCACTAGCTGTCAGCATTTGAAAACAAAGATTAGCAGCGCCAACTACACCTCAGGAAAAACATTTGCACTCCTCACAGCTCAAGTGTTTATTATACACTACAGGAAAAAGTGGTGCATTACGTTTTCTATGTCCCTTTTTCTTCTTTCTGCAGGGCTTCACTAAGCTGACAACTGACAACTACACGCTTGTTTCAAAACTGCAGTAAGAAATAATTATTCTGAAGGTACTGCATATATAATCATCACAACATAACAGCTAAGTTTTTTAAATACACAAGTTATTTCTTTAGTAATTTGTATTTCAATAAAACAACTGACAATTTAACACAAAAAGCAATGTTAATCTAGTGAAGAAAGATGTATTTTAGGCCCACTTAACAAAGCAAACAAGCAAGAACTACCTAACAACAAAGAATTTGAAGGCATATATGAGCCTATAATTCGTTATGACACAAAGCTATTACTTCAGGAGCCTAGAAAAGTTCCCCTTAAAATTACAGATTAAGAACTGGAAGAAAGATGTTACTCAATTTAAACTCCTTATTCCCAGGTCTGTAATTGGTTGAGGTTTTAATACAGTGGTCACAAGGAAGAATAACTGTAAGCCTAGGAAAATATCATGCCTTTGATATTCCTCAAGTTATTCACATAGTATTTACATAGCATTTTACTAAATTGTCTTTGAAGACTATACAATGCAAGAGCAGCCTGAACGTAGAAATACTCAGATATGCTGCGGAAGTGGTAATCAGCAGACATTTAGAAACAACTTCATTTTTGTTCCTCTTCCATGTTTATTATCACAGAAAACAGGGATGCAGGTAAAGAGGAAAGGGAGAAATTATTTTTTTTATTTGGCAGGAGAAAGAATAGATTGTTCAGCAAAGCCAATCTGGTTACCTTCCTTAACTCCCTTGAACAATAGCAGCCCAAAAGACATCCTTCCAACAAATCTCCAGGAATTACTAGCCCTGGCATAAATGTATAGGATAACTAAATGTCCTCAAACCAGTTCAGATGCTGGAGCAGTCAAGAAAGTTCCTTACTTTAAGAATAATCCTAATGTGATTTAATGTTCCATGTTTAGAAACCTTGTTCCACCTGTGAACATCTATGCCTTACCTAAAAATTATTTTCATCTTACAACTAACGTGCCAATAGAGCTGAGTTAATTTGTTCCCCACTCTTACAAGCAGGTCAGTCTGTAAGACACTGATCCTGCACCAAACTGCAACAGCCCAGTGCTCCAACAAATGCAGGAAAGATCACTATGATATAGCAGAAGAATACAGCAACACCTGAGCCTTGAGGTTCTAATTAAGTTGGTAGTAATTATACCCAGAATTTCACTTTGTGATATGCTGCATTTTGAGAAAGTCTAAACAATTATTTCTACATGAATGTCCCAAATGTGGTACTCAAGGTATATGGTTTTCTCTGGTAGAGGAGAGATACATTTTGATAGCTTGTGCAGTTAACAAGGAATATATTTTTCTCTGCTTTCCCACTGCTTAAGTCTAGAAAACTCACACTTTTTTTTGCAGGAGAGAAGGGTAGAAGAAATCCCAACAATTTCCTACTATTAAATATTCAAATAAACTATTTGCTTTTAAAAGTATTTTTTAAAACTGAGGGAAAAAACGTACTCAAATGATTGT
Organism: Pseudotriccus pelzelni; assembly: GCA_035584735.1. NCBI lineage: Eukaryota > Metazoa > Chordata > Aves > Passeriformes > Tyrannidae > Pseudotriccus > Pseudotriccus pelzelni. The sequence continues at coordinate 70,440,687 of JAWMRA010000113.1, forward strand.
TTCCACACACAAAGGACAGACAAGTTAATCAACTGTCCTCTCTATTGCTTTGAATTTTTAACCTAAACTATTTCATTTCAATTATTTACTGTTTCGAAATGCTGTCAACCATTTAAAATTTTTATTTGGTAAATGCTTAAAAGTAGGTCACTGAAAACAAGCTTATACGCAATAATATAGACACATCAGAGGATTAATATATAAAAATCAAGAGATGAAAAAACTGACCTGCTGCTTCTGGTGTTTGTTTAGTAGGGCTAAAAATAAGATGTAACATCTGGAGCAGTCTGCTAAAGCTGCACAGAAGTCATTGTAGGAAGAAAGTTTGCTACAAAGAGAAAAAAAAAACCATAAATGACTGAAATTATTTTTTTCCACAAAAGATTTTTTTAAAGAAATCACTCTGCTTTTGACTCTCAGAGCTGTATTTTCCAACAAATGAAGTGAATGCCAATACTCTGAGTTCTAGCAGAGGCATATGCAGTTACATAAGAGCACAACAGAAGTCTAGATATCCATGCCACAGTGAATTACGGGAAGAAGCGAACATAAGGAGCTTCCCGACCTGCTTGCCATATGGGCACAGTATGCTAACACTAGCACTTCTCAGCACTAAATGGGAGAACTGTAACGTCAGGATGACATGCAAAGTCAGACAGGAGAGGAAATAAAGGGTCCCTTCCTACTGCACGTCAAGAGCCCAACGGCAGCACTGACAGAACACCCTTCTCACCAGCAAACTGGAGAACGTGCCTCCTTACAGACACGATTCCATCTCTCTGCATTCCCTGACAGCCCCACACTGCTCACCTAGACCACTGCCAAAACAGAGAATCAGACATGCTTCGGTCACACCAGAAATACTGCAATAACAGAACCACCTAGGACAACCTCTTACCTCCCACATAGTCGAAATCAGGAAAGATCCGTGTTGATGTTCAATTACAACCAACTACGAGAAGACTTACAGACTTAGAGAAATGAAAAATCTGAAGAGATTGAACATACTCTCTACAAAGAAGCTTCCTAAAGCTGATTGAGAGAACAGAATAATCACTCTGTATTACTAGAAGATGAAACAAAATTCAAATCTGAGCTTCATACTGCAGAGTATACTTATTTTTGTGACTGCAATTTCCAGAAAGCTAATTAAATTGATTTTATGGCTAATTTGTATCCTTGGAGCATGCAGTTCTAAACTTATGAAAAAAACCTGAACCAGTAGGAAACTTTAAATAAGACAGATTATTTTTGCTCCATATTGAATTCCAGATTCAACATCCTTAATGTCCTTATCAGAATTACAGTGTAAGTATTGATTACACTTAATTACAAACCCATTACCCCACTTTCCATGGCATTTTCCAAGTAAAAGAAATGCTGTCTCCTCAGAAGAAGCAAATATGCTCAAAGTGCTGTAATCATTGCCAGAACTCATTTTTAGAAATAAAATTAGAAACAGATGTGGAGAAGGTGGCATGGAATCGGGGAAGCAATTCAAATGCTTTACAGACAGCAAAGGACCGGATTTGCCTGGTTTTAGCTGTGGAGAAGAAGGAATGACAGTCCCTTATATGTAGCTGCTCTTCAAAGCATGACCCAATCTCATCCAGAAAGGAGAATATGACAGATGATTTGGAGGGGCTGAACAGGAGAGGAAGTCCATCGCAGAATCTCAATGAACATGGAGCCACAGGCAACATGACTCAGTACAATAACAAAACAGCAATGGCAAACACTTAATCCAGAACATCTTTCATAAACTGTCCTTATAACCCAACTAACTCCTGAAATTACCAACAGCTGATTTCACAACTTCTTCAAAATCTTTAAATTGTTTGCAAATTCATTCAGCACTGGATATTACAAGCTGGTGCTTGGTAACTGCACCTGGTAATTTTTGACTAAGAAACTATTCAGACTGCAAAATGGTCTTTTTGGTGACTCACTCACGCTGATCACCCTCTCAAAAGCACAACTTGGGAAGCAGCCGCTGAGCTGCTCATAAAACTGAGGTTCTTTCAGCGCTTCCATCTGCACACTCAAGCCCTGATCCCAGAGATTAATCTCCTCAAACACTCTGTGACAGCTCAGAACAATGAACACTGGTCACATTTTCTCTCTTCTGTATTTTATGTCACGATACACAGTCCCTGATATAACTTCAGTTTGGGTAATCTCTGTCATTCTTTTTTTTTAAATATGGCCTAAAATAGGATGAATAAATACCTAATAATGTATGCAGCTTTAAAACGTAAAAAAAAGCTAATCTCAATCAGAATCTGTGGGATCAAAGAATGACACAATACAACAAAACATTTTTCACAGGCACAACGAATCCGAGCTTGTACAGCTACAAACAAAACATTCCGTAAGTATTAGTAAGGACACAGTTATCATACACAATCATTAAAGGCTACGCAGAGCTTTTTAAAACCCACAGTTTGATGTAGTGCTTGATCCTGCCTCCTCTGAGGTCACTGGAAGCACGCGGAACCAGCAGCGTGTTCTGAGGGTACCTGAGTATCCTGACAATGTAGGTGCACACGTCCTGATCATTCCCACGCTGCTCCAGCGCCACACAGAGCTCGGAGGCGGCACCGCTGCAGATGAGCTGGCACCTCGCCGGAGGCAAGTCGGCCAGGTTTCGCAGAGTAGCTGTCAGCTGCACGCAGAACATTTAAACATTTGTTAATCACGGCTTTTTACAACAGAATGCACATTGCTTTGAAAATTTAATAAAGCTCAGGTCTCATTTGTAACATCTAAGGCAGTCTGAATGCCCTGTTCACATTCTGCAGGTCTGTATACACCAATAAATAACAACAACAAACATGTAAGCAACAAGATTGTGAATTTGAGGTAACTGTTTGAAAATGAAAGATTGATACTGCTTTTGCCTGCATGAAACCTCCTCCTTTGAGGGATACGCAATCTTTAATACATTTTAAAATCTTTCGTGTGTGTCTACAACCTCATAACAACTGGAAAATAGGTGACATGCTGTAGATGGTCAAAGTAATTTTTTCCATAATGTCTGATTTTGCGAATTTGTATTTAAGTGTTGTAAATTCATACTGATATGTAATATAAATTTTAATAATAACTCTAAGTTGCAAACTAAGACGAATTTATTTTAAAAGACAATAAAGTTTATTCCAATTAAAAACATTAAAAGTTAATCAAGATCAAGACAAATCCACTATAACATATTATATATAATATAATTACTTATAAAATATATTTACAATATATATATTTCTAATACAAAAATGAAAAGCTTAAGTGCTCAAGCTTACTTGGAGCAATCAAAATATTTTCACGTGATACTGTTCAGCTTGAAGGAGCCTTAAGCATAAAATATCTAACATTTGCAGATATGCAAAATGAATAAGCTACTGTATATTTTGAAATACCCTGGTTGTCTTCCAAGGTAAGAGTATTCAAATGCCAAGGTCAGGCAGGCAATGACATATAAATTAATCTTGATTTAATCCAGAATTTACTACATAATGAATGTGAAGTCATTCAATCTTACGTGAATATGGGAATTCCTCAAATTTCCCTTATTCGAAGAGTGAAGTTATTAACGTTAATTTGGTTTTAAATGGCACACAAACCATCTGTTCAAATTGTTTGTCATCACAAAAACTCTGGAAATTAAGTCTTTAATCACTAAATTCGACTGCTTGTCCAGTGATATGTAATTGCTAATTTTAAAGAAAAACTCTGACAAGGAGCAGGTTAAGTTGTCATGTTTGAGCTTTTGCACATAGGATTCTATGCACTACTCAGTCCATTCTCCAGCAGCTTTCAAATTTGCTGTCCTATTTCAACAAATGTGACAATAGTGGACATGTCTTCAGTTACCAAAGGATGTTCTGGAGCAACAGGAGAAGAAACAATGGGTCAAAATGGAGAAGCAAGGCATGGGGGGGGAGGGGAAATTATGTGATAATGTGAATGTGATATGTGAATGGGTTTAGCTTCAGCACTAAATATGAAGTCTATACTCAGAATACACAGAAACTGAACTTATGGAAGCCATTTGCATCATATCACTCGTATTTTAAGAAGACACCTGGAGTTTTTTTGTTATTTTAACTAAACAGCTGCAAAAAAAGACATTTCCAGATGCACATTCTTTCTCAAGACATGATGCTTCAAAAATTAACACAATACTGGAGACATATTTTAATAAAAATACTTTGATGAAACACTTTACTTTTCAAAAGTTTTGATAGAAACATTGTCAAATGGAACAGACACACAAGACTCCATTCAGTGCTCACGTACAAGATGTTCACAGTCAGCTCAGGATGATATCTGCTGAATTCTAGCTAAGCCTCTCAACAAAGAAAATGGAGGATGAACCACATATTAAGTGTTGCTCAAATGCAAGAGCTTTTACTGCAGAACAGAGACTTACTATGAGATAATGAAAAAAACCCAAATCTTTATCACTAGATAGTGGTGCACAGGTCTCCAAAAAGAGTAAACTTTTTCACTGCCTGAGACACATGGTTCAAAATCCTCCAGCAGTAAATTTTATCAAGAGCCATTCTCAGACAAATACAGGTTGGAAAGGAAAAGCAAAGGCAAAATAACATATACACTTAAATGCGGCAAGATAGTGACAATCAGCAGTTCATAGAACACAAAGGAATGGTTAATATATATCCACAAAGGAACGGTTATATGCAACTGAAATTTGAAGAGTACAATTTAAAAAATAACAGAAGCTAGACAGCAGATGAATCCTAGAGAGATTCAGGTTGCTTCAAGCAGACACCATGATTCAGGGAGAAATGCGTAACAATTGGCTCTAGCAATCCCCACCAGCCCTAATAATCCTTATCTTGCCATGTGAAAGATCAAATTCACCCAAATAGAAAATTAACTCTAGACAAAAGCTATTTTTAAAGAAGAAGACATTTAAATGCTTTTCAATTAAAGAAAATGGAGTACTTGTTAAGTCTTGTCACTGACACTTCAAAAATCCTAGCTTTTGAAAAAGCATTACCATATTTTGTATAAATATAACCAGACTATTAGGTTAAGTAACATAAAATGAGCCAAAGATGACCTTGGTTTCATGTTCTCCATTAGGGGGAAAATCCCAAATTATTGCAAACGTTTTTATTCTTGTATTGTGGGACTTCTGCATAAAATCCATTGTGGAAGAATGAATAAATCAGAGAGGGACTTTATTCCCACAAAAAGGATCTATAGCAAGATTATGTATAACACTGCCATCTGGTGATTGTGCAATTATACAGTTAAGGAATGAAGGGCTGGTCCCAGTTAACTGAGATACTTCAGCTATCAGGATTAAAAGACAGCAGAGCCTCCCTCAGAGACCACTGTGACTATTTAAGGTGCTTTTCTCCTCCAATATAATTTGCTCTCTATCCCTGAAGACTTGTATTTATTCTTTATTTCTATATGTCACTGGATATTCGATCTGTTGCTAGAAGTTACAGTATGCACCACAAATCGTTTATTCTGAGGACACGAAGCACAGAAAAAACGTTCTTCGATATTCTATCCCTGGAAACAGAACTATTCCTTCATCTACAACAACTGAACAATTAACTCACATGGAAGAAGTGCTGCACATAGATTTGTTGAAGGAACTGATATGAGAAAGTTGCACAGGAATTCCATAGCAGTAGGAATCACTACTTTTCTCACAAGAGGAAGAAAAACAAAGTATCTGTACTACTAGAGAGGAGAAGACAAACAAGTGAAAGAGCAACCTCAGTGAGAGACAGTTGTCAGCATGACTTCTCCACAGAACTCAAGGCCTTCTTAAAAACAGCCAGTCTATTCAAACGGTACAAAATAGTTTTGCTACACTTCCAATTCTACTGAAAACAGCAGAGAATGAGAGATTAAAAAAAGAGGTGTAAAACGCAACATTTTCCTTTCACACGTTTACAAATTAAACCCTTGCTCTAAGAAACTAAATTTATCCACATGCAAATAATGGAAGAAAAACATTTCTGCAAAGTTCTGGGGAAGTTCAGACAGCTGGTCAAAATGCTGAAAGTAAATGGATTCATTAGGTTTTTTATTTAGACATCATTTGTTATTTTAAATGCCCCAACTGGCAAAGACTTCTTTTTATATCTAACTCACATAAATTTCCATCTCTTTCGACTCAACAATATTCCCATTATATGTATTATACGATTAAGGCCAACAGCAACTATCAAGCATCAGTAAATAATACACTTTGCTTTTAACCATTCCCTTCTTGCTCTCAGAAGGATAAGTATTTTTAAAATACATAGACATGAGAAAAGATACAGGATACACATCTCAAATATAGGTTTTAAAAATGCCTACCAAAAATACAACCTGATTATGCACTCACTGAAATGACCACAGGTTCCACATGTGAGGCATCACTCTCTACTTCTTCATCTGAGCTACTTTCCTTATAGTTTAGGTATTTTAAGTCAGTATTATCTTGCAAATTACACTGAGAACAGAATCTATTCTGGACCCCTCAGAAACCACCCCCAGGCGTTTCTACCTAAACTGATTGCCTAAGGTGGCACTGCAGTAGTACCAGGACTTAGGAAGTCTAACCAGCAACATTAAGGAAAAATATGGTCATTAAAATCTTGACTGTGTGCAAAACCCTGAAGTCTGTACATCCTCTCTGGAAAAAGAAGGCTTGGAAATCCCATATACAATTTTTGTACAGAATATAAGATGTGATATCAAAAAAATGGCACAGATTATTTTAGAATTGTTTGGGGAGTGCATAGTGCCACAAGAAAGTTAACATGCACAGGAACTTAATGACGACAGGACCAGAAAGGAAGGAAATAGGAACACGACAAGCACAAAATTTCCAGTTTCATCATATCTTCTCCCAGTCTGGAGCAATTTGCCACTTCCTTAGCAAAATGTAAGAATTAAGCCACACCATTTCATTCAGTGTTTCATAGCATCTCCTAACCTATTTATGTTTGTTTTAAGATTATATACACTACCCTGCACAGACATACCTCATAGCACCACTAAAAAACCAGACCAAAATCAGGAACAGTAACATGATGACATATGCTATTTGTTTTCTCATATAATTTCAAGAAGTTTAATATCTCTTGCTTTTAAGTTAGTAAAAAATTAAAGAAACCTGGCATAGTTAGTAACAAACTTAGTGCAAATACTACCTCAGAAAGTTGTCCAATATATTTTCCTATGAAGTCTCTACAAGTAACAAATGCCAGGAATTTCCCTTGATAAATACAAAAAACTCTGTTTCTAAAATACTATGGTTTAAACAGTTTTAGAGCAAAAGACTAGTTTTCACAGCCACCACTTATCAAGGTGCTTGGGCCTGTTGCCCTCAAAAGATTCAAGAAGTGTTTGCTTTTGCATCCACTTTTTCCTTAAATTACAGTTCTTCAAAAACACTTTGTCAAAGAAACATAGCTATATTTTCTTACGTATTTTTAAAATACATTATTCTTGTAATAAAAAGCTTTTTGTAATCTCCTAAAGTATTGCAGAACCAGTTTGTATTTAGTATTTCAGCTTAAAGAATTTAAACAGAGAACACATTCCTATCTGTTTACTATAATATCCAGAACATTGCCAGCATCATAAAGGAATAATGAGAAACTGGCTTATTAGGTACCTAAAAATGTTTCTATTAACTTCAAAATTTCTAAAGCCTTTAAAATTGACTACACAAAAATATCTATGGTAATTAAATTTAGGCCCTGTACGAGTTCATTAAACTTCTTAAAAACAAGTCTACTGAAATACAGGTACAACTCTCTCAGTGGCACACAGGGTTAGCTTATCTCCTCTAATTAAATTTTTAATTTGCCCTTGAAGTCTGTACTTTTAGAAATAAAAAGTAAATGCTAACCTGGACTAATAAGTGGCCCAACTCGGAGAAATACGTGTCATTTTCTTTTATGTTATTAATCTGCTTCATTAATTGCAGCAGCATTTCAACAGCTCCTTTGTTCATCATTTCATTAAGGAGTACGGCATTTCCAGACATGAATTTTATAGCTCCCATGCAATAGAGGAGAGCTTCGTTGTTTTTTTGTAGATCTTCATTTCTCAGAACCTCCAACAAACAATCTAAAAGGAAAATCATTATTCAGAAACTCTAATATTAACATTTATATTTGATGCAGTCCAGTCACTGAAGAGATTAACAATTGGGAAAAAAATCTCAGATTGAACTCTTACATTTCTAGTAAGTGGGCTAGAAAAATTGGGTATTTGGATTGAAACCAAGAAACAATTATTGATGAATAAGAGAATGGGCCTGACTTTTGTTCTCCCAGGTTTCAAGGACCAGTGTAAGTTGTAAACACATAGCAGGAATCATAGAAATCACCCAGTCAAGATTTGCAAGGTGATTGTCTGTGCCTGGAATTTTGTGTACTAAACTTGATGCATTCTAAAGAGGTTTATTTTCACTACTTCCTTAAAAATCAGATGTCTTAAAGCTCTAATGGAGCACTAAAAAGCACAGGGACCTAATTCAAATCTCACATTTGAAATCTCTTCGTAGCCTTTTCAGATTTACTTTTTCTGTAGGTAAAGTTATGGTAAAAGTCCTGTTTTATGCTACCAATGTCAGACATCTGAAATGCTAAAATTAACAGGTGATAACGGGCACAAGCTCAGTGTATCTTTCACAGTCAAATGGAGACATTCTGAATTTGGTGAGGGTACCTTAAACAAATAAGTAATCCTGACCAACTTTATACTTTTGAATTTCTAGTAACTTGAAACGGATATTTATTTCTGCTTACTACATTGCACCAAGTTCCAATTAAATAAAAACTTTTTCCTATGTCATTACATTGAAGATATTTTTAGATATTTAAAATTTTTTTCTGTCTCAACCCTAACTGAAGCTGTCTCCAAGTATATGAGGATGTATGAATGATGTACACTCACACCAGGCTCTTGCTCAAACTGTTCCCCTCACCAGCTAAATCACCCAGGGTTGTGGGAGTATAAGAAATCAGTTTCAGGTTCCTGCTCTGCTCAGTATCAAACAGGGTCTTGAACACTAGCTGTCTATCTTGGGATGAACAATTAACTTATTTCTTCTACTGGAGCTACTCTACTGCACATAAGTAGTTCGCAGGGCCAGGGGAAGAAAAAGAAATTAAATATATAAGCCAGTGACTGCAACAGGGATCTGGGTGATTATGACGTAAATCCAGGTTCATGTCTTCTGCCTGGAGAAGTTGGGTCCAAAACACAAAGAGTGAACAAGCAAACAAACCAACCCCTACCTAGAATGTTCTTTCCTTCATTAGTTTTTAAAATACGGGGAAAGAAGAGCAAATGAAAGAAAAGTGAATGAAGATGGAAATGAGAGCAAAAAACCCAGTGCTTACACAGACATAGCCACGTGACTTGTCCAGATGCTATGTATGATGCTAATCTCTACAAAACTATAGTTTTCAGTATCCAAAGGCAAAGCAACCTGAGCTGTTCTCTTTTCTGTGAGTCCTTTCCATTCTACTGGAAAGGCTTATCTTTATTTCTGACAACAATTGTGTACTAAACTTTAAGGCCATGAATACTCTCATCTAGTTAAGCAGATACACATATGCCTTAACTTACGTGCAATAAAGGTTTGCAAGATCAAGGCCTAGGTTAACAAAACATCATGAAGTTTTAATGAAATACATGACTATTAAATGAATACTGAGCATCATTCACGCAATGTCATTTTCTTCATATTTCTCATATTTGCAAGGGGTTTGTGTGCACGACACAAACATCGTTACAATCACAAAAGAGATCTTAGAGCCACTGCTGACAATTCTCCGAAACCATCACCTCAGTGTGCTGCAGCAGCTATAAAAAAAGACTGTGATTGTTAGCAAGATTGTTCTCATCTCCCTGATGATGGCAAACAATACAGTCAGCATTATTTCATTCCTATAAAATTTGGTGCAGATACAGCTTGAATTCTATACAGTCTTGTACTGTAAATCTCAATGATCTACTAGAGTTTGAGAAGCTACAGAGAAGGGCTTATAAAACAAGTGAATGACACAATATCCTTTCAAAGGGAGAGCTAAAAGGCTGAGATGCCTCAGTCTTGAAAAGGATAAGGCAGAGATATGTGATATGAATGCGGTTTAAAAAATCATGAAGGTCAAAGGTAAGCTGACCAGAAACCCTCACAAATCCTGGGAAACTACAAGCAGGGGGATAATGAAAAGTACATAGATTTAAAACAGCAGACAGAGAATTTCTGGAAATTGTTGTTCCGTGAAATTAGAGAAGCAGACAGAATCAGAAAGTTTAAAAAGGAATTAGGCCAATTAATGAACAAAATATCTACAGAGATTAAAAAGAATTAGAGAGGGATGCACCATCTAATGTCCCTAAAAGAATTAACAGTTCTGAATGATGAGGGAGTACAGGGAAAACATCACAGAAAACATGTAGGCTTCGATGCTCTCTCTAGACAGCATCCCCTGCTGCCATTGTTAGTTAGACACAGAATACTGGACTAGACCAATCATCAGTTTGATGTAGTAAGAAATTTTTAATCTGTGACTAAAGCTGACTCTGAGAACATTTCCTGAAAGATGAACAATCTAACTGTTGAATTTCAAAGTCTAACTTACAGACAAGAACAGAATACATACCCAGTAATCTATCATTTTGAACGATGTAATCATTTTTTTCATTCCTGCAGATTTTAAATGCTAGCTTGCAAACACTAAGGAGATTTTTTCCATCCACTTTCATCTGCAAAAAAAGTAAAAGCCATAAAAATCACAACTAAAATCTACATACAAAAACGCACCATAACATTCTACAGGTTCGACACGATGGCAAACTTGTATTCTTAGCAAACTATTAAATTCCAGGTGCAACCCTAACAATATACTAAACCACACTGAAAACGTTTGCAGAATTAAAGGACTCTGAAATACAGATAGTTTAAGCTTTATTTAGCACTGTGCTGACTGACTTTAAAACAAGGTGATACATAAACTTTTAATGCAGTAAAACTGCAGGTAGTAGATCAGTAACTTGCAGTTTTACTTCTAATTCACTCTTACAGGTAAACTCTGTACAGAAATCATTGGTTTGACATCCATGGCCATACCACAAGGAACTGCAGTACAACAGTACATGTCATAATGAAACTTACGCTCATATATCAGAAAAGATCTTAAAATGTACTAATGGTCACTGAGAGATCATGAAAGGGAAGTTAAAGTGGTAAAAATACAATGATATATGTCTTCCTGTCCTCTGCATTTCAAGGACAATTTCTTCTACGTTCATGATCTTTTAAGATTCCATAGAAAAATGTCTGTAAGGGAACTTAAAAGCTTAGGACACTGCCTCTTTTCCGTGCCTATACAATATTCCTGTCACCACACACCCACTATCCTATTTTGTGCCCTTCCTTCCTCCCCCAGATGTAATTTCTCTGAAAAAAATAAGCTCCAACACGTGCTGATGTAGATGAATGGGACTAGTATCTGTGGTAGTAAACTGCACTTAGGAAAGGGTTACTTTAGACACAGATTAAAAATATGAAATAAAAAAATATGAAATGAAAATTAAAAATATGAAATTAAATGCAAGTTGTAATTCATGATTTTGAGCTTCACATTCTACCAAACAGCATTTCAAAACTTACAGCCAGAATAATCTTTGCCAGCTTCAGGCAAAGTGGATCTGAATCAATGTCTACAAGTTTATATAATGTCTTCAGAAGCTCACTTCTTCTTTTAAATTGCTTTCCAAGCATATTTCCTTCATTCAGTGCTTGATAGAGCTTGGTACAAGCCAGACAAAGATTTTCTATATTGTCTTCTACTTTGAAGGATGCAGGAAGGGAGAGAAAAATAAAAAATAATTATCAGTGCCACCTTATCCAGAACATCTCAACAGATAAAGACAAGAAAGAACAAAATAAAGAATGGGTTGCACAACAACAAAAATAAGGCCCCAAATAAATCTCTTAAAATGATAACGTGATACTCAGAAACAGTTTTATTTTCCTTTTTCAAAAAGAGGAGACTCAAGACAAGAAATCGCAGAGCCAAAATAATACCTAGAGATAAAACGAAATTCACCTTAATGCTTAATAATCAGATTGATCAAATATGTACAAGGAAACTGTGTCTCTGAATATGTTCTTTAAAGTGCTCCTACCAAACATTACATAGGAAAAAGAATAAGGAATATTTCCCCCCCCATATACATAACTTTATATATCAAATCTTACTGGGATTAAGAGCAACAGAGCATAAAAACGTGTTTACTTGTGTAAAAGCCAGAATGTACAGCAGAGGTGCAAGATATATTTAAGTAGGATGTTGGCTTAGTGACAAAAAAGTCATCTACTTCCTTACTTCCAAGTCCCCCAAACTCTAAAACATACAAAGATAAAACCTACAGTAAGTTATTACAAAAACCACATCTCGGCACAATGGAACATGTTTAATTTAGAGAGAAAAGGAAAAGTCTATTTTTAATATTCAACAGTGAGATTTTTTTTCTCTTTTCTTCCATTTGCTTTTGTCTATAAGGTGATACTTACAAAGCACCATGTAAATCCACTTAAGCTGCCTGTATGAACTCTGCATTTACTCAGGATGTGCTTCACAGTTAAAACAGAGTGATATTCAAGGAGGCAAAGCACTTGTGATGAAATATGTATGGCCAGGAAGTCACAACAGAAAACACATCTGAGGCCCCAGACCTGTCGGCAGATTCAAGGACCCATCTCTCGTGCTGAGCAGTGCCTGGAAGCTCTCAATTTGCAATCACCACACTCGAGGAACAGCAATGACTGTTCCATTTCTACTCCCACCATGACAGAAAATTTAACAAAATTCAGCATTATTCTAAACCTCTGCTCCAGTAAGCCGTGAAACTGGAGTAGCAAGGAACCAAAACCGAATAGTCTCACACTCCATTTCATCAAAATTAACAACAACAAAAATTATTCATCACTCATCTCATGGGACGTTTTTGAAGCTTATTCTGGAGCACTGGAATGCAACAAAATAAATTATTTGTTCCTCTAGAAAAAGAGACTTTGGGGCTTTATTAGTTCTTGTCATATAACAATCATCTGAAGCATATCATATTCAGAAGATTTTAGACAATAATTAAGTTCCAGAATAGACTTCAAATTTGTTTTTGAATGGAAATCTTTCTGCAAATATTTTTGAGGAAGAAAGGGAAGGAAAAAGGCTTTTCTATTAATATCTGAAAAGCTAAATGCGAACTAAATGCATGTGCAGGGAATTAGCTGAAAGGTATGAAGCAAATGACTGCACATGAAATTAAAAAATATTAAATTACTAACAGGCCTACTCAAAACATTAAAATTATGGAATTCTAATATTGATGTTTATAAGAGAAACTGTACCTATGCAGCAAACAGCCTAAAGAAAGCAATATATCATGTGGCTGCAGGAGGTAATGATGCAATTCAGTTACAGTTTGTGTGAATATTCAAGAAGTAGCGAAACTCAACTTTTAAGGTTTTTGTAGCACTGCATTCAATCAACTGGTGAGAAAGTATCATTAGACAGTATCACCTGTTATTAGAAAAACTATGCCCTTATCAAGTTTTCAAAAAGCTAAATAAACCCCAACACACTAAAAAATCAAGTAAAGACTGAGGAAAAGGGGCATGAAAATCGATTTCCCTTAGCAACATTCATGACAAGGGGAAGACATGATTAGGTTTTACCTCTAGATTTTATTTTGCTTACCAATAAAACTATCACACTATGAAAAACTATAACTCAGTGGCTCATATTTGACAATCTTGGCACTAAGCAACGAAAACGTGAAGTTCCATAGCTGTTTTCAAATTTCCTGATCACTGTTTTTCTACCGACCAGTGACAGACGTGGGAATGAGAATCCTGTCTTTTTAAAATAATTACATATTTTGGGAATCACTTAGTACTGTACTGGTGTTTCATACTCATCAACATCTGCAAAACTATGCAAAAAAAATTCCAACCTGTATCATGCTATAACAAACACTGTAAAAGATCCTGTAACATAAAACCACTTGCAAAAACAAATCTACTTTCTATATTCCCACCATTCAGATAAATATAATGGCTGCTTAAAGCAACTGAACAACCTTTTGAAGGAAACGTTAAAATGGATTTCAGAGTTTAAACTTTCAAACCATATTTAATTTACTCAATTTTGCTTCAATATTCTGGCTCATTGCATACTTTTCTGATAAATCTAATATTTTAAGCATAAATGGAAATTTTCATTAAGATTTCCTTAGTTTTCTAAAATTAATCCAGACCTTCAATATGGTCTACGGTTAGAGAAGTGAATCTGTGCAGTACTTTATTCTTAAGATTATTATCTCATCACTGACTGCGAAGCTTAGCAGAGCTATGTGATCTAAAGTAAGGTAATTTTGTCAGACAAGATCTTCTCTAAACCTCTCATTTTTGTTGGGTTTGGTTTTTTTATTTTAACAGAGTCACAGAATGGGTAAGGTTGGCAGGGACCGCTGGAGGTCATCTAGTACAACTCCCCTGCTCAAGCAGGGCCACCCAGAGACAGGTGACTCCTCAACTGCCCAGGCTAGTTTTACACTGCCAAGTCACTGAACATAATCAAAGCATAAAAGGCCACCTAGTCCAATTACTGTTACTATTTTGTAGTAAACACAAATGAGTCCCATGCTTCCCTCAGGAAACAGTACAGAAAGTAAACCGTTTCAAAAACGGCGTTACCCACTTTTTTTCAGTTCACGCAGAATTGGTAGAATCTTTATACGCCAAAAGACTTCTTCCTCATCCCACTCGTTTATTCTTGTTTCATCCACTAAGCCTTCAAAATACATTCAAAACAAAAGCACATGTTCAGTGATGGTTTCAATTTCTACACAAACAAATAGCTACAAATACTTTATTTGCCTGTCAGGAAAAAAAAACAAAAACATTTTGTTATATTCTGGGCTATTTTACCTGCTGAAGCTTTTGTCTTTATTTACCTTTTCTCAAAACCAAAAGTTTCAAACAAAACTAGATGAATAAGCATTCTGATATGTAAAGCTGTACTATCAAGCTTTTTTTTGCTGACATCAATGTTTTATTTGACTGCTGAATTTGAAGGTAATGACTACTTGTATATCAATGTGTCATCAACTATTATATATATTATATATATCTATTATATAGATATATATATATAACTACATATATAAGTTGTATATATACAACTATTATATATATATATCAACTATTTTTCAGCTCTGTGTCCACATGACAGCTTATTCTGTGTTTAAAAAAATCTATACTACAGACAATCCTCTAGGATTGTACAATTTTACCTAGTGCACATGCATGATATTACACTAAAATTGATTCACCAACTCTTTGGTCAGTTAGTGAACACAGTCTTGTTAGTTACTATACTCTGGTAATAATTCTAACTACTTCATGCAATTATTTTTGAGAACTTCACAACTAAATTTTTGTAAAATGCATGTTTCCCTCCTATTCTTTACTGCATTCCATATTTTTTCACACAGCAACCTCGGAACTCACAGCAAATGTTTTGCCTCCAATAAACATGCCAGAAATCTTGAAGGCAACCAGCTCCCAGTTTTCTGGGTCACACTCAAATTCCTGTGACTGAAAAAAAGCTACTGTTCATTATCAGAAACCTTGTCCACTTCACAAAGAGAAGTGTTTAAAAATATCTCAGCTTTTTTTATACTTTGCTTCAAAAAGAAAGTAATTTTAAAAAAAACTACCACAGACATCAAGTTAAAAATTGGAAGACCAAAAAATCAACGGACTAGAATTCTTCTGGAAACAGGACTCGGATCGTGGATCTGTGTTCAGATTGGACACGGGAGTTGGTGAAACATGGTTTATTAAAACGTGGATTCCAGGACTGACTTTCATACGGATGCAGTATCACTGGGAATTATTCTGACTTGCTGAACATTCTTTTCACGTTCACCTAGAGTTATGAGAAATGACAGAATTCTGGCCTTAACCATTGGTCCACTACAGATGGAGAGCCAGAGTTTCTGTGCAACTTGAGGTTTAAAGGATCTAACAGTTGCTTACAAGGTGCATACAGGCATATGTCTGGAGTTCAAGACTGGGTTAAGCTCTTTATCTTGCAGGAACCCAAGTTGCTGTTATAAAGATGGGATCTGGCTGGTTGTCTTGTGTTTGCTTTGTGTTTGTTTTTTTTAATAGGGAACTAAAAATAACACAACACCACTAAATAACATGAAGAAAGCCATTAAGACTAGTATATATACTTTTTTTCAAGTGACAGATTTGCCTGAAAGTGTCTCCTGCTGTTCATTACTAGATCTTGCATTTAAATGACAATGTAAATCCTTAGCATAATCATCACCAAACACAAAAAATACCATACTACATGAGAACACCAACGAGAGGTTTGCATCATGACAGAGTATCTCAGACCTTAAAACAATGACTGCCTACTAAGCATTACCTGGAACTGTGAAACAATTAAAAATTTTCTAATTTAAAGGCTTGCTCTTTAGAAAATAATCCAGATTCTTTTTCTGATCTGTATTAACTGTCTACCTAAATTTTTTACATAATGAATCTATCATATATATTTCAACAGATTATACAAAAATGCTGTTTCATAAGTAATACACTGGTATGTTTTTTATGAGAATAACTATCATATTGTTGGTATTGTTGGTTTGCACATATATATATTAGTATACCTTATTAGCTAATATTATTGTTACTTATTTTGCAGACCATTTTTATGTACTAGATCAAATGAGTTGATAATCTTATTTAGACTGATAAGTTGCTTAATTAATAACACACTATGCAGCATTTGCAATGAAGTGAAAGTTCTGCTCTGGGAAATGTAATAGCACAGGCGAAATGAGAACTCTAGAATAGTTTGCACTGTTCCTTCCTGCCACAAAACCCACATATTGACTCAATGATTTCTTTTCTTTCTGATTTGTTGTTACCTCTCTGAAAGATGAGACTGATTTTCTAACTACACAGATGCTTAACTTCATCAAGTAAGAAACAGTGTAGTTCAGGCATGCATTTGCAGATAGGACCAAACTTCTCACTTAAAAAAAAATTAACAAAGCCATTTAATTCCCACTTCAGAATGAAAAGAATGGATTTTTATGTACCACTCTGCTTCACTTGTCCATATTCATCAAAAAATGAAAGTCATAATGGTATAATTTTTTAAAACAAATATCTCTTACAACTAGGACAAAAAGAAGATAATCAGCTTTTACTAAACAATGTTAATCCTAGCAATATGAACTGAAAATACATGATTCTAAAGAAAATTAACATTAATAAATTATAAACTTGGATGTATCTCAGTCCTGGGAGATTTTTTTGCTGATGAAAAGTTAGGGTACTAGCTGTATTTAAAATATTGCAGAAGCTGTCCTGAACTTTCCAATTGAGTGAATCACGATTCAACAGGAAAAATACTCAAGCAAAAGAATGCAGCAAGTTGGAGTTGGTTGTCTCAGTTTTTCATAGGTCTTAACTGCTGCTTTGCATTCTGGTCCAAAAAAAAAAAAAAATCACTAATCAGTCTACATTTATTGGTTGCTGTTTTTAGCATGTAAATACAAGAGCCTTAGCAACACTGAGCTTTCAAAAGCTGTGTGCTGCCTGACTTAAAATGTTTAGCCTTTTCACTGAATACTGAGTGGCTACGAATAGATCAATATTAAAACAGTCTATCTCCTCTCTAAAATGTAAAAGTATAAACACAAATCATATCAGAATACAGAAGTAATCTTTAAATGAACACTCCACCCAGGACCCCACTACAGAGAAGAAATTATGGAGGATCCCTGTTGCTATCCCCTGGTTTATTCTGGGATTAATGATGAAGCATGCACAGACTAAGGAAACTACATAATGTTAAGGAAAGTAGATATAAAATGAAACAATCCTAATAGCACATATGATTTTTTTTTAAATAACACAAATAAAATAGCACAAATAAATTAAAAGCCTTTTAAGAATACCAACTCCCATGACATGGTAAATACTCTCAGCCCCTCTGAAGGAAATGAAAGCGGAGCACTATACAGCCTTTGCCAGAATGATCTGGAATAACACAACTTCTCAGTTCTAGAAAAATAGTAATAAGGAATAATGACATTGCAGTAGAAACTTCAGGTTTCCATACCAGACTCTCAAACACACACTTGCGATATATCAAACGTGCCAGCTATGAGGAGATATTAATTAAAATCTGGTATGTAAAATAAGCAAAATGCATCCCTACATGGCAATCTAGAATCTGTTTCTTCAGATTTTATCAGTTTCTGTGCAACTACAACAGATTACAAAAAGTGATGGGCAAAGAAGATGTTAACAGTTTGGCAAATTCTTAAGCCTACATATGGGAAAAGCAAGAGCAAAAAATACCAACAGATTTTTAGAATTAAGATCTCTTGAATATTGTTTCTCTTTACTAACATCAGTAAAAACCTCAATATATCTAGAAAATCAAAAATACTGTTCAGTGAATAATAAAGGAAGAGATTTTCAAATCACAAAAATTAGATTATTGCTATTTGACTTCACATTTTTTGAATGGAGATTGAAATGCCTTACAAAGTACCTGTTACTCTTCTCTTCCAGCCTGAACTCCTTGGCCATGACGAATTTATGCCAGGCTTTTTCATCTGGTCACTAAAAGATACAGTATGGATACACAAAATTATTATCATAATGCAATTCTCAAAATGCTTATTTCTTCACATACATGCAGCATATTAATAATTAATTGGAAAAGATTAAGTTATTTTACAATTTTACTACTGCTCATTAAAAGTGACGTGTAAATACAACTTCCTCCAGTACCCATTACAGAAAGCTCCTTCAGAAATACTGACATATTCACACCACAAGAGGTCACCATTATGGAACACAAAACCTAAAGCATTTCCATTCGTACAATAAAATTGAAAGATGAACCAAACTAAATTCAGAAAGAGCCAATTTTTATTTTATCATCAGTTTCACTAACTGAATATAAACTCCACTAGCTTAAAACTGTAGCTTCATCCATTCACAAGGACAGGATTATTTTTCTGAGAGAAGTAACATTTTAAAAAGATTTAATGAGAAGACTTTTCAAAGAAACAAACACGTTAGTAACCTTTACAGAATATATTAGAATTTCCAGGTCTGCCACTAAATTATAGCTAACTGCGTAGTGGTCACTAATTCTGTTACTACAAGAAACAGGTATGTTGCCATTTCTTTGTAAAACGATAGTAAGTAATGCTGTAACTCCTGCTGATTTTATGGTCAGCCTTTCTTTGGCCAGAGGAAACTACTACACACATCTGTAATAAGTCTATTTATTCTGTTTGCCTATCTACACACTCAAGCAGAACTGATCTAAAAGCAATATACAAGATGTAGACTCTCTGCTATTAACCCGGAGTCTTTCCTCCTTTAAATTCAGTACTGGAGACAAAGGTCTTAATCAGTGTTTTCTATTCTCAATGTATCTTTAATTTAACACTTCTTATTCAATTTAAAGTTCATGTACTAATACAACCTAATCTCCTGAATTTCCTTCTAAAGATGACAGCAGTGTGTTAGCAATGTGAATTTGATTTTCTTTTTAACCAGTTAATTTAGTTACTATAAGGCTTAAAGCTAAACTGTTGTTTAAGTGGTTTGCTGGATTGGCGCCTAAATCCTGTCTGTCAGTCCAGACAGAAGATGTAAGTCATCCTATCAACAGATGGAGACAGAATAAAAGACAAAGCTCTTGCAAGATCAGTTCCCTACAAAAGGGACTGGATAGCTCACTGTGATCAGTCAAAAAATTCCCAAGCAATCACATTACAGAGGAACAGTTGCTTCATTATGGCTAACAGTGAATAATACTTTCTTTTTACAGCATGTGGATTTAACTGCTCCAAAACCCAAATACTTACACAAACTACCTTGGAATTATTTCAGCAACCTCTACTCCTCTGAGGACGCAATGCTTAAATAATAATAATAATTAGAAAAAAAGACAAGAGCTTACATTTCTATTCTAAAATTGTCTGACACCTCTAAGAGAGTTTTACAGCACACATTAAATACAGTTCAGTGCCTTGACAGAAAGTAAAACTTGATTCCATTTATGTGAATACCTTGTCCTATGAACTTTAGAAGTTCCAGAAATGTTTCTACAAGTTTCAGCCGTGCCTGAAATCAAGATTATAACCTGAAAGGTCACTGGATAAGCACGAGAACAAATTCAGCATGGTGATACCACATGCCTGTATGAATATGGATGTTTGAGTTTGCTTTCCTCAGAAAAAGAGTTTTGTAACTATATCCCATTTGTGCTTCTTCTCTGTAAATGTAAATCCCCACAACGAATCCAAGAAACCACAACAAAGACAATCCTATGAGTTATGTTGGACGGAAAAGGAGATTAATAGAAAAAGACACTGAAGCAAAGGATGTGGTAACTTACTAGATAGAAACACCATATATGCGAGATGCAGAGCAAGGCCATGACAACTGCACAAAAAAAAAAGTTTCGTTGGAACCTGTTGTTTCTTAAACACCAGTATCAACCAGTTTAGAGACTTAAATGAGTAGGAAAGCAGATTGCTGTACTGCTGGTATTCTATCTATCTATCTATCTATCTATCTATCTATCTATCTATCTATCTATCTATCTATCTATCTATCTATCTCTGCTTTTGGGAAACATTCTTGTAAATTACTGGTACTCTCATTATTTTCAGAAAAAAAGAATACACTGAATACATATATAAATGAGAATGACTGGAGGGCAGGCTTATCTTCAGGGAGTATGTACAATTTACGAATTTTGTGAGAGATTATAAAATCACTTTATATATCTTCACCATTCTGTCAACTTCATTTTAGTTACAGAGACTTTTGCTTCATTATCTTTACATATCTTTAGATTTTTTTACAGAAACTTAAGTATCTTGTTAAGAACAATGCAGTTAAAACATAATCAACCTATTCTAAAAAATAAGTTACCCACTACTGAAGGGAACTGGCTTCAGAGTGGTTGCCTAGGAAACAAAGTCAATTGGCAGAAATCTGATCATCTGAGAAGGGGCTCATCAAGAAATGAACTGAGACAGAGGCACTGATGATTTACAGAAGAAAAGGAACTTGGTGACTGGATCATCTCTATCTTTCTCATATAAAAGAAATCATAGTAGCCTCTATGAAGAACACTGCTTCCTTGAACATCCACAGAGTGTGAGGAATTCCAAGAGGAAAGTGAGCCAGCACTGCAGTAGTGTGGTGACCTTGGACAGATGACAGGTGCCCAATCACAATGCTCTACCACTCCCCTCCTCAGTAGGATCAAGGGAGAAAACAAGATGGAGAAAAACTTCTGGGTCAAGATAAAAGCAGTTTAACAGAGGAAAGGGAAACAAACCAGAAAGATTTATTCTCAACCTCCCACCAGCATGCAATGTCCAGTCATTTCCAAGGAAGCAGGTCTTGAGTACGTGTAGTGGTTGCTCTGAAGGACAAACCTCATAAGCATGGATGTCCACACTCTTCCTTTGTCTTAGCTTTTATTGCTGAGCAGACATCACACAATGTGGAATACCCTTTTGGTCAGTTTGGGCCAGCTGTCCTGGTTACGCCCCCTCCAAAGTTCTTGCCCACCCCTCGTAGCGGTGCCTACTGGTGATGGGTGAATGTTGGAGAGATAGCACTATGCTGGTGGATCACTGCTCAGCTGTAGCCAAAATGCTGGAGTGTTATCAACGCCTTCTAGCTACCAATGCAAAGCACAGCACTATGAGGGCTGCTCTGGGGAAAACTTACTCCATCTCAGCCAGCCCCAATACATTTTCAGTATTTTTCCCTGGTGAAAGAATGGATAATTAAAAGAAAGCAGCATTTATTCAGAAATTCTGTGTGTTTAGTCGTTGACTTGTTTGTTCTTGCCATAAGCCTCTTGTTATTGGTAAATCTGCAAACTCTCACCCTCAATGGTATTGCAGGGAAAAGTACATTTCTGCGAACTACATCCCAGAGGCAAAGAATTGAACTAGTACTCTCCGAAGAAACTGCACACAACAAAGGTTCGAATCACAAATGTGAATGGAAGATTTCAGTGGAGGAGTAGTGCTTGCACTCCTTCCTCAAACTGTGCCTTAAACATCTCAGAATTTGCCTACCTCTTTACTTGTAAAACAGTCTGGTAACGGGCCTGCATTTTGGGTCACACTGTTCCTTAGATTTATACCCTTAGCATTGTCCCTGCTACAGTTTAGGCCCAAGAAAGCTGGTATTTTCCTTAACAAATGCCTGGGCACAGGGCACTGATAAGCAGAGGTAGGGACATTCCCAGACAGTACTTTGCCTGTGGGAGGGAGGGAATTAAAAATATTTTAATTGTATTAACATAACCCATGACACAGCAGTTGACAACCAAGCAGTGACTAATT
The DNA here is from genome assembly GCA_035584735.1 of Pseudotriccus pelzelni. Classification (NCBI taxonomy): domain Eukaryota; kingdom Metazoa; phylum Chordata; class Aves; order Passeriformes; family Tyrannidae; genus Pseudotriccus; species Pseudotriccus pelzelni. The sequence goes on from JAWMRA010000113.1 coordinate 70,463,187, forward strand.
CCTTTGTTTAATTTTTATCAATTATTAGTACAGATGTGTCCCTGGTGCCCCTCATTATTTAGTTACTAGCTAAGAGAGACACATGGCCTAATACTAACAAATTAATGCTTCTCTGCATAGTTGCCTCTATCAAACACCTGTCACCAGTGAGGTGGCAAATCTTAACTAGAAGAAAAAGGGGACATGATAATCCTTCTGAATTGTTCAACTTTAAGGCATTCCCCCTCCACACTACCCTCTCTTCTCATGGTAAGATTCCTGTAACACCTTACATATCCTTACAGCTTTGGGAGGCAAAGCTAGATAACATGGAAGTGGGAGAACAACAGAGAAGCACAGTAACTGAGACAGTGCAATAGAGGATGAAGAATATACGGGTTTGTTTTCAGAGAGAAGAGTAGGAATAACGCGGAATGAACAAAACACAAGGACAGCGGGGATGGAAAAGGTCATAAGCCCCACACTATCTGCTTCTGCAAGTGCCAAAGCCTCACACAGCTTTGCTTGTCCAGAGGTTATGAGGCTCTTCTTTTGCACCCATGTAAATTAATCTGTGGACTCTCTCTTGAAGCAGAGATAGGAACCAGGACTATCTCATGTAAACAGGAATCTCAACAGACTCTTAAAAAGGCAAAGAGCTACTAACACACAGACTTGTGTATCACGCACTGAGTAAACGCTCTGAAAAAGCCATAGAAGAGACGTTATCTGGTGTCTGGAAACAGATTTCTTTTCCATTTTTAAACAAGGAAATGAAAATGGATTGACAGCTTTGTGATCCAGAATATAACATGATTCTGCAGAGCACCCTTAAGTTTGTACTTATGGGTATATTTTGTTGGCTAATGCTACGTGACTGCTTAAAGCAACTTCTTTAGGGCAGGGGGTGGTTGAAGATACCAGATCCGAACTGGTTTCCATTGACAGAAACAAAAGGCTTAATATCTGAGGACATTCTGGCGGCTGACTAACAAAACACCATTTTCTTTCACACAGCTCCACGCCACACTTACTAAACAGTCATAAATCTAATCATCAGCAACATCTAAACCAGAAAAGATACCTTGGAAGATACTTGCAAAGACATACAGCACATTGCCTCCTCAAGGCATCACCTGCATAAGCTACAGTAGCACCAACATTTACAGAACCCACATTTACATATAGTTAATAAAAATATGAAACAGGATGTGCTTTAATTAGTCCAAAAGCTTGTCCAAAAGCTTTACAGTGTATCAGAGGAAGACATAAAACTGGTAAGTATGGACACTCACAGAAAAACCTCTTCAGAAGCTCCTTCCTGCTAAGAAGCCTTATCCTGTGCTACCGTCACGTAAAAGATCACCCATGCGCTCTCGATAAAACACTGGCCTCACTGCTAAGTAGCACATTCTAAAGTAAAGTAATATTTAGGGGGGTTTGGGAGGGGATTATGTTTATTTTAAATAAATTTCTAAAGTACTTGAGTTCATTGCCTCTCAAACTGTTTCTCTGATGCCCTTTTTATTCAGTCAGAAAATTGTAATTATGAGTGCCCAATTTCTAAACATCTATACCTGCAGAACCTTTTCTATCCCCATGGAACCACAATTCTTACCTTCTAAGTTCCTTCCTTGTAAGGAAATTTAAGCCACAGACAGTTTCATTATTTATCCTAAGAGCCCTTTTATTTTTCTGTCTTTATTTTGGTAAGATAAACAAACCCAGTCCTACTTAATCTAAAAGTACACTAGCCATTTATGTATTGAAAATATACAGAAGTCATAATAGGTCATGCTGAAAGTCCATCTTCCTCAGTGTCCTCTGACAGTGACCAAAAAGCTTCTCAGACGCCTTCAGCAAATTAAGGGTGCTGTTGGGGTGCCTCACCTACAGTTCTCCTTCAGTTTCTGCCTTCATGTTTTTCAGCCAGATGCATTCCCCATCCTCCTTTCTCTTTTCTTCCATTTTCCCTCCAAAGTCACTCAATGTGTCCCCAATGTATTTTCCTTCGTTCCACTCCCTTCGGCCCCCCAAAACTTCCTCATTTATTTAAAACCCAAAAATGTGACTCAAATTTTTATAAATTTGCATTTTGCATCCTTGATATATCAATGTTTTCAGGTCTGCAAAAGTCTAGGAGAGCAATTTTCATAAAGCTCTGACAAAATTCTAGGCACTAGGCAGTAAGTAAAAGATGCAGACTGTTTATACATAAATACAAGCACTGAACATCTGATTTTACAAACATACGTTGTGTGCATTGGAATGCCAGACATGATGCATCTACACCCAAAAATCAAGACATTTTACCAAGTGTTAAGAAGAACAGATTTACAGAAATGCTAAGCAGATCCTGGGGGCCTATTCAGGCAAGCCAGATGTATCAAAAGGACTACTAGGCACAAAGGTGTTCTTTCAGACTAGATCAGTGCCCCTGACGGTGGATAATCCTTAAACAGATATGCCATTTAGAAAGACTGTTCTTTGATACGTTACTCACATGTATATTCAGAGTGTGACTACATCTACGCTGTAATCTGGGCTTATTTTTATTGCTAGAGGTATCCAGGATGGCATGCCTTCTATTGATAAGGATCATTTGGCTATTTGAACAGTCAGGTACTTTCCTTTCAACCAAAGATTTACAAATTCTATATGGACTACAAAGGAAAAGCTGCAAGGAGGTTGTGAAAGTATATACAACCAATAAACCCCTAAAAAAACCCCAGTCAGTCATGGGTAAGTACATTTTCCTGGTTTGAGTGCCTGCCATGGGGGAGAAGAGTGAGCTCTTCTCACACAGTCAGTGACGGTATCGCAATCCACCCTCCCTTCAGCGATCACATACATTGATAAGACCCCTGATGAGCCTTCTCTTCTCCAGCTAAACAGTCCCAGCTCTCTCAGCTCTTCTCCATACAAAGGATTTCCTTCATATCTTAGTAGCTGGATTCCCTCCAACTGTTTCATATCTCTATTGCACTGGGGAGCCCAGAACTGGTCCCAGAAGTCCAAGTATGGTGGAGGTTTTCATGGTGTGCATGAGCAGGGTGCTAGGTAATCTCATCTAGGCTTTTTTCCACAAAAGACTGCACCAGATAATCTTCTGAGGTCTTTCCCAACATTCAATTGTTTCTTTCTTAAATTAGTGGTCCAAATAGCAAGTGGAACTGAGGCAGAAATAGAGAAAGATTAGTTAGAAGTAGATTAATTTCCTGTTTCCCTGTCTTTATGAGAATTCCAGAAGTTGTCAGCATATAGAAAAGAAAAAGACAAATCCTGATAAAAAAGCCTGGACAATCAGCTGAATCACACAACAAACTAATATCCACACCACGTCATTCATTTCAAAAAATCATCCAGAGCAGAAAAGAATGGGTATTCCCTTTGAGAAAGAAATTTCTCTTCTCTGTAGGAATCCTTTTCTTTGAAGAGAAAATTAACGTATATTTTGGGCACAGATGTGAAGGTAGTTTAAGCAATCAAACAGAAGTAATTTCCAGTGGTTCCCTCCAGCCCACCCTATTCTATGAATCTGTGATTCACTTATCCCCTGCTTCTATCATTTTCTATTGAAATATTCCAAAACTCTAAAAAGCACAAGAAAGAGAAAGTAGTGTCATGGAAGCAGTTGATGAATACATGTCAAGGGTAGTGCCAAACAGGCATTTATAAGGACAGCAACGGTGAGAGAAAACAGGGTACAGTGTATCTTTACAGCAACTGCCAAACCTTTTGCAGCTATTTATAGAAATCACTTCTTAAAAAAAGTGTAGAACAGGCCACTTGGGAGTGAACTCTTTGCCACCAAACCTTTCCTTACTGGAGGCACCTATGTTTCTAAGGAGTCCTGGAACGACACTATAAGCCTTCAGAATTTTGAGAAATTGGAGTAGGAAAAAACCAAACATCTTTTCTCACCAGGGAAACTGTTGCTCTTCATCAGCAAATCTGCCATCACTGTTGACACTTCTGTTGAAATATATGAATGCAGAAAACATTTTAGAAGTTTCATTTCTATAGCAATCATAATAGATGGCAAGGCACAATGGCTGGAAGAAGATGTAAACAAAACTTAGCTTCTTTATGATTGTCAGAAATTGTTCCTTGCTTTCCTGAGGCAACACGTCAATGTATTCAATCTGCTTCAATTAATATACCTATTCTATTACAACTAGATGGTTATTCGCAAAACAGAATTGCAAACAAAATTACAAATAACTTTTTGCCTCAAAAAGTGCTTTCCATTTCCTCCCTCCCCACCCCGCACCTTTATAAAACAGTAGTGATTTCATTAGCACTGCTCATTCTTTTCTTCAGTCCTTGGGACAACAAAAGAACATGAGAAGGAAAATGAGCAAGTCTCTTGCTGGAATAAAATACTTCCCTTCTGTTCTCTTCGAAATAAATGTGACAGCATTAATGGCAAGGATCTGCCATGGTATTTTGGCACGCTCTACTGTTTCATCATTAGCAGGAAACTAGCGTTATTAGAAAACCTATTTCGGTACATTATTTAGAAAACCTATTTCAGAACTGCAGGGAAAGGGGAGTAAGGAGTCTCACACACCTTCTCCTGTAAGAAGTACACTATTTCTACAATCCTCTTGCTTAATTTCAGCAAGGATTTTAAATCACTGGGATACAGAATGGAGGCTGACACAACTGCTTCATATACAGAATGTCAGGACTTTAGGTAACAAAAGATTCCACATTCCTTTAAGCCTTCATCCTATTACTCCCAAATACAACGTACTTTAAACAGAAAATATCTTGAAACTTCCTACAAGACGCCTTAAATATTTACAATGCAGAACCAGATGCAATCTAACCCTAGCAATCATCTAATACCTGTAAGCATATTCTACTGAGACAGAATGACAAAACATTCTTACTGAAATGAGTCCTCTGTGGTTCTGCAGCCTTTTATATACAACTACTATGAAGACCAAACTCAACAAACTATACAGAAGGCTAGGTGTGTGGTACCATGTAACTGCCCTGTCAGATGAAGAATGACATCTCTGAACTCAGACAAGGACACAGATCAAGGTCTGCCTGACTCACGTAGTATCATACGCAAATACTGGACCAATTGGTTTAAGTCTTAGCAATGAGTTAGAATGTATGGGAGCAGCTGAGATTATCTACAGCCTTTCCATCATATGATAGTATGAACTGCTTAGGCTGATATAGATGAGGGATCTTTGTCCTTTGCTAAAGGGAAAGCATTTTGTATTTTTTTGAGCATATTGCAGCTCTGCAGGTATGTCTGGTACTCTGAGCTCTATGAGCACCTAAATGGTGTCAGGCAGCATTGCTCAGGCAGCGCTGGCAAAAACCATCTCTCACCCAAGTACACAGAAAGCATGCACAATGCACAGGAGAGGTAACAGACCATTCAATACACAGATATTGCATGCAACACAGAATGATGGAGGAATATTATATTACTCTTCTATTTTGGAGAAAACTAGTCAGAACAATATTGGAAAACAAATTTTTTGTATTATCCTAAGGCCAGTAATTTGAGATCTAATTTAAGTGATGCATGAGATTCTTGATTGCAAAAAGCAACAGTAACAAAAACCCAAAATCAAAAACTTGCAAAACTGTCAAGCTTATAAAGAGAAACATATAATTTTGAATAGACAGACAGCATGTCTAATGGGTTAACTGTTCAATTATACCTGCAAGTTTTAAAATTACGACTCAGAAGGAAGATCATTCTTTCCAATTAATAAAAGTATCAACTGACCCTTTTCTATTAGAGACACTTGGATACCATCAACTGAAACAGAAACCCAAACTGAAAGCAGGACTGAAAACAGCAGGATGCACCTTCCACAAAAAGAACTACCCATTTCAACTGCAACACTAAAGTACTTTCCACCACACCATTACTAAATAAAACTCAAACTACAGTAATTTATGTAGTATGATAATCCATACAGTCTTTATCTAAGAAGTTTTTTGATCACTGAATTTAATGGAAGAAAATTATTTTGCACTGAACCATTCTCCTTGGTACTTTTCCTTCCTTTCACCTACATATTTCATCACTAGGCTTATTTTCTCATTCTCCCTCCCTCCATACCCATGAAGCTTTTTCTTTGCTAACAAAACTCTTCAGTCTTTCAGATTCTTTTTTTTTTTTAAATTCTGCTTACAGTTTAATATAAAAAGGTGTGCTATGATATCTACTGTGTATCATTTGCTTTAACAGCCTCAATGGACAACATTATTTAGTGCTATCATCAAGTTAGTAAATTAAAGGCCTTTCATTTTATATAATTAAGAATATAATCTTTAATATGAAAGATGCTTAAGAATATCCAAGGAAATAGTTTTTTCCTGAACATACAGACATGCTAGAAAGAAGATATCTACTGGCAAATACTTATCTGTAAGAGTGAACAAGTGTTTATAAGGATGTGTTCTTGAAAATAAAGTGGGTTTTGTTCTTTGCTGTTGAGATTGACAGATCTGACAAGGTTATTAGCACAAAATGGTTGTTCATCCAACTACTAAAGCAGCAACTGATACACCTACTGAGCAAAGTACCAAGGGACTATTCCTCCCTCTGCAAGAATTCAAGTTGGAATCAAAAGAAAAACAAATTACTTAGTTGTGAATTAAAGAATGGATATAATAATGTAGGTTCAATAAAAATAAACTGCATGCACATAAATCTCATTAATTTCTTACACCTGTTCAGTCGCCTAAAAAAAAAGAAAAAAAAAACCTAAAAACTCAAAGCCAGAAAAAATTCTGCCCCTACTGCCAATGCATTCAAGCCTGTTTTTGGTATACGATCACATATTTCCCCAATATCAGCACTTAAAAGGGCTCTATTCATTTGCTGAGCTAAGGGAAAAACGTATAGCATCTTAAAGCAGGACTGAACTGCAAAAGTAAGCACACTGAATTTACACTTGAGTATTCTACATGCAGTGTTTAGAAGACTTAGTTTTGAAATGTTAATGATCAAACAAAATAGAAGTTATTTCATCTCAAACAAATTTCTACCAACACTTTTTTTTACAAGTTAGTCTTTTGAGTGCAGAAATTTCCTAAGAGAGAAAATGTAAATTATTGTAATAATCTAAACATATTTTCATTTTAAAGATTATATGGTGTTACCTTCAAATTCCATCAGTTTTTAACATTTTGATACTTGCATAATTGAATATTTAGGAAGAGCGTTGTGTGGAAGATGCATATCACCATATTTGACCAATACTGACCTTTCTCCTCTCAGCTGAAGTGAAAGTTTTGCTGATGTCCCTTCCATGAAGTCTTCGTTTTCCGATCTGCTGATACGCTCATTACAAATTAATTGTATACTTTTATCATTAGCTGGTGTGTACAACCTTTTCTCTGTCAAGTAGTTATTATTACTTCTGCCAAGATTATTCATCATCATAGCTGGTTCCTCGGAATCTAGCTTCTCTTTGTCTAAAATAGTCAAAGACAATACATTTTGTAGAAGGGTCCTTACACAATACACACACACAACAGAGCTCAAAATTAATTACAGTTTGTCGTGTTACATTATCAAAATTTGCTTGTACCAATTTAAAAGGTAAGAAAGCTTAAGACTATTAAAAGTAAAGTAATCAATGTCTTCTTATGAGCAGCACTTCTTAAAGTCTTTCAGTTTGGGGTTTTAACATTTTAATATTTCATCCTTTTTTACAGATAAGTGGATTGTACCTTGTGAAAAACAGTGATTGTATTTCAGTATCTGAATATTATGAAGGAACTCAAGAAAAAGATAGCTGTTAATCTCGTACCTTGGTATGTACACACGATAAGAATCTCCACAAAACCCACTCACATAAACATCTGCATGATCCCCAAAGGGGAGAAGAGACCAACTCAGGCTATAACTACATTAGGTTCTCAACTTCTTCAACTACTAATATCAATTTATGAAGGCTAATGGATTGAACTACATATTATTACAAATGAGCCTTCATTAAAGACAGAGTCCCAGCACATTTCATTATGAGCTAACATGCAGAGAGCCAAGATGCCTTTCTCATCTGCAAGAAAATTACTTCTAAATCCCACATTTAGCGACCTTTATTAAGTCTCCACTAAAAAAACTCTTAATAATAAATACGATGTAGTTGGAGGCCTGTCAAGACACATCATTCCTTTCTATTCCTCTTTTTATGCTCAATAATCCATCAGGGAATCTCCTTAGATAAATGGCATCTCATTATCTCTTTAAACATGTCACCATTTAATGTTAATTTTACTCATTGAAGAAAACTTTCAGTAAAATTTTACTACTTGTAAACCTATAGGAAAAAGAGGCACCTGAGTAGCTTTCAACCCACTTTCAGAGGCAAAGGCCAGCATCATTTTTGGAAACCACAGTTTCAAAACTGCCTTAAAGCCATCTTAATACTTTCAAAATTTACACTGAAAGGACCTTTAATACAGTAATTCATATAATTAAAAATATTAAAACCCATCATGCAGTTATTTTTCTAGCAAATAATAATACATATCAAAACATTCTTACTCTGATCTGGAAGGACGACTTCATCAGAAAATAAATTTCCCAGAGAAGCTGTTCTACATAAGCATGTCCGAGCACTGCTGCCTTTTCTAACCTCTGCAGCCTCTGCAGGAGGTTTTGGAAGGAAAACAGAAGAATCTTCATCTTTTTCAGAAGTGATTAGTATTGGTTTCTGTGACAAAGATAAAAAAGACTTTTAAATAAAAGCACAGATAATTTCATTTTCATACAAGCAAAAATTTAAAAAAAAAATAGAAACCCAAACAATTTATCGCAAAGGGCTAAGTTCAGAATAGAACAGAAATGACATAGGTTTGCTTATTAAGAAATTTTCGTATCCAGAATCTAATGATATCATTCCACCAAACAACCAGATGTCTATACCATTATCACCACAGAAAGCCATTAAAAGCCAACACTCAGGGCGCAGAGAACAAAAACTAGCTGGAGCAGAAAACCTCAGAATTATTTATTCCTTTTAAATCTCATTTAATTACATCGGCAACATGCTTATTTATTAAAGAAAATGTGCCAAAGACTTGTGCTAACAAATGCAGAGCTCCCTCTATTCTTTGATTTGTATTTGAGAACTAAAAAAGTATTTCCAAACCACTGTGAATGTGTTCATATGTACTACTCCCTACCACAGTGAGACAAATCATGCAGATCCAAAACCACAGAAATCCAAGTTTTATTTATGCCAGTGTTTTGCATCCTAGAGGATGTGACCAACACCCTGAGCCTCTTATACAAAACACTTGGTGTGCCCTTTCCCTACGTAAAAGCACTGACCTGTAAGATCAAGGTTCTGTGCTCATTTCCTCATAATAAAGAATCCACCAGAAAATCTCCAGAGCTCTCCACAGTATTAGCTGAAGATAGCCAAGAGGTGAGACCCACTCCCCACAACCACTATGACTAATACAAGTCCTTCGTTTACAATATACTGTCTTCTATTTACTGGTAAAGCAAAAAAGGCAGGTTTTGCATTGGTCAATCGTTTTCTCTATTTTTTTCCACTCTCACACACGAAATAAATGAAAATTTAACACCAGTACTTAAATACAACTGTAGATGTATTTAATCCAAATAGAAGTATGGTCAGAATTTTTTAACTTGATTCATATAAATACATTGCCTTATCAAAATTACTTGGATTTCTTCCCCTTAATTTCCAAAAGAATGCTATATTTACATTACTGCCTTGAAGAAGCAATGTATACAGCAAGCATATTTTACTGATTTAGCATCTCTGTTCTCTCAGGTACTAAACGAATGATCATGACTTAATCTTGTATTTAAAGACCAAATATAACAAAAAAAAAAATTAAAAGAACAGATACACTTATAAATTGAAAACTATTTGCAATTTTCCCAGAAGGTGAAAAGAGGTACCTGGAAAACCCCTCTTTGTTTAGAAATAAACTACAATGATTACATTTTATGGAATTGTAAGTAAAGCTGAAAGCACAACCACATAGTTACTTTCAAATTACTGATCGCGGAGACAGAGATTAGATGAGATTGGAAGGGATCTCTGGATGTCCAATCCCTGTGGCTCAAGTCTGGGCCACCTAAACTCAGGACCATGTCCAAGAAGCTTTTGAAGATCCTCTGGGTAACCTGTGCCAAGGCTTCGACAACCTCACAGCCAGAAAAGTGTTTCCTGAAGTTGCAGTTTGTGTCCACTGCCTCTGGTCGTGTCAAGGAAAAGAGTCTAATCCCATCCTCTTTCCACCTGCCCTTCAGGTATTTCTATACATGGATAATATCCTCCCTGGTCTTCTTCAGCCTGAATGTTCCCATCTCTGTCCCTTCATCACTTTTGCAGCCCTCCATCAGAGGGCTCCATCACTAGCTCCATGTCTCCCTTGTAAGAGGGAGCTCAGAGCTGAATACAGCCCCCCAGGGTGTGGCCTTACCAGTGTTGAGTAGAAGAGAAGGATCATTTCCCTCAATGTGCTGGCAACGCTCCTTCTAAAGCAGCCCCCGATACCATCAGCCACCTTCTCAATGGCAAGGGCATGTTGTTGGCTCACGTTCATGCTCGTGAACATTTTCTATTTTAGTAAACTTACACAAGAAAGCTGACTCAAGTATCTGTCTTCTGATTCTTGTTAATGTCACTTAGAATTATAATGCAATACAGCAGTATTTAAACAGTTTAAATTATTTTCAGGTTTCTTTCAGGGAAAAACGACAAAACTGACTTTATAAGTCTCAGACTAAAATTACAACAGGCCTCCATTTCCCCCCAACATCTTTAAATCATATCTTTTCTTAACACTACCGAGACATATATTTATGTCAGTACTGCGCGAGTTATTTCCAGAGTACTCACATGATCCAGTGGACTAAGATGAACAACAGACACAGGTCTTGATTCAGCCAAATCAAAACTGGATGCATGGAGACTAACAAAGAAATGAAACATATTATGAACAAAGCAGACCCAGCGTTTTGTGATCAGTTAGTTCTTTTAATTGTACGTTTCATCCCTTTGCCAAAGAATACGGGGAAAAGAAGGAAGAAAGGTAGCATGACAGACTACTTCACACTATCCCTCTTCTTCCATGAATGCTATTCAGCTTTGATATCTGGGAATCGGGCACAATGAGGAAGAAGAATTACAAGATCACCTGCACAACTAGCCTTGATACAGTTTATTTTATACATCTATAACAATTCTCCAATGCAAGCCTAAATTCATGCAAAAACCCAACTGCCCAAGCTATTTCACACAAGCTGCTGAACATTGCAGGGCAGAAAATCCAGGCTTGTGTAGGCATGAACATGCTCCTTCCCAAAAAAGCAGCACAGAGAGAACAAGCATGGATGTCAGCCAGAGGGACCTCATTACCTGATTACCAGGCTCTTACCTTCTGTAAGGGCACAATCCTACGCACTAAGGAGTATCGTATAAATTGAGTTCCTGAAGTCATGCTGCCATGAAAACAGCATGGACACTGACTGGCTTATATGGTCAAACACGTTTCAGCATTCTTTTTGGCATGCCTGGCACCTGACATTACAAATGCAGCTCATATCTCCTCCCTTAAGTCACTACAGAAGTGGTACATAAGGAGAGCTAAAAGATTATTAGGAAAATGGTTGAAAATAGCTCACTATATAATTTCTTTCTCTAGACAGATCTATTGAGCTCTGTGAATTTTAGTACGTAACAAAACTCCACACAGAAATAATTCTGAAGTAGCATAAATTCTGGTTGAAAATGAGCACTTCAAACTTCAGGACCTACAATTTTACATTTAAAAGATCTGAGAACGCTCTGAAAAAAGATCTAGCATACAGGTTATGTGGAAACAAGCAAGCTTTCACACGTTCTTGGAAAAATAAGATGGAGACTATCTCAATTAAAAGCATACCATTTTGAATTTTAGAAAAAGGTAAATAACAGACCATTTTCTCATACTATTCTCCACACAGAAAACGAGTGTAATGACTGCCTCTGGTAGCTTTAATCCACAGGAACTTCCTGGACATATAGATTAACACCAACAGTAAGGATCATTAGAAGAAGGCAAAGGATGTGATTAGGAATACAGATTAACACGGGGAAAATAATCACCGGAAACATAATTACAGAATCAAATCTCTTGCTACTAATGGATACTTGAAAAAATCTTAAAGCCACAGTACCTAAAAACTGAAGGGGGTCTATTTTGAGGACCTCGCGAGGATCCAGATCCAAAGAGTTTCCTTTGACCATCTGTAGGTGTAAACGGTCTTCGAGTTTCTACTGCTCGCAGAACATTTCTGGCTTCATTTATAATCTCAGAACTGGTCTTCTGCTTTGCCACTGAAAGCCAGTAGAATGGTTCTGCCTTTTTTGTATTTTCAGTCTTTGAAGCTTGCATTCCTCTGCAAAGTAGTGCACAGGAAGAACACAGGATAATATATGTGAAAGGCACAAAGTATTATGCTCGTTTTAAGCCGCAACCTATTAATTCATCACTGCTTATGCTACCACAATGTGGTTAAAAAGGAAGTAATAACTAAACCCTAGGCAGTGCTGAACTAGTGCAGAATAAGGCTCATTTATACTGCATTTCCCCCTCTGTTCCCCAGGTCTGCAGGAAAATACTGAAGAGCAGAAAGCATCTGACATGGAGGACCCTTAGTTTTTTACAGGGAGCTAAAATACACCACTGTGCTTCATGGGCCAAATGTGATCCTTCCCAATGCCATAGAAAATCTGTTTCTTGACCCTTGATTACTTAGGAGACATTACACCCAAAACAGAAATTCAATAATATGCTGTAAAGAGACAGGTTTTTCCAACTTACGAAAAACCCAATATATATTATTAACCTTACCAAGGGCAGCTTCCTAATACGTCAATGAGGCATTATTATCAGTAACTGAAGCAGTTATCAGCAACTGATAAGCAGAGACAAAGCAGAACAAGCAATCCATTTTCTTCCTCTGAAAGAAATTATTCCTCAACCCACCCCCAAGCACATGCAAAGAAGGATAACGCTAATGTAACATAAGCTGTCAACTCAAACTTCCAATCATTGTTTTGTCCTGCTGCATCTTCTGGCAAATACAGTGGCCAGAGAAAGACTTGCTCTAAGATCTCTCAAGCCCCACAAACCCAATCACTTCTCATGGTGCAGTTCTCTGTAGATATCATCCTCATCATTTTACAGCAAACTTACCCTGAGTCTTAAACCATCCAAAATTCCTCTTCTGCTTTTCAAACTTACCTAAGAAGAAAAACATATTTCTGCACTGTGACTCAGACCATCTGGTAACTTCTATTCTCTCACATAGTTTATGACAATGAACCGACAGTAGATCAGACACCATCATCTTGGTTATTTCTAAACCACAGAGTAAAAAAAAATCTCATTTCTTTAATCTGTCATTTCAATTCTTCCTGGTTTGCATTTTTACTTTTCCAACTGGAAAAGGAGAGAGGCCTGGCCCCCCACCTGGAGGCCTGCCACTACCTCCTACATGGCTGCTAATTTCATCTGCGCCACAACCTTTTCTTCCGTTTTCTTGAAGATGTAATTAGCAAAGGTGTCACCTAAACTCCTGATTGGCCTTTGTCCAGAAATTACCTGGACAAACCAAACCAATTCCAATCCCCAAGGAGGGGGAACTTTTGCAAACCCACGACACTGTGGAACAGGACTATCTCCAGTAGAATAATAGGACCACAGAACCAGGAGCTGGAATTGAACCACAATTCTTTGTTACTTCTAATGGAAACTGCAAATTTTCTATCACACAGGTGTATCTATTTGCCATAGTTGAGACCACATGTTCATTGTAATAACTTTCTCTTCATGCTTTCACATCTTACCTGTTTCTTTGAAACTGGCAAAGGAACTTTTCTACTAAAAACTTAACTAATTAAGTCCTACTATTTGAGCACTGTTAGCCACCCTTCCAATCCATTATAAAACAACACTCGGACAATGACCATCACAAAGGGGAACTTGACTTCATTTGAATGCTTGACTGAGCTCACTGCTGCTTCAGAGGAGAGGGAGAACACAGCCTTTCCCTGCAGATGGAGCAGGGAGGCGGGCAGAGGGCAGCAAGGGAAGCGAGGCAGGAGGTGTCCCAGGGGGGCACCAGTTAGCAGAACCCAGCACTCGGCACTGGCCAAGGAGCACGTCAACCTGCGTAAGGCAGCACTGTACGTGCTCAGATTTGGGGTAGTGACACGGAACCAACAAGCTTTCTGATGATAAGGCTCCTGGTGATAAAGACACCAGAAGCTTTCTTGGCTTTGATGATCATAAGGTACCTGAATCATTCCACTGCAGCACCAAAGACTCATTTAAAATAAGTTGCAACAGCATGCAACAAGCAGAAGGTGGATGTATAGGATAAAGAGTGGAAGAGAAATGACTGTAGTGGCTGCCCAGCATACAATCTGCTTTTACCCCTGCTTTATACAAGATTAGTTCTGCCTAGTTCTGTACTTATTTGTAAGGACTTCTATTTTTTCTGTGAACTCTATGCACTTTTAAAGTATCTTAGCTGCAAAGAAATAATTCCAATTATTAGTGCTTCTCTCTGAAAATCCAGCAGTGTACCCATTTTGCTCCCCAATCCCAGCAAGAGACAGAGGGAGTGCTGCAGCGTCAGTGGGGCCAGCACAACCCGATGTAAACAGATCTTGACCCCCACTGCTGCCACCACTTCCCAAGAAGCCTTTAACTTGCACAGGTGCAGATCTCTCCTCTGACTCTCCCCTGGAAAGCAGATTATCACAGCAGTGTCTGGAAAGCCATACTTGGGCTCTTGTCTTATTTCCCCAAGTGTTTACTCCAGAGGTCTAGTCTTTGCTGTACAGGAAGATCTGAAAGCAGCAGATAATGGTGTGGGATCAGAGAACCCCAGATTAGTCCTAGCAATGTCCAGAATCAAGACAGCTGCACCCTCACAGCACTTAAGTCAATCAAGATGAGAGAAGCACAGCTGACTACATCGGATGCTATACAGGCTCTGCCATCCTCTCTCCCAGCTTGAAACCAGCGTCATTTAATTGCTAGGGTGCAGAGTGGGTATCCTCATAAAGTACACTGAGGAGAAGCCCTGTACTCAAGTCGTGAAGACTCTGCTGACACCTGAATCCATGTTCTGTCTGCCCTAGGAAATCTCCAGAATAGTTACCATACAAACATTTAGGTTTAGGAAGAATATGCAAATGATAGTTATTACTAGACGTGATTTTAAACACCAGCAACTTACCAATCACAACTGATAACACTTTCAGCTTGGTGAAATTCTGAAGCAGAGAAATCACTACCGAAAAGAAACAAAAACAAAGTTAAGCAGAATGAAGTTTGCAACCCTCAACAGAGCGAGGTTTCCAGTACAGCCGTGAGACCACACGTCCAAGAGGAACTCCCCAAATAAGCAGCACCTGTGGAGTGAAAGCTGACCCAGCCCAAACCCGGCAAACAAGCCTCTCCAGGGAACGGGGCACTGCCAGCTGCCAGGAAACGGCACGGGGCTTCTCCCTCTCCGTCCGCTTTTCCAACGCCTCCCGCCCAACCTGCACGTAATATTCTAAGTTGGAAGGGGCGCACAAGGATCATCGAGTCCAGCTCTTAAGTGGGTGTCCCATACGGGATCGAACGGCCCATACGGAGAGCGAGCCCACCATCTCGGTGCCACACTAGCACCGTGCCTAACCAACCGAGCTAACACCAGGGCTAACTCGCCGCACAGCCCGGCGAGGCGGCACCCCCGGCCACAGCCCCACGGCCGGGGCGGCACCGAGCGCTGCCACCGCCGGGGCCCCGCTCCCGCTCCCGCCCCGCTGTTCCCATAGCAACAGTACACACCATGGCGTCGCCGGCACAGGGACGTGGCCGTGGCCGTGGCCGAGGCCGCGGCGGGGCCGACCCGAGAGCAGGCCAGTGCCGAGGCCGGTGCCGGTGCTGGTGCCGGCAGGGCCCCTCGCTCCCCTCAGGCGGCCGGTGCCGCCGGTGCCCCCCGCGCTCCCTCCGCGCTCCCTCCGCCGGCCCCCGCGGCCGCACCGGGCACCCCGAGGCGCACGCGCCAGCCCCGGCGGGCGCCTGCGCGGGCGGGGCCGCTGCCTGAGCGGGGCGGAGTCCCCGCAGCCCGGGGGGTGTCCCCGCATCCCGGGGGTGTCCCCGCATGCCGGGGGGTGTCCCCGCAGCCCGGCCGCCGGCACCGCGAGGGGCCCCCCCTAGGGCGGTGGTTTTCTGGTGGAGGGGCGCTTCCCCCCCGGCCAGCGCTGCCGCACGTTTAGGACGCGGCAGCGGCTGGAAAAGGCCCCGGGTTCAGTTGGCAGAAAGTCACTCGGTGTGACCTGTGGCCGGTTAGGGGCTCTCCAGACGCAGACGCGGGGCCCAGTTTGAAAGGACACACAGTTTGTTCTGCGCACCGATTCTGGAAAATTTACAGATTCACAGAATCATCATCATCAATTAGGTTGGAAAAGACCTCTGAGATCATCGACTCCAATCCGTGACTGAACACCACCGCGTCAACTTAGACCATGGCATTAAGTGCCACGTTCAGTCTTTCCTGAAACACCTCCATGCACAGTGACTCCACCACCTCCCTGACCAGCCTAATCCAATCACACTATAAATGCATTTTAGCAAACAAAGATCGCAGTTCATTGGATAATTCTCTTGTTATTTCATATTCTACCTTCTATTGGTTAAATTATTCTCTTGTTTCTCATGCTAATTAGTCCACATGCTCAATCTTTTTCTTCTTTTGTGTCAGTGGGTTTCTTGAGTTGGTGGTCTGTGGTGGTCTCAATCTCCCACTACTGAATTCAAGAGACTGTGAACTGGCACCAATCCTTTGCATTATAAGGGATCTGTGGCCAGCCAGGTGACAAGAGACACAGCAGGAGACAATAGACAGGTGACACAGAAGACCCCAGACTATTCAATAAAAGCCCAGGTGGTCCTTGGTTCAGGGTCCCTCCTTTGAAATTACGAGGACTGACAAGGCAAGGCTGTTTTGCAACCCCTTTCTCATTCTCTCTAACTCTCTGGGCAAATTGTTAACTGTTTCTGACGCTTGAGATGTCAGCATCATTGTGATAACCTTCTCTCTGAGCTGATTTTTGCATTGGAAATGAAGACATTGAAAGTTTTCCACACTGAAAACCAAGGGTCGCAGTCACGGTGTAGCAGCAGCTACAAACCCCCATCCCATCCTTGGGTCATTCTGCTCAGGCACTGAGGGTTGGATTGCTCACCTCAGCGGCTCCCTGCCAGGGCAGAAGTGCTATCGCATCTCCCGCTTGCCTCATGTTCTCTGGAAGGCCGAAAGATGGACGTTTTCACGTTATCTGTAGCAGAGCTTTGCATGACATGCAGACTGGATAGTTTTGTTGGAGTGACACAAAGGGGTCACTTGCAGTGACTCCCCCAAGCTGCCTCCTTGCAAGGTCCCACCATAAATTCATCCACCTCCGGGTATTGGGATCCCACTGTCCAGGTGCACCAGATGCTCGCTTAACAGCTCCCTTGCATGCCTCCTGTTATTGCAGTGGGTAATGCGATCATGACTGATATCAGAAAATCTCCAGACATGTACCAACAACAAAGACAAGCCTTTTGGGGCAAGTGGGTTGTTCGTGACTGACAAGGACAGTCTATGTTTGCTGTCTCTGAATGCTGCGTTTTGAAATTTATCTAAAAATTGCTGTAGTAGGGTAGTTATCACCTCTTTGTGAATAACACAAAAACACAACAAATACAGGCCCAAATCTGACCAAACTTCTTCCTTTTTTCCTTTTTTATGTGCTTCAGATATATCTGAAAGCACTCTCCAAATAAATGCATCTTGTACATATACTTATATGTGTGTGTGTATTTTTATATATATATATATATATATATCTTACTGGCTTGAAGTTCCCTTAACTAATTGCTTGCTAACATAACTTTTACTTTCTTATCTTTGTTAGACAACAACCCTGTCGATATTTTAAATTTAGTTTGTCTTTCTGATGGTTATTATAAGTCTTGTTATGCCCCTCTCTTCTACAGAAATACCCTCTTCCAGTTCCTTGTTTGATTGTGACAGATATTATGATGGCAGTAAAAAGATCCCCATGTGTAACCCTACCTGATTTACATAACACATGCCATTATCTCTGCTAGGTTCTACGTTACCTCTAATTATTAGACATCTAGTCCTCTTCCTTCTGCAGCCAAGTTCAATACCTGAGAAGTAATGAAAACTTTGTTATTACTGGACTTGCTTTTCTTTGTATATTCTTCCTTAAAAGTGAAAATAATCTGTGCGTGTGCATGTGCGTGCATGCTATTTTCAGATCAGTTATCTCTTTTTCTGTTACTTTCTTCTGCACCTTTCTTTTATTAAAATAATGCAAGGGAAGTTTAACAGAAAAGTGTGTAGATCTGTTTCCTAGTAAGGCCAGTTTGAATCTCTTTTTACTGTTATCATCTCATTATTCTTCAGTCATTTTTTAAATCCACCCAGTTAAACCCATTAAGGCTTCTTTCTTGGCTTCTTTAATGCTTTTCATATGCACATTGTTTTTCCTCTCTCTATTTTCTGGGTCATCAAATTGAAGAGTTAAATTTTATTCATTATAGCAAATATTTCTTTTGTGAGCTCTCTGCTCTGTCTCAACTATTACAACTTTCTCACTTAAATCCTTTCTCTTATGTGCTTTTTATTGAATGAACTCTTTCAGCACCTATTTTAATTGCAGGTACATAATTAAATCTTGTTTGCAATAACAGTGCTTTAGGATGGCAGTATCATCAAAACATATAAACTGACTTGGTCTAGGCAAGCTAGTATTTGCTCAGGAGATTGCTGAGGTGAAAGGAATGTGCTCTGAGCATTTCTGCCTAACTAATGAAAAAACTATAAAGTATCCGATTATGTCATATTCATTCAAATTACTTCTCTTTTTAATTTTTTTTTAAATTTGAGAAACATGAAAGGGATTTTGTGCTGGTATCCAGTCTCAATTTTCAGTTCTGCTAACTTAAATCTGTCTAGAGATGAAACTTCCCTGAATATCCAAACAAAGAAGGCCTATATTTCAATGCAATTCAGAACTAGTTAGCTGTGTTAAGCACTTTGCCTGCTGAGTGTGCATTGATTACACTTGCTGCTTCTAGTTGCTGACCTGTAAAAGCAGCCTCCAGTGCAACTTGAGCAACACAAGTAGCAACGCAGTCCCCATACTTCTGTATTTCCTTCCTCTTTTTCAAAACAAAACAACAGTCCCACCCCCAATCTGGACAAAAATCTTCCCGTCATATTCAACTTTGCATAGACCATCTGGTATGTGCTGTTAAATAAGCTCTGTGTTTCATACCACTTGTAGCTCATTGCAAAGGCAGGTGGAGCAGTTCATTTTGCAGCAGTTAGAAACAATCCCTATACTAGGTGGCCTAATAAGTTTTATAAAACAAGTTAATGAAGATCTCCATTACATGCAGCAGGGAAATCTGTCACTGGAAGAGTGTTGAGTATATGATGAGATGACTAGTTGGTGAATAAGGGGAGAGTGGTGTACACTGTTTATCTTAGGTAAGGCTTTTTTGACTGTCTCCCATTACATCCTGACAGTCAAACTGGGAAGTATGGGCCACAAGAGAAGATACAGAGCTGCACTGAAATTTGGCAGAACTGCAGAGCTCAAAGGGTTGAAATCGGCAGCATAAAATGCAGCAGAAGGCCAGTCATTGGGGCACCCTCAGCAAGTTTGCTGATGATGTAAAAGTGGGGGGAGTAACTTGTACGCCAGATGGTTGTGCTGCCATTCAGAGGGACCTGGACAGGCTGGAGAATTGGGCCAGAAGGGATCTCAAGAAGTTCAGCAAAGGGAAATGTGAAGTCCCGCAACCAGGGAGGAATAACCTCGTGCACCAGTACATGCTGGGGGCCAACTGGCTGGAAAGGAGCTTGGCAGAAAAGGACCTGGGGGTCGCTGCTGTCACTAAGTTGAACATGAGCCAGCAATGTGCCCTTACTGAAGAAGTGGCCAATAGCCTCTTGGGCTGCATCAGGAAAAGCGTTGCCAGCATGTAGAAAGTGGTCCTTTTCTTCTGTGCAGCACTGATGAGGCCACAACCGCAGTGCTGGATGCAGTCATGGGCTCCCCAGTACAATGTGGACATACTGGAGTAAGTCTAGTAAAGGACCACTGAAATGGCTAAGGGGAATGACTGTGAGGAAAGGCTGAGAGAGCTGGGACTGTTCAGCCTGGAGAAGAGAAGGCTTTGGGTGGGATCTTATCAGTGTGTATAAATATCTGAAGGAAGGGTGCAAAGAAGATGGAGAAAGACTTGTGGTGATGTCCAGTGAAAAGACAAGAGGAAGAAGCACAAACTGAAATACAGGAAACTCCATTTAAACATGAAAATTAATTTCTATGATGAGGATGGTCAAACACTAGAACAGGTTCCTCTTAGAGGTTGTGTAGTTTCCATCTTTAGAGGTATTAAATATCTGATTGAAAAAGTCCGTAAGTGACCTGCTCTAGCTGGCTGCTTTGAGCAAAGGGCTTGACCTAGATGATCTCCAGAGGTTACTTCAAACCTTATTTATTCTGTGCTAGATGTATTTTTTTAAAAATTCCTTAAAATCTCATTCAGATTTGACTGAAATTTTTGGAAATTGCTGTGATCAGTCTCTAGCTTGCATTGCTCAGTGTGGTCTGGTCACTGTATCCTGCAAACTCTGCATCTTACCCTCTCTTGGACTAGCACTTGAGTCCTTCCATGCTCACTGTTCAGTCCCTTCAGTAAAGAGCTGAGATTTCCCAGTGAAGTGACGCTAGCTTCCCAAGTTAAATACCCCTCCGTTGGTTTGTTTGTGCTGACACATGGCATGCAAGGACCTCTTGTACCAACTAACTAAGCATCATGAGCAATCTACCAGCTGCACACCCACTATGCAATGGTCCCTATATCAATGAGTGCTTTCATTGATTTCCTGATATTTCTGCTGCCTCTGCCAGTGACTGGAAAACCCTGGCTTATTAGCAAAATGCCTGCTTTTCTTCTAGTCTGCCCTTTGATGCAGCTACACAGGCAAGACTCCACATGACTTTGGTGCTGCTTCTCAGTTTAAGATGCAAATTTCTACAGCCAGAGCTGGAACGGATACTGGGGAAACAGCCTTTTTTAAAAAACAAATAGATTTGGAAGAAAAATGTGAAAATTATGGAGGCTGCAATCCAATGTAAAGCCTAAAAGCCAAGATAAGAATGAGTGCCGGGTGAAGAAGAAGAAAGGACTTTTTTTTTCTCACAAGACACAACGTTCAGTTTAGTGGTCCCAAGTGTTCCTTTTCTGAGCCTTTTGTTGTGCAGAACTTACGATGGCTCTGCATTCATTATGGAGGATACTGAGGTCGGACATGGCACTTACCATTCACAGAAGCCTGTGGTGAAGAATACCAAGAACTCGCTAAATTTGAAGAGGTTTTTGGGGACAGAGGTGTGGATAAAGTCAAAATTGAGATATAGAACCCTTTAGGGAGCTTAGTTAATAGAGGAAGGGGATTCACTGAATAGAGCTTGTGCATTAACATGGTGATCTTTTTTACTTTCTCAAGGTATCTACATGAGCATTCCTTGCCTTTCCTCCTAACAGATTCTCCTGTCAAATTGTGTCCATCAGCTGCTGATGGCAGGGAGTATTAAGAATACTGAAATGTTAGTATTAGTAAAAGTTCTAAAAGTCGTAGGATCATAAAATTGTTTGGGTTGGGGGAAACCATAAAGATCATCTAGTTCAATCCTCCTGCCATGGGCAGGTTCACCTTCCACTAGACCAGCTTGTTCAAAGCTCCATCCAACCTGGCCTTGAACACTTCCAGCGGTGGGACATCCACAACTTCTCTGGGAAACCGGTTCCAGTGTCTCACCACCCTCACAGTAAAGAATGTGTTCCTAATATCTAATCTAAACCTGTCCTCTTTCAGTTTGAAGCCTTTTCCCCTTGTCCTATCACTACAGGTACTTGTAAGAAATCCCTCTACAGCATTCCTGTCGGCCCCTTTAGGTACTGGAAGGTGCTCTAAGGTCTCCCTGGAGCCCTCTCTTCTCCAGGGTGACCGACCCCAAGTCTCTCAGTGTCTCCTCATGTGTACAGGGTGCCTGCAGGCCACAGGTGCTGAGTGTCCATAACATGTCAAACCCATTGTTCAGAACTCACCTTACACGTGGTTATGCAGAAGTCCAGCAGGTTCCATGTGCACATATGGTCTCTAAGCTCTGTGTGTCTTCCATTCATTTGTATATTCTACATGTATGATAGCTATCCAAGGAATGTAGTTGTCTGTAATATCTGGAAATGTCACGGAATAAAACCAAAGCACTGACACTGACTCTGTGTTGAATTCAGGAAACAGCATAAAACTCCATTCAAATGGAGGGACCCTATAAGACCCCGCATGTTTTTTGCAGGAGACTGCTAAATTTCAGTTTTGTGTGTTGGTGGATATGTCTGTTATTTTTTTCCAGTTACAGCATTTTTGTTGTAGACAAAAAAGACACCTTTCCAACCAGAACTGCCTTGTCTCTGTTGCCAGAGCTGGCTTTGTAACTCTATTAATGACAACAGTATAGGTAGGAAGGAAAGCATGGGCTTTCTCACAAACAACACTGATATAAAATACTGTCTAGAGAGATCACCACAGAGAAGCACTGCTTTTATTTGTGTATTCAAAATAAGATGGGACTGAATTGGACATAAACCTTATTTACTGTTCCATCACAATCTGCAAAGCCCATTGTATCTCTTATTTCCAGTACATTACACAGCATAAAAAGATCGTGCAGCAGGAAATACTTGATTTTGTGTAGCTTACTGGAGTTTGAGCACCTCAAATAATGCCAAAATGCCCAGACTGGCACAGCTTTCCAGAAAGTTGGCACCACCTATTTCCCCACTGTCTCCTCTTTAAGCAGCTCTTTAACTCAGGGTGAATGTGCTGTGAGGATAACACAAACTTGACATCCAACCCTGAAATTTTCTTGTATCCAGTGTTTACAGTATGTCTCGAAACTGCAATTTGTTCTTGTACTTTAGCAAATACTTACTGCAAATAGTTAGCTACCATTCATCGTTTCTATGTCCCACTTATCCACAGTGCCCAATATTTTAGGCTCCTCTTTGGATATAAAAGAATCCTTTCATCTGCCCTAAATGAACAAGAGAGCTCTGCTGTTTGATACAGGCTGGATTTCTGGCAGTGAGAAATCTGCAATATGGAGAAACAACACATATAAAAGTAGGTTATTGCACAAAACAGAAGAATTTTTTTAAAAAATCTGACCTAATATTTACACAGATTTTGTGATGGGACATTGTACCTCACAGTATACAATGGCAGTTCCACAACGTGCTGCAAGGAATTACCAGAAGGCAGTCTACCAAACACAACACAAGGTATTCTGGGTCAGCTTCCAATAATGCCAGACTTCTTTTGCTGATAAAAACCTGATGATCTGAGGACATACTGCATCTTTAAAAAAACAGCCAAATGTGAACACATCCTGCCAAAACAGATATGTCAGTAGCACATGCCAGCAGAAGTTCTGCCAGTGTAAAACTTTCTAGTTCAAACAAGGCCAGCAGCAGCAGCAACAGCAGTCACACAGCCTCGGGATGCCTCATGAGCGGTGCTCCTGGTGGCTGCTCACACAGTGGCAGCAGTGCAAGAGGTGAGGGGAGAGCCCAGCTGCCCTTCTCCTCCAACACCCAGGCCAACGTACATGATAATCTGTATCTCCTCTTCTGTAGGCTTCTATTGTTTGAGCAAGGCAATCTTATGGCTGAAGTTCTGCTCGCATTAAGTCTTGGTATTCAATGGTTAATCTGCAGGAGATTTCTTCTTTGGTGCAGTTACATTGGCATTACACAGCACTTCTCTTTAGGCTTCAGTGCAACTGTCCATCTTTTCTTACCCCCCCTGCAGCCCCCTCTCTGCAGTACTTTGTGTCATGGTTTGGTTCTTGGAATTTTACCTTTCCCTTGCCCATTGTGAGTGTGGGGGGAAGGGGAATTAGGTAACTAAGTAACGAAATGGCCCAGTACAAAAGGCCAAGCAGAGATGTATTGTCTGTTAACGACTCACCTTGTCTCCAGGGAAACAGGGCTTTGTAAAGTTGGGAGGAGGTTTAGGGCGGTACTCAGGGGCTGGGGGGGGTGTGGTCAGAGTTGCCGGTGGACAGGGAGCTGGAGGGAGCGGCCGGACTGCTTCTCTGGGGAATTGTGCTGTTGGCACAGCTGGAGTCCCTTGCTTGAGTTCCCATCGGAAGGAGACAGAGTGCTGTGCCCCTCTGCATAGCAGCCAGCGAGAAAGAGTGAGTTTTTCCAGCGTTCTGGGACCTGTGGACCACCCCAACCCCCCTTCCTCCCTTCCCATTCAGCGGAAGAGCAGCCATTGTTTCCCCCAGGAGCTCGGGGGGGGGTGCCTCTCACGTGGCGACTGCCAGCGGTCCAACAGCGCCCCCTGCTGACCGACCTGAACAACTGCAGGCTCCACATCTCCAGCGGTCCAACAGCGCCCCCTGCCGACCGACCTGAACAACTGCAGGCTCCACATCTCCAGCAGTCCAACAGCGCCCCCTGCTGACTGACTCGAACAACTGCAGGCTCCACATCTCCAGCGGTTCAACAGCGCCTCCTGCCGACTGTGGCTATAATTGCCCCAAAGGGTGAACTTAACTGGTTTTAATTTTTTTTTTTTTTTTTTGTTTTTCCCCCTGTTGGGTTTATTTGTTTGTCTTGAAGGGGATTGCTCTGGGTCTAGGATTATTGT
>JAWMRA010000113.1:70497158-70712936 GCA_035584735.1 Pseudotriccus pelzelni
GGGGAAAGGTCACAACACCATCCTTCAGGCAGAAGATTCAAGAAGGATGTCTTTGGTTTCTTTCCACTCTCTGAATTTTTCTGCAGTCCTGAGCCTATCCCCAGCAGTCTCCCCTAACACAGATTTGTTATCTCTGCCATTTTTCTGGAGCTGGCCAGGCTTTTTCTGCAGTTGGCCAGTTCTGTGAAATTCTATGAAATTGTACAGTATCTGGGAAGGCCAAATCTGCCTGTCCACTTTAGGACAGCAACATTTGTTGTAAGAAAGATGTATGTTGATATTTTTTTAGTAAGGTTTAAAACCTTTTCATCTTCCATTATATTTTACTCCAGTTGTTTGAGGCTAAAATAGGATTTTTGTTGAAGTGGGTTCACCAGTCAGCACACACTGGTGACTGACAGGTTCCCAAAGAGATTGCCAAACCAGTTGGCTCTGTGGCTCAGTTTCTATACTGGTAAACTACTCAGAGGCAAGGCATTTAGTTTGGGATTTGGCTTGCCACTATTCATATTGTTAAATTGTTTGACTGACACCTGACACGGCTTTGGCTCAGACCCCAGCACTAACCAGGAAGGATTCCCACTGGACACCTTGGCAGGTTCTTACTGCAGGAAGCACAAAACGCAGCCATGCAGCACAGAGACATCCATGGGCAGATACTATGAAGTCAATCACCCAGAGAAATTTTTTCGGTGAGCTTTACTTGCTTTACTTGCTTTTAATTGGTGTGAAATTGTGACTCCACTGAGCTGAAAGACTTACTAGGGAATTTAGCGACACCAGGATTCAGCGGGTGGACCTGGATAGGTTTCAGCTCATGCTTGCAACATACTCTATGCTTCTCATGTCTGCGTAGAGCCCAAGTCTCTGTGCAGTGTGAAACTTCCGCAGTCTGTGGTACTGGGCATCTGCCCTGGAGCACAGAGTTTTGACTAAAGACGACTGGGCCTCGAACACAACAAAAAATGTTCCTTCCATTCCTCCTATCTTTTTGCATTTCAAAGGAATTCATTATATTTTTCATTTTTCTTACCCCCAGATGAGTATGGCCTGCTGAGCAATAATTCCATTTTGTTAACTCATCCTAGCAATTTCCAGTAGCAGCATTTCTTGCGTAGTCATATTTATGCCGAAGTAAAGAATTATCTAAATGCACCATATTTTAAATAATTTCAATTATGATGCTGTCAATTTTTATAATGGATGGTAGAACAGAAAAACAATAGTCCATCAGTGTACCAATGTAAAAAATTAGTTGTGATAGGGTGAAAAATTGAGCATTTTTTCCTATGATTTAAGACATTGGAGACAAGATTTTTCATATAAAAAGTAAAATTTCACCCATAAATCAGTAAAAGCAGCTTTTAGACATGTACTCTATATTTCCATTAATAACACTTTTTTAGATTGGTTGAGTCTCTTTCTGTTTTGTAATTAACTTATCAAGGAGTAATGGTCTAATTTTAAAAAGCTGACTGGATGACAGAAATACTATTTGTTCTAAATTGAAAATATTTCAGCATCTGCCAAGATTAGATTTCTTTAAATTACCCTTTGAAAACATTGATTTCTAATACCATATTTCCTTTTCTGAATAAAATAGAAATATATGGTCAGAGGAAGCTGTTCTTAAGGAGGCATTGCTGAGAAACAAAGCCATTCCATTAATATTAATCCCTCTCCGATGAGCTGCCAAAAATAAAGTCTCTATTTAATGCTACAAGTTTGGTTGGTAGTCATTTTTTATTAGCCACCAGACTGAGAATGTGAAATTAAATGTTTAGCAATATTTGTATAAATGAAGAAGCCCCCAGCTCTATACTATGACATAACTAGGGCACTCTAATGTAATAACTTTCTGAAGATTAATTCTCCTCCAAATTAGTGCCTGATAAAAACATATGGCATGGTGTTTACCAGGAGAAAGAGCTCCGGTCTCACACATAAGCTTGTTGCATTCATGGCATGAGACCAATGCCACTTGAACGATGCCAAATGATGCCCTTTGGATATTTCATAGCCGTTAATGAAAGCAATATCGAGTTAGATGTAACACCTAAAATATCCCTTACCTGTGCTAACCTCAGATTACGTGGTTGATATTAGAACCCTCATCAAAGTCATTTGCTCTGCTTGGAAAGTAGAATTTAAAATGTCTGTGCTTGGCCAGACCAAAGGTCTTCGTAACTTGGTTCCCTTTTCCCCACAGTGGGCAATTGTGGGTGCTTATGACAAGCTCATTAGACATACAGATTGATTCTTTCCAGGACATATCCTGTAGCTCCCAATAATTCCAAGCTGGAGACTTTTTTCTAGACCACTGAATAATAGTCTTCAATAGACTTGTCTCTGAGATTACTCTGATTCCTTTTTTAACCCATTCCCATTTTTATTACCATAACGCTGTATGTATTCTACATTCAATCCTCCATTATGGGAAAAATTACTTCCTTGTGTTTTGAATCTGCCAAACAAGAGTTTTACAGACTTCCATTCAGTTCTCTTATTGTGAGAAGCTGTATGTGATAGTTCCCTATCTGCTCTAATACCACTCAACATTTTATAAATTTCTCCCATAGTATCCTCTCACATACCCTTTCTCCAAACAGGAACATCCTGGTCTGTTTACTTTCCATTTACTATCTCCTCAGATGGAAAGGTTTCACAACTTTGATCATTCCTATTGCTCCTCCTTGTAACCTAGAAAAAATACAAGACAGAGTGCTATACTAATGTTTTCCTGTGTAATCTCAGTTTCCTTCCTCGTGGTTTACTTTTGAACTGTGACTATTTTAATCAAACTGGTCAAAATAATTGCATGGCCCCTTTCTTGAATGGTAGTGATGTTCAGAAAACATTAGCCTGCATGGAAAAGTTAGGATTTGTTTAAGTTAACCTAATTTTGCTAGCTTTTTTTTCATTCAGCAATTTGTAGGGCCTTTCTGCAAAACGTTACAGCTGGCTTTTGATTTTAGTATCCCAAAGAACTTATTGTAATCAGTAAGCCTGATCACTGTATCATATTCTTCACCTTTTCAGCATCGCTTAGACCAAGAATAGCGAAATTTTAACAAATCTTTGTTGTGAAAACAGTTGTATTTTTATCCACTCCTGCACAGCTTTTAAACAATTACTAAGCCACACGTTTTGTCTCTTTCTTCATCAGAAACTTAATTTTTTATGAGCCTTTACTGAGGGGCCTGGTCAAAAGTGTTTTGAAAACCAAACTGGGCCCCTCTCAGCTCCTTTCATACACTCATCATAAAGGACTCTAAGAGATTTTTAAAGTACAGCTTCCTTCTGATAAAGCTATATTGACTATTTTTATTCTAACCACTTACTGCAACACTAGTTCTAGTTTTGGTTAGAGTTTTAGTTTATTTTCTTGGTACAGAAATCAGCCATTCTGGCTTATGCTTATCAAAAATATCCCAAAGACTCCAATTCTTCTGTTACCCAAGCCAATTCAAGCGGCACACCACAAAAAGCAACACAGCAATTTCATATTTCAGCTATGCTGGAATTCAAGAATAGATACTGTCAAATCCTGGCAATTTCCACAATTCAGTTTTATCAATCTGTTCTAAGAACTTTTTCAGTGAGAGATTTTAACAAGTTATCTGCATTTCTCCTAAAGATATGGACAACCTTATGTCCTGCCCCTGCCCCCTTGCTGTGTGTTGGTACTGGCTTTCATGGGGCTACGTAGTCAGGGAAGGGACCTGCCTAAGCAGGAAAATAACGCAATCCCCTCTCCTAATCAGCTGGTTTTGCCAAATAGGGTGGCTGATCTGCCTGTATGTAACTGTAGGACCACTTCTGCTATTGGCAGGTGTGGGGAATAGGGGAAGGATACAGCAAAACGGACTGAGACCAGCCTAGGCTAATTGTGAAACTGCATCCTGATACTTGAGCCTGAGGCAGTTTGCTGTCATTATCATTTTGCTCATTTGTGTGCATGAGGGATTTCCACAAAAAAACTCATGCCAGCATAAGATTTAATGATACTGTTGAGAAAGGAGGTGGAGTGATGGTCTCTGAGAGTGTAGGAAGCCTCTCTCACCAGCAACATGACATACAGAGAACGGCTCCTCTTGCCATCATGGTTACAAAAGAAATACATTTATTGAAGACCTGAGACAAGTGGGAACTCTGCCCATTCAACTACCAGTTCAAGCAAGATCAGATGAGACATTTTGAATGGGATTTTTTTTTCTCAGCATCTTCCTGAAATCCAGAACTGAAATTCACCGTAACAGAGCTTTAAGGTGTTGTGTGGATACAGAGAATAGGTATGCAAGCAGAAGTCTCATTCTACTTTGTAAATGTTTCTGTGATTTCACTTATGAAAAGAAACACTACTCTTCCTATCTGCCCACAAAGGGTTCTGCGTTAGGACTATCTGTAAATATCAGTTCATCTCTCATTTCTTCTTCTTACAGGTATATATATATATATTTATTTATATATATATATACACCTTTCCTTTAAATCACATATGCAAACATTTATACTTCTAAATTATGTAAATAGAAGTGTGAGTGATGCTTGCAGAGAGGGAAGACTTTGAGTATACTAACAAAACTTCTTTAAAGGACAAGAATGAGAGTACCCAAGAATATAAGGGGTTTTCGTTGGCAAAACAAGACCATATATAGGTGAGCTGTAGCATATCTCAGCCAGATGGAGTGTTGTAGATCATCTTAAATGTGCAGAAACACACAAAAAGGTTTTAATGAAGTCTCAGATTCCTCTACACACTGATCTCTTCTCATCTGTTAGAGCTGTCAGTGTAAGGCCCTGATGCAGCTCAGCTGCCCACAGTTCAGCTGTGTCCTTTGGGCTTGCAGGACACTGGAAAGTCATAATTCAGTAGAAAGAAGGTTCATGAGAAAGCTCATCAGATCTACTGCTAGTAATGTTCTTACCTTGGGAAAGCACTAAATGGAGTGGGACTTGGTCAGAAGTAAATATTTAATTTCTGTATCCTGCCTCGTTATTCCCATGGTACACCCAGAGATCTGTGTTATGATTTTTGTCCCTAGTGCAGGAAGAATGGTGTTCCTGAGCTGAGGGAACAAAGGACAAACATTGCTCAAATTCCACATTCCTATCAGGTCTAGGGAGGAAAAGTCCCATAATCTGCTTTCGCAGTTTTGTTAATGCTCTTTCATCTTCAAATACATTGTTAAATTTCTTAAATTGTGAAAATACATTCAACAGTTATGATTCAAAAACATTTTGCTTTTTTTGGGAGGGGGAGGGCAAACTTGGACTTTTGTGATGGTACAGACAGATGGTGTCCTTTAAGAATCTGGTGAGATTATACAGCTTAGAAAATCTATTACTTTAAGTATCTAAAAGAATACACAGTTGCTGAGGTTTTGAAACTGCTCTGTCCTAATATCACAACATTCTTGCAGTGGAGGTTGATTCAGTTCATGGTCTTGTAGTGTGGGTCCAGATAAACACGAAAAGTGTAGAATACTGGTTTTACAAACAAGGTAAGAAGAAGGATTCCATGGCAATTTGAGCAATAGAGAAACAAGTTTGTGGATAGAATCCTGAATCACTGACATTTTGCATTTCCTCTCAGGAATATTCTAAAATCTTCTAAAGTAATCCCTAAAACCACATGGTATTTTTAAATGAATACATGAATAAAATAAAAAAAAATCCGTATTTCTGTAACGCCTAGGAATCCCAGTAGTGAATGACAAGCCAATCGTAATAGAAATTACTCTAAATACAAAGCAATATGACAATGTTCTTGCTCACAAAGATTTTGCAATTTAGTTATTAGGAAAAAAAGAGAGAAAGAGATGGTATTTATGAAGGTGTGGCTACTGTAGTGAGTGTAAATCCCAGAATCTCTGCAACTAAACTCCGGCCATGATAAGCCTATGCTGACCGATAGTTTTGGAGAGTGACTGAAAGAGGGATAACATTTAAAATGGCCTACCTTACATGTTTGTAAAGGATAATTCAGACTTCAAGACTGCTGAGGAAGAAAGCATTTTGAAGCATGAGTTGAAACTCAGATAGACAAAGTATTATGGAAGAATTATCTGAGCAAAGATAGGAACCAGCTTCCTTGAAAACCAGGAGAGAGAACAAATAACTTCTCCAACACCTGAAACCAATCTTTCATTAATAAAGCTGTGGGATGAGAAAAGTCCAAATAAGTTTCAGTTGTTCAAGAAGACTGAACTATTTTAGGGATAATTGAGGGGAAGAATCATCCAGTTTTACACATTGCGTGGATATTAGCACCCTGAGAAGACCAAAGGTAACACATGAATGAAGAGCTGATTAGTCATCTGAGTCAGGATAACTTGCAAGAAACACATTCATCTGTGGTTTGTTTATGCTAGGAGACAGAGGATATTATCAATGAGATGGACAGGTCAACTGGGCAAGATTTTAGTTTAGATAGAAAACAGATCTGGAATGAAGAGGAAAATGTCTTCTTCCATCCACGCACATTCAGTTAACAACTAAATGTTTCTCATCTAAACTAGATGCAAAACTGCATAAATGTAACTTCTATATACAACTAAAGGTGTTGAGACAAAAGAGGCTAGTGTGTCCATCAGGTCTCTTTCTGCTGAGCTATGATCCTGATGTATTCAGTAGCCACACCTGCCTGACCATCACTGCACTAGAAACCAGACTGAAAAAGGAAAAGGTAGAAACTGCGAGAGGAGCTTGGGGAATGTGCAGGAATTACCTACCATTAATTGATCGTGCTTTAGAAACCTACAAGGCAGCCTTCAACTGACATGGGAGACTTCAGCATCTTGTGGTTTAGGTCAGGATAGGCTAAATGCAAACATTAATTATTATGCAATAATTGGATATGTGGGAAGGAGTGTGGCTATTTATCACCTCTATTAAAGGCTGATTAATAATGCAAAGGACACTACAAAGTTACAGAAGAGTGGCTATCTCTACTTCCCCTTTCCTTACTGACAGGACCAGTGGTTGTCAGTAATCAGGAGGAGTAACATTAATTGTGCTGGTTCCAGCTACACAACTTTGGTCCCAGATGCCTCTTTTACTGCCCTTCAGATTGAGGTAGATGAGTTTTATGATGCAGAGAGCACCATTCAGTTTGGCTGATCTTTACTGGTTGGTGGTCTATTCTAAAGCTTTGCTTGATGATGGGTATAACAAGTCACTGGGCAAGTATTCACGTATTAGGTTAGTTCTGCTACTTCTACCAATCGTGTTTCTTAATAACACTTGCCTGATTTTGCTTTGCCTGACAAAAGATACACCTCTGACAACTACGCAGCAAGATAACGAAGACTGAACTGCAAGCTTCTGACAATCAGTGTGGCTACTTGAATGACAACAGCTCAGTAGAGGCAGCTCAAGAGTGTAAGGGACTTTGCCTCTGACTTGGAGACAGAACCTGCTGTTCTAGCCTAAAAAATTCTCACCCACCTTCTGCCCCTTCTCTGTTCTGTAACAGAAGACACACCAGCATTGTCTTCTTTTCAGCAGAGAATAATTAGAGGCTACAGCAAAGCCACAAGGAGGGTTTTTTCTAGGTAGAATTGATTTTATAGAGGAAGACAGCTATAAGGTGGGAAGGAGACAGTCATGAACAAAAAGTTGCAAACTCCCAAGAACATGAGGATCCACCCCTAGGGAGAAAAAGATGTGAACAGGTTGAGAGGATGGAAAGAAACTGAGTACAGCCTCCCCTGCCTTGCCAGGTCTGCGACGGATCCATGACACCTGCTGATTTCTCCCACACTCCCTTCCCATCCCTATATGGATCTCCCAGGTGTCTCACAAATACCTTCTGAGATTTCCCTTACCATTCCCAGGAATCTGCTCCACTGCCACAAAAGCTGAAAAATGGCAACTGCTGCCAAGGAGCTTTAAGCTGCAAATTCCTAACAGCATTCCAGCCTGGAGCCTTGCCCTAGGCAAATAGGTCTGAAGAGCTTTATCCCAAGCTTGCTCCCAAACAAGAAACACTATTGTTTGACAGCTGTAACCCAAGCGTACTGTGGCTCTCCTCTCCTTTACTATGCTTTGTCCTCTCCTGCTGGCTGCATACCAGCTTATGAGGGACCTCAGGCATCAGCATCGACAGATCCCAGCAGCTGAACTGCCTTTATTGCTTGTCTCCACGTTGCTGCACAGCTTGCACATTACTTCTAGAAACACTACAGATAAAAGAATTAGATAAACAGCTCTGCCATGATAAGCAAAGAACATTGATACACTCTTCAGCTTCCCACAGGTCCTTCCATTCCCAGATAACATCTTAAACTGTACCCTAATAGTACAGCTCTGTTCCATCTTTACACCCCATGCTTGTTCACTTCTGCTTCTCTCCATTGCTCTCTGCTCTTCTCCTCCCCTATGAATCCTCTTGCATCTTCCAGCAGTTGCTCTGTCTATTCCAGTGCTGTATGCCAGTCAGGTTCCCTTTTCCAGAGCCCTTCAAATAACCTCAAAATTGCAAGGAAACAGCACTATGTAGTCATAACAAGCAAAAGGTAGATGGTAAGATGCTACGAAGTGTTCCATACTGCGTTGTTTGGCAATCACACAAAGCCAGAGATTCTGCCACAGCTCAATCCCTTCAGCATTTGAATTCTGCCTGATCAACAGCATGTGACACAAGTTTATATATGATACTGCAGCTAGTATGAAGTGTCTCACAGGATTTTCCAACAACACGCTTCTCCACATATCCAACCAGCTCGTTTTGCTGTGTCTATATTTTTCCCACCCACACTTACAACCTGGTTCTATCTCTCCAGCATCTTATCATAGATGATTTACTGATAAATTAAATTTACCTAAATTAATCTGAAGGCCAACATGCACCCTTAGCTCTCTGCAGTAGATCACAACTTCTTCTTTGTTCTTACTTTGTAAGGAGGTCATACAGAGTTGCACCCATTTTTCTGAGCAGCAACTGACTTGCCACTTGTTTAACAGTCCTTGTTTTGCTTACACTAAAAAAAGTCATGTAAGATTCAGGCAAATTATTAAGTGGGACCTTTTGTATTTTTTTTTTTACTGTCTCCTACAGCCTAGATTGTCACATTCTTTAATGACATCTTTATAAATCCTGTCTACTTTGGTGCTGTATGTAACCTACCAGGTATTGAATGCAACATAAAAAAGCAAGATACCAAAGTGCTTGTGATACCAGTCTGCCCATAATGACCTGTTTTCTCTTTTTTTTCCTTTTTTGATGTGGGTTTTTAGATAACTTAGAAACTAAAATTAGATCCTGCTCTAAGTGACCTTTCTTATCCAACAGAATGAAAAGGGTATCCTTTATCCTTTCTACTAGTGCATGCTTTGCTGTCTCATGAGCATGTCTCCTTGAATTTATCTGTTATAAATCCCAGTAGGTGCATTCATTATGGTCTAGGGATTATGCAAATGAGTTATGATTCCCTTGGAAAAACAAACCCAAAACAAGACACCAATCAAACACAGGGGCACAGCTCTTAGATAAGTAATGCTGGATTCACTCCAGGGGCTTCTGCTCTTTGTTAGGACAAGTTAACCCAGTAGCTGCTTGATGTTCTGTATTGCTCAGGACAAGAAGCTGTGAGTGCTCCTTCTTGACAGTGTTGCCCCGTGAACGGTTGATGACTCCATTTCGGTCCTTACATTTGGTGTGTACTTCTCTTGCATTCTGAACTGTATGAATTGAAAAGCAGTGCGTGACTTATAACTCCTAACAGAATAATTATTCAAAGGATGCAAGAGAAGTTGAGGTACAGACTATGTGTAACAGAGCAAAGATGTAAATTTTTTATCTTTGAAATAGAGACTTAAGGAAATAGCACTAGAGATATTTTTTTGAGAGTCAAGCATGATTTCAGTTCTTGTGTTAAAATTATCCCTTTCCTTACCACAAATCACGAATTCCAGAGAAACCAGAGGAGCATAGCATTTTAAGTGGTCATAGAAAGTAAAGCAGTCCCATGCAAGCATGGCAGAGAGTATAAATCAACTCTGAAAACCATGGAAGAGGATGTGTCATGATTCCACTCTCATCCAGTGAGACCTGTCATCTAATAAGTGAGAATTGTTGTCTGAGGGTGCTGAAATTCTTATTTCCTCAGTAAGTCCTGCTCTATCCTCTAATTAGCTGGCCATTAGGAAAGGGGTGGACAACAACTGTCTCTGCTGTTTTGCATTCTTGGCTGGAAATAGCCCTGTACTGAGCTCAGTAAGCTTCCATGTATGCTAAAGATGCAGCTATCCTCATGAAACCGTTCCACATAGCATTAAAACAGTGTCACAGAAATGGTAGGTGTCTGCATGTGCTCAGATGACGAAGAGGTGATGAGTGGTTTACATGGATTTGCTTTTTTTGGAACACGGTGCTTAACCCCCCCCAGATCATTCTCTAGGACCAAAACATACATATGCATACCTATAGGATCTAAGCTTTAAAACAGGTATTTTAAGCAAGACTTTATATTAAATGTCATGCTGGTATTTACTCTAAGAGTCACCGCTGGACTTAAAGTTTATGCTCGCTATTGAACAGTCTTTTTTTCTGGATTGTGAGGAGAAAAAGGCAACACTGGGCAGTGAGAGGTAACTTTTAAAAACAAAGATAATCCACAAACTGAGCAATTCAGCTGATGATCTTCCCCCTCTATTACAGAGGATTGTAAAAGGACATTCCTCTTAAGTTCCCTGCCCTTTATGGAAAATTATGCAGAGATTAATATTACCTAGTGACATGATATAACATCACACTATACTTCATCCTAAACCTAAGAGTAGTTGCCCAAACAAACCAATATTTAAAAAATAGACTTTGTTTTATATGTATAGATGTTTCATGAAAGAATAAAGTAAATTTTTTCACTGCCTTAGGAATATTGTACCTGGGAAATACTGCATAAAATTCCTTCTTATGCTATTTTGAACACATCCTTACAGCCTTCTTTGGTGTCCCCTGACTATTGATATGTGGTCCCAAGCTAACACTAGATACTAATAAAGTACCAAGATGCTAGTCATTCAGCTTTATCACAACAGGAAAGCTACAGTTCAACGGTGTTTTAGAAATACCAATAAATAACATGGAAAAAAAACCCCCTCTAAATCTCAGGGATGGTAAATAACCCCTCCAATCTTACAGATTGGTCTGTTCTATTCTGCTTCCTTCATTTCAACACACAAGAGTTCCCCATACTTGAGTTGCAAATGAGTGGCATAAATGTTGAAAAATGTTTCTGCATGTTATTTTCATTGGCATCAGTCTCGGCAGCGTTTTGGAGATGAAGAGTTTTCGCAAGCCACAGCAGGGCTGCAGGGAAACACGTATTTCCCCAGCTGGATTGCCAGAACGGAGAATTAGTTTTGTTCAAGCCCTTCATTTTTTTCCCTGCAATCCTTGTTGGCCTGGCTAGGGATCTGGCCCTTAACAGACCACCAAGTACCACTGCAACCATCCTCTTTGTCATCATCTTGTCATCAACCATCATCTTTGTCATCCCCTATGGTCATCAGCATCTTCCGTGTTTGTCTCTGGCAAGCTGGAAGAGACTTTTCTAAAGGTTGCACAGGATGCTTGTTGCAAGTGCTAACCAGGCAACACTGTGGAAGAAACTGATGTGGGCAAAATACACACCTGAGCCCCAGTGCATGCAGACACAGTATGTGCAGGTCATGACTTTCTGTATAACATAGCTTAGAAAACAAACTGGGTTGGCCCCCTAAGCAGGGCTGTGAAATCAAGAAGGTGACTGCTTAGACATCTGAACTACTGGTGCTACACCAGAGGAGAAAACTGGAAAGTTAGCTTATACTCTTTGAGAACTTTTATGTGTTGTAGGCACATTTGGTTAACCAACATTTGCCTGTATTCTGTAATCTAGGGACATTTCTTCAGGCTGAGGAGCCCAGGTCTGCACCTTTTGGCATACTAAAGCCTCCCACTGACTGCCAGGGGGGCTATTAGGTCCAACACATGAATATTGAAGCATTTTTTCCTTCAGGAATTGTGCTGCCAATTGAAATGCTAGAGATAGAAAACCATCTCAGAATTCTAAGTTTGACTTGAAAACGGGACAAAACAACTTTCTAGGAAAACAGATGTGACAGCTACCATGCTGTGTTGCTTTCTGAGGCCTACTGGTAGAGCCTAACAGCCCTGAAATGTACAAAAATACCCGTAGTAGAGCCAGGGCCACACTTCTGACACAACCTACCGTTCAAAGAGCCTAAAGAACACAGATCTGATCATCAAAACGAACTAAAAGGTGATCTTATCCTTCATTCCATGAAAAAAAATTCATTTGTAGCTCCATTTCTGTGAGGAAAAGGTTAAATCTGAACAGCTTCTTGTGCAAATTCTTAGTTTTAAACACAATTAGCGTCCATTGGTATCTAATACTAATTCATGCAACAGCAGCTGCAGCAATGATTTTTTTTTTGCTGCCTAAGAAAAAAATTAACTGAAATGTGGAATAAAGCTATGTCAAAGGTAAAATAAACAAACCATAACAGCCAGTGCCTGTCAAGAAAATAAGATCCAGCCCTGCAATCCTTCATACCGTTGAACCCCTCAGTCTCTGGTTTTCACATTTTCAGCTTGTACAGATTTTTTTCTTCATGAACTCAAATTTCTGCTGGGACTGGGAATAGAAGAAAAGTTATGGTTAAACCCTTCCGTCCAACCCCATTCCTTGAATAATCAGAAGTAAAAGAAGTAAACTAGTTAGTCCCTCTCTTTCAGCAGTCAGAGTATTACAAAGCAAATTGTGGTTAATCTATAGCAACAGAACCATCCATTTCTTCCAGGCAGATGAAATATAAAATATGCAGTAATGCTCAAAGTGCTTGCTAATTATTTAACAGAGGGATTTTCCACACAAAACACATTTAAAAATTGAAAAGCTTCACTAGTCCTGACCAGAACATTTAAAAGAAGACTTTTATCAGTGATATTTTAAATCAGAGGACTGCAGTAACCCCATCTTGTAGCCTGAATTCAGCTGAACCCTACACAGTGTTAAAGATCTCCTCTGCAAAATGACAGTTTTACATATCACTAGTCGGAAGCAGGAATGATTTCTGAAGATTGGCCAGGATGAAGCAGAGTGGAGACTAGGAGGGGATTTCCAGAGGAGTTCTGCCTTGTCTGAGCTTCAGTTATTCACACACCTCCTAGTTTCTCTGTGCCTCAGTTTGTCCAGCTTTAACTATAATCTTTGTAGACCCTGTAAAACTCTGAAGCCGAGTTTCTGCAACACACCATGATTTCCAGTGAGTACCATTTACAGTAATATTTTATTGCTCATCATCCAACATCCTCTTTCCTTAAACATCCTAAAATTTGGAGTTTGGTTTTTTATTTTTTTCAGTGGAGCTGCACCCAGCTGTCCCTGTCTTTCTCTTCAGAGCTGACGTCACCACTTCAGCACCATCCATCCATCTTCTCCTGCAGTGTGTGCTCCTTTCCCAAGGCTGCAAATTTCACCTGCCATTAATTTTGTTCATTCAGCACAGTTGTTTACAAGGAAAAAAAATAAGACTTTCAGGAAATGTTGGCATAACTCCTAGCCTTGTCTCTCCAGACCTTTCTTAAGTAGATGTGTATGACAAAATGAGGAGGGGTCAGGAATTGCAGTCTTCCAGGGTCATATGAAGAGAATTAGAAAAAACTACTGATGATCAAAAACTGAACAGATTACAAGTTCGGTTAGCCTTAAATTAAAAAAAAAATTTGTAAAAAAAAGAACACTGGAGGTACACATGCCAATAGTCTTCAAAATGCATAAATTCTGTGGTGAAAAGGAAGGGAACGACCTGTTCTCTAAATGGATAGGGTAAGAAATAATGGGGTTAAACTGCACAGAAGGAGTTTCTAATTGGAGGCAGTAGAAGACTGTCCTAAGCTAAGGAAAGCAGAGCACTCAAAGGGATGCCTGGGGAGGTTATAGAATTTCATCCCTTATTTGCATAATTTGGATATTTACCAGGAAAGAGGTAGGGAGATTGGATCCTACTTTACGGTAGTGAAATCGTGGGATGGACCATATGAACTCTTCACATTCCTTTCTGTTCCAGTAGGTTTATACCATAACTGCGAAGTCCAAAAAGACCCATTCATCTTCCACTTACATATATGAATACCCTCTCCCAACAAACTTAAAGTTTATACTGCTGCAAGGCAAGGGCTTCATCTAGCCCAGCAGTTCCTGCCCTCAAGACACTCAAATTCCTCTTTTTAAAAGTGAACCGTGTTCCACCTCGTCAAGTGGGGGTGAATGTCTCGCCCTTCTCTTTTTTCCCCTCCAAATGCAACAGCCCACCTTAGAGAAAAAAATTCTTCTGAAGTCAAATACAATCATTAGTTTCAAGCATTTGAGCAAGATACATGAGTCAGGAGCAGGACCACCATGAACACCTCTGCACAGCTTTTCATCTCTCACTAATGCTGATCTGACATTTTAGAGAAGGCAACACTTCCCCCAAGTCACCCTGGAAGTAACAGAGCCAGGGACCATGGGGAAAAAGTTCAGTCAAAACAACAAAAAAATATTATTCCCAAACCTTGCTGGTAACTCACAGAAAATCTGGATTGTGGCACTGACAAATACAATACATAAACAACACACTGAGTATATTGAGTTAATCTTTATTCCAAGCAGCTTCCCAAATAGGGAAAACAAGGATATGCCAAGGGGACTGAAAAGGCACATGGAATAAGTTCCTGAAAGGGCTTCTCGCCTTCTTCCATCTGACTCTCAGTGGAAGAACGTCCTTAAAAGAAAATCAAACTCATCTTGAGGACCCCAACCTATGACATGCCATCCCTTACCCTCACAGAAGCCACCTCCATGATCAGCCTTCCCCTGCTTTTCCCTATTTCTGTTGCCATATCCTGCCACAGCAAAAAAAAAACGTGGTTTCAATGACAGCTTCTTCACATGTAACAGTAAGGGCTTTTCATCCTTCCTTGGGGGTACCAGCTCTCTCCCCATTCCAGTTTTAATTGTCAAGTTCTAGGTCAAACCTGGCTTCTCATACCAACCAGGACTCTGGATATACGAAGCTTCATAATGAAACGACATAGGCTGTGTGCTCCCACTCTCCTGTTTGGGAAGCTGTTGAGATCTTCAGTCCTCTGGAAGCCTTTTTGCTTCTGGCTTCCTGTCCCAATTTCCTCATGATAAATCTTCTCCGGCACCAACAACGTTCAGCTCAGTGACCTCCTGCATATTCAGCTTACCACATCACAGAATTGCTTTTAGGGAATCACTTCCACATGTCACCACACCCTATGCCCTTCTGCAGCCACGTAGCTCAACACACATCTTTGGACAACCAAAGTGCATATAGTTATATAGGCCAAAAAAAAAATAAAATCTATGGTCACAGCACACATCCATCTGCAGAGAACTGAGAAAATCTTGCAGTCTCGTACCTGATGTTTGTGTGTGTTCCCATCATGAGTGACATACCTGTGTGTAAAGGCAGATGCCTGTGTTTTGGTCACATGATGGATCAGTTTGGGTCACATGATAGGGAACACAATAGATAAGAACCGTGCAACCATCAGGGTACTGGGCATTAGACTGCAGGCAGGATGATTACACACCTCAGGTCAAACAACTCAACTTAAATCCCACTTTTCAGCCATTATTAGGCTACCAGATGAGCTCCAGCACAGGTCTACAGCATATGGAAGCGCACCACAATTTGCATTTTCTGCCAAGACAAACCAGTGCGTTTTGATCTTGGCTGCTTCTTCTTCTGTTGTAACCTAGCACCATTTCAGCTCCATCTGCGATTGTTGTGCTGGGAAGACAATAGAAAAGAGAACATTTGTGATGAGTAGCATCTATCAGGTTTTAGTATCTAAAAGCCTTCCCTGAGACCCACAGAACATGGCCTGACATGACCAGAATCAGAAATGGAAGAGGAAAAATCAGCCAGGTGGCTATAGCTACTGTTGGTGTGCTTCATGGCCCAAACTTGCACCTTTAAACCACTTTGGGATTTCCCACCTGTGGCAGTCCTTCAGGATCAAAACCCGAGGCAATTTCAGGCAACCCTGGGACACCAAGGGGCAAGCTGTGTGCCTTCAAAGGATGAAATTCACAGAAGCAATTAGGTTGGGGAAGATCTCCGAGGTCCTTGAATCCAATCTATGACCTTACGCCATCCTGTCAACTAGACCATGGCACTAAGTGCCACGTTCAGCCTTTCTGCTAGGAGTGGCGACTCCACCACCTCCCTGGGTAGTCCATTCCAATGTCTAATCACCCTTTATGTGAAAAAATTCCTCTTGTTGTCCAACCTGAACCTCCCCTAGTACAGCTTAAGACTGTCCTCCTGTCCTGTCACTGGTTGCCCGGGAGAAGAGACCAACACCCCTCCTGGATACAACCTCCTTTCAGGGTGTTCTAGAGAGTGATAAGGTCACCCCTGAGCCTCCTCCAGGCTAGACATCCCCAGCTCCTTTAGCCGATCCTCATAAGACTGGTTGCTCCAGACTCTTCACCAGCCCCATTGCTATTCTCTGGACCCGCTCCAGCACCTCAGTGCCCTCCCTGATCTGAGGGGCCCAGTGTCACCAAGGCTATGGCGAGGCACCGGGTGCAAACAAAGAACACTGAAGGTATCTCTCCCCACCCGAACGGCTGCAGAAGTGTTTTTAACGCGGAGAGCTGCCCTTCCCGCCTTCTCTGCAAGAGCGGGCTCAGCGCTCCGCTCACACAGCTGGCGGGCGACACCCCGAAATTAACCCGCATCTTCCGGGACAGCCGCCGGGACAAATTCGCGGGGAAGGGGAAGGAGAAGGGGGCGTGCTGCCGGGTCCCGTAAGGCAGGGAGGGTCTCGGCAGGTGCCGCTGCCGCTGCGGGCCCGGCGCGGTGCGCGCTGTGCCCTAACGCGGGCTGACAGCCCCCCTGCCCTGCCCTCCCCACACCCCTCCCCGCGCTCCCGCGCTGACATCACCGGGCAGGATTTAAATAGCTCCGCAGCCTCCTGCCTCCCGGATACAGCGCGCACCATTGGCCGCCGCCCCGGGCCAATGGCGGCCGCCGCGCCGCTCCCCTCCGCCAATGGCGGCGCCGCGGCCGGCGCGCCCCTCCCCTGTCGCTAAGGGAGGGAAATACAGCGCGGCGCGGCGGGCTGTCAGGTGCGCCGGGCAGCGCCGGGGTGCGGGCAGCAGCGGCAGCAACCGGGGGGCTGCCGGGCTGGAGGGTGGGCTCTCCTCCCTTATTTCCACCCTCCCCACCCACCCCCGCCTTGTTTTTCGCCCCTGCTAGGCGAGCTCCCGCAGCCAGCCGCGTTGCTCGGCGCGCCAAGGGGAGGAAGAGTGTGGAAAAGTGGCGGTTCTCCGCTTTGTTTTAGTCGCTCCGGTGGCGGCGGCTCCGGGGCGGTGAAATACGGGACGAGCGGCTCCGCCGTGCTCCTTCCTCCTCGGGGAGAGCTGGAAAAGAGAGAGAGAGAGAGAGAATGAGGGAGAGGGGAGAGCGATCGGTGGTGCCTCGTGGGCTGGCCGGGCCGCTGCCGGGGCTCGGCGGCCGCAGACGGTGGATTTGTGGGAAGCGGACGGGATGAGAAATAAACGCACCTGGCCAGCGGTGTTCAGGGGAGCGGGGGCCGGGTGCCCCCGCTGGCTGCCGGAGCCCCTCGGACCCGCCGAGCTGCAATGGACGCTGCCCGCCGCTGGCCGCAGAGCGGAGCATCCCCGCCGCCGCCGCCGCCGCCGAGGAGGGAGAGCTGCCCGCCCGGAGCCGGCCCGCAGCGCGCCCCTCGCCCGGAGAGGGACCGGGGGTTTCCTCTTCGGCATCGCTCCGGTGAACGGTGGGCTGTGCCGGCCGGGCGCCCACATAGGTTGCTTTGGCAGCCGCGGCGCGAGCGAGTAGGTAAACGCCACTGTGTAGATGTGCGGTTCGGAAAGGAGGACCAAAAAAAAAAAAAAAAAAAAAAATTAAAAAAAAAATGCGAGGATGCGGATGTTGGGCCTGGCGCAGGGGACCGGGCTGCACGGGGAGATGGAATAGCCTCTTCTCCTGTGCCTGGCGCGGCGGCGAGATGTAGCCTAGCGAAAATGAAGTCCTTACGTAAGGCTGGATGGCTGGATACCTGCTGGGTCCTGCACCGCCAGCCGCTGCCCCGCCAGAATTACCTGGGTCTCTCTCTCCCTGCCATGCCGCAGCCTGTCACTGCAGGGCCTGTCCTAAAAGCAGACTTTCAGCCGCAAGAGCTCGTACGTGTAAGAGCTGCGTAGCATCCTGGAACAAACATAAATCAGTTGCGTTCCAAACTCAGAAAATTTAACCCATTTCACTTGTTACCAAGCTTACAAGCTTGAAAGGAGAATGCATAAATCTGCTTTGCTGTCAAGCTGTAATAGCGTTGCGTAAAACATTTCTGCTTGGTTACTGTTTATTGCTTCACACCCTCCAAATATTTCTGACTTGTTTCTTTCCCGTATCCACAATGTGTTAATACGTTGCCTGAATATCCTAAAGATGTCGGCCTGCATACTCAAAAGGCAAATGCGTGTGTGAAAACTGTAGGGAAAACACAGAACAGGGTTGAGACATTTTTTAAATTTAATATAATTTTCTGTTTCTCCCTATATTTTGGAGCAGGGTGGTGAACTTTATGCCTTGCTACTTTTCTTCCCCATTCCTCCTCAAATTAAGAACACAGCTTAAGTCATAGTTTTGTTGGAGAGCTTTTTTTAATACGATAAGAAATTCTTATGCAACATGAAACATTAATTATTGCAGGAGAAGCTGCAAATACTTACCGGAGAGGCCCTGGTAAAAGTAAAAATAAAAATTAAATGAATGCTTAATCTTTCCCTGAAGCAAACCCACTGAGTTATCAGAAATCTGAGGTGCCTGTGTGTCTGCATCTTTGTGATGTCATGAAGTTTGTGTCAGGGTTTCTTTCCCTTTAGGAAAGGTGAGCCTCTAATAAGAAATCATTCCTCCCGTTTTCCCCGTGTTTCTGTTTCTTCCTTCTCCTTACCTGTTATTGCTCTCAGTGAAGGATGAGGACTGTGAAGCCTTGTTTTCCCTTCTGTTGTTGCAGAACTCCATGGATGTACTGGAAGTAAGCGCCGGGAGCATTTGGTGATGTTTGGGGGAGGAAGGCACAAGCCACCAAGGCCCTGTTCCCTCCATCTTGAGCCTTCCATGGTGATATGCAGCAGCACAGGGAAGTATGAAGCACTGAGGGACAGAAGTCAGTGTTTAAACTTAACTTCGCTTCAGCGTAAATGACCACGCAAGTTTCAGATTAACGGAGGACCAGGGGTAGAATAGCAGAAGTACTTAAGGTGCCTCTTTTAAAAGTTCTATTTTGCATATCTAAAGATTAGGGAGATGTTTAGAAAAGTGATTATACACATGTGCTTGTGTTTAGTGTTCTAACAGAAGATGATGATCCGCATTATCTTAAATACTAGATATGTCTTGGATGCATCTGTGTCACTTTATTGATTTCAAGGGAACTGTATTGATTTAAGTTAGTGAAGGCACTAACCCAGCCAAGTTTTAAATAATTAGAATAGTATTCTCCCTCTTTTTCAGTCAGATTTGCCCTTCATGTTACTTGTGTTTCATAATCCTCCTAGCTCTCCATTTTGTCATTACAAGACCAGCATCTCTACTGTAGGGGGGAAAAAAAAAGAAAAAAAAAAAGAGA
Organism: Pseudotriccus pelzelni; assembly: GCA_035584735.1. Taxonomy (NCBI): domain Eukaryota; kingdom Metazoa; phylum Chordata; class Aves; order Passeriformes; family Tyrannidae; genus Pseudotriccus; species Pseudotriccus pelzelni. The sequence continues at coordinate 70,516,846 of JAWMRA010000113.1, forward strand.
GAGAGAGAGGACACCCCCCCCACCTCCCTCGCAAAGATAGTCTTTTAACAATCTGATCTTTATATTAATGTTTAAATAAATTTAGGACACAAATGAACTGGTTTTTTTAAAAGGCCAATTTAGTTTCAGTTTCTTACACAGTTATTTTTTAGAGCCAGAAGCTCTCAGGAAGAGAATGTGTTCGATGCACCATAACCCTTTAGTGTTTTGATAAAAGACATGATATCATGAGTACCATCTCCACTTCTGTTATTCTTCGTATATAGTAGCGACAAGATTGAATCACCATTTTTAGCTATTCTTCAGCAGAACTCATAATCTATCAATGTGTCAGCTCAACAGCAGTTTTCTCTTCACACTAATGTGAACCAGAAGGTCCAGCTATCACTGATTTTGACAATTTTATTTTATCTGAGATTGCATGTATTGCAGAAGTTTGAAGCAAATGAATTATAGGGCCTATTATATTTCCCCGAAGATGTACAGAACGTAAAATATGTCATCTAAAACATTTCAAACTAATTTGTATCAGATAACATAATTCCTATGTTAGGTGTTTTGTAAGCCTTACGCTATAAGCACTATTAAATACTTGTGTGATAAATAACAGGTATAAGATCAAATGTGGGTCCCGTATTTTTTTGAATGCCTCAGAGTGCCCTCTGTGTTGTTACATAATGCATCATAAAGAAATACGTGCCTTCATTCTCTGTAAATCACTCCGGCATGGATAGTACTAAGCTTTCCTTCAAGTCCTCGTTATGCAAGTCCTTGCTACTGCTAATAGCTGTCAGCTCTGCGTGGTTACTTAAAAAACAAGGTAACTGCAGACTTTTTGTGAAGCTCCTTGCATTTCTGGAATTTACAGTGGGTTGATTCCAGGTGTGTTGCTCCCTTTCTGAGCTTTAAATTAAATTATTACGAACAAACAGGTTTTCCCTCATCAGAAGAAAGTCCCACTCATTCCGGTATATCACACGGTAGTCCGGGTTTTTTTGTTTAGGTGCTTCTGTAAGCGTTTTATATTATGAGTATCTGAATGCACTTCAGTGTCAGAACACAGTGGAATAGATCAGAATGCAGTAATGTTTTGAGCGTCTGTTGGAAAATGCAGGCATATAACTAAGTACTGAAAAAATACATAGCACAGTAAAAAATCCATGACCAATCTAGCAAAGCTCTTAGGTAACAAAAAATCCATATAGGCATTAAGTATTATTATTTAAAGTAAAATCTCTGTTATAAGCAGCATTCAAGGGACATTGATGAGATCTATATAGAACAGAAAGAACCAATTTTTTACAGCTATGATGCGACCTTCTGTATTTCTTTACTTGGGAAGTAAAATTTTACTCGTCTTTTTGTAAAGGCATAAAATTAACAGCAGGCTCTTCAGAGAACTAGGAACACTGCCTGACTTGTGAGATTTTTTTTTTTCCCCCATGAAACACAGATATCATCGGTGGCAAAAAAAGCAGGAGAAACCCGTCTAGGTCTTCCAGTGTCATGTAGATCTTTTTGAGTGTCCCGTCCTCTAAGAATGCCTCGGTTTTAAAGATATTGAAATGGAAATATCTCAAAATTTGTCATCCTGACTATATATAGAAAAATTTTGCTCTGCATTTATACCAGTAGAAGTATACAAGTAACTCAGTGATGTGTCACCAGGAAAGGAGGGTTGGTTTCATATTCCATTAATAGATCTATTAGTTTAACAATCGTCTATTGCAATTCTAAATTTTTAAAATCTTTTTGTTGCTCTTGTAAATTGGAGTTACTAGCTTATTTGTTTATTTCTATTTTCTTACTTGTAATCATTTTAAAAGATGCAACTACATTCTGTTCAGATTTTGTTGTGACACGTGGAAAATATTTTTTTTAATTCCTTTTGCAAGCAGTGGGTTGGTGGGAGGAGGTCTGCACTGTAACACAGTATACCTACGAAATTGTTCTCCAGAGAGGGAGATAAAATAAGAAAGAGCAGAATGACAGAAACAAGTAATTTGTTGCCGATATTGATGCAGTGCTGGTATTTTATTTTAAGCTGGATTCATCACACATGATAAGGAGTAATTTTTGTCTGATACGGTTTCCATCTAAGGAAACTACGTGGTTTAAGTTTAAACTGTGGTTTGAAAATACAGGGAAGCGTTACTGGACAGTTGCGAGTTTGATTCAGTAGGCAAAGTGGACGCAAGGAAGTAAATTGGAGAATGCTTTTTTTTTTTTTTGGTAGGGTTTGAAATATGTTGGGAAAATACATCACTAATACATTTGCTTTACCTACAAGATGGTTTTGCCTATGAAGCACAAGGATTTTACCACAAACGTCTGAATTATGTAGATTATAGAGGGTTCCGATGCTGTCGGAAAGCAAGCATGAAATGTTGATGTGTGAACCTCGGATATTTGAGCGACGTTTACTGACCGCTTTTGCAGTATTTTGTAAGTTTGTAACGTAGTTTTAGTAATAAAAATTTAGTGAAAATGTATGAGGTAAGCGCTAGTGTAATACTGATTTCAGGTTTTTTAGATGGGCCAATTACCATATTCAGTAAAGCAGAATAAAAATGAGAAGGCCCGAGACTAAGATTACTTTAAAAGGGAGATTTTAAAAAGAATTAATATTGGACTTATTCTTAGTTTGTATTAATTCCTATTTTTTTTAATACAATTTTCTCTTTTTTTTAAGCTCCATCACTCTTCGTTCCGAAATACTGTGCCCCGGGCCCCAAAAAGGGGAAATATAATGGCTGCAATTAGCCTCTGTTTACTGGAGCAAAATGATTTTATCCCAAACTGAAATACATGCATTAATTTGCTAGACTTCCATATTTTTACATACGGTATTTCTGAGAAATAGATACCGATGTCCATTTTGATGCAGCTTACTACAGTATAGCAGCCGAAATCGAGTGGTTTTCTCATTGCTAGTCGGATATACAGAATTGTTGGACTGTTTGCTTCTAAGTACCTGAAAACTGAATCGGAAAAAATGTATTTTTGATACAATAAATTAGGCTTTCCTGTCTGTACTTTCTTTTGAGTTTTCTAGGTAAATGCTGCATAGACTGATTATCAGAAAAATTGAGGCTTACATAATCAAGCCATTCATTTTTCTAGTGCCTCCCTGCCCCCACTTAGCTTTCATTTTACTAAGAAAAATGAAAAATTTTGAGAAGGAACTTATTATGACGTACTGGTTATATGCACATTTTCATGGGACTGCATAGCTAAGCTATTTGTATGTATTTAGTAAAAAAAAGTAGCAAGCAAAATGTTAAAACCTCGAGATGGCTAAACTTTAAAATTATAGTAAATAAATACAGCATTATCTAATATGCTGTACCCAGCTGCGTAGCAATGACTCTCTTTTTGTTTGCATGGGAAATTAGAGTAATTCTATGTTTTCTTTATTCAGAATAAGAAAAATAAGAACGTCGTACCCCGTGTTTTTTCTTCGTCGTAAAGCTGATGTTCTTTCCTAAGGGAGTTGGTTCAATACCCAGCTTTCAGAGGATGAGTAGTGATTGTTATTGACAAAATATATATCAGATGAGTCAAAACTCTGTCCTGCTAGATAATTACAAATTGAATTAACTGAGAGGAATAATATTAAAATTTTATCTAAATATGTTAACATGAGCTCTTACCCATAGGTGGCAGTCATCTTTCACAGTAGCAGGCATGCCAAACTTTTGGTTCACGGTATTCATACTTACGCTGAAATAATTTTGATGAGGTATGTGTATGTGCATGTACATAAGCATATACATTTCTGTGTGTTGGGAGAGGGGAAAGGAGGTAAAAATAACTGTAAAATTAATTAGTAATTGGGAGAAATCTGAATTGCTGTATGTAAGCAAAAAGATAAGGAATTATTATATTCTGGAGAAAAGGTCCAGGTATTTAAAACCACAAAACATATTTTTTTGTCTCTCCATTGCTGATGCTCATCTAAATGAAGTAGTGATAATTAAGAAATGAGCCAGTAGCCCTACAAATTGAACAGGAAGACAAGTATCTGAAGGAAGAAAGAACATGACCCTCTATCGTGCCTGGTCCTCCAAACTACATTTCTGTTTCGTCGCCCGTTATATGTAAATTGCAGAAGGGCCACAGTGATGATGTTGCCCTGCAAATCCCAGCAATAAGCTCCCTTAAACATTGAGCAAATATAGGAAAGGTACTCGGGGTGCAGGTGCCCTTTCAGCCACGGAGAGCGAGCAAAAAACCTGCAGGCTGCTGTGCTGTTCTCCGTCTCTTTGCAGAGCTGCCATTGACACCCGTGGCAGCGCCGTGCGAGGGGAGGACGCTGCCTGCCGGAGCAGAGATCCGCTCAGTTTTGCCCTCAGCTTTTTTAGGGATTTATGTGGTTTATGGGGATTTCCTTTTGCGATACTGCTAAGGAGGCACTTGGGGCCCCACCAAAACTGAAGGGGATAGAAGGAGCTAATAAGGCCAAGTCATCTCAGTCTAAAACAAACAGAACTTGTGAAACTACACATGTGTCATAGTGAGATGATAACATTCTTCTGAGAAAAGAAGACCGAAACCTGGAATTCAGGGGTAGGTGAAGTCATGTTCGTTGTTCTATCACAGCTACACTGGGACTCTTTTCAGTTAATATTAATCTAATGCTGTGTCAAGGTAGGGCATTCTATACATTCAGCAGAGGTCAGGAACCAGCATTTTACAGAATGGAAAATTGGAAAAATAGACAATTATGTGTTGCTGCTACAGTGTTTCACTGTGATGCAAGATTAAGGGCTCAGAATTGAGCAGAATGGTGCAGTATTATTAAAACAGAAGGACTAATTCTCCTTATGCAAGAGTCACAGCAACACACATCATTGTATAAGCCAAAGCAGGCTGTATGATTTCATAGTCAAACAGGGTATTTCCACAGACAGGCAATCACGACGTGACTAATTAGATACTTGCATATGCATGGCCCCATTTGTTCCCCAACTGTAATAATTAGGAGGATTGCACTCCACGTTAATTCACACTCTTGTGTAACACTACTGAATGTAAGATAGCGGGTGGTGATAAACTGGCTGGTGACAAATGTGTAAATTTGATCCATGTTTTGAAAATCAGAGCTTTCATAGTCTGCTCTGTCCTTGATGTGGGCAGGGCTGGAGAAGACCTCCTCTGCTGCCGGGCCTGATCCTCTCTATCGCAGGCAGCCATGTTACACTCTTCAACTTAACGTGCAGAGACACCAGGCTCCATCTTGAAGCTGCCCCTATCATCAGCTGATTTTCTCTTCCTCTGCGTAGTTAAACATTTCAGATAATGTATATCATGACCAGCTGAACCTTTCACATTCTACAAGGTCTTTGACTTCAGTTTAAAGGGTATTTCTCTCTGCTGGTATAAAGTCCATTCCGGTGTGTCTCCCCTTGAGCTTTTGTAGGTTACTGCCAAAACCTGCTCAGTCTCAGTTCAGCCAACCCAGCTGTGCCATACCTGTCACAGAGAACAGTGCTTTTCCCTGACTGTTCTTCTAGCCCTCCTTTGCACCTCCACTTTCAATAAATCTCTTTTAATCTGCAGGGTTAGAAGTAGGCACAGTGCTCCAGATGAGGTGTTGCTAGGGTCTTTCATGGTGATATTAATACCTTTCTTCTATTCCTGCTAGATACACAACAACTAATAAATTTTTTTCATATTTTTATTTATTTATTTTTGTCTTAGAGCTACCTGCTGTCAACATCTCAATAGCCTTGAGGACTGACTGAAACACCCAGCTTACCCTTTTTTTATGGAGGCTGATAGCAGGAGTTCTTCATTCCTAGTTTATGACCTTGACCTTTGCACTATCATCATGGTATTGCGTTACAAGGGTGTCAAAAGGCTTTTTTTACAAAAGGGTGTAATCAGTTTCATCCAAGCCACGGGCTTCCTCTGAATTTCCTGGCATGTCCGGAGTTGTTCAGGAACCTCTGTGCCTTGCACGACTACGGACGTGAGCTGGCACACGCACACGATACGGTGCAGGGCGTTATAGGTGAGCTAGCTTAGCTCACAAAAGAGTTGTCTCTAGCATTAGGTTACCTCAGGCACATCACAGGGTATTATTTCAGGTAAGCCTTCCGAAAGCTGTACAGTACTTCTGACTCGATGTTGTGCGCTGTCTTTCTTTGACAGCTCTGGGAGCAAGAAACCAAATTCTGAAACATTTTTACAGGATCAACAGAAGATACGGACTTAGTGTCACATTATATTGCTTCTATTGATCTTGTAGGTTAATTTCCAGTTTACAGGTGACGCCTGGGAAATTGAAGGGGGAATGGGATGTACAGGAGTTGTGTGATACTCTTGAATTACATCTAAAAGTCAGAAATTTTATTTTTTTCTTATAGAAGAATTTGCAGGATTTTGGTTGTTCTGCTCTGCTTCTGGAAGTTAAGTAGCATTATTATTATTGCTAATTAAACAAAAAAAAACCCCTGCTTTGGGTTGTGTTTTGGTTTTGGTTTTTTGGGTTTTTTTGGGGGGGGTGGTTTGGTTTTTTTTTTCCCCTTTGTTTGTTTTAGGGTTTTTTTTGTTGTTTTTTTGTTCTTTTCTTTTTTTGGTCTTCCCTTGAAACTTGCTGTATGAAATTTGCATTGCAGCATTTTATTTGATATATTTTACTTCTGTGCCTGTTGGACAACTAAGAAACCTGACCACTTTGTTTGCCTTTATAGTGAAAATACCATATTGAAGGACTATTCCTAAGTTTGGTGTATGCAGAGTTCCAGGATACTGAGTCAGGCCCATCATGTAAAAGGACTTTCGTGCCCTTTATTATACAGTATTTCACCCCTGCTTCATGCAAGCAGTATCCCAGCTTTGTGCCCTCAGATGATCATTCCTAGGTTAAGATAGTCAGTGAACATAATTAGTAAGACCTGTCTGAGATCATTCTTGAAGGGACTCCACTATCAGTTTTCTTCTAGCTTGGGACTTCCCCTTCAAAACTACTTTGTGAGCTCTTATTTGTATTAAGAGTTAATTTAGCAATTGCTGTCTTCCTTAGTTTATTTTTTTTTCAAGTAGCATATTAACAAATGTTTTCCTGAAATTCAGTCAGATTAGGTCAACTCATTTCCTTGATGTAGAAAAGTAAGGTTTGGTGGTTTTTTGTAAATGTCTGGCTTGTGTGCCCTAATCTATTCTTAGGGAAGATTGGGAGTGTTTTTCTCACTTTCTATTTATCTAATTTTATCCTATGCTTCCTCTCATCCAAGTTCTTGATGGGCGGTTCCAATTTTTCATCCTTTTAAACTCTGATTACTTCTAAAATCCTATTTGAGGTGACTGCTCTTCTGCTTGGATTCAAGGACCAGGTTTTTCCACCCAGAAATTAAGAAAGCCAGAACAAAACTTAATGATTTTTTGCCATTTTGCCTCTATCTAAAGGATTCATGGAGAAGCTCACTCACAGAGATGGTGGTGAAAGATGGATTTTCTTGGAGCCTTTAGCATGTAGCTGAGAAGACCGTAGACATAAGAGCATCTAAATCCTGCAATTTACTGCTCCAAGACTTTCATACTTTCATAGTCCAGCCAAGGGCTGGTCATATCCTTCTATAAAGGTTCTATAAAGTCATAAAAAGAGTGTGAACATAGCTAAACAACCTGGTTAAGGTTGCTACAAGTTAAAAAGCATCCTTTAAAAACCAAAAGTTATACCCAAATGAAGATATCAGAAAAGAACACCTATCTGGCAGATTATATCTGTAAAACAGTATTAACTGTATAAATAAATTAGTTTGAGGGAAAACTCACTAGCTCAAGTTACTAATTTTTAGCAAGGGTTCTAGAGAAACATACAGTTAAGTACAGACTATTAGGCCTGATGACCAAGCCAGGTGAACTAGTTAAAGAAAAGAATTAGTGAACAAATGGGTAAGTAAGTGTGACACTTAAGGGAAAGAAACAGGCAGCTTTTGCAAAGGGAAGCAATGCCTCTTGAGTCCCTCTGTATAGGGAGGGGAGATCTTGTCGACGCACTTAGCAGGAATTAAAAAAAGACATTTGACATCTTTCACCAGAGGCTCTCAAAGGAGTTAAGCTGCATGGGCAAAGAGGCAGCTTCTCACATGGGCAAACATCACGTGAAAAGAGAGGAAGCAAAGGTCAGAAACGAACGTGATGGGAGTCAAATAGCAGAGCACCTCCACCAGCATTGTACGGCGTGCTCAGAAATGTTCTGTGAAGGGGCATGAATGAAAGTTGCAGAGATTACTGTGAACACGAAGACAGGAGGAGGGAAGACACTGTGAAGCTGAGTAACTGAGCAACAAAACAGAACATGAAGCTCGGTGTAGATAACTTCCCCGTGATGCACAGGGGGGAAAGACTGGGTTTCAGCTGGCTGCTACCCTTCCAGAGCAGCATCGTGAGGTTCTAATAAATTCTTCCATGAAAACATCAATGCGCTGCTTGGCAGTGGTTCAAAAAGCAAGCAAAACATTAGGAATTACAAAGAAAGGGACAGAGAACAAATTTTTTTAAAAAATCCTATTATTATGGTGCTGTGCAAAACTTTTCTACCACTTTCCAAGTCTTGTACATGTTTCTTTGGCCTGGCTGACTTTAGCATAAATGCATGGCAACGCCTGTGTTTAAAAAACATTGCAAAATCAAAGCTAGAAAGCCAATATGAGACAAACAAGCAAACAAATCCCACTGTAGTAAAGGAAAACAACAGTTTGCTTCACAGGTTTCTCCTCCACCTTCAGAAAAGCCAAAAGGAAAAGAAGCAGCGCTAAGAGGATAGCCGTGGCACTGCTGGACACACGCTAAGGGGTGATGAAAGTGAGTATGTAGAATACTTTGACCCTCATTTGCATCTCTCTTCCCCTCTTTTTCCTCGTAGATCAAATCTATTAATAATAGTAAAGGAGTTGTTCAATGCCATGCTAAAAATTATTGATAAGCGAGAGAGAGCATTGTGGCCAGGGTTGTAACGCTAAAGCACACAAAACACCGGGCAAGAGAGATGTGCTATCAGACTCTGTTGACATGATTTCCTAGATGAGGCAACTGGGAATAACTCAGAGATCAGGATTATTTAATATTTTCATTAATGACCCTGTACCAACAACACAACCTTTGTATCCACTGTACTGGTGAAATCTGCTAACAAGGCAAGAGCGGGGAGCTGCTGCTGATTGACAAGAAGACTAGGCGGTTGCAGTGGAAGTGAATGTGTCCCGTGCATTAATAAAGGAAGTAAAAATGTAATGAAATCCATGTCTGCACACTAAGGAACTAGTAGGAGTTTGAACTGCAGATGGGAGCTTACAAGTTAAATATGAGGGTCTGCAAAGGTCCTGAACTGACCCAAGGGGACACTGGAGGGATGCAGCTGGGAAAGAAGCAAATGCATGTGGAGGGTATAGCAAGCACGTATGCGGGATTTCCAGTATCTGGTTTCCTGACTAAATTGCATCTGCGGCATCATTTGTGATTCAGATCACTTGTGCTCAGAAAATGTGAGACACAGTCACATGCAGAAAGCTGTTCAGGACAACACAGAGCATGTCTTGCAAGAACTAGTTAAAAAATGTTGCATCCATTAACCAAAGATGGACAGGAAGGGCATCATTGTTTCAGAGGGCTTTTATTCTCAGGCTTCCACAGCCTTCCCTGTCCCTGCTGCTCAGGTACACTTGGAAAACCGAAGGCAAGGAGGAAGCAGGGCTGGATCCCCTTAGCAGCTCTTCTGCAAGGCATGGAGGGTGATTGCGGGAACTGATGTTCAGCCAACGGGTTTGCCATATACGTGATGGATGGTAACGCTTTTCACTGCTGTAAGGTGGCAGCAAATATTTTTAAGCACGGTGATCAATTTTGTTCTCTAGCATCTAATTGAACATCAGTAAATATGTTATTAAGATTCTTGACAGTGTGCTCTTTTGCAATCAAGGCCAAGATGTAGCCAGATACTCATCTTAATCTCTCCAGACACATTTCTAATGAATTTTTACAGTCCCTAGAGGAAGGGTCTCTGGTCTAAAGAGGGACACCTGGATGATAAAAGCAAATTATAATTAATAATACATTGTGTTTATGATGTTAGAGTGTCATCTAAAACCAGTGGTAAAACCTTGTATAGGCTACTGCTGGTATCCTATTAATAAAATTGCTTACTTTAAATCACTCCCAGGATGTAAGATAGGACATTCCTTTGTTGACAGTCCTTTCTCTTGAATATTTATATTTATGGTCTATTAAGGCACCACCCAATACTGAAAGAAGCAGTATTTTGAAATAACTCCATTGTATTGCAATGTTTTTGTTATCATTCTGTCCTATGAAGGTATGGATAAACTTCCTTTCTACTTGCCAGAAACATGGCACAAGATTGAGGCTCTATATCCACTGCAAAGCATAAGTAGGGAGGGATGCAATATCTGCTTAGGATTAGTATATTCTGTCTCCTTGACTACTCAGTCCTCTATTTCTTTGAGTAATCAGTCCAAATTTCTACAATGGCAACTTTTTGATCTTCTGTTTTCTGCTGGGCTGGAAGAACTTTTTTACTCTGATTTTTTGGAATAAAATTGACAAATTTTACTCAAAAGGTATGCATATATATATATATATATATGAAAGCAAATCACTGCAGCGTATGCTACAGAAAAAAATTCTAGTTCTTATTTAAATTCACATTTCTAGTCATCCTAATTTTACTGCCAAAGAATTTTGTTTTCCTTTGACCCCTAGATTTTCTTATTATTTTTGAACTATTGAGAGAGTAAGGATGGAATCCTGGCCTCATTGCAGTACTGGAAAATGTGCAGAGAACTACACTGAGATGAGGGCTAAGGGTGTTCGGAGCTCAAAAAAAGCTGTCTGGATAATGCAGTTTTCTTTGAGCAGTCTTCTCAACATTTTAGTTCCAAAAACTACAGAACCAATTTAGAAAAAAAATTAAAATCCGTTTATCACCTCGTGCAGTAGCCACAAAAGGTTTGAGTAATAATAATAATAAAGAGTGAACAATGAATTTTAGTGGTTTGCCTTTTTTTTGTTTTTCAGTCCTATACTTTTTATCATTGTTAGTTGACTCTTGTCTATGAAAGCATAGGGATGTTTTAGTTTAGGTGGGCCTGTGGCATCACTTCTGGGAAAAAAAGGTGCAACAGTTACACAGGCAATTATCTAATATTTCACAAACTCCAGATAGCTCCTGAATGGCAGACCTGCAGCAGGAGACATAAAAATTGCTGCATTGAGGTATTTATCAGGAAAGCCTCAAGTGACAGATGATGGAATAATTTCTAGCAAATCATTACTATCAGATATGTAGTAAATTTTCCAATAATTAATTACTACAGTCTTTGGACATTCATCCTTGACCTGTAGATTATTTTTACCTTTTTTTAAGGAGATAGCAGAATACGAAATCTTTTATTGCAATAACATGGCAAAAAATAAAAGGCAATAACGTGGCAAAAAAAGCCCACAACTGCAATCAAGGTGGTAAAAGGGCAAGTGTATTTGAGCAGGGAAGAGAACATCTTCTGTGCCATAAATGCAGGCAGAGGTCAAATGCATAAAAGCAGTTGCTAAATTAAAGCAGATGGGCCTCCTAGCAAACTGGGATTCCCGTGGTGTCTTCCTGTCACAGAATCACAGAATGGGTCATGCCAGAAAGGACCTTAAAGAGTATCTAGTTCCAGCCTCCCGAGGTTCCAACCTATGCCGCCGTCCTTTTGCTTCCCAGAGGGCTCTCTCAGAAGTTGTCCGCTGTCACCAAGCAAGCCAGCAGCAGAGCAGGACTCTTGTCCCCTTACCCCCGTTCCACCCTCGAGTTCCTGGCCCTTTTGCCCAGGTGGAGGTGGGTGAGCACGGCACAGCTTGACTTCAAACCAGGTGCAGTGCAAGCTGCAAGAAGAACACTTCTGACGTCCCCGTTCTGTCAGGGAACCTAATGAAACTCCCACCTCCAACTGTAAAATCTGGAGGCCTGATTTGAAGGGTGCCACCTTTCAACCCTGGGGCATGGCCATAGAGATAAAAGCAGAGAGTGGCAGAATATAGTAATCTTCAGGATGTGTGGCATCATTATATTCAGGCGCTGTGTAAGCCTGGTACAATAGCTGCTACCACATCTCGTTTGAACTTGAACTATGCCTTTCTTAGGGCAGAGAAACATTTTCAAAATTGCCTGGACATCACAGCATTTTTTAAAGGTATAATTTTCAGCTTTTCCACTGCCTACTTTTTGGTCAAGTCAGGAGTTCACTTTCCCCTTGTCTATTTGACTGTGTCAGAGGGATAGCTGTATTTGCCTGCTAGTGTGAAATGCTGGAGGGTCCTGCAATTTTTGTAGTTTCAGAGTGTGGTTTATCTTGCCAAAAAATCTGGGTATGGGCACGAATACAAAAGTATCTTGTTCATCATATTTGCCTTCTGCTCAGGAAATACAAGGAGGCTTTCACTGAGCGCAGAACGTACTTTATTATTGGTTTTGCATGTAGTACAAGTCTTTGTTTTTCTTAATTCTCACAACTTCGGGGAGGAAAAAAAAAAAGACAAAAAAAAAAAAAAAAAGAAATGTTGCCACGTAAATGTCTTTCCAGAAAACAAGCAAACAAACCAAAGAGCCAAGATCTCCATCGCGGCGCCACTCAGCTGACATGAGCCACTTTGCAAGAGAAGGGAGCATAGCCTGGATCTACCGTAGCTGTATCACTGGAAGTGAAAAGCACAGGCAAAATTTCCTCCAACGAGGGTTTTGTCAGAAAAGGATGTCTGCTTTCTATACACACACTAGCAGTGGCCGAGGGATGGGACAAGTTTTATTTCCTGGTGACACGTATGAAACACCCTTTAGGTGCAAGAAAGCAGGGTAAGTTTGGAAGAAAAAAAATAGTAAGAGTAAAGCAGGGAGTATTAACTACAAATGAAGGGGGCAGTCCTTAAGAGGATAATTTTCTCCTTTTAAATCTGGTGCCCGTATTAAAATTTCTCCCAGCAGCATGTGCATGACTGATACTTATTCAGCTGATAGCGCAAAGCAACAGTGACCCTGGCACCAATGCCGAGGCAATATTTACAAAAGGATGAACTATTTTCGAACAATGTCTCCAATGTACTAAGCACAAACAAGCTTTTCTTCAACATCAGGCATGCATGTTGTCTCGTTCCAACGATTTTGTTCATGTACAAATGTATTCATTGTGGACAATGCAAGGAAAATGTCATTCTCTATTTATATCCCAGTTTCCCTTTGTCCTCTTTACAGTATCTTGGGGCAGTGATGCAGAGCAGAGTCTTGTTCTAAACTCCTGCTATTTTCCTCCCCATCTTCTTCCGAAGCACTCACAGTCGCAGAGGCGCAGCGAGTTAAAAGGCTCCCTACAGCAGATTTTTTTTTTTTTTTTTTTTGGAGACACAAAGATCGGTCTCTCTCCCTCTGCTTCCCAGCAGAGAAGATCTAAGTCCTGCCTCTTGCTCCATCACTCAGAGCACATAATGGTCTTGGCAGCGGAGGATGTGGTGGTAGCAGCGTTTTGAGCCATGTAAGTGGATGCACCTGGCACAGCAGCGTGAATAGGCGATGTTAAGGCAATTCTCCCCCAGTAATACATGAAACCATCCACTTCATCAACAGCCCCTCTGTGATCAAGGCTGCCTTTCTGTTGACTTGGATAAGTTCCCCAGTATGGTCAAAACAGAATAATGGAGGACTTTGAAAGAAGGGCCCTCGCACAGAAAATAATTAATCTAGCAGCAGAGGGGAAGGGAGAAAGCTTTAGTGACACTTCAAAACAAAAAAAACAACCCCCTGAGTCCTAGGACTAGACTAAAACCATGAGTGCAGGCTTACATTGTGGTTTCATCGTAGAACAAGCCATCTGTCCTGAAAGCATAATTCTCGGATTGACCACCATTTTGGGTAGGAATTAGGAAGGTTATTTTAAAGGACATTTCAGGGGAAAGCTACTTTGCCTTTCAAGTATCATCTGATTTTCTCCAAGTTGGAAATGTCCACTGCTCTCAAGAGTGGCATTCCACTCTGATAAGCTTCAGTTTATTGATAAACTGATAGGCATCGTTTGACTACATTTAAACATATCTTTTAAAAAATCAATTTATAGAAGTCCTTACAATTAAAATCACTCTAAATTGAAAGCTCAGCCCTAAGTAGAGTTTTCCTTTAATAGATTTTTGCACTCTTTCCAATTATGTGTGTATAACAAAAATATTCATGCATGCCTCAAATGCAACAATGAAATTAATATAACACATTCCACATGTTCTAAGAAATTCAAAAACTTGCATTTCTGAAGGAAGAATATGTGACTCTTTTCCAGTGTGAGACTCCTGAGGCCTGTACACTCACTTGAATGGATCTCCCAGTAAAGAACATCCTTTTTACGCAGGATTCACATCCAATTCACTGTCAAGCATCAAAATATTCACTGATGATTATATTCTTTGTAAAAAAGTCATTCATTTTTTTCCCCAGATAAAATATCTCAATCAGGTTGAAGCAATTTTGTCCTCTGAAAGAAAAGTTTGAGACTTAATGAATATTACTAAATGAAAAACTTTTAATCACATAAGGCATTTTATATAAAGGTTATATATAACACCAAATAAATGAACTCTTCTTGTAATTCATACTTCTAATAATGGATGATTTCATATGCTTTAGCACATAAAAGATTAGATAGCTTTAAAATTAGAGCAGTCAAACTTTTAGCACAGCATGAGATGAAGATAAGGAGTATTCACTCACTGAAAACATCTTTCCTTCATCATCATCTTTCTCATCCTTAAAGAATTTTAAAATCGCAATTGAGCAATTCTTAGCTACTGGACAAAAATAACTTCTATTAGCTGGAAAACATTTTAAGATCTTTCAACTTTAGGATATAGAGATAAACTGCTATGTGAAAGCATGCCTTATCATTCCCATGAATTGAACTTTGACAAAGGATGGTAATTCTGACATTTGTAGAGATGATTAAACCCCCTGGATGATTGAAAGCTAAGCATAACCCTCAAGATTAAATGAAGATTAAATGATCATCTATTATGGATGTATGCAATATATATTATTTCAACAGTAAGCTGGCAGCAATCATTCATTCTCACTTTTCATTAGATTTTTAGAAAGTAGCATCTCCCGAAGTTAATATTGGCATCTCCAACTAAGGATAGTATTGAAATTCAAATAATTTGCTGGTAATCTGTTTTTTGTTTTATTTTTTCAAAAATTCCTAACATTGCTTCATTATCATATTGAAATAATGCAGACGAATAACTGATTAATCGCCATTCAAATAGTGAAAAATCTGTGCAAGTGTTTTAATATAATTTGAGTCATTAGTGAGCAGTGGGAAAAATATACTCTCTTCAGTAAAGTTTTTTAGAAGTATTTTCTCAGTACTCAAAGAGCTTCAGTATGTACATGTCACTACAGAAGACCTTTTCTGCCAAAACATATCATTTTGTCTAAGGGCAAGTCTTGGAAAATGCTACTTCTCAGGTTCTTTTAATCAGATGATGTATAATGAATGACTGCAGCTAACAATATTTTATGCTTTTGTTGGTTCTGCAGCAACTGGTATTACTGTTTGTTGTAGTTTCACATTTCTTAGCAACAAAAAGTTTTACTTCTGTTGTTGGAAGCTATGCTAGGATTATTTTCACAGTCTGCTCAATTTGCCTGCTCTTACATCTGAAAATCCACCATAAGCAATAGAGAAATAGTTTCTGCACAAGCTACATTAAACCTCATGACAATTATTGCTATCTTGGCTGATCCACTCGAAACCGTTACTCCACTTAATCCAAAAACCTAAAGCTCTTTCTTTTCAGGCGGCATATCCTGCCTCATGGAAGTCATGTTGCCCCTTACAGTCATAGTCAGAATCTGGGTACAGATACAATGTGAGCCGTTAAAGTTGTATAGGCTCAATGTTAGGTTATAATCCCTCTGATTACTCCCACTCAGTGCCAGGTCCCATCCCTGGATACTGTGCTAGATCTACAGACAGTACTGAGCCTACTATACAAGTGTGTGGTCACCACTTTTAGATACAAAACTTTTGCATATGAGATGATCCTAATGGCGGTTCTTCCCACGTCACCACCTCTAGTCTGGGCACGTATTTAAAATAGATCTTTTTACATTTACATGATGATAGTTCAATTTAGTAAAGAAATCTAGGATTTGTTGGGTTTAAAGGTACCATATGGATGTAACACCTGAAATGAGAAGAGGGTTTGGGAAATAAGAGAGATCTCAGCAGAGATAGATAAGCTTCAGTGTCTGAGAAATCCTCTTGGGAGAGTGAATACTTAGCACATTTCATAGTAGTTGTGAGATCTTTGTTTCGCTCTGGACAGATTCACTAATTTTCAGGCAGTGATTTTCGGCCACACTTTAGTGTCTGAGCCAGTGCCTTGAATCCGGAGCCATGTCTGTTATTTTTATTCTGGACAGGGTGCATTTGCAGGTAACACAAATACACAGCATTTGGGAGACGCATTTGACACCTCCACTCTGCACTGGCTGTGGGCTGCAGGGGCCTTTCCAGTCCTGTGTAGGGCAGAGGAGCCTTCCTAACCTGGGTGAAAGCAGGCAGGCAAGCATGGCAAACCCAGCCCTTCGCTCAGCTGCAGTTAAATAAATGGATGCTCTTTATTTCCTGGCCTTCACTAAACTGAAGACACATCCAGCAGTTAAGTGTTATTTGTATTTCCTTCAGCACATGTAGTCTGTGTTATGCACTTGGCCACTGTGGTGTATGAGAGTATTATGAAAGCTGGACATTGTGGGAAACAGGACACTTGAGCTCTTGGACAGATGAAATATTTGATGCTGTGGAACAGGTGCAAACCCCAGCAATACAAATTAACTGGCTGTTTTCACTGAGGCAATGAAGTGCAAATATTTGTTATTTATTTCATAATCCGACTTGTATTTTATACTTCCAAGTTAGCAGATTACTTCAGATAGCCACAGTGGTTTTGCCAGAAAGAAATCTACTCTCTGAGCTAGTTGGTTCTGCAGAGGAATGCCTCACAGCTGAATTCTCCAGTCATAAACTGAAGGTTTTCGTCTGCAGCTGTAAGCACTAGAAGCGTTGTTTGGGATCTGTGGGAGAGGTTACATGACCCCAGGCAGGGTCCATAGCCCAGTATCCAAGGAGCTGGGAAGCTCCTGACCAGGCTGGCTCCACATGGGAGCTGGTTGCCTGCTCGCCGCGGTCCCACCACTTGGGTTTTTGTCACCCCGACACACATTCACAGACCTGGGCCAAATGTTTCTTAGCCACAGGGGGATTGAGAGGTGGAGACAGACCTCTGTCCTCAAACTGTTTTGAAGCCTGTTCATCAGTCTAAACAGAAACATTGCACTCTACTTCTAGTCTGGCAGAAGTTGAGCAGCACCACTGACTTTCTGCTCAAGTGAACAATCACTCCCACTCTTTCCAGGCGAAATGTTTTAAGAAGATGCTGGGTGAATGTAAAGTTTCATTTACACCCAAGAAGCTAATAAAAAATGGTGGTGTTTAGTTTTCATTTCAGTTTTAAGTGAAACTTTAAAGACCAGATAATGTTTAAGCAGTAATAAACAAATGGCTAGAAGAGAGAGTAAAATGCTTGTACAAATTTTGGAATTGACAGTTTTCAGAACTTTGGTAGCATCTTCAGTATTACCATCTAGTATGAGTCAAAGGGAGTTAATGGGCCTAACCTCTTTCACCATCACTGGGATATCCAAACATCTAAAGGAGGATCAAATGTCTACTTGCTGATTTTTTTTTTTTTCCCTGTAGTCAATTGCTCTTCCTAATGAAGAGGATGATTTGTGGATTAAATTGCTATTTATTTCAATGTATTCCTGGGAAATCAAGCCTCTAATCCATAACAGTAGCAGGTCACTGAAAGGTGGCTTTCATGTACTGGAGCACTTCACACCTTCTAGATCGGGCACTTGTGATGCATGTCCTTGTGCAAAAGCTTCTGTAGGATGTTTTACTTTACTCCTTAGACAGTGGCATTAAATTAGACAGCAAAATTGCTTCCACCCTCTTTATATCAGTAACTACATAAAGGTAGGTTAGAGCACATGGTTTTAATTTAGCCTTTAGTGGTTTTATTTGGCAAGGAAAAAAAACTGTTGAGCACTAACCTTGAATTAGAAGCTGACCTCCGAATTAGTCAGCCTTTTTCTTGTAAATGCATTTTGTAGAGTATAAACATGAACCGTCTATTTACATAACATTAGTGACAGCCAAATGATTTCTTAGGAGCATTAACGCTGGAAATCCCAAACACTCCTTCCTTGCTGGAGGATGGTTTGTAGCTCCCGAGAATAATCTCTCCAGCAAGTAACTGCAAACAGAAAAGGCTGATCTTTTTCCAGTCGAATTTACGAGCTCTCTAGTATTTCACTAAGAAACCCCGGATAATAATTATAAGCTGCTCCTAAATGAAATGCAGGTCACCTCGCAGGGTGCGTGTGGAAAGCCCTGACTGTGCGGGCGGTGGCGCAGCCTCCTCCTGTACTAGGGTGGCTTTATCCGCTCTGCCACGGGAGGTGTCATGCAAAAGCAAAGAACGGCCTGAGTTCTGCTTAACACGGGGGAGCCCTGGTGCCAACAGAGTACCAGTGACCGCTCTGAGGGATGTCAGTCGACAGCAACCCCATGGTATGCCTAAGTTTCTTCACCTGTCCTGTTCCCGCTCTGCTGGGAAGCCAAGGGCAGTGAGGAGCGAGGGATTTCACGCCTTCCGAAGCTGAGATCCTGCTTCAACTAAGGGAGCTTCCAGCAGGTCTGCAGACCACCTCTGCTTTCCCAGAAGGAGCAGCACACGAAGCAGCCTAGCAAACTGATGGGTCCTGCACATGTGCTGCTGCCTTTACACATGTGCAAGCACTGCATCCTAACCGAGCTCATGGAAATGTGTCTTAAGGGTTTTTAGTTTTTTTCTCACGTCCAAGTAAAATAAAAGCCATGAAGTGCCACCAGGCTTTGAAATTCCTGTGTGTCTTTGACTGTGAGCTTTACTGTTTTTAAGAATAACATTTAAGAAAATCGACATATTAAGAATGAAGAAAAACAAATCTGAAAAAGATCCAGATAATTTGTGTGAAATATTTTTCAGGCCATGGGGGCGTTTAACAGGTTTTCAGAGGCAGAAAAGTAACTTGGCTCATTTTAGTTTATTTTTTGCCCACTTTGAGGAAAGAATATTTTGTGGTTGTCATAGCTTTTTTTGTCTTTATTGTTGAATAAACAGTGGAACATACTTTCTTTTTCGGAAACTGTACTTTGAGAAGGTAATTTTTTTTATTATTGCAATAGGAGCACATACCAGAGAACAGCACTTCTAGCTTGCTCCACGTTTATCGGCATGCCCTGCCATAATATGCCATAATAATTCTCTGAATTAAGATGGTATTTTTCATGCTTTCAGCAACAGCAGCAAGGTGCTCTGCTCTTTGCTGTGTGTTGTTATTATTAGCTCACTCATGATCGAATTCCAGCCTCAGGCACTGGTTGTGTGATGGGGCCGAGCTCTGATGGCAGGTTTCAGCCCATGTTTTTTCTGGCTATGTTTGCCTTACCTAATTCATGATAGAGAACACAAAGACTAGGTTGAACAGAAGGGAAGTGCACAGCCATTTTAGGTATCCTCAAATTATAGCTTATGACTTGTCTCCAAACTAGAGTAAAGTGGATTCTGTTTAACATAAAGGGTGGGAAGAGCTTTACTCCAGGCAGAGGTTTATCAGTCCCAGCACCCTCTCCAGTAGGTGGGAATAAGAAAGAAAGCACCTGATGTCTTCTCAGATAACCAGGAGCACACCGCTTTCCCCTGCCCAGCACCACTTGTGCTTGGCCTGTGGGGAGCAGGCTGCAGGAGGCACAGGCAGTGTTTCATTGCTTTTCAGTGTTGTCAAACGCTCAGTTCGGAGGGACCCAGCTGCCTTCTTGTGCAGCACAGAGCCTTTCCCGAAGGTTTGGCACAAATACTGTCACTCACTACTGATAAAATAAGGCGAACGCCATCCTGGAGGAGGGTGTTAGTGAGTCCCGGCTGAGGGTGTGACCCATTTCTCCTGACAAACCGACAGAGACGTCCAGAAATGTCCATTTAATGAGGTGTAGAGAAAGAGCTGGAACATTGACTCCTGCAGGTGTATCTCCTGTCTCTTCAATAAGGCTGGGTCTGAAAAATCTTGTCCTTTCTCAGGCCTCCTTCCTCTGGTGGTCTTCAATGTTCAGCAGAAAGAGTGTCCTGTAAATAAACCAGGTCCCTTCAGGACCAGAAGCCAGACCGAGAGGTGATATGCAGTCATTGTGCTCATGTAATAGTATCATAGGACCATAGGATGGTTTGGTTTGGAAAGGACTTCAAAGAATCACCTAGCTCCAACGCCCCTGCCATAGGCAGGGACACCTCCCACTAGACTGGGTTGCTCATAGCCCCCCATCCATACATTCCAGGGCTGGGGCATCAACAACTTCTCTGGGTTGCCTGCTCCAGTGCCTCGTCACCCTCACAATAAATAATTGCTTCCTAAAATCTGATCTAAACCTACTCTCTTTCAGTTTAAAGCCATTCCCCCTTGTTCTGTCACTGCATGTTCACGTAAATAGTCTCTCCTTGTCTTTCTTCTAGGCTCCCTTCAGGTACTGGAAGGTCACAACTAGATCACTCGGAAGCCTTCTCTTTTCCAGGCTGAACAATTCCAGTTCTCTTAGCCTTTCCTCATAGGAGAGATGCTCGCTCCATCCCTCTGATCATCTTGGTGGTCTTTCTCTGGACTCGCTCCAACCGGTCGATGTCCTTCCTGTTTATATTCATTTTGCTCATTTTACTCGTTGTGATCAGACATGAAAGCAGTGCCACTTCAGAAGGGAAAAAAGCAATTCCTTCATCTCATTTTAGGATGGCTAGGGAATGTAGTGCTGCGTAGCTAAGGTACGTGTCCTGCGGAGGCAAGAAAATATTTCTGATCTTCACTAAAGCCTTCTGAACTCCCTGGTCCTGAGCTTGGATGCACCTGGGAAATTAAGTATTGCTGCCTATTTCTCCTCAGCAGGCCACTCTTGAGCTACACAAGGAGGCTTGCTGGCTGCATAGTCCTCTTCTGCCAAAAGATATCCTTGTCCAAAGGAAAAGAACTGAATGAAAATTCTAATGTGATTAAAACACGATTCTCTTGGAAAAAGCCTTTTTTTCTGGCCCATCAAGGACATTTCTATTACTGAATAAATTCCAGGTCACAGAAAATAAAATTTTATAGGCAGTGTTTGATACAAATAAACAGGAAAAGTTCTTGTCCTTTACCTGGCTTGCCTTGTGTCCAAAATTGGAGTATTCTGCTTGCTCTGCTTTCCAATGGTAAGATCTCTTGCACCAACTATATTCTTATCTAGGAGGGAAAAAAAGAAGTCTTAGCAAGAATCTCTCACTTTGCCTCACCAGTGCCATCGTTAATTGGGCATTTTTGGTAGTAGATAATTTTTTCTAAGCTAATAAAGTGAAGTATCTTCTTTGTGGCCAACATGATGAGCAGGAGCACAGAACAGAGGGATCAGGTGAACTGGAGTATCTGCTGTCACGTTTCTCCCTGTGGCTTTGGAGGGCAATGGTTCTTCCCAGAGATCTCCACAGCCAGCCCACAGCTGCCACCAGGCTGCCCTTTGCTTCTCTGTTGCTCTTTCAGGTCACAAAGCTTTGAATTTTCTTCCACCTTTATGGTGGGAGACACTGGTGACAACTTATTTATGCTCCTGTTGTCTCTAGAAACCTCCAATTGGGTTCCTCCTGGCATAGTTTAACACGCCTACTGCCTGCCAAATATTTTTTTATAATCCTAGAAGCCTTTCTGTTGCTAGGTGGAAATTTTTTCTGCCTTTCAAATATAAAGTGACTAATGGGATACATTTCATAATACATCAGCAAGCATACTTGTTATTATCATATTTTAGTGCCCTTTAAAAATTACCAACCTGTACTGGAAGGATGGGGTAGTATGTAAATTGTACATCATAAAGACAGTAGGGCAAAGTCTTTGTTCTTTGGTAATCACATTTAATAATGTTAAGAAGGTTTATTGCATTCAGGAGACGATGTTAAAAAGTATCGGTTGGGTTTTTTTAGCCAATGTTTTTCAGGAGATGAACAAATGTCCAGCAGCAAAGATTAGGTGTTAGGACTGATGTGGAATTTAGATGCTGTAAACCTCATCCTGCTCTGACACAGATGTCTCTCAGGTTTCCATGTTCACAGGCTGGGAACACAATTTCTCCTATCCCAGCTGGATAGCTGCTGGTTTTTCTCCTCCTGCTGCTGCCTCCTCCGGTTCTGTATTGATAGACAAGACAGAACATCAACCCATAGGAAAGCAAATGAATAGAGAAGTCATGTGGACAAAAAGGAGTAGTGGACACTGACATTGGACAACATCTTGGAATAGCATTGAGTGTACATCCAAAAAAGAAGTGAGGGAGCCATTGAATCAATAAATGTAATTACAATTTTTGTCCTTTAAGCTTCTGATAACAACTCGTTGTGCTTGTGACACGGAAAGAGTCATTCTAGGACACTCTCAGTCACAAGTGGGATAGTTGTAGCTCCTGAAAACCCACAAGAGCCGTGCCAAAGGAAACAAACTTGGAAGATTCATCTATGGCTTAACAACACAAACTATTTTCACTTATGCAGGTTCATGGATTCTAGAATAAATAAGACATACCTTCTTCTTGACTGCTCTGGGGACTATATGTGTGGTATGGCATGTTCCCTAAGTTACTGCAAAAGGGAGAGTCCAGCTCTATTCCAGAGAGCCCGTTTCGGCCTGGACTGCCATACTTCTCCGGTTTCTGTATTCTGAAATGATCCATCAATTGATAATTTCAAGTGAGAATTTAGCATTGCAGAGATTTCATTGTAAAAGTACATTTAAAGCACCAGGTGATTTAAGTTAGCTACAGTGTGACGGTTTTGGGTAATAAAGACATAAGGTTTTTGTTAGCGTATTGGAGCTGTTAGAGAATAAAGCTTGGTTATAATATGATCCAGTTGGTTCTGTTATGCCTTCTTACACAGTATTTGTAAGTGAATTAGCAAAATGGTTTGTGAAGATTCCTCTTGAGCGTTTGTTCACTCCTGTTAAAGTGATACCAAGAGGTCTCCTTGTAATTTTTAATCATTCCCTAGCCCTCCAGTTGAAGATATCAGATTTATTTATTGTAACTGATAATAATGAAGAGATAAATGGACTCTGAGACAGGCTTTGATTTAAAAAAAAAAAAAAAAAGAAAGGGTTCAAATCTGGAAGCGCTCTAGATGCAAGTAAGTCTAGAAAGACTATACTAAAAACTGTGAAGACAATTTAATTTTATTAACATAGAATAATTTAGGTTGAAAGGGACCCCTGGAGCTCATATGGTACAACCCCCTGCTCAGAGCTGGACCAGGTTTTACATCAGGTTTTACATTCAGGTTCCACAGTACCTTGTTCAACTGAGTTTGAATATCTCAAAACAATGAGATTGTTCTTTTATGTATTCACTTGCGCAAATAATTTGCAAAGAAAAAATTTACTCCTGGTGTTTCAAATAACGGTTCTCTGACAGTGTAGGAATTTTGTTTTCAATTGCAAAATTTTGTTTACCTTTAAAATTCCTTGACACATCTGAAAAGTGAAGAGAAATAAAAAAATAACCATTTATAATCCTGAAGAAATAAAAGCATAGAAAAAGTCAAATCTCATCACTATTTTTTAAGAAAAATTTGAGGTTATGGTGGCACTCTTCACTGTGGAAAATAGGTTTCTAAGTATGAATTTAGATACATGAAAAAACTTCTGTGCCAGTCATTGGAAAAAAATAAAAGTCCTTCAAATGTATTAAATGTACTGAGTACTTTCACAGGTTTTTAATTTTTAACCTTACATGTCCTTGGCAGAACTGAGTGCCTATCATGGACTCATTATAATAACTCAAACCTGCATTAGGAAGAGGACTACACAGAGGAAAGGTTTCTTTTCTCTAAGTTTTTAACATTTTTGCCAAACCTACATAAAAAGAATACTGAAAATTATTGTTGAAATTTTGAGGGTTTTTATAAGACACCAACCATCTGAGACCAATCTTAAATGGTATTTCAAACAAAAGCATATGAATTGGATTTTACCAGCCCCTTTGTTTGTTTTTATTCAAGTTCTGCAAATGTTAATATAGACTTTTTTCTCTTTTAACTAAAACATTTTCATTTTAGCTGAATGTCCAGCTTCATCTCCAACACTCCAACACCATATGAAGGAAGGGATATTTATCAACTAGCTTGCACATTGTGGTCCAGGACACGGCGTTCTGCAGTCTTATCCAATGCCCTGGTCTTAAAACTATCACTCACATTATTCTTCCTCACACTTTCCTTCCTACCCTTGTCCATTATAACTCTCATCTTTCATGCCACAGAAAATGTTAATAATGCAAGGGAGATTCTGCATTTTTGCCTCTACCAGGCTGTGTTGCCCACGCACATTTGGAAGGATGAATAATTAGAAAATGCTTCAATTGTCCAGGCTTCCCATCCTACTTACATTTGTAGTAAGGCCAAAAAAGCATGTAACTTGTGTAACAAAATGTTGCAGCTTGAACCACCTTTCTCAATATTTCTGTGCAGTTCATCTCTTACAAACCCATCCGACCACAAAAACGCAGAGGAATAAGTAGGTCTTGAACTAAAGACCAGTCCAAAACATTTTGAGGGCCAGAAAGAGAGAAACAAGGCATGGGATCAGGGCCATCTCACGTGGGAGCTGAAGCTCAGTGCTGGACCAAATCCATGACTGCTGCAAGTTGTCCCAGCTCCACTGGCTGTTTAAGCATGGCGGTTTCCACAGATTGAGAGCGCCAGTGATCAGCTCTCTAGTTTGGGGACTGCTAACCAAAATGCAGGCACTGGACCAGATCTTTCCAACAAATTCAGATGCACAGCTCACTGTACGGTCAGAAAGGTCTACATACTCACCTCCTGTTGTTTCTGCCACCTGTTTTGGCAGAAATAACAAAATAGGTTTTGTGTGCATGCCCGTGTGTATTGCATAATTCAGATTCCAAACTGAATTCAAGATATTTGGATGGTGGCCCGCCCCACACTTGCTTGGTGGGGCTGGAAAGGCATGCCAAGAGCAGCACCAACAGCTGGCAGCCCAGGATGCTCTGACCCCGAGGCTGGAGACACGATCCAGAGACTGGGCAAGTAAAAAGGGTTCTTTTTTTTTAAAATCAGCTCTGTAGACAGCTGAGGTTTGTGTTAGTGAAAGCAAAGCAGGGCATAGCTTTCAGCCCAGACACAGACCACCTCTCCTATCAGAGCTCTGCAGGTCATTAATTTCTTCCAGCACTTAATTTTGGTGGTGACCAGGAAGCATTTGACAAATCACTGCTGTTTTCCAGGTGGGAGCTCAGTTCAACCACACCTGAGAGCAGTGAGGTAAGGACTTGTAGTGTTTTATGTACTACTGTAAATGTTCCTTTGCCTTTCAGTGCTGCTTGCAACCTAAGATTTCATCTGAGCTGGTATAATACGCTTGCATCATTAACAACAATTACCAGTCATTGTTCCATTTGGATTTCTCTTGCTAATTAGATTCACTCTGACAATCTGTATGGCCCATAAACATAACCCCAAAAGGAGTATCTTCCCACAGTGAACAGAATGGAATATGAATAATCAGTTTAATAATTGTATTTGACTTAGCTTCTCAACACCAACATGTTAATCAACAGCCTGCCAGGGCTCCCCTGTGGGACAGTCCCACTCTGCTCCTGACTGCTCTCGTGAGAGGAGCCAGAGCTTGCCTGGCTGCTTTGCCAAGCCTGGAAATGCCGTGTGGGTCTTACACAAGCTTTAAGAGCTGCCACTTTTAATTCTTGCAGCTTTGCATGGGCATCCAGCTCGTCTTTCTCATTTACCCTTCTCCCACAGTCTGCCTTTCCCTCCCACCCCTCCCTTTAGAAAGGCAGCAGCAATGGAGACAGTATGAGCTCCTAGAGAAGCTGAAGAAATTCTGGAATGTAACCTTGCAGTCCCTCTGTAAAAGGCACAGCCCCACAGCCCTTTGCTGCAGGCACTTTTGCTCCCATTGATGACCTGAGTATTTGGACAGCGAACCTGGGCTGGAAGTTTCTTCTTAGCTGCTTGCTGAGCCTTATCTGACAGTCCACAGCCACAGCCCCTCTCCCAATGCATCTTCAAGAAAGGCAGCAATGCAGCTTCCAGACCCATGTTGCTCCATGTCTGACTGGCCTGAAGAATAGCCAGAGGATCGGACTCCGCTCATACCTGTTCGGTTAAACTCCACCTGGGGCACTCCTGCAAACTCCCTTCTCTTCAACACATGCATAAAAACTCCTGGTAATTGCTAGGCAGTGTAAGATGTGGTTGGTTGTTCTGGCTGTGAAATCACGCAGACAGGCAGCTGTTTTTATTCATTGTTTTCGGTTACTTTTCCAAGCTTTGAGGAAAAATACTAAACCAAATGGAATTGCATGCAGCTGCGACTGCTCCTCGGGGAATACCACTGCTGGAGTTGGATCCACAAGGGTACAGCTCCACTATCAGGCACTGGTGGTGGAAAGGACTCGGGGAACATTGCATCCAGGTTCATTTGGCACCAAAGCACTGGGAGGCACCACTGAGCTGGTCCAGCCTGGCCTTTCCTCCCTCCTCCACCCTACCCCCACTCATGCTACTTATTCCAGGGGCTGCTTTTGACCCTAATCCAAAGAAAATAGATGTGGATTTGCTAGTGGCTGGCAACAATGGGCGCTGGCCTTAGGCTGGAACAGGCAGCGCTTGAACACTTGAGACTGCAGGAGGGTGCGTTTTCCATCAAACTCCATACCCATCACCCTATCCATGTGCTCCAAGAACTTGACTTGGCCTCCCAGAAAAGAGGTTCTCTGGTTTCCTGGTCTCCCTTGCAGCTCTTCTTTGTTGCTCTGCTCTAAATGCATCATTCCCAAAAGGAGGGGTGGGAAGGAAGGAGAGTTCATCTGGGCATTAATGCTTCCTTATCTCAACTGGAAATAGGTGCAGCCTAGGAATCACGCTGGCAGCACACAACTCTCCTGTGACTAATGCTGATTTTACTTTTTCCTCAGTTCTTTTCCCAACTGATTCACTCACTATTAATAGCAAAAGCAGCCTCTGACACTAGTTTTCACCTGCATGACTCTTTGTCTTTTACTTGAATGTCATCCTCCTTTTATTACAGCAGTTCTCAAGGTGTCCCGTTCATCCTGCCTGGCCTGCAAACCCCCTCCATGCCAATGGCTTTTTGCAGCACATTTCATCAACACAGTGCTCACACAGGCCAGGAGCATGTCATTAATGCAAACATTGAAACAAAATTGGTCCCAAAGCTCCTATTCGAAGAACTCTCCTAGGTAACTCCTCCTGACCTGAGATCTCCAGCCTCAGCACTCATTGTCTCCTCTTCTTACCAACAGTGCAATTCCTCTACTAATCTGTTTTGTCTCCAGCAATAGCAGTGGTTTCTCACTTGACATCATAGCAAATACATTAAAGCAGTCTAGATAAAGGAAATCTGGCAGATATCACCTGTCTGGAAAAATAATTGTTTTATCAAAGAGAACCATCAGGTTAGTCTGGCAGGATGTGCCTTTCATTGCATTTCATCCCATTTTTGATGTGCCTTTGCATTTTGAATTAACCTTCAAGGCATGTTCCAAAGCCCTGCATACCAGTGAGTTCAGAGTTACAAGGACGATGGTAGTTGACTGGATTATTTTTTAACTCGGCACAAATGAACACATTGTAATGGATATCCCACAGTCACGGGGTCCTTCTCTGACTTGGCAGATGCATAAAAACAGTTGCTATTAGAGGTGCCACCTTACATGCTGGTCTTTCCAGAACTCCTGGACAGGCTCCTCAAGAGTAACACCACCTGCTCTTTGAGCACACTAACAGTTCTATTTCCATATCCCTGTTCCCACTAACCAGCCTGCTTTTGCCCCTAGGATTTATCTTCCTTAAACCAGAGCAGAGGTAAAATACTCCTTTGATTGCAGGCCATGCCTAAATTATCTTTAATCTCATTTATTGCACACCAGTCTGACTTTGCTTTTCTTCCTGTCTTACACCGAGATTTGAAGAAGGCTTTTTTCCCATTTTTTTCAGGAACACTTCGCAAGTTTCAGCTCAGCTTTGCTTCTGACACTCGCATTGGTATTTCTTGACCTCTAAATGACAGAGTCCTCTTTCTGCAAGGCTCTCCGGGATTAACCAGAGAACGGAGCATCACAGTCACGTGGAGCAAGCAGGCAGGGTGCAGGATGCCTCGCCTTCATGCCTCTGACTGTGCCTCTCCTGCACTCAAAGCTTCCACCTTCTGCACAAGAACCGGCTTTGCTGAGGAACATCGCCCCACCTGTCAGTTTGCCCCTTGGCAAACTAAGTCTCAGACGCACACGTATTTGTGTTTATTCCCCCATTTGCTTCAAACAGGGAGAGCTGCTTAGTTCAAAGCTCTGCTCTGTGACTAGATCCCTAGTAACTTAATTGCACATCAAAACAACGTTGCCTTGTATGACTTCACTGATGAAGATGTTTGTTGGTTGTCAAATCCGAGGATATCTGGGCCCTACCACTGCTAACTTGAAGCATCATTGAGTAATGCAGTCTCCTCAGATTGCCAAAGTACTGAATGAAGACATGAATAATTTCCAGAAGAGTTTTTATCTCAGCCAAAAACATGAACAGCAGCTAAAGGAACAAAAACAAAGTGTATTTCTGACCCTGCAGCTTTTCTCCTGCTGAGTTTCAGAGGCTGTGGGACCATCAGAAGTGCAAAAGCTTCTCAGCAGTACATTGCCAGAAACTTTTATGCTGGTAAGCATGTGGTTACCATCCTCAGGTGTTCCAAGGCACGTTGGAAAATGCTCGTTGCTGCCTGAAGAACAGAAGCAGGCCAAGTCTAAATGGTATTGGAGAAGATTTTGCTTGACTGATCTCTCCAGTGCAGATGTGTGTGTGTTTGCACCCTCTGCACAAAGGACTATCTGGCCTTGCCTGTGTGAGGTTGGAACAGGTGTCAGGAGTGATTCTCTCAATATCTGCTGTACATTTCATCTATCCTCACCAAATACCACGGCCATCCAAATCCTGCTGGATGTGTTAGCCTAGCAGTTAAACTCTTCCTAAGAGCAGACACACCACAAGTGCTGTTATGAAGGAGAATTTCATAGAATCACAGACTCATTTGGGCAGGAAGGGTCCTTAAAGACCACCTAGTTCCACCCACCATGCCATGGACAGGGACACTTTCCTGCCCATGGCAGGGGGGCTGGAACCAGGTGGTCTTTAAGCCCCATCCAGCCTGGTCTTGAACACTTCCAGGCATGGGGCATCCACAACTTCTCTGGGTAGCCTGTTCCAGTGCCTCACCACCCTCATAGTAAATAATTTCTTCCTAATATCTAATCTAAACCTATTTCAGTTTAAAGCCTATCATTTCATGCCCCCTCTCTTGCAGCCCTCTTTAAGTACTGGAAGGTGCTGTAAGGTCTCCCCAGAGCCTTCTCTTCTCCAGACTGAACAACCCCAACTGTCTCAGCCTGTCTTCACTGGAGAGATGCTCCATCCCTCTGGTCATGAAAACGTACAAAGACTGAAGAAGCAGTGAAGTCAGTCCACGCACCACACAGCACACCCTATAAGATGCTATAGGACAGCGGTCACATAAAACATCTAAGAAGTCGTCACTGTGGTGAATCCTGGACTTAGCAGAGGAACCTTAGCATGCCCAGCTCCACATCTTTCATTCTGCACTCAGCAGCCGGATGCGCAACAACAATTAGATTGTGAAATGTCATGGGTCTACTGGGAAGCAAAAAGATGTCAATATTTTCTTCTAGTTGCATCGAGCCATGATGATTTTGCTTGACTGCATGCCTGGATGAAACAACAGAGAGCATAAACAGAGATGGGGCCAGAGCTTGCCTGTGCACTGCTTTTATCTTCCTGCCTTTCCAGTGTGCCCATCGCAGCGGCGTCTAGGTGATAAGTCTGTCTCTTTACAAAACAGGAAGACCGTGGGCTGGTTGGCTTCTCTGATGAGCTATAAATTACAGGGATTTTACCTGGCTGCCAGCCTGTGCCGTGCGCTGGGTAAGGCAGGCGCTAATGGAGGGTGCTGCGATGGCCGGCGATAGGATAATTACTGTTATTGCATTAGGAGAGAATAGCTGAGACTTAAGAGCCGGAGGGAAAAAGAGTCCCAGAAATTGGAGCACCGAAGGCATTGCTAGCCTCGTGCACACAAAGGCGACCGACCTATAAATAATCTGACCTCTTTGTTCCAGTAAAATGGCACAAGAATTAAGACCCCAGTTCAGGAAGAAACTTAAAATGCATGACTAAACTCAGCATAGCTGAGCAGGCCTATTGACATGCCGGGGGCCCGAAGGCATTTCTGCTCTGTGAGCCTTTGTGCTCACCTGCGAGAGTGGCTGCTGGAGGTGTCCCGCTGGCAGAGCTGCTTACCAGGGGCTGTGGGGGGCAAGGTTAATTATTGCAGGTAAAATTTAATAGGGACTTCTCAATAGTATCTACTCTTTCTCTGCTATCTAAGTTAGAGCTAGAGAAAGAAACCTCTGTTAAGCTCAATTACCTGATAGTAGTTAGCAATTTCAAAAGGAAAAGCTGACATGTAAAGTGAAAATATTAAGTGTTAGAATGTAAACCTAACAAACACAAACCATAAATTTTCCAGTAAGACAAATCAGAGACCAAAAACAAAGAGATGAGCCAGCAGCAGGGCAGGCTGTCTCTAGGTTAGCTTCATCTTGTATCATCTCTCACCTTTTGTGAGAAAACCCACCCAAACATGTGTTTGTTCAAATTGAAAGGCTTGTCATCATGCTCAGAAAGTCCTTGGCAGCCTTGATAAAGTAAAACTAGAACTACTTGTGCAAAAAAGTCTTTGATGGCTGCCTGAGGTGGGGAGTAGCACCACTGACAAATATTTTTCTCCTAGTTATTGATCACAGAGATTTAGAAAAATTATATCTGAAAATTATTGGTAAATCCTTCCTGGCTTTTAGGTAGGTGACTGATCCAGCATCACCCATCACCAGCCCCTGTCTTAGTCCCCTGTGTCTGGAATGCCCAACAGATACATGTGTCCCGGGGAAGACATATACAGGGTGGGCATAAGAGCCATTCTGTTGCCTGGAAGGTGAGTAATGGGGGTTGGTGAGCACCTTTGAGCCCAGTGGGGTGTCAGACTTTTTTGTGTGCTGCCTTAGCAGTTTAGCCGCTGGCTGGCAAAGCAATAATCCAACAGCCTTTTTGCCAGGTGAGGGGGAAACAACGGGAAATGCAAAGCAATCTGCCAGAAAGTTTGCAGTGGTCGTTCGGGCAGCTAAAGGAGGTCCAGGCACTCTCATTTGTACTGTGAACTCCTGGACAGTGAGGAGCTCTCAGGTGCACACCCCTCCCTTTTGCCTGCACTGTTTTTGGCTGTACCCAGGGACTGTAAGGGTGAGGAAAGAGCCACATTGTTCTCTTATGACTACTTATCCTGACCTACAGCACCTTTCCACTTCACCAGCCTTCGCCATGCCCCACACGTATACATGGCCCCTAAAGCAAGCACTTTAAGACTGGAAGTGTAATCCAAGTTTGTATTATAGTTCTTCCTATGCAGCTTAGTCATTAGTTACCATGGAGCAATTAAGAACTAACAGGTCTAGCAGAGAGAGGCGTGTTCTGGTTGCTTTTTCTAGGCTCCCAGGACCATTTTGACTGCTGTCCTGGGTGGTTTACAGCCCTGTCACAGAGTCATGTCAGAAACTCCAATGCTCTGCAGCCACATGTTGCGTGTGCCCTGTGTTTATGCCATTTCTTGCTTGGAGCCATGATTGTCTGCCTGTTTCTCACCCTCCTCCCAACACCTGCACAGCCCCAGTGTCCCAAAGAGCTGCCAGGCTGCAGAAGAAGCCAAGAGGCAAAGTTCATCTTTTCGTTCTGAGATAGCACAGTGCTTGGCACAGCTATTCCTGGTACCTGACTCAGAGCACAACCATCTTTGAAATAAATAAAATGAAGAAGAAGAACATCTCTGGGCCTATATTTGACACTTGTATTCCCACACCACTTGACATTGTATAAACATACAGATTGCTATGGTAGTTATTTTGACTCATCTGTTTAACAATCATTTTATTTTAGTCATTATTTATTTAACTTACCAGCTAGACAAAAGCTCCTTAATTTCTTCATCTGATTTAATTCATGTTCTCTAATAGAATGAAGCTAGACTGGATGAGACAGTACAAACTGTGCCAGTCTTCTTCGGTTTGCATCTCTTTTAACAAGTCTTGTGACTGTTACAGAGCCAGGGCACATCTTACATCTCACAAAGGAATTGGGACCATACGTGGCTGTATACCCTGGGACAAGAAGCCAAGAAACATGCCAGAACAGTAAGTGTTGACACAATAATTAGCATATTGATTCTCAATGCAAATTACCTCCGTACATTGTGAAACACTTTGCACTTTCAGAGGACTTCAGAAGAGCCTGGAGTTTCTTATAGGCACCACAATAATTAAATACATTTCTTCAGTTGTAATATTAAAATACAATTCTAGGTGAAGGAGCTTAGAAAGAAACATGCGTGTCATGTAGATACAAATGTACGGGATATGTCTACCTGACAGCCCCCCTATCCCCAAATATGCCCCTTAAATTACATTCCTGAAGGAGTTTTCAGGCCGTTGGTATTTCAGGCCTTCTTAGAAGAACATTTTGCTTTTTCTTTGAAGGAAAATGATTTGTACCTTGTGTCACCTCAGCCTTGTGCCAAGGAGAGGAGTGGCTGCAAACTGAAGGACTGAATCATAAAGCTTAGTCTTAGCCCAGTACTCCACATTCCAAGAGAGAGAGGTTCACTTTAGCAAACCGTAAAACAGACTTGGCTTTCAGAGGAACTAATTTTTCAAGCTCAGTCGCAAGTGCAGGGGGAAAAATGAACTCTCACATTTACATACTTTGGAGTCACATAGAAACTATGATCCTGAAATCAACACATGGAAAAGCTTAAGTGAAGCAACCTGTAACTTGCTGCCCAGATTGGTTCATACCCAGCTCTCATTGCCAACATTTAAAGTCTTCGTGAAATGCTAAAGTGTAAAGGGTAGCACCATCTCTCAAGGCCAAAGTCAACCGATATTAGGAAAGGGTGCAGTAATTTTACAACCATTAACAACATTAACAACCCTGTGAGCCAACACAGAAAGCTGCCAGAAGGATCCAGAATTGCCTCTGCAAGGAGTAAAAATCCCCCTGCCTCCACAAGCATACTGCACTGTTGTAAAAATCAGCTAACTACCTAGACTGAAGGCTGAGAGAGCAGAGCTGCCTGCAGTGCCAGAGGCAGGTCACATCGAGAGACAAATGTGACACCGTGAAGCACTCACCAGGACACTTAGGTTTGAATGTGGAATGAGGTACATCAGGGCAGGGTGGTGAGTCCTACAACAGGAAGTTGCGTCATCACAGTAAAATTTTAGGAACAGGTCACCATCTTCTAATGGAAGGTCCTGAGGTTCACCGAGAAGACCAGAGCTCATACAAGATGCCTTGCCCTTTTCTCCAGCAATGCCCTTTGTATTCTTCTCACCTAGTGATACCACATGCTAATGCTGCCATGGCCTCTTGATGAAAATACACCACACATTAAAGTGCTTCAGGTAAGGCTTCGAGGGGGCACTTGAAAAAAATTATGAAAAGACCCAGACCCCACTCTGAAGGGCTCCAGAGAACAGGAGACAGGCGAAGAAATTTCATCTTCCACAACGGCACTCAGGTCTGCTCAAGATTTGTTCAAGCTTGGTTTTCTACACAAGGTCAGATGCTCCCTGTACAGAAGCTCCTGAAACCGTTACCTGGTTTTGGTCAAGCATGGCAGGATGGGATGATCTCTGTGATCACTCAGTTCCTGTGAGTTTTCATGCAGATGTTACCCTTTCCTGGTTTGCACTTGTAGGCATGGCCAGAGAAGTTAGGAGTGCCAGCAGAATACGTGGAACTGTATATAGGTCCACTGGGTGTCTGTTCCCTAAGGCAGAGGAGCAACTGATTACGGCTGGAATGATGGGCTATGCCTGCTCCAAGGCCAAATCCTGGCCTCCAAACACGCACATCCAAAAATGAGGGAGGGTCCCAGCCCTGGGATTTTGAGTGGCACCATTTGAAATAACTTTCATTCTGGTCCAAGAGCAATTCAGCTCCTGCACTCTGTGCCCCAACCAGTCCTGGCTGTTAGCAAAAGCTGCCATCCTTGAAAACTGCCCATAATTGCAGGCTTTCTGCACTCAGAGGGAAAGGGGAGGAACTGGATGAAAAAAACACCTTGTGTCTCTGAAAGACAGAAAGGGTGTCTGAGTCAGTTCAGTAGCCTTTCACATACTCAATAAAAGATTAATCAAATCACCCACAATGAGAGCAAGTTTGGCATCCCTGTTCCTGGGTTAGTGGTAATGCAGAATCCTCACATGTAGTTTCTTACGACTGATTCTATTATTTGGGAAAGGCCTTGAGGACAGTCCTGTGGGGGGGTCATAAAAACCTCACCCCAAACCCAGAAGGATGCATGGGCAGAATTGTGATGGAAATTTGCACTTTTCCTGCCTGTGAACAATAATTCATGAAGTTAGCGCTACATCAGGACTAATTTAACTGAGTTTCTCATTTAAACTACAGGAAAATGAGTTCAAGTAGGTTTCTCTAACAAAGGACATA
The DNA here is from genome assembly GCA_035584735.1 of Pseudotriccus pelzelni. NCBI lineage: Eukaryota > Metazoa > Chordata > Aves > Passeriformes > Tyrannidae > Pseudotriccus > Pseudotriccus pelzelni. The sequence goes on from JAWMRA010000113.1 coordinate 70,551,682, forward strand.
TTTTAACCCAACTCTTGCTCCTGTTCACCCCACCCCCACCCAGCGCTATTAGATGACTTGAAACATGACACCAAAATACATTTCTTATCGTATCAGTTGGCTTCTCTCACTACAGCAGCCCTTATCAACATTCAGCAGCCCTATTAATGCAGTCCCCTGCAATCAGCACAAAAAAGTAGCGCTCCACAGATCTCTGATCCATCCTAGTATCATAGGCCATTTCTGAATGCCAGATAAAGAGCAGGAACTCTTTTTATGCCAGCACTTTGCTCCTTTACGTCTGGTCTGCATGTCTGTGGTCCACAGCTCTCACGGCTTGGTCCGTGGCAGATCCCCAAGCTGCCGATCTCGCACGAAGCTGCCCTTCCCTGGGATGCAGCTGCTGGCTGCCCTGTCACTGTCACACTGGGTACCTTCCCAAGACAAGGCTGGGAGAGCCCTGTGCTTATGCCCTGTGTCTGGCCCTTAACTTTTAGGGGAAGGTTTACCGGTATAGCTATTGCAGGTATCGTGCTGCTAAATACAAACTGCACTGAAAAGATATCATAGAGCTTTCTTAATGCTACACTGCATTCTTGGGAGATGTGATAGAATGAAGTGCTAGAGAACCATTCCTCACGAACTGCCAGAATTTTTGTGGAAAAGAACTGTGGAGACCCAAAGCCTCCTGCAAGGACCAGAGCTTCGAGAGTAAAACTGTTCAGAAACTGGGAACTGGACATACTCAAGGGGCATTAAAGTTGACTTACAAACCACAGAAACACAGACCTCAGCAGCTATATCTCTACTCTTTTTAGTAGAGTTATATTGACCATATTCCAGTTCTCATTGCATATATTGACAATCCCTTTACTAACTGCTTTCTGAGGGTTATTTTCATTTCATGGGTGGCTGTGCTTCATTTAAGATTCCCAAGAAGTTACAAAATAATGTAAACAAGTGTTTTCAAAACTGTTTGCATCTCTCCTTTTCCCCCCTGGAACTGGGGTGTCCTTGAGATACTATACTTGATCTTAGCCAACAGACTGAGAAACAGGATTGGCAAAAACAGACAGAGGAAGGATATTGCAACACACCAGTTGAATCTTTTCCCTTGGGATTTTGAATTTGGTCTGGCCAGCAAGGCTGGCAGGAGGTGAGAGGGACAATCTCTCCACTTTTGCTCCACATGAAGGCAGGCTTGCATGTGTTCTGCAATGGTTCTTGGGCAGAGATTACACCAGGCACAAGAAGCAGATTTTGGGGTCCACATGGCACCTCTGCAAAGCCTGGGCACCTTTGGCATCTCTGGAATGTCAGACTCCCCACTTCACCTCTGCAGTACTGGGCTGTCCATGCTGAGGCTGCTATGCCAGGGTACCCACAGCCCCTCTGCAATGCCGGAGTGCCCAACAGAGCCCAGGGAGGCTCCATCGCTGGTCCATACCTGGGGACTCCAGCCCAGGCAAGTCCTGCTCTCATTCCTCTGGTTACCCCATCTCAGATCCACCCTCAGTAGTCATTCCCCTTCTGCAGACCCATCAGTCATGGCCCTGGGGGGTACAAGAGGCAGCCAAGGAGGTATCCTCAGGACTCCCCAGGGGCAGTGTTTTTCCCTGAGACTTCATGACCCTCTTTCAGGGCATGCGGGTCAGGTAGGGAGACACAGTCTCCCCACACAACTTGTGTTGCAAGACAGAAACTGCAAGGCACGGTTTCTAGCTATGAAAAATTATCCGGGAGAAGGTTTCTCTCTTACGAAATGCACCCCCTGATCAGTCTGCAGAAATCGTCTTTGTCCTTCCTAGTGCTGCCACCCCTCAGCTTTTCAGTTCTACCTTTGACTTCCTTACAAGCTTTCAGGAATGTCTCCACACAAGGCTGCTGAGCAGCATCAGCCTTACTTCCTTTCCTGAAATGCTGCAGTTTCAGTTAGAGGAAAAGAAACCCACAGTGCCTACCCCAGCTTCACAGTACTGGTGCAAATGGTTTAAGTTCTACTGGGGCTTATCACACATAATTCTAGCTAACCTGGGGTCAAATTTTGTACTCAGGGTGTTGGTTTATTGTTTTGGAATGTACTGTTTGGAGGTATTATTGACATAAAATAGTAAAATGTAGCAGATCTTCATTTCAAGTATTTAGTCATGTGCACAAAGGCAGAGAAGTTCATACTTCCCTGACCATTTTCTTTCTCTATTTCCAACGTCAGCCTCCAATGCCCAGAGAATTATTACTGGTAAGAACGAATGATTCCACAGTGAAATAAAAGTACATATGCTTTTGGTAGGAAAGGAGGACAAAACAAGTATTTTCATATTGCCTTTAAGAACTGTTACCAGTGTAGGAATGGACTAAATTTGGACCGGTGTCCTAGAGTTCAAATACATGTATTGCCAGATTGATTCCCTTTTTCAAGACTTCTAGTTCGCATCAAGTTGAACATGAAAACAATTTCTTAATATCAAACCCCCCACTTGGAACAACTGTAATTTAAAAGTGTAAATTGCTAAACAAGTTTGTGGGGAGACACTTATTTAGCTATTAATTTGGGTAACTGTAGGTTCACAGTGCCCTCCATGTGAAACTGTCTGTTCTTTACCATCCACACACGTTGTCAACATCAGGGCAATCAAAGTGGTGATAAAAAAAAAAATGGAGGAGAAAACTTCTTCCAAAAACTTCTCTTGGCTTGGATGTCACGCCACTATGTATGTCACATGAGCATTCAGTCCACAAAAATACACATTTGCTTGCGATAAATATAATTTTCCTGAGGAAGAAGAACAAACACATCTAGACAGTCAACTTATTAGGATTTTGTCATTGTTTTCATGGAGTGACTTAGCCACGACTGGAGAGCATGCATACATGGATTACACAATGCACATGAAGCCTGATAGTGTCATTACCACACCTCTGTTTTTTTATATACACTTCCTCCTGCTTTTAGGTTGGGTCCAGTTATTCACAGGGAGCATCTGGCTCTGCACAAGGAAGAGTTGAATCCTTCACCTTCACAGACAGCGAGGAAGGTCAAGTATTACTCAGGGATTTCTCACCAGATCTTCAGATCAAATCTCCTGTTTTCTCAGTAAAATGCAGTATATCTTTTTTGCATGTTCAGCTGCAGAGGAAAGGACTTGATTAAACCAGTGAGGCCAAACCACCTCCCCAAATTCTGCTAAGACATAGCAGCAGAAAAATCAGCATTTAAATGTACCACGGAGCAAGTAATCCCTGTTAATCCCAGACAGCTCCTTATGGTGCAGGGTGGGCAGGGACCAGCCATCTCCTGCAGTCATGGACCATCCCAACAGCTCAGAGACTTGCCCCACAGCCAGGAATGGCATTTCCTCATCAGGGGGGCACAGTGGATGGGCTGCAGGGTCTACAGTTCCACGGTGTGCCAGGAGTACTCAACACTCCACCAGTCAGACCAGGGCAGTAGTCAGCCGGGTGGAATCTTAGGGCAGCCCCTTGCACCTTGTTTGTTTGCTTGTTTTCTTCAGAGACCCTGTGCCACCCACCCCTCAAAACACCAACACAAGCACAAGGTGGCAAGAGACTAATTTATCATTGTTTGGAAGAAACTGCTTGAGTTTTACTCATAGGTAAGGGCAGTTGTAGACAAAAGAGCAACAACAACAGAGACAGACCCCTGACAGATTTTTCTCCAGGTCTGTGCCCTGGGCAGGGCAGGCAGATAGGATCTGCAGCGCCATAAATCACCTCGCAGCAAAGGGAGAAGAGAAACGGATTGTGAAATGAACTGTAAAATAAACATCTAATGTAAACATCGAACGGGCAGGGGTTTGTTTTTTCTGTCTGGGCGCCCAAGTCTGGTATAATTTACTGACTGACTGTGCTGGGACTCTGTTGCGTGAGGTTACCGCCGGCCCCATTGGAGGGCAAGGAGGCAGCTGCCACTCTGTGTTGCCAGCAGGAGAGGAGGCTGATCCTGCCCTGAGCACCCCTGCTGTTCTCTGGCACAGCCCATCACGTGCTTGCTCAGGCACCTGAGGTTTGCCCACGGTTGCTAGCATGGGCCGTCTGACTCCTCGTGGCCCAGAGGGACACCCTGCCAGACACCAGCCTTGCTAGCCTGACTGCAGCGATGAGGACACCCCAGATGGCTTCAGGCTGCATCTTTCACCAGGGCCTGGGTTTTCTGATAAGCAGGTGCTAGCCCAAAGCTGCCTCTCCCTGACATGTCTCCATGTCCCTGCCCATGCCAGTCCTGCTGCTCACAGTTGGTGAGGCTTTGCATCTTTTCCTGGTCTAGCCCATCATCCCTTCTAGAAGAGCCAACATGAGCCCTCAGCAGGGGAAGCAGGCCACCTCTGAAATAAACCTGAATATCTGTATTTTCATCTGTATTTATACTTTGAGTCCTTCAGATTTGCAGACATCTGGCCATGAGAGGGATAGACAACTGCTGGAGCATGGGGTTCCACAAAAAGGAGCACTTTCTGCACTGGTGTAATCAGTAAAACAAAACCTATGGGGCAGGACACCTCAGAACTCCAAGTCTTGCTAGAAACAGGAGAGAACAACTCGTTTGCAGTGAGATGTGTCTGGAGAACGAATCAGAACAATGTAAAGCTTCTCTGGGGGCAAATGGAGACACTAGAGAACAGAAGAAAACCAAACACCAGCCTCTCTGAGTTCAAGAAGCCTTTAGACAACACTCTCAGGCACATGGTGTTCTTTGCAAGGCAAGGAGTTGGACTCAATGATCCTGATGGGTTCCTTCCAACTTAGATCATTGTATGATTCTGAGGCTCTATGGATGTACTACATCACTACCTCTCTGGGGTCTGGGCCACACCCTGGCTCATGTGTCACCACACTGGGACAACATTACCCAATACCTGTTACAGTCAAACTGGGAGAAAAGCTAACAGTTTGCTACTGTACATAGAGACCTATGCCTCAGGTAGGAAAGGGCAGAAGCCTCTGCACCTTTTTTCTTTTCTTTTTTTTTTTTTTTTTTGGCCTTGTTATTTTAGAGCTGCTTGAAGTCTTCAAGGCCCATCATAGGAGCATGGGGTTAGAAGGGACCTCAGGAGATCATCCTTCTGCTCTGAGACAGGGCCAAGGAAAATCCAGGCAAACGTTTTGCTCCCAAAAACACCCTTAGTGAAGGAAAGTCCACACCTCTAGGAAATGTGTTAATTATCCTTATAGCTAAGAGAACATAACCTACATTTGTTGCAGATGAAACACAGCTACGTCCTCTCCTTAGTGGGCATGAAGGGTGGGTTTTTTAAGTAATCTTCTGCATCGACTAATGTAAAGGTATTTTGTGTCCCCTCTCAAACGGTTCCAATAAAATCAGCCTTCTCCCATAGGTCCCCATTCTCACTGATTCTGCTCATTTTGTTCTTCAGGCTGGCTCAAACACCCTAGGCTGCCCCAGTGCCACAGCACCACGGCAGGAGCTCAGACAGTTTCTGGCTCCTTATTACCCACAGTGCCTTTTATCGCGGGCCGCTGCTATCGCACCCCGCTTGGTGTTTGCGCAGCTGACCTCTCTCCTTAGCACAGCACCTTTGTCTACTGAATCTCACCTGGCTGATACTCCCTTCCAGTTCCTCAGGTTGGCACATGGTGGCACTCCTCATTCTGCACGAGGGCCTTGCTTTGGGTGAGGGGCACGTGTCCTCCAGCTGCTGGGCTGGCTGACAAACCAGCAGAGGCTGCTGCCAACTTTTGGGTTTCCAAGGCCCTGTGGCCATGGGCATCCAGCCAAGCTGGGTGGGGCAGGTGACAGGGGGACCAGGGGGACAAGTGTGGCACGAGATTAGGTACAGCATGCAAGTTCTACTTTTGGAAACACACAAGAGAGAGCTGATAGTTGTTGAAGTATCTCGGTGAAAAACCAGTTGCTATCTCCAAATTCCTCCTCTATGGCCAAACGCCTGTGGTTTTTCTGCCAGGTGAAAGGAGGATGGGCTGAAAACTGACAACTGGCCAAAAAAGGTCTGTGGGACATAGAGAATAAATTCCTGGGGGAAAGGGACTTTCAGCTGACAAGTGTTTCCCAACAGGAGAGTCTGCATCCCATAATGGCCTACCAACTAGGGTGTAGAAGATGCTGCTGAAGACACAAATTCTAACTGGGGAAAGTTATCCACCTTCTCTACTCATTTCATACTTTCACCTGTGCCTGCAGTTCTATCATACTTTGAGTTCTGTACACTAATTTTGTGTGAAGAAGCCGAGCAGGTGCAGTACTTTCACTGGTAGCTGTGCTCTGAGCAAGACTCAGCATGTGCCCAGGTGTTGTTGCTGGCCACTGTTTGTGGATGACTGGCCCATGAGTGGGGTACAAGGGTCCCAGGTGCTTGTTTCAGGTGCTGTTACTGGCTGTTGAAGCACCTGTGCTGAACATGGACATGTGCAGTGAGGTGTAGGAGTCTGTACACTTTCTCTGCTGTAGCACAGCCCCGTGTCTGGATACAAAATTTGGGAGCAAACTGCTTAAACACAAACAAGGCACTTCAGCAGTTTGGCGTACTTTAGATTTCAGATAAAGGGGGTCAGAACAATGAAAATCTGCTCTATCTGTTTCTTAAAACATTTCCTTTGTCAGACCCTTATTATTATGTCATATTTCAGGTGCCAAATTCAAACCACCTCTGACATTTCTAGTATAGCTTCATGGCTGAGACTCTTGGCACATGGGTCATGGCTGAGACAAGGCTAGACCAAAAAGAAACGTGTGGGGGCTTTGTGTGTGTCTGTACAGCTATGTTAGACAAGTCACCTTTAGATGGTCATGAGCTCATCCAATCTGCCCATATGGTAAATTTGACCTTTAAGTTAGTCTCGAAATGCTGAACATGTGCCTACAGAGGACTGTCAATTACAGTGGAAAAGAAACAGATAAGCCTTTTGTTACCTTATGGATGAGGTGATTGGCATGGAATGTTCAAATTCTGTTAACCTTCAAGAGGAAAAGTTTGCAGATTCTTGACTTACTGAAACAGAGAGAACCAGAGTTTTTCGATTTTATTTTGCAGATTACAGCCCAGGGAAGTCCTGCAGGTCATGAGTGCGAGCACTGCCAGAGGGCAGACACCACAGCCAACTCTGTAGCTGGTTGTTCTAGGCTGCATCTAGGCTGTACAAAGCTCCCTCACAACATCCATTTCTCACAGAAAGATTTGGCAGAGCATGAACAAAGAGAGACACTTTTAGAAAGAGCAAGGCATTCATTTTTTCCCATTCCTACGGCTGTAGCAGTTTGCTCTGAAGTGGTGTGCTCGTGTCCCTTTGAGCAACCATGCGTGGTAAGAAGTCCACAAACCATTTGCACTTACTCTCAGCTCTGCACCTCCTGACCTGAGGAGACCTTTGAATGCATCCACCAGACCACATTGGCTCCAGACTTACTATTCTGCATGAAACTATGTTCAGGGTTTAGCCTTTGTTAGGAAACGGGGGCTGATGCAGCTAGAGCAGCAAACTGAGCCTTCAGACTCAGATGTGTTTCTTGCTGGTGTGGCTGGAATGGTGTGACTTGTACTGGAAATTAGCTCTTACCACGTAACTGTGTTACCTGGGCTCCTTGTTTAAACAAAAGCATCATAAAAAATAATCGTATCCACAACTTACATAATTGATCCCACAAACAATTTACTAACTGGCCTTAGAAAAACAGAGAATGTAAAAGGAAGTCAGAGAATGGGGGGGGGGGGGGGGGTGAGAAGGAAAAAAAAGAGTTCATTCCAAAGAAAGATTCATGGGGATCAAAAGATAGAGAGATCATTGCTGACAGCAATGGAAAACACTCATGACTTTAGATATGAATTAAAGAATGATTGAAGGGAATGAAGGAGTGGTTCAGGTGCCCCCATGGCATTGAGTCATTTATTAAGCCCTTTTCACATGCTGCTTTATTTTCCATTCCTGTGTGCTCTTACCTCTTGAGATTTTCTGTGCACAGACAGAGAAGTCCGTTCAGATGCACGGTCCATGAAATAGGCAAGGTGGGAGCTGGCCACCCCCCTGCTCCTCACACATGCATTTGTGTGGGAAAACCAAACCACGAGAGGCTCCTGCTAACAGCAACATCATGTCATCATCCCTAAGGCCCTTTCTTAATAAGAGAACAAAGCTTTGGCAAGGGAAGGTGAGGCGACTGTGGAAAAGCAAAGCTATTCAGGCAGGAGATTTAAGAGGCTGGAAATGTAGCAGCAGAATCTCAGCCATGTCCCCCAAGACCCAGCAATTCGGGGCACTTTCTGCAGACAACTTGTCACCTTAAAGTCCTTTAGTGAAAAACAGGGTGAAGTGGGCTCACCCTGAAGTGCTAGTTCTGGGTGAGGAAGAGGGAAGCGAGGCTTTGCACTGATGTTGCTCCAGGGTAACTTCCCACATAACCCCTTCTGCTCCGTGGTGAGGTGGTCAGCACCGACGCTTTGGGGGCAGCACTGCAGCCCACCTCACCTGGACTTCAGAGCAAACACAACTCGACTGCAAAGCTAAGACCCCCTGTATACCCATGCCTGCCCTTCCCCTCTGCTACCTTCTCCAGAGGCAGAAGCTTCAGAGCAGACATGCAAAGATAGCTGCCTTCTCCAGGAAGAGATTTTCATATCTCCCAGCACTGAAAGCCACTATAATTTTATAACTGCTCAGGCACAGTAGAATTATTACTTAAACTGTGGCTTTTTCATGGGAGTCTGCTAGGCTGATTGACAGTGCATAGCAAAAACTTCTGTATAAATGAGACAGCCTCACCATAAATTTTGCCTAAGAGATGCACATGAGGTTGGTAACACAGTTTGATGTCGCAAGTATGACTCTCAAGAGAAGTGAGAATGTCGTTGGGTTTCCTTTAATGAGTAAAAGGGCTACTTTTTCCAAAATTACTATTACTTTATGTCTTTTATGAATTGCTTTCTAAGTATTGACTTTTCTCCACAACATTCACCGATGAACTAGTTAATGGTGTACAAACCTGGATAGCCTTAAGTAAGAGGAGCCCTTAGAGATTTAAGATAAAGGGTTAGTGAAGTATGAATTTTCTACTGAAACAACAAATGCCAGACAGACAGGATGACCAGGCCAGTCATTCACAGCAGCAGCTTGGAAAGGCTGGACCTTTCCCTCCTGGAGGGCAGGGCGTCAGGAGCAGCTTCCTTTGCTTCTCCCCACTGAGGACCTCTGAGGTGGCTGTGCCAATGCAGTTTTTCTCCACCTTTTCCTTTGGAGGGCAGAGGTAGTGTATACCTGTATTTCTCGATTAGCACTTTCTAACCAGTGCCATCCTTTTCCAACGTGGTTACAAACAGATGAAGGAACCATTGTCCGTGAAGCAGATGAAGCTTCAGACAGGTTATCACATAACAGAGCAGGGTGCTGGCACCTGCTCTGCTTTGCTCCCACTGATGTCCTACCCATTCTCTCTCCTTGGACCTTGCTGGACCAACCATGGGATCTTTCAGAGGACCCCAGAGCATGAATTAGAGCCAAAGCCTGACATTCACATGGTGTCAGGCGCTACAGGTGCTATCAGCAGCCTCAGTGCCCATTGCAGGGCAGCATGCACAGCTGATATGCACTGCTGCAAGGCTAATCTCCGGAGAAAGGCAACACTTGGGAACTGCTTTGTGCTTTGAATTTCAGGAAAACCAAAGTTTTAAGGTATCACCTGAAAAAGAGTGAAAATTGAGGGAAGGGACTCCTGATCAGGATTATATTTGTCTTGGAAGTTGGAAATATTTTTACTGTTTTCCCCCCATTTCACCACATATCATTCATAGGATATAGACATCGTTAAACCTGCACGGCATAATGTAAAATTAAAAGAATGTTACAACAGTTACCCTCTTTGAGGCCAATTGCTCCACTGAATTGGGACATTTTATCTCATTTTCTAAATTAAATTGCTCCTTGGTATGTCATCAGACCATCAAACAATAAAAGCAGGAGACACTTTCTTCTAATAAGTAAATGTTTTGGCATATGCAAAACTGCTCATGTCATGAGTATGAAAAGAAAATCCAGGTGCAAAAGTAACAATTCCAAACTGAAGACTGAATTTTGTCAGACTATTCCAAAGTTTCTTAAAGATTTAAATAGCAGTTAAGAAAAAAAAAAGCTTACTTTTTTGTTGTTCTAACAGAATTTTCTGTATTTTGTGTTCACATGATAAATACATTTTCATTTTAAAAACGTTCACAGGCAGAGCCAGTGGGAAAAAAGCTCTGTGGGCTGAGTTGGGCAAAGAGAGATGCCATGACACACTGCAGAAGCCGCTGGCAGTTGGATGAATCTGTGCACCAGCAAGAGCAGTATCTACTCCATCTCTGCTTGGGCTCTGCATCATCCCAGAAGACTTCCTTTTGAACAGGGAGATTCCAGTCACGGTGACTCCACCGGTAAAAGAGGTAGCCTCCCAGATTTGCTTATCTCAAACTTCTTGAAAGCACCCCTAACTTCCTTGGCACCAGTAGCCAAACAAGAGCTGTAAAATACTGTTTTCCCTGGTCTGGTTGAACTTGCAACTCAGCACATGTGGTGAGGAGCTCCCAAAATAGCTCTCGGTTGCCTCATGAGCCTCAGAAGCAACTTGAAAAGTCTTTTGTCTTCTGGGACGACTTGGAGAAGTTTTAAAATGTTTGGACTTATTTTGAAAGTGCTCTGAAAGATAAGAATGATCTATTCCAAGGCCAGGTGAACTGAAGGTCACAGCTAAGGCATTGCACAACACAACCAAGTAGGTTCAGCACAAAACTCACATAGAATTTGGTCAGCTCATCACTGCTGCTGCTGCCCCTGCCTAAATTCAGGTCAAAGCTGAGGCCCTTTGACCTGGCAACCCACTGGGCCAAACGCTCTCATCTTTTATGCCAAATACCAGTGGGGCAATGCCAAAGAGGCAGGGGACATGGGTCCTTTCGTGACACAGCCTTGTTGGACAAGCGTTCAGAAAAGAAGCCAAGCAAAACAGCTCAGTTTCTGAGGAGAAGCTGTAGTTGCTGCAGGACAAGTGCGCTCTCACTCTGGCAAGGCTAACACGCACTTCATCCTGGTCAAAGGCTGTTCTCTGACTGGTTCTTGTAATATTTCAGGCTAGTTAGGACAAAGCCGGAATAGCTCTTGCTTTGTTAAACTTCAGCACAGCATTCCTGCGGGCTCTGCACGGACAACATGGAGGCTGCCCCCCTGGAGTCATTTGAAACCCTTCCCTCCTGTGAGGAAAGACTCCTCTTTCCTGAAAATATAATTTGCTCTTGAAAAACAACTCCAAAACCCCATATACATCTGGGGCTTCCCATCAGGGTGGGGGAAGAGGTTTTTTGCCCACATCTCATGTTTCTGAGCATGCTCCCTAGTGCCTTGGCCAGAGCCCTCAGCACAGCTTTTTGCCGAGTCAGGCTGCTGGTTTTCTTATCCCAAATCCCAAACGGGTGGTTTTAAGTACTCCAGGCATTTTTCAAAGACAGCTTGAAACCCAGCCAAGCCCACAGTGGGGGAGGAAGGGGTAGGGGTGGGTGTGTAACTCTTCTCCAACAGGTCTGCAGTTGGTCTGGTTGTCTCCCAGGTCAGGCGAGCTCGTCCGCAGCTGCAGGGTGCAGCTGCCACCCCAGGGGACAACCCCTACCCCCTCCCCAAAACCAAGTGAGCCTTCTGATTTTTTTTGCAGCAGTAAATGATCCCACCAGGGGTTATCTGACCACCAAAACTATGCTGGCTTGGATGAAGGGTTGAAGGGCAGAGGACCACGTCAGTACGCATTTACAGACACTACTGGATGCAGGATTGGGAGCCCTCCCAGCCCCAGACCGCCCAGCACCCATTCTCACCTGCTGCTTGGAAATCACCCCTTCTCCAGCTCCTGCGCTTACATGTCTGTCCACGACGCAGTAAGACGGAGGGAAGGCAAATGTGCAATGTAGAGATCCATTATGCTTTATTTACATGCGTCACCATCTCTTTTACAAACTAGATTACAATTTAAAATGGAATACACAAGGCAATATCTACTAACACCAAGTGGAGTAAGCACTGCGTCTCTACTTCGTTTGGAAAGGGGCAGGTTTTGCTCCAAAACAAACTTCCTTCCAACCTCTGAGTAGTAAGGTAATATATTCCTCCAGGGCAGAATCTTTTTTTTTTTCCTTTTTTTTTTTCTTTTTTTCTTTTTTAAATAAAAAATCCTCAGTAAGACTGCAACGTGAGAGTGTCTGCTTTCAAATGAAAGTACAAGATAGCCCAAATGAAAAGTATAAACTGTTCAGCTCTTCGGTATGTAAAGACGGCCATGCGCAATAAGGCTGTGGATTTAATATTCTTCCAATTTACATGGCTTGAAACAGAAACAGATAAAACAGTTTTACAGATACTGTATACATATTTTTTCCAATCATGCAACTTTTTAAAAAAAAAGTTAAACATGTGAAGCCAAATGTACAATCCATTTTTTTCCAACCCATAGTAACGAAATGTATCTGGTCCCCCTGCGCATCTGTTGGCAATTCCAAAGGTATATTGTGTACTAGAAACACTTACAGGACGCCGATTGCCAAGCAATGACATAATTTTAGAGAAATACATAACCTAAAAGGTAACTTTTTTAAGCAGTGGCACAAAAATTTCTGGAGTTCAACAGTGTTTAACTATCCCATTCTTCTCAAGAGAAAATTTTTTTACAAAATCATTAAATCAAGCCCCAATCTGTGACTAGAAACGGCATAAATAACACCTTTTTAGACCTTTTGTTTAGACCAAGTGTCCAAATGATAACCACGTAATTGTGACCATGACCTTTATCTGTTTTACATGTTTTCACAAGGAAAACTTCTAGGCATAAACATGTTCAAAGACTCAAAGGCCAAATTTTCAAAAGGTAGATTCCCAAAATTAGCGATTCAAGTCTGTATTTTGACACCTAACTAAGTGGCCCTTTGAATTCAGTGAGATTTATTTAGCACCTCTGGAGTGAAGGACCTTTGCTGGGCACCTCAGCAGACACAGAGGATGAAGCCTTTCCCCTGGGCCTGGGGGGACCTGTCACTTCCCCTTCCTTCAAGAAGTGACGAGGACAGAGCAGCTCAACCTCTGCAACCACACCAGAGTCCCCAGTGTTCAGTGCCTGACACCAGGCACTTACACTTGAAAAGTTTGGCCCCAAAAATGAGCAACAGAAACCAAACCAAGGCCAAGTCCAACCCTCTTCAGCAAGTGCTGAGATGTTCTCCAAAGCAGGGGCTCCAGGTGTTCCAGCCACGCCAGTGGAAATGCTCTCCTTGACATTGCTGGGAGGCAGGTTGAGCCTTTCAGCTGCTAATGCTTTTGTTACGTTTTAAAAAAAACTTCTCTGCCATTGGTGGGCTATCTCTAAACCAGGTGTTATTTCTCTATTTTCTGAACGGAGCAGGCCATAGTTTTCTCTCTTATTTCTGTCAGCAGGAGCCTCCTCCTCAAGGAGGCTAGGCTGCCTGAACAGAGCAGAAGTTGCCCCCACTTGGTTTAAGCTAACAGGCCTTCCCCTTGCCTTTGACAAGAATTTAATCTGTACCAAGACCAAAAAAAATTACGGGTTTTGGTCAGCTTGGCCATACCATCAAGTCAGGCCTTACTGGATCTGTCAGTGACCTGGCTGGTGGGTCTTTGGGCAGGCACCTTGGGTCTTGCTGGAGAGGGATCACGCAGGGATCAAATGCTGCACCCCAGCGTGGGGAGCCACAGAGTGAACTCTGCTGGTGGCCAAAACCATGGGGCCAGGGGACAAGTCCAGCCACAGGGTGGCAGCTGCAAAGAAGCCCCAGGGAAAGAAGCACTAGAGGGGAGTCCTTCAGCATACAGCCACATTTTGGGGTGTACTGGGAAGCTGAGAGCTAATGGTACACACTCAGAGGAGGCCAGTGATAAACCCTAGGCCAATTTCAGTATAAGGTGCCTGCAACTGGACTCCAGTAAGCAAGGTGACAGGTGTGCCACACAAACATCCTGGGAGGCTGGCTTCTGATAGAGATGGGCAGTGAGCACCAGCTAACTCCAATGAACGCAATAAACCAAGCCACACGCTGACAAATAGACCACCTCGGTGTAGAAAGAGAAGTTCTTTTAAAAGGCAAATGATAAACCCTTGGCTGCTTGGAAGAGTTGATATGCTACAGGGCTATGCTAACCACAACTGCACAGAGCCTACACAGTCATAACTGTGGGGAGAAACCAAGAGGTGCATCTTTATGAGAGAACAGCGTGGAGGCTACGGTACAAAAACAAAACTTCCATCACACTAGGAGCTGTTGTTTCACCTGTATCACCTCAGGGACCTGGAAAGTAAGGAGTGAGTGAGGAAGGGCCCACAAATACGCGCATGTGTGCATGGCTGTGCATGTGCGGTGGCAGTGGCGAGAGGGAGTCACTCCACATTGCATGGGACACGTGTCGGTGGGAACTCATGCACTGAGACTTTGGGTTAAAATGCTAGTTTGTTTTCCTAACATCCATGCATAATGATCCATTTCTGTACATAATAAAATATATTTATATATTTATATGCATAATGCTTTTATGCAAAGGAAAAAAAAACTTCATATATCGCTTTGGAGAATTATGTATACACTGTCCTGTTCAGAACCTCTTCATATTGAGTTCCTATGTACCACTGGTGTTTTCCCCTCTTTTTTTTGTATCCCTTTCCCCCCCAAGATACTAATAAAAAGTAATCAAACTTTCCAGATTATAGAGAGGATCTATACAGCACCATACCTTTTATTCGTTATTATTATTAATTATTATTCATTTTATAAAAGAAAATCTCAGAAGCAAAATATATAAAACTGCCTTGTCTTTCAGTGTCGTTTGTCTTGATACAATCTATGCTCATATGAAAAAGCCATTTGTATGATACTGTCACATTGCCATTCCCACTCCTGCTTCTTCTGCCACAACGGATTATACATAATGAGAAGGAAAAAATAATCAAGGATATGTCTAAAACAACAACAACAACAGCAACAACAAAAAGCATCACTGATGCAGTAACACACCCTGCAGCGACCTGTGCCTCAGCTCCTGGCACTGTCACCGCAAGTCACCCGCCGATGCCCAGCTGCTACATTTCCCTTACTTTTTGCTTTTTCAAACGCATCTCTACAGGTGGCTTTGTTCACCTTGTCTGGCAGCTCAGCCCACAACTTGTCACCAGCTCACTGTGGCAGTAGAAGCAGCCTTACCAACGTAAGGCAGGAGGGGAGCCTGCTCCACTGGGCGGAACACGGGCTCCTGCCTTGGTGCACGTGGGGGCAACGGCACCCGCCGTCAGGCCGTCCTCATGAGCCAAGAGGCAAACCCACCATCTTCCCTTGTTTTGCAATCAGCTCTGGTTTGACACTTACGGAAGGCAGGGGTGTACCATTAAATTTAAGGAAAGAATAAAAGAGAAACAAACCAACCAACCCAACAAACGAACAGGCCACGCGCATCCCCCCTCTCTGGAATTCAGCCGGTTGATCGGTCTAACAAACGCTGTATATTCGAAAACCCTGACACCCTGAGCAGTGTTGGGTTATGATCATTTCCTTGCGTGTGCACAGTACTTCAAATTCCCCAGGGTGAGAAAGCAAAAATGGTCAATAAAATCTAAGGAAATCAAACTGGAGGTTGTAGGGGGGAGGCTGGGCAGATGGGGAAAACCTCCAAAAAGAAAACCAACTTAAAACATCCCATAAACCATTAATATATTGAAACACCACATACTCATTGACAAGTAACTACTGTAAAGGCTACACAGTGTGTTCTCAACAGGATGGTGCTGAACATTGTCTCCACAGCAGGTGCTTGGCCATCCCAGAAAAGGAAGATTTTGCATACTTCAGCATGAGTTCAATTTCCAACAAAAAGAGGAAAAAAAGAAAAAGAAAAAAAAAGAAGTAGGATCTTCACTCCAGTCAGGGGCCTATTAACAGTCTGCTTCATTAGGAAAATAATGCAGGGTTCACAAAGGTTGTAAGCTGTAAACAGTATCACTGTCCACTTGCTGACAGCAGATTTGGCAAAGGGTTATCTCTCTACATCTCGTGTCAGTTTGAGGGCCTGGAGAGGAAAAAGAAGAAAAGACAGTGAGACTACTGCATATAGGAAAAAAGCACAACAAAAAAGGCAACCAAGCACACATCCAAACCCAACAACAGCTTACACTGACGAGCAATTTAGATTTGTTTGCACCCAGACGCTTCAAACATACAGCAAGGAATATGTTGCACTGTGATCCTGCCTGAAAATGCTTCTCATTTGCCAAGGTTTGGGTGTTTTGTTTTTGATTTAGCTGCTCCCAAACAGCGAAGGAAAAACCCTCTCTCCAAAGAAAAAAGATGGCCAAATCTGATTTACAGAAACCTAGTGCATTGTCTATTTGTTAAGCGTATTTGCAGGTGAAATATGGAAGCATCCTCCAGCTTTTCTCCATTTCTCATGATCACTCTTTCTCAGTGTCACCAAAAGCCTGGATAAATCTTCCGTCGGTGTTTGACATCGACAGCCAGCCTTGCAGGAGAGGCTCAAAAGAAGCAGCGAGGAGCCACGAATTTCAGTGTGGACTTGGAGCTCTCCATCTTCCTGCTCACACAATACACCATCAACAGACAGGGTCCACCTGGCTTTAAAAGCTGGGTTAGGGTCCATCTTATTCTGTAGCCATGAAACTTCTCGGCAGAGGGAGAGACACTGCGAAGACACCTTGGATCCAGAATGGAGATGACTATGAAGGGACACGGTAAGTAGGTAAAACACTGAAAACAGATGAACATTTCAACCAACGGGGCCAAGGTAACAGGGCTTTTGGAAAGGATGAACATTTAAACATTCCCATGAAATCCTGTCACATCTTCAGAAAGCCCAACTAGTAGACATGCTGCCATGCAACTTCTGGCTCTGAAATGGCCTTCTGAAAACAGGGCTTAGTCCCTCAAACCTCTTACTACCTGTTAAGGATTTTCCCCAAAATGAACAATTGATGATTTTTTTATACAGTGCAAGAGCAGTGGGACAATGGCTGAAACCTAAAAGCCATTGAGTTGATTGCAGGAATGTCTTTACTCTCAACAGATCCTGCTATCAGGCACCCTCATGAAAAATGGTGGATTTAGTGGAACTGCTGGTTTAATCTGGACCGGCATCTCCTGCAAGGAGGATCACTCAAAGACTGTCTCCTTTCTAAGGTGCCAGGCACTGATCCTGTGATAACATTTTATTAAAATGACCTATTCTGATAATGCTAAATGATTGATGGAAATTTAATCATTTTGGCTCATGATTATTAGAGCAACAGTGTGACAGCTGCTCCCTGTGCCATTAGGGGAGAACTTCATTCAGCACAGCTTAGGGAGCAGACAGATTGCATGTTTCACCCAAACAAAATTTGGCTTTAGCCTTAATTATGTGGAGGGGTTTGGGGTAGACTGTTTTGTGAATAAAGGGATTTCCAACTGGATCAACATATTGATTTCTTCATTTTCAAAGGACAAATTAACGCTGGCCATTCGTTAATGTGACTGCCTGGCAACGACTCCATTTGGTAAGTGTGTCCTGATGGCCGTAACAAGGTCAGCAGAAGACACCCAGATAGGCCTGGTAGCCCCCAGTAAAACCTGGCTAGTGGCTCGTATGCAGCTCAAACAAGTGCATATCCTTTTCTCTACCTCTTAAAGCCTTAGCACCACAGGGGGCTGGAAACTGGTGACTTTCCAAAGCACAACCTCCTCCAAAGGCAAGGTTTGGGTCTCAAACGCTGCAGCCCAGCAAGTCAGCTCCGCCAGTTATGCGAGCATGGGCTGAACTTTGGCACGTGTGAGAAGTCTTGCTGACTTTGAATAAAGTTGTTAATTAAAAGTAAACAAGTAAAGAAATTCCCGATGAAGTACCAGAGTACTGTTTAACATTTACGGTAAGACGCCACAGCCCAGCAAGTCAGCTCCCCCACATCCATCCGCCAGTTATGCTGAGCATGGGCTTGACTTTGGCACGTGTGAGAAGTCTTGCTGACTTTGAATAAAGTTGTTAATTAAAAGTAAACAGGTACAGAAACTCCCGATGAAGTACCAGAGTACTGTTTAACGTTTACACTAAAAATCTATGTGAAGTATTGTACTATGAAATGAAGTGACGAGAAAAAACTGGAGGATGAATGAAGATGAGCATCATTTGTGGAAGTGGCACTGTCTGATATTTTTTTCCTGAGGACACCTGTCCTTTGACAGTGACAACATTTAGGAGACAGATGCACAGTTGAGGCAAAATTTGCTCATAGCAAAACCAAACCACGTTCCATTTTCACAGCTCCATGTACATGGACTTTGCAAATGAATTAAAAAAAGAAAAGAAACAGACCAAAGTCTTAACCTGCCTGTCTTCAAATTACCCTGTTAAAGTCTGCAATAGACTCACAGACTCTTGCTTTCTATCTCACCACAAAAAAACCTCTGTTTACCCTAAGTTAGCTGTCTGCTGCTTCATAGCAATGAAAACACTATCAAGGCAGGGAAGCAAGTGCTCCAGTTACATCTCCATTTATCACAGAATCACAGAGTGGTCTGGGCTGGAAGGGACCTTAAAGATCATCTAGTCCAACAGCCCTGCAGTAAGCAGGAACATTTTCAACTAGATCAGGTTGCTCGTACCTTCATCTAACCTGGCCCTGAACATTTCCAGGGGTGGGGCATCCACCACCTTACTGGGCAACTGGTTCTGGTGATTTATCACCCTCATTGTAAAAAACATCTTCCTTATATCTAATCCAAATCTACCCTCTCTTAGTTTAAAATCATTACCCCTTGTCCTATTGCAACAGGCCCTACTAAAAGGTTTGCATAATTGCTTGCAAACATTCATGCAGGAGATGAGATGTCCCTTTCTTCTGCCCTCTTCTCTGCCTTCCCATCCTCTACCCTTGCTACTTACCAGTTACAAATGCTACTCTTGCTTTACTCTGTGGCCAAACTGTTGGCTGTGATTTCCCTCCAGCAACATTTTCTTGCCTCTATCTCACATCACTCCACCATTTAACTGGACGGCTGTCTACCAAGCCCCATGCCAGCTTGTGCACCATCAGAGCGGCTCTGAAGGATCATTTGCTGCCTGTTGCTTTCTCCTTTGATTCCCAATGGTGCTGATTATGTAACACTGGAAATTTCTTCAGAAATTTCAGAAAGGTGATGCATTGATGCTACCCAGAGTGAGGCACACATAACGTGCCCTGGTTTATCAGTGGGCTAATGTAACAATTGGCACATACAGTTTTCTGTTAAAAGTTATGTGCTCCTTTACATAATTATGGTATGAGAAACTGCACTACCAACACTCAGCTCCTGTGGATGGCAGCCTACCAAGGATCTCCTGATTTGGCTGGAAGGCTTGTTGAGCGGATCACATCTTGAAAAATATCACCACTTAGGGGTCTGCAAAGCATGTGTTTTCACTGGGTACCACTTTGCAGTGACTCTCCAGGGACAGGAAATCCCAGTAACTACTTTTACTGTCCAGACACTTGGGATGCAAACATTTTCAAGGAAACTTGTGTCCTTCAGTGACAGATGTGCATTCGTTCTGGTGCCTCTGCCCTTCAATTTGTCATCGCCTCCAGCAGTAGAGCTTCTACTGCAAAATGGGGGAAGTTCAAAAAACCAAGACTTGACTGTGTGTGGTTACCAGTTAATGTTCTGAGGTTTCACACCTCAAGATTGAAAAATACACAGTATTTGTTTAGAAACAAGTAAGGATGATAACTAGTGTGGCCAGTCCTTCTATAGTGACAAAACTGCAGCATGAGATTTTTTTTTTGTTCAAGCACAACAAAAATTAGGAATCCTGATGCCACAGGAGTTATGCTGCAGTGACACCCTACAGGCTCAGCACATGCTGCACTAGGATAGGTCTTTGCTGAGAGACAGCGCTGAGGTCAGGGGACAAAGCTGAAAGACAAAAAAAGAGCTGGCAACTTCATGTGCTTTATTTCCTGAACTTTCAGGCAGTTGCAACTTCACATTTTCTCTTTAAGTTCTACTTGTAAAATTAGATCTTTTCCAGCTCAGAACGGGGAGCAGAGAATGAGGGAGAAGAATGGAAAGAGGAAGAACGCCAGCAAAGAACTAGGACTTAATGGGAGCTAAAGCGTTGCTGTGCTGGTAGTCACATAGGTGACTACACAGGTTTACACATTTGTGTAAACCGTAAGTGCCTAATAGAAAGGCAAGGCTGGAAGGGACTCAGCATCATCTGGTCCAACCTTTTATTGAAGGCAAGGCCTCAGGGTAGGTTATTCAGGACCCTGTCAAGTATGAAATATTTCCAGCGTGGGAGAGTCCACTGCTCCTCTGGGCAGTTCATTTTACCCTCAAAGGTGAGTAAGGTCTCTTCTACCCCTTTTACACTCGAAAAGGAAACACCAAGCACAAGCACTGCTGTTACCCAATTGCTGTCGAGAACCACTACACCACGTCGGGCTGGATTCAGTCCTCTGCCCTGGCAAACACAGAAGGGTTTAGGCACAGGGCTACTTCTCTCCATAAGATCATCAGGCTTCTTACTTGACAGCCTTTTAGTAGACTTTATCTGTTGCCTTTTGTTCAAGAGCCCGAGAAGCAGGGTGGAAATCCTGCCAGTTATGGGTGACACTGCCATTGACTGAGAACATCAGCCCGGGTGTTCCACACAGCACATTTTAGGCAGGATGCTGCTGGACTAGAGGAAGAAGGCCAAAAATGCTTGCAAAATACATCTTCTGTTAGGGATAAAGGCCATCAGCTGGAATAATGGTGCTTTCTTTAGACATTTTAGAGCACTGGGAAGGGGATGTCTACTGCAGATCATGAAAGGATGTGTAACTACTGCACCTGTGCAAGACCAGAGAAGGATTTTGCTTGCACTTTTGAATCTGAAGAATGAGAGTCACATTTTAGAGTAAAAGGTACCTGCATGGCTGGAAATATCCTAACATACGGGTTTATAGGGCTATGGAAACATGCTATGTATCCATTAGTCTGAATGTCCTCACAGAGAGTTTCTTTTTCTTTGCCAGGTGCCAAGCCTATCTTAAAAACATCTTCCCTGCTATGGAGTCTTCTCATTTTCCTCTGCAGTAAGTTGAAAATGTCAGGCCAATAATGCTCAACACCAGAGGATTTCCACCATGTTGATTTAAGGCAGGACATCCTCTATCATGACTTACAAGTGGCACAAGAGGCAAGAGAGAGAAAGTCCTTCCTCAAAACTAGATTTTATTTACGTGTGTATTAAACGAATTACCTATAAAAGCTGGGAGAAGCAGGCAGCACAAGGGAAGAACAATGGGCAAGATATTCAGCTCAGCTGTTAAAGTGCATAAACGCAAGCCATTCTCCACAGCATCATCTGGGAAAAGTGGATTTTTTCCTGGAGTAATGGCAGACAACCGTGGCTGAGCTGTGTCTCTGTCCGATTACTACTCAGCAGATGTCCACTCTGCCAGGCTCCAATAACTGCCACCCTGTATGGTAATCTGAGTGGAAAAGCTGATTAAACAGCCCCCGAAGACTGGACCAGAGCAGAGTATTCCCACCACCCTGCCACAGGTACCTGATTTAACAGGCTCAGTGTCCCCCACACCATTAGGGACTCAATCAGGGACCACGCTGATGGGAACATCTTGCCGGAGGTTCTTCACCATAGGCACCAGGAGCCGAGGGTGGCATTGCATGAGCATCCTTCCTTCACCCTCCCTCCCCAAGCCAGAAAGGACAGAAAGCCTTGCCATTAACGTACGGTGCTACTCAAATACGTGTGCTCCCGCCGCCCACGCTATACCTGTGCTTTTTGGCTGTCACCAACACGAGACTTAAGCCTCTCCGGCTGTCAGTTCATCACCCTGGCTGAGTGCCAAATCGCTACAAGAAAAAAGATCTCAACCTTTCCTCAGCTGCCTGACGCTATGCTTCTAAAAAGGATCTCTCATTACGCACTTCTTCAAGAAAATACGCTATCATGGGGGCTATTTAAAAATCTAGCTCGGAAGAAGGAAAGAAAATAAGAAAAACCACCTGTAACCAGCCCAGCTATCAGGCAACAGCATATCTGGGGACCAACACTGATCTGCAGCTCTAAACAATCATTATGGCCCATTCACATGAGAAAGACAATTTGCAAAGACTCATTCTGTAATAAAATCTGCGCACTGCTGATCCAAGGAGGAAAGCACTGGGGAGACCAGTTGATGCGGGCTGTTCTAAAAATATCAGTTTGTGCTGTCATCTGGTGAGAGTATGTCATCCTGTAATCTTGGCATCTGCAGGGACAGCAAGTTTCTGCCTAATTATTGCTGCTGAATCACATGACAAAGCATGAGGTACTAAAAAATACATCTATATAAAACACCAACAGAAGAACACCCAAGCCACAGGATGAGACAGACCACTGTCCTGGCTTCAGCTGCTGTACACTCACGACACAAACCTGTGGAGGCAACCCTGGCTTTTATAGACCTTTGCTGCTGGTTAATAAAGCCCCCAAACATAAACCCAGATTAAAAAACCACCAAACCCAAAAAGCCCTACTCCCAGAACGAGTGAGCAATTCATCGTGTCAGCTCCTGCTGCCTTCACACAGCCAAAGCCACAGCACCCCTGCAAGCACAGGACTGGCCTCTGCGTGCAAGGGGCTTCGATGGGCTTCAGTGGGCCTGCACGGGGGGCAGCCCCAGTGGGGTTTGCCCGGCTTTCCCTTCTTCTCTTCCCCAGCAGCCACAATGGCATGGAGTTTGGTTCTCTGCCACTGAAGTATGCTTGGGGACCAAGGAGCCTGCTCAGGGCAGGCCCTCCTCAGAGTTAAAGGGATCCCTGTTCCTCACAAAACACATTTTCTACATAGATGTTCTTGTTCAAAGACCAAACTTGGCATGTGTGGCGTTCAACTAGTCACAAAACCACCTTTCAAAACTTGCACTGGTAGAAACGACACTTAAATGTTACAAGAACCACCACTTTAACCACTAACCTATTAGAAATGGAGCAGAAGAATTTGCTGCTCTTGAATTTCCTTCAGACATTTTACAGGCAGCCAGACCCAACTGGGGTTTGTGTAAGAAACCTGCTAGCCCTACCTCTAAGACCTCATTTTTTAAAGTAAGAGCAGCAGCTATGGTCCTGAGGCAGTCAATATCCTCAGGCAAGTGGTCCACCAATTCTGATTTCTGCATTACAGCTTTTATGGGCAGAGGACTTTTGGTAGAAAACAAAACTCATCATCTTTGTGGCATATGGTACAGAACTCTCTGATTTAAAGCTCCATCCAAATGGATACCTTTCACTAACTATTTTCACTTTTAAGATGGTGTTGTAAACATTAAGTCATCCTCAGACCTATTAATCTTTGGTATGAATCGTACCCAGAAACAGGTTGAACACCAATTAAAAAATTGGCAAGTAGTTCAAGCTGATATAAACTAACGAAATACAAACAGACATTTTGCTAGGTTTCTTTTTTTTTTTTAACAGAGGTGTTAATCATCAAATTGTGTGAATGTTACATGATGTTGCTATTTGCAGCACTCTAGTGCTGCAGTAAGATGATGTGGGACCTATAGGATATTAGGGGAAAACGAATGACTTTAACTGATCTGTCAAGTATTTTACACATAATTTTCAAACAAGTCAACGTGACTCCAGCACAGCTCTGTTACAGAGCCCAGAGGCATCCTGCTAAATGGCACATTGAAATCTCTCTCAGAAGATGCAGCTTAGATGAGTTTTTCAGATGGTGACAACAGTTCAGGAAGTTCCTGCCCTGCTTGTATCGAGCCATTCTCCACCCCATGCCCAACCCTGCCAGCATCAATGCCTGCACGGTGCCACTGTAAACTGGATCACTGAAACAATCCAGGTAAAACCAACTTCTCAGATGGGTTTTGATGCTGGAGAAAATGTTTGCCCAAGCAGTAATTTTTCACCAGCTCCTGACCTTCCAGGCAGTAGCAAATGTCCTGAATAGTCTCCCTTGATGTTCTGTTTGGCAAAAACCAAGTCCTTTTGGACTTGTCAGCTGAGAAGGACCCCAGAGCAAAGCGCAGAGCTGTAAGAACCCTAGACTAGGAGAAGGACCCAATAATTTCCAAATAAAAGGTATTCTAGAGACAGGTGAGGGAATAGTGATGTCTTTATTTATTGATAAACAAGTTGAAATACCTAAGTGATGATTATCTGAGTGGGCAGAGGCCTTTATCCAGTGCTCTGGAGAAGCAGGTAGAGATAGAGGAACAGAAGCCCCAGGCAGTGTAAGAGGAGAAAATACTGGCTGAGTGCATAAAGCAACAAAAAAATGTATTGATTTTCTTCTTTTCTTCTTGTAAGAGAAAAAAAAAACCAAAAAAAAACCAAAAAAACCCACACCCAAATTTATTTATATGCCTCAGTGAGAGTCCTCTGAAAGGCTGGGCATGGCCAGCCTCATGGTCACAGGCCAGTGTGGTGGGATTGGGTGGGACTCTCTGCAGAGACCACACATGGGCTTGTGTACAGCAAATGTGCAAAGCCACTAACTTGCAACAGTGGCATCTCCTGCAGGGGTTTTTTTAATTCCCCAGTGAAGAAACTGTAGTTGATTTTTTTCCAAAGTAAACTTCCCTCTATACCTACAGAATGTATAAATTAAATACCCATGTATTTGCCGCCTTTCTTTTCTTCCTGAAAACTAACTCCAACGTTTCTCTTATTTTTCATAGAAAACACAGCACTCTCTATTCCCAGGTATGCCACTAATCCATTGTAACTGCTTCTGCCTGCCTGCAAAACACACCTGGCTGCCCTCGTGAAACGGATTTAGCATGAGCAATCACCAGGCTGTTTTGCTGAAAGCATTCCCCAGTCTTCAGAGCCTGTAAGATTCATTACTGGGGTCATGAACATTGCTGAGAGAAGATTTTGTTCAGGGGTTCCTATTGCTACAGTGGAGGAGGTAAAGGAGAAGAGCAGTTCAGAACGATTGCATCTGATGTCATGCGAGGAGTCCCTATCAAAATACGAGATGCTCGTAGGGAGGCATTCTCTCAAACAGCGCTGCTTAACAGATGAGGAAGGGTGCATGATGAACCAGCTCAGCAGAAATCATCTGCACTTGCACCTGATACCAGAGGCACCCCACAGCAGCCGGTCCACTTGTCAGAGAGAGGGAGAAAGGCTTCCACAGATGACTGGACAGTAATCCGCTGAGGAGAGCTGTCTCGTTAATAAATCTGTCCTCTGCAATGAGACTCCGCTCACACAGATGTGTCAGTTCCTTTATTTGGAGGGAGCAGCCTGAAAAAGATCACGGCAGCTATGCTTTCTGTGAATGCCAGGGGCCGGGGCGAAGAGGCAGCAGCGAGCATCAGTGAGGAGGTGGGGTGGTGTGTCTCTGTGCTGCCTAGGCAAGTCCCCCTGCGGCGGCTTCTACCTACACACAGCAAATGAAGCTGTGGAAGCAGGAGGCTGCCCTATTTGCCTGTGTCAAGCAAAACTGTCAATAACATCTATTTTTCAGGCCCCATTTGGCAGATTGTACTGCTGGATGTTTCACAGCAGTAAAGTTCCTAGAGCCTTTTTTTTTTCACATCATGCAAAGAAGGTTTTTAAATCCAGAGGAAGAGAGAACCCATCAGAAACCATGACTTTCTGCGAATTTTTGCATCCTGGTTCTCAAGACAATTACCTTTTTTTCCCCCTTTTGTTTCCTAAATTTTCCATCACTAGAACTAAATAAAACCCAAAATTCAGCTGTGGCCCTGGACTTGCCAAGTTGCCATCTCACACAGGGTCAGCAGGAAATGGTGTCCTCTGCAGCCCATCTCTGCAGCCCGTCTCCTGGCCGTGCACTGCTAAGCTCTCACTTCGAGTGAGATGTGCAAGAACCAGAGGAAATCCTTCCACTGACACAGAAAAGACTGTGCAAACTAACCACTCCATCAGAGGACGAAAACTTTGCACACTGACTGCAAGGAGGACGCCTGGGCAGTCTAGTTCTCCGTCACAGACAGCAGATCACAGCACATGTCTCCTGAGGTCCTCCGTACACACAGGAAACAGGAAAGCATTCAGGAGGTTCACCACTGCTGCTCACATGCCACTAAGCTTCCCCTTGAACATCTAACTGTGAAACAGTGCCCAAGAACACATTTAAAGATGAAAGGGGCAAATTATGCATTGTAAAGTCAAATGACACCGACTCCTTCTTTCCGTCTTTCACCTGGAAAGTAAGAAAGCTGGAAGAAAGCTTCAAACTGAATGAATGCCTTGTATAACCTCACCACTGAGACAGTCTACATACTATTTTGAAGTTAATAGAACACTTTCAATAATTTATAGCTAACCTTTTATCCTACTGTATCTTGAAATCTACTCCCTTATACTGATAAATAAACAAAGGAGAAAGGGCACTTTGTGTGGCACCTGCCCTGTGAGTCAGGGAGTATGTACATGTGAGCAGGCAGAGGTATGGGCAGGAGCCTGCAGAGTCACACAAGGATGACAGAAACAATGTTTTACAAGTTCAAATGCCCCCAGCTCTGTAAAACAAGCAATGGAAAAGAATGGATCAATGTGGAAAAAAAATTAATCCGAAGAGGTTAACATTTAAAAAGCACCTATGCCTGAACCCAAACCGATAGATATTCTCTTCCTGGAGTCCAAAAGAAAATTACATCTACCCTCATCAGGGGGGAAGGGGTGCAACAATTTTTGCTTACTTAAAACATTAAACCCAGGACATTCCTGAGACCAGGATCTCACCTTTGCTATTCCAATATTTAATTCCTCCATTTGCTACCTTCCCCCCCCCAAGAAGTACAATTTTAAAAAACAAACAAACAAACAAACAGCTTTGCTAGCGTTGCTCTACCACAGCAGCAGTACAATTCTGATTCTGTCTAGATCCGTCCCACACACCCAATCCCCAGTGAGTGCACTGATCTTGCAAAGACACTCTTCTTCCTCCCCTGCAGCAGCACTGCTCCACTGACTGCAGAGCCCCTCGCCCCATCCCTGTGTAACACAGCTTGGCTACATCTGGCATCGGCTGCAAGAAAGAATCCATCTGTTGCGACTTCAAAGAAGATGAGTTAGACCTCTGTGATTCCTAAAACCCACAAATATTCCACCTTGGTTTGCCTGATTTGTCATCAACATTTCTCATGCCTAAATTAAGAAGGACGCTAAGCCTCAGATGCGTCCTGACAGTGTTGCAGTCGAACAGCTTTTATAGCTTAGCCTCGTTTCCCTCCACATCTCCACGTTTCTTGGTCATGCCTGTTGCATACAAACACAGAGCAAGCCATCACAAGCCAAATTAAATATTATTAGTGTGCACTAACTATTAAGGGTTTTGTGCGAACTCCAATAAAACTAAGGAACCAATTATTTTACCACATCTATGGGGCACTGACCTGTTTGCCCATTTTCCCTGCTCTCAAAGATCCTTCAGCCTGGTACCCAACTCTGTGATGAAGCCTGTTTAGCACCAGTGAAGTTCCCCACATTCAGACTGACAACATTCTGAGCTGAGATGAGGGAATCAAAGTTAAAATCCAGCCCATCGGCATCCATGAGTTCACTGCGGATAATGGACTCCATGTCACACTCCAGGCTCCCATTGAAAATATCCAGGTCCAAGTCACTTGGGAATTTCTCATGTCCCATGACCGGGAGGTTCACGCTAGAAGAGTACAAAGAGGAGCCTGACAGCGGGTCAGAAAGTGTTTGCATAGACTGATTGACAGGTGACTGCTGATGTTTGGTGGATCCCAAGCTGTTGGAGTCACTTAAGCCTATGTTACTGATGGAATTGGACAAGGCACGGCTGCCACTAAGAGAGGAGTTGTGGGACTGGTGCTGGTGATGGGACAGGTTCTGATTGACCAGGCCGCCCTGGCTGGACTGGGCAGCAAACGACATCATGGGGTCGTTGCGGAGCATTATATTTCTGCGGGAATTCTGGGCAGACACAGCTGTGCTGGCTTGCGACATGAGTGGGTCAGACTGTGTCATCATGACATCGCTGTGACTAAGTGCATCAGAGGCGAGAAGATCCTGCAGCGTCTGGTTGTTGTAATGAGAAATGGAAGAGAAGGTGGCCTGCTTGTTCTCCTGAATTGTCTGCATGGGCGACTGGCGGAGGGAATTCAGGGACGATGGCCCGAACACAGCGTTGTTGAAACTACTTGATGGGGAACCCAGCCCTGAACCTTTGGAACCATAAGGAAAACTGGAGCTCCTCTGCATTATTCCTCCTGTGGGTGACTGCTGGGAGGCAGGGAGTGTTATATTGTCCAAGAGATCATCCATGAGGTTATCTGTCAGTCCATCATTCAAGTTCATTGTCCCAGCCATATCTGTCAACCTAGGCAACTCCACAGTACATGGTTTGTTTACCGATGGGGACAAGCTCGATGGACTACTGTACAGCATGGGAGAAAGCGGAGCATCGTCATCTTGAACGTCATCTAGTTCGGTGCTTGCCAAAATTGGTGACAAGCGGCCACTGATCGTACTGGCATTTGAATTTGTACGGGAGCGAAAATCTGTCCATGCGTCCAGCTCGTCGCTGCTGCGGGATGTGGGACTCCCTGGCCACTTGGAGAGCTGAGAAGGGCTGTCCTCAGTCGTCTCCTGGGCGGTCTGCAGGGCTGCCTTTTTCTTAGCCGCCCGCCCTCTGCTCTTGGTGTACTTGTTGCTGTTGTCCATGGACACAGCACGTCTCCGGGGTGCCTTGCCGCCTTTTCCACCATCTGGATTGATCATCCACCAAGAGCTTTTCCCAGTGCCTTCATTCTGCACCCTGACGAATCGGCTGTGGAGTGACAAGTTGTGCCGGATCGAATTCTGCAGGGAAGGAACAAAACAAAACATCAAGACCAGCACCCCACTTCTTTTATGACCCATATCTCAATCATTAAACCAACATCCCATGAAAAAAGCAACATGAATAAAAGCACTGGACCCTTCTGGATATCTCCATGGATTTCTACAGCACTGGATACAGGAGGACTGGAGTGTGACTGTGGCATGCCAGCATGCTGCCATAAAGCACTCCCCAAGCTTGAACTAGCTGTGCATTCCTGGTGCCCATCTCTACACCCCTAAAAGCTGCATCCAAAGGAAAAGAGTGTGATGCAGCTCTGTTCCTGCTATCATGGAGCTGGATGATTCTCCCTTGCTTTTGACTCGGGACAAACCTCTGTGCTATCAGTAAGCTTGCCATCAGTTCCATGAAATAAAAATGGAAAAGGCACAGCAAAAATCTGGCTGGAGGGATAGTCACACTCATCACAGCCTCTGCAAATGTCTTTTTAATTCTTCGTGGGCACGTGTGCTGTATACTTGTTACAATAATTCTTGAGAAAACTGCAAGTGCTGTTGCTCCTCTCCCACAGGCGCTCTGTGATGACTAAGATACACTTTGTCTCTTGATTAGAGGCACCAGAATTAAGCCTGTACTTCAGTAGCTGGCCAGCTGTCCTCTCACTATAGTATCCTCACAGTCTTCAAAACATGATGTGACACGGTAGGCAACGATACCCCTGTTCCTGTAAGCTGGAGAATACAGAGCTGTATAAGGCTGCTGTGCACAGTCAGATATTCCACGCTGTACAGGATGCTACAAAACACAGGACTCTCCGAGGAGCCTGCATACAGTCTGCTCTTGCATTCTACCCGCTTGCACTAGTCAGCAACATCTACCATCCAAAAACCACATTGCCTCAAAACGACAATAATCACCTCAGAATGAGAAAGAAGCTGAGAAAACCAGTTCACGGTACCCCTAGTGAAATGGCACCAGATTTAAACCAGAATAACTGAGATGAAAATCCCACTCCACGCATCCTGCTCATCTTGTCCTTAAAATATGGATCAAAGAAAGGGAAAGCAAATAGTATTTGTTAGTGTGAATGCTTCCAGGTTTGGCAAACAAACATTTTTTTCCAATGAGTAAGTTAAAAAAGATTTTTGGAGCTATCCCACATTCCTTTGAAAAAACCCTTGTGCTATTCCTCCGAGTTCAAAGAGTTGCAGCGCTCTTTTTTGTTAAATTTGGGCCACTACCAGGCATACCTATGAAAAGGATAAAATCACATTTATCCTATCCTTTAAAAACACAAAGTCAACAGGACCGCAGCATCACCCAACCATCCAGGAAAAGTGTCCTTCATTTACAAAACACTGAAGAAATTCCAGATTTAAATGGGCAAAGAAATCATTCACAAGTGCTTCAACATTTGCATCCTTAGGATAAATGGATGCTTGACATAAGTAAACTGGAGATATATTTGATGTACATAGAAATACAGCCTAGCACTGTTTAAAATAATTCTTTTCAAAATAAAATGCCTTTTTTTCCCCCACTGTTGAGTGTCGTGGGTTTTGTCAGATTGTGAAATGGAAAACACGCCTGAAGTTCTTCTCACATGCAGACAGCAGACGTGGTTGTGATTATCACTTAATGAAAAGAGAAATCATACGGACCACGGTTCAAAATAGCAACTGCTATGTTTTAAACAATTTACACAAAGCAGCAGATCAGAATCTGCTGACATGCTCAAGAGAAGTTTGGGTCAGTGCCTCAGCTATAAACGTGTCCATTTCTGCAGCACTATCATCCCATCAGAATATGGTGGATTCAGTCACACCATTACAGCTCTTCAGTCCAAAGAAGGAAAGAGCTTCTTATTGTTTAACTGATGACATTTTAACTATATTTTGAGTCAGGCAGCGGTCTAACTTTTAATAACTAGGCACCATTGCTTACTTCCCTAGGTTTCTCCCTGTAAAACTGGCTGAAGAACTGTTTTTGGTTTTGTTTTTTAAATAACCTTTGTTGATATTCCTGCTTGGACTGCACCAATGCAGGTAGGTCTCACATCCATTCCCCATAATTTTCATGGACAAACATGTGAAAACATCTGCATGGGGATCTCTCCTCAGAAAGAGCTGGCAGCAGGATGAGGCAAATCAGAGCTAGACCACCACCCCGAGCCATACAAGAGCTATACAAACCATGCTGTTCCCCACCTAAAAAACGCCGGGTATAAGAATACCCAGCATCGTGATTCTTGCTAATGAAAAATAAATCTTAGAAAACACAGAAAAGAAACACCCAAGGTGGCGCACACAGTGTGAAACGCACAGCTTCAGATATAAAAACATTCAGCCAAAATGCCAGCAGCTAACAGTTTTCAGCCTGTAGTATTCTCATTAAAGAGCTTACTTTTGATGGTGGTATCCATAGTATGAAACTATTTGGCCTAAAACCATGAAAAATCCTAAATGGTAAAACTGTGAGACTGAGGCACCTTTCAGGATGAGGACTCCTGCGTGGGTGGATATGTATGTGCACATGTGTAATTTTCTTCTTCTTATATCTTTTGCTCAGTGTTAGTTTTACACAAGCAATAAAAGAATGTAATAATCCTTTTGCATTGAAAATTGATGGTTATAAAAAATCCAAGCAGTTTGTTTTCCTTTACATTAAGCACTATGCCACTTATCCTCCTGCTTCTGTTTTATTTTGCTTTTCTTCCGTAGGAAGATTGTTTTCTTAAGCATAATTATGGGCCAATTTATTTCTGTATACCCCATATCCACCCTCTGCTCAAACACTGCCTTAAAACCCACTTCTTTCACATAACCTCCCCTGCTAACCTCTTCAGCAACAGTATCTGAGTTTCTTGGTTCTTCCTTCTGTTGGATGCTCTGCCAAATCAAATTAGGGCTGGATTCTATTATCCTTTCACATGCAAGTTTTGCTACAGAAGCCACAGGGATTGACAACTCACATCAGTGAGGGCTGTTGCTCTGTGCTACCAGGCTGCAATCTGGATGGAAATAACTGTATTTTCTACCTGTTTTCTGAGCTGTCAAAAAATATTCCTATTTGCTTAAATTATAGGAAAATATCTCGGGACAATCACTGCTCACAACTATGTGCGCTACTATTATATGACCATGCAACAAACCACAAAGGAGGTGGGGAAACAAAGAAAATACCGTTTATCATTTGAAGCCACTGCTGATGAAAATAATGGGGATTTGTCTTTGATTTATGTGGGAGATGAATTAGACCACGATGATGGAAACATAACACATTTTTCCATGCCAAAATGCAATGAGAAACTTTAAAAGATCTATAAAGGAACTTCCATCATCTGTCCTGGAGACCATATGCACATGGGATAGATGCTAGCCAGGCTGCAGACAGCTCAGATACCACCAGTGGGTACAACATATGGACTGTACATAAGCAGAGCAGAGAAGAAATACGATGAGCTCCTCCCTTTATTAGTGTTACTATTTATACTGGTCCTGAAGAATGCCATTCGCTCTGCTATAGAGCCAGAAGACTGAGATTCCTGCAGATAACATCAAGAGCATCATGTACTGCCCTAAGGCCAGACAGCTGTGTCCCAGTCCCCTTGGAAAGTGGTCCTGCAGGGAGGAAGGACTCTGTGTGGAGACAAGGAAGACCCAGGGCGGAGGAACACTCATGAGGCAGGGAGGAACTGGTGTGAGCAGAGGGTAGTGCAGTGCCACAAGCAAGTGGGGCTGCTGTCCTACCTTGGCTTAGGCTGATGGCACCAGGAGAAGGGGTGAGCTGGGTGCCCATAGTAGCCAGGGCAGCAACATGATTGGGGTTACAGCACTTTCCCCAAATTCAAAGCCACAGTCTCAGCTTTAATAAATGTTGATCTGCTGCACCGCATTTTATTTAGTTAATACTCCTCGAGGGATTCAGCCACATTTTGCTCACCAAAAAAAACCCCCGGAGACCAGCTACCATCTCCTACCACGTGTGTCTCCTGATATTTTGTAAGACTGCAAACGGGTAAGCTGACAGAGAGGACACCCAAACATTTCCAAAGTGCCGTATCCTTCATTTGATACAAACAACTGAACCAACCTCCCAGGGAGGCTGGGGCTGCATGTTATTTCAACACTCAGACCCAGTCAGGCAGCAGCAGCAAATCCTTGAGCCTTTAAAATGGAGAAAATTCCCCTTCCCTGTGCCTGTTTCAGCCTCTTCCAAGCCATGTTTACCTTGTGGAGTCCATCCACTAACTCAGACACCAGCTGCAAGTGCTTCCACTGCAGTACAGAGTCCTTTTTGTCTGGAAGCAACATGTGGTATCAATTTATCATCCTCAACAACGCAACAAGGAATCCACTCACTTTAAAAATAAAATGGGAGTTGTGTAACTTGACTCTTGAAAGTCCCCGCCTTTTTTTTTTTTTGGGTATAAAAAAGCCAACTAAAGACTAGCAAGATGAGGTGCAGCTGGTGGCTGCCGAGTCCAAGTTACACACTGGTCTGTTTTTCTTTCAGTGTTTTGTAGTGAATGGCAAATTTGTTATTTCAGATACGGGCTCCTAAACTGTAAATTTAGGGCTACAAATCAAAAGCAGTTGTGTAACAAGTGGGATACTAGGACGTGGTGGAAGAAAAACGAACGCTATTTGCAGATCCATAAATGCTGCTAGTGCTCACTTGGGAGAATGAGACTTTATTTTATACTGTATTAACATATTTAATGTTTTAAGTTCTCCATATGAAATTTTCTGGTAGCCACACAGTAAAGAAAGGCATCAGATCTAATACCACTGAAAAGAAGCCATGAAAGTAACTCCAGCTTATCAGACTCTAGCTGACCAGAGGGAGTCCGTCTTCTCCATGGCTCTGCTTGCTCACTCGAATTTCGGTTTCCAGCTTCCTCAAAATGTTGTCACACAAATCTCCTTTGAGATGAACACCCTTACAGATGGCTTCCACCAAAAATTATTTATTTAAGAAAAGCAAAATGAAACAAACTTCTTTTTTGCATTCATTTGTTGTCAAAACTGGAGTTTGTGAATAATTCAACACATTTTGCCCACCTGTCCAGACCAATGTCTGTGCCTTCTTATGAAGTAACTCAAAACTTGCTTCAAACCCGTTTTCGTAGAATTATAGAATATGCTGAGTTGGAAGCAACCCATCAGGATCATCAAGTCCAACTCCTGGCCCTGCACAGGACACCCCAAGAACCACACCATGTGCCTGGGAGAGTTGTCCAAACGCTTCTTGAAGTAAGAAAGGCTTGGTGCTGTCACCACTTGCCTGGGGAACATGTTCCAGTGCTCAACCATCCTCCGGCTGAAAACCTTTTTCCTGACATCCAACCTCCCTGACTCAGCTTCATGCTGTTTCCTCGACTCCTGTCACTGGTCACCACAGAGACGAGATCAATATCTGCCCCTCCACTTCCCCTCATGATGATGTTGAAGATGCAGTGAGGTTTCCCCTCAAGTCTCCTCTTCTCCAGGCTGAACAGACCAAGTGCCCTCAGCTGCTTCTCATACGGCTTCCCCTCAGGGCCCTTCACCGTGTTCGTTGCCCTCCCTTGGACACTCTCTAATTGCTTTCCATCTTTCTTATATTGTGGAGCCCAAAACTGCACACAGGACTCAAGGTGAGGCAGCACCAGTGCCGAGCAGAGCGGGACAATCACATTTTACATGCTTTACATTCTGTTTGCTTTAAAGTCCTCAAGGAGATTCAATTACAAGTAAACAAGAAAACAGATGCAATGGCTTCAAAATTATAAATAATTAAAGTTGCCAACTGTGTGCACGTATGTAGGAATTCCTGGTGAAAGGGACTGGCAAGCCTAGGCAAGTCAATCTTTAGGAAGTATCAGTCTGTTGGTTCCATACAGTCCCTTTCTGCCTAGCTCTGTAAGGCTGCACTGCTTCTCTTCTCAAGAAACTTTGAAATCCCAAACCCAAAGATGTTACAGAATTTATTATTCTTTTCCCTGAGTTTTTGCAAACCAGAAAAATGTATATAATTTAATAAAGCAGTGAGGACACTCCACAGATGCAGAAAAAGCAAGAACTAAAACATACAGAGAACTCTCCTACAGCATCTATCCAGCCATATTGTACTGATACGTATCTTTTTCCATATTAAACCAAGCATTATGTATTCCAGGTTGTTATATTTTCCCTAAATTATGGAAGTTGCAGGAAGAAAAAAAGCATTAAGAAAATTACACATGGAAAGAGAAGTACTTTCTGACACCCAAATGGTTTTGATGTTTCATGTTTGGTATCATCTGCAAGTTCCTAAGGCAGCTCCCAAAAATCCCACCAGCTGTTCAGCAGAAGGAGGTGGTGAGAGGGTACCAGAGTCCTCCCTTCGCACCCAGCTGGCAAAGGCCACTGTCCTCACAAGCCTGGAAAGGATATCTGGGATGCCACAGGCTCAGCCCTACCCAAGCATGCCCTCCTGCAGTAAAAGGGAAAAAAATTCCACAGATTTAGAGGGGAAAAGTCAGCTCAGCATCTGAAGGTGGCTCTGTGGTTTCCCCTCCTCATCCTTCCTTCGTAGGATTTTTCGGATCTTAGTGGTAGGGGAAGAGCTAGAAGAGGCCTCCATTGTAATCAGCCCTCTGCCTGCATCTCTGCCCATCGTCCCCCACCCCAAGAAGAGTAGAGTCTTCAGGGAGAACACTCCTTGGGAGAACATTAAGTCCGGCAAAGATTTATCCTCTGAAATGTGCTGGCTCAGATAGGAGAGCAGTACGCAGATCTGCCTCCATCCCATGCCAAATTACAACAGGGGAGGGTGATTAGCAGAGGAAAAACAAACCCTCCCTGACTTGAACACCGTGCTTCCCACCACCCCAACCGTGCTGGCCACAAGGGCAGGCAGTGAGTGACCTGCCCGCCAAGGAGGTTTATGTCCTCCTTTTTGAACACAAAATCATCTCAAAGCATGGGAATTGAGTCACAACTTGAAAACTTTTCAAAAAAAAAAACAAAACTTTTTTAGCTAAAACAACCGCTGCCTCGCTCTTTGCAAACAGTGATATTGCAAATCTGTACACTGATGTAAATAAAACCTAGCTGAAAATATACACTGCCTGGAAATTGCCTCAGAGCATCATGCTTCCAGTTAGCAGAAGAATCTCCAGTTATTTTACAGTCAGACATGCTCTGACCACATGAGGACTCTAATAAATAACATTTGTTTTGCTGTGAGTAGAGCATGCCAGTTGTCATTTCTTTTTTTCCACTGAGTGTTGGGAGACAGGAAGCAGAGAGTGAGGAAAATGCTGATACTTTTAACTAATGCAGCTGCAGAGCAAGAACAAGGTCAGGCTCTCCAGCAACTCCTCCAAGTGTCAGGAGCCATGTACCCTGGCACTCTTTGCCATAGGAAACCCCCTAAAGAATAAAGTGTTAGCCTCTGCATGCTATAGCGATGCTTTTCCACATTAAAATAGGATTTGGGAATCAGGAGGAAGGCACTGACATTGAGAGGTCGCTAGGGCACCTTGTCAAAGAGCCACCTTTTTCACTCCCTTCCACCCGCTTCATATCACAGCTGCCCAAAATTCAACACAATTGATGTCAATCAAGGGATTTAACTTAATTAAGAGTAAGAGTTTACTTTAAGGCATTGCTCTTGTAAGGTGCTGGATTCGTGAAAATCCCAAGGCACCTCATCGCAAGTTTGAGTGGGACATGAACGCAGTCAGCAAGAAAGTGAAAGACGCTGCCCCTTAGTGAACTTTAACCCAAGAAGCTGAATGCAAAAAAGCTGCAATAGATGCACACAGCTGGGTCTTTGCAGAGTCAGATCAAACCAGCTCTAATTTCTTTTCAGGAGTGGTATCACCGGCAGATAATATCCTGGGTTTTTTTCCCCCCTCACTGGCCAGCCCCAGCATTTAAAGTGTTTCCACTGCAGAAACTTTGGCAATGACACCATGCTTTATTTGTGGAATCCCTTCATCACAGCATCACTGCATTTCTCCTGTTCCACGCCGCGGCGCCCCAAGAGAAGTGCAGGCATTCACAGCTAATCAACCTGAACCCTATATGCACAGTAACTCCTATAAAAATAGCTACTCCTGTCAGCACAGCCCCAATCCGCCAGATGCTGAAGCTACTGGAAGAGTCCTCCCAAACCTCAGTGGTCACCCAGCTAAGCCTCAATGAAAACAATGCAATTTTACTGTGAGGCAGACTTTCACTGGGAAGGCTTTGGGTTTGTATTGCTAGAAAGAAGAACCAGAAAAAAATGGGGGAAAAAAAATCCCTCGGTTTTTTGTTTCTTGGATTCAAAGAACCCAGTACAACTCTCACGCAGCGTTGTGGAAACCAAAATGCTCAATTCTGTTTTTTCTCATTCTCAGCATATGGCCGTTACTATACACTGACTATTTAGAAACATGTATGGGCGTTCTTTCATGCCTTTATAAATAAATGTGAGTGATGCTACTGCTTATAATAATTCACTAAAAATAGTAGCTTCCCATGGAAGATCACAAAAGCCTCTCATTGCTGAATCACCTATTATAAATCTTTTATTTTCTGAAATGTTCTTGCAGTCGTGTGTTGATCGTTTCTTAAACACTTCCTAAGCCTGTGAAATGCAACTAAACCAGCAGTAACTCGCACCACACAGTGGTAGGGGGAAGGGTAAAATTTCCGTGTGTGTGAAGGCAGCCCTCCAGGGCTCCCGATGTCCCCAACTGCAAGGCTGCCCTGCACGCGGCTCTGAGAAGCGCTGGCTCCGGAATGAGAGATTCTTAAACACCCGGCCTGGATTAATTGGAAGCGTTGAGCTGCACACATTAAACTGCAAATCTGGTGACAGTTGCGGCTAAGACGAGACTGATGGGAGGAATAGATCTGATACGTTGTTGCCTGACCGAGTTTGATCAGGCCTGAGCAAGCCCTTCAAAAGCCGGCACAAGCGCCAGAGACCTTCTCATGAGAAAGCCTTCGAGCAACCTTCAAATCAGTCCCCAGCATTTCTGCTATGTAGACTAATCTGAAACAGGACCCCTCTCCTGTGCTATTTTAAGCACATAATGATTTTATTGCTGAACCATAAGATACTATCTGATTTAAAAACAAAAAGTGCATTTTAAAATACGATGCATTTAGTTGGCTGCTGAGGTGGCAAAGGGAATGGTCCTGCTCCACAGACCTGAGCACTGGGGGAAGCTGGGGATGCACCAAAGTGCGGCTCTCACTATGTCTGACCTGCTGCTTTTCAGGGCAAAAACCCCTTGGGAGCCTCACGAAGGGCAGCTGGTGCGGGAACACACAACTGTGACTCCAGATATTCACCAAGTTACTGCAGCGCTGGTGTGGACAGGGTGTGAATTAGGAGATGAGGGACAAGTGAACACAACAACTTGAAAAACAGGTATCTCCTCCTTCATGACTCCGGACTGGGTAGCTACGGCACTACCAATAAATACCTGAGCGCTCTTCAAAATGTAATGGCAGCTATAAAATATTAATGCCTTTTGAAAGGAGAAAGTGATCAGTTTTCCTTTTGATGTATTCTGAT
This sequence comes from Pseudotriccus pelzelni, assembly GCA_035584735.1. Classification (NCBI taxonomy): domain Eukaryota; kingdom Metazoa; phylum Chordata; class Aves; order Passeriformes; family Tyrannidae; genus Pseudotriccus; species Pseudotriccus pelzelni. Next base: position 70,590,022 of record JAWMRA010000113.1, read on the forward strand.
GTACATTCTGCTTTTGTCCTTAGAATAACACATGGGTCCTCCTAGCCTCTTGGTTTCTTGTAGTTTCCTACATTTTTCTTCTGCATTGGGGAACATATTTTAAACACTGCACTTTAGGAACATATTTGAAAAATTGTACAGACTTGCTTTCTATATACACAAACAATGCTCATGCTGTGCCAGACGACATGGGTGGACAAAAATATCCATCTCCTCAGTGTTTTTACATGAACAGTAGTGAGGTGGGTTTACTTCAGAAGTCTTTTCCCAGACCATTCTTTAATCTGACTTCCACTGATGCATTGCATCAGGACACCCAGTCCTAAAACCAGCTCTGCCCATAAACTCACCACTAAGGCATGTGGCTTTAGTTTCCACGCTGTGATGCCCTGGCTGTAATCTCCAGGTTGACAGCATTTGATTCCTTTTTTCTGCCTACGGAAAAGGCTTTTTTACAGACTTAAAATCTGGGCAGCCCCAGGTCAGACCCTGATGTCTGAGCTAGTGACACCAGCCAACCTTGGCACTCCCTGGGAGAAATGAGCGCCTCCAGCCTGTCTTCCTGTTCTCCTCTGAGAGTGCTTGACCCTCTCCGTTGGTGGAGGTGGATCTCACCCTCTGGCAGGAAGGTTTTGGGACTGTGGCTGCTCTGGGGTGGTCGCTCGTGGTGCCTCCCAGGGCCTGGCGGCTTCAGGGAGCTCATCCTCACTCACACCAAACTCTCCCCCTACCCCTCTGGATTCATCCCAGCCTCACCTAACCCCATTTATGAGCTGTTTTAGTTTTCATTGAACCTCACCTCACTCAGATGACTTGTATGTTACTGGTTCTACTGGATTTTTTAAAATTTATTTTCTGTTTACTGCAGGGGGAAAATATACCCGAGGAGCTGACAGAAGGGAATATGACACCTATTATGCTGCCAGTGAATCAGCCCTTTGCTACAGCAAGCAGGACATTCCTGTTTCACATGTAACTGGCAGCAGCACCATCCCAGAAACCTCACAATCCAGGTAAATGCACAGGTATGAAAGTCTCTTTTTTTTTTTTTTTTTAAGCTGTTTACCTACTTTAACACAATAAGTTTACTGTCATCAATACAATCACAAGCGCTGAATGTTGAGCCTAAAGCTGGACTGTGTCAAAATGCTTCAGCACTTGATGATTCTTTGTTCATGCCCCACCCCCACAACAGAGCCTGAATAGCAGAATGATGAGTGGAGGAGCCTTTTCATGTTCCCGATTTGATCCTGTACACCTAAGCAATCCCTCCTGAAGCCAAGACTCAGGCCATGCTGGGGCCCTTGTATCACCCCGCACATAGACTGGGACATTTTCACGAAGCCACAGGGCAATGGGTTTTAGGACCTGGACTGTGCTAGCAGCAAGGGTCGCCATCAGGTACTATGACAAGAATTAGCTACACCGTAGCATGCAGTCTGGTTGAGCTCCCAGTGTGGGAAGGACTGCACAAGTAGAAGACACTTCCATCTGGAAGTTTATAGGCAGACAAAGAAGCATTACTTCAATAAAGAAAAATAAAATCAAGAGACTTGTTTCAGTTTCATTTGCTAGCACAAACCAACCTTGCCTTCCCTGCCCTTCAGGACAGGCACTGAAGCAACCCCTCATTACCCTGAGATGGTGTCACTTCACAGACACCCCTGCTTTTAGGGGGAAAATGTTGAATTATGTTAGTGGAACTACACTGCTTGAAATAAGCCCTTTTTCAACACCTACACGTTCAAGACACAGGGCAAATTTTAAAGGACAATGCCAAGAACGATGATGCCTTTGTACACCTCCTTTTTCCTATGACACTGTTCACAGCATTCATAGCTCAAGAATGCAAGGCCTCCTAAGTATGCCAGGCATCATTTTCGTAACAAAAGTACACCAGAAACAAGCACCTTTAAGTTGCAGTTGAATAAATGAGGGCAAAAAGAGCAAGCAAATACTTACGGGGATATTTTCCCTCCTTCAGAAAGGGAAGAACCCTGAGAAGGACCCTGAGAGACAGGTATGCGCATACATTATGATAGGTCTGCTAATACTTTTGTAATATGAGCTGATATGCAACATATAAAAAGTATAAAATGGGCTAACCAGCTTTGCGCTTCCACCCCCCCCCCATTTTCCCCCTTTGAATAAAGTTTAGAGGAGACGGGATATCAAGAAAAACAGAAATGAACGAGGCTACTTTATGGTTAAGATTAGAGAAGTGGGGAATGAAAAAATTAATGAGATAGAAGAGTCCGCACTTGTCTCCTGTCTGACTTTTTTCAGAGCTAGTGGAAACTAATTCTGTTCACAGGATCTGCTCACATGCCCTGTTGCAAAGTGAGATTCTCACCTGGAAAGGCTTTTTTGCATGTATCTAAATGCAGGTGAACTACTTTGTGTACTTGAACAGGAATGTGTAGGGTTAGATATGCACCAGTCTTTCCCAGACTTTGCCTTGTTGACAAGGCTAAACAGGAGGAGACATAAAGAAATTTCCAATTTTGTTGACAGGCAAGTTTCAAAGCTTGCAAAAGTTAATGAAAACCTTCTAATAGTTTTGTAGGCTCTTTTCGAGGTGAAAATGCACCATATTAATTATTTTCAGCAGAAACGGTTCTTGGTTCCATTCAATCACAGCTATAACACCAGCAGCCCTTCTGCAAGAGAGTGACAGCTGAGTCACTAATGCTAAAACAGGGATGAGAAAAGGAAAATGAAAAAGAAACTAGACTACTTTCCCCGAGGAACTAAATATAGGACTTAATGGCATCTGTTTATAAGGTTAACAAACCAAATGCTTCAGCTAGGAATTGTTGCCATCATCATAACTGCAACAGGATGACCCTGGACACCTATCTCCATCTAGGTTTTCTCCTCCTGTGACACATATATAAGGAGGAAGCAGCTGGGAGGCAGCCCAGCCTTTCACCATGCTCTGGATCTTCGGGGAGACAGGTTATGATTGCCACACAAGGATTCGGCAGGACAAACAGCTACGCTGTCCACACAGGGGGAAGGCGGTAGGAGGGAGCAGCTGGGTATTTGTCCTTTCCTGCATCTGCACCAGCTGCTGTCTTCATCAGCTGTTGCCCCCGTGGCACTCTGCCTGCATGGGTTGGAGCAGGCAGCACTTGGGTTCCCTCTTGTTTAACTCACAGCGAAGAGTTGTCCTGCTCACCCCGCTGCCCCTAAATAAGCAATTGAAGTCAGAATGGCAAGAAACCTTAAAGCTGTGTGTACAGAGGAGCATCTTTTTTCTAACGCTGCAGAAGTGCTGGACACTTTGGACTCCGTGTCACTTACAAGTCACAAGTGAAGCACCTTAATATACGCATATGCTAGAAAGTGTCTGTCCAGCAGAACAGTAAGGACTGAAGCTGATTCTCCGGGAAACCAACTACAGCTACCTGACAAGGCCTTCTGTATTAAGAGACCCCACATGTAGTCATAAGGCACCAGGGCAAAACAGGGTGAAATTTTTGTTTGCTTCCATAAGGTCATGTTTGTCAGCAACAGCTCTGGCTGGGGGCTGAACTGGGTGAGCTGCTTTGCGCCTTCAGGCCCTAACAAATGGTTCCCACTGCGAGAGCCAACAATGCAATCACAAATGCAACATGATCACAGGGTGGTTCGGAACACTGCCTCCTGATCTGATAGCAGTGCCAAACACGGGAGTGCGCAAGAGATACTGGCATGCAGGGAGCTGGGCCACCTGGGCAGATAATTCCTGGCAAGATCATGCGTGCTTGGACGAACCTTCCTCCTTGAGGGCAATGCCAGGGAGTGCATGTCGGACATTCTCTCTAGGGAGACAGTTTCTCTGAGTTCTAAAGTCTAGCTGTACTCACCCATGACTGCCAAACAAGCAAAATTTTTATTTAATTAATCCCACACATGTCTTCAGAACACTCCCCATCCAGTTGGCCTAAAGCACCCTATCCACACCTTATCACAAACTCTGGCCATGTTTTTATAACTACTTTAAGTGTAGTTCAAGCATGATGCCAAATAGCAAGTAATCGCTGCTCATGCAAAATGTCTGGCTGACCTCTGCAGGACTCTTCACATGAGAAAAAGTTTGCAGGATTAGGACCAAAGCCTGGAAGCAGGGTCATCTCTTCCCTCTGCCTACCCTCTCTCCCTTGGCTCTAGCAGCCAGTACATGCTGTCCTCTTTCTAACTTCAACACAGTCCTTAAGGCTTTAGACCTGACTGAAGAAAATGAGCAATCTCTGTGATTCAGGGTATTTAAAAGTGGAAAAAAAGGGCAACTGTTAGGCAGAATCTGCTAAGGAGAAGAGGAGGAGGAGGAGGAGGAGAAGGAGGACGAGGAGTCAGTCAGAGTGCCAAGAGACAAGAGTCCATAGTCTTCAAATTTCAAAGGCTTTCAGGAAAGATGACCTCAAGATACTTGCACAAGCTAGTCTGAAGGAGTCACAGTTTGGTAATCTGCAGGTTTTTTCCTCCTCTGATCTTTTCCACCTAGATAACTTTTGGTTTTTTTCACTTGGTGAAAGACAAAATAACTTCAATAACTTTAAATAACTTTACTCCCCTGTGGCACTTACATGTCAATTAGCTCTGGATTGCTGCTATATATTGGGACAGTATATATAGCTGGGAAAGAGTCCCTGGGAATTATAATGCCATAAAATACCTCGATGCTTCAGCCTTAACCCATCACTCTGGTACACCAGCCAGTGAACACAGGGTGCTCTCTTCTTCTGTGCCCCTTCTCTCCCCCCACTCCCTCCATAGAATTAGGACGTTGCTGGAACTGGGTACAATGCTATTTGCAGCCATGCATGTTTGAAATAAAAAAATGAAGTCCTGTATAAAACCAGGACCGTATCTCAGGCTGCCTGCAATCCAGCCCCCTTACACTACCCAAAAACACAAAGACAGAGCTTGCATGTTCAGATAACAACTGCAGCAAAATGAAGACTGTAAGCAATCACTTTTAAACGCAGACAGGACAGGGACTGGCTGCCAAGACACGCTGGCACTAACCGGATGGAGCGTTATAAACATTTGTCTTGTTTCACTCCCAGGTTTCCACCCTGAGTCCCAGGTGCACAGAAGTCATCTGGGGACAAAAGCAGGCAAGGAGAAGTCCTGCACCTGCAGCTCCCCTCCTGCTGGGGAAGGGGCCACGTGGAAGAGCCAGAGGTGGGCACAACATTTGGTGACTCCAAGCAAACAACGTGGCCAATGCAGGGGAGTAACGCCAGGCCTGTCTGCTTGGTCCCAGACTGAGAGAGGTCAGCGCGACACTGGGTGCGTTGGAGAGGTCCCTGCAAACCCGAGGCTTTGCCTCACAAAGGAGCAGCGCCAGTGAAAAGGAGGTAACTAGAGTTGAACTCCTGCCACCACATCCTCATCAGGATGAGCTCCTACCCTTTCTTGAGTACACATGGCCAGTAAGAAGTCTTGTAAGTCTTATCAACAGATCTGGAACACCCCAATAGCATGTTTTGCTAGGACAGCAAGGGAAAAAAAAGATCCACAGCTCCAGTCTTGTTGACAACCAGTCCCTGCGATGTTCTGGACGTCATCTGCTACATACTGAATCCCCCAGTTCATGTTGACCTTTAGTGGAGAGAAAGACAACCTGCTACATCACCTACCTACTGCTAATAGCAGGATTTGGTTTGCTACTGAAGAACTTCTGGATCACCACGTGTCAAATGACAATGAGCCCTGCTCTCCTGGTGGGGTATTTTTAAATTCACGAAGTACCCAGGAAAAAGTTGGAGGATGAGTCCCACCATCAGCCAAGTTTGCAGGGGCACTGCTGAGAAAAGGAAATAAACTATCTGAGAAACGTCATGGTATCATGCCACGGTCTTTATGCACAGATTCTCGAACGTCGCCACACATGCTGCAGCAAGGTCTCCACCCTGCAGCCCAAGCAGTGCAATACAAGCACCTGATGGGCTAAATCACATCAGTCCTGCAGATTTTCAGTGGCTTTGAGAAATGGTCTTCTTCAGGAACAGGAAAAATTCAAAGCGTCCTACAGGACACAACCCATGTTTCTCCGTGACTATCCCAACACATAAAGGCAAAATGAAAAGCCTGGAACAGACACCAGCAGCTCCCAGAGACCTGACAAGCATTGGAAAGGAGAGCTTTCCAGCACCAAGAAAAGGGTGGGAGTATCACCTTCCCCTGGGTACATAGCAACAGTTGCTAGTTTTGGCAGGCGGCGAGATGCAGTGCAAGACGTGAGGGTGACATCATTCGATTATCACCTTGCTTCCCTTGGATTTAACTGGATTCCAATAAGAAATTATTTTTAGAATCGCTACAGAAAAAAAGCCTTGAAAACTAATTTATTACAGATTTGGGTAAAGGAGGCTGGGGACTGTATTAATAGCAGACAAAGCCTTTACAAAGCCCAAGTATTTGGAAACTAAAACTACAGCAGGAATACCGTGTATGTATTAGCAGCAAAGGCAATTAACCTTCTGAAAAACACACTTAAAGGCACGGTGGATTCTCCATTGCTCTAAGTTTTTTCATTTAAGGCTAGATATTAATCTAAAAGGTGGGATGAAACTGAAACTGAATTCGGGATTTGTTGTTGAAAGTTCTGATGGGAGCTCTGCAGCTCTTATTCAGAAGGCCTGCCCTTAAAAGTTTGCCTTTTGCCTGTGCTTGGGAAGTTCAGTCTCACTTTGCTAATACAGGCATTTTCAGTCTCGAAGAAAGTTAAGAATTACTAGAGGATATAATGACATTATATGACGTTAATACTCCAGGGAAAGCAGTACAGGAAAAAAAAAAAAAAAGGCCTCCAAAATGTTAAGCCTAAGGTCCATTGCTTTTGCCCTGGACACAAGAAATTAGTAACTCCATGTCTTGTTGCTCCATGACACTGAGAGCTTGAAAGCAATTGATCTTGCCTCCAATTTCAAGTAAGCCACAGTACTTGTTTAGGAGAAGAGACTCACATGACAGGTTGGAGCTTCTGAAGGAGACCTTTTCCTAAAGTGGCAGCAGCTCTCTGGAAATAAATAACTGCAGGGATTCCCAGCCAGTTGTGGGGTTGTCAGCACCAGTCTGCAGCCTGGTGGTGCACAGCACTTCTTCATTATGTTTATGCAGCTACAGGTACTAGTATTTACAGCAAACGGCTTCTTTTTACATCCCTTATTTTGAATATTTGATATCCTATATGAATTTTAATGGACTGTTGTAGTGTCTTGTGTTTTTTAGCTTGCCATTTAGTATGCTTGTACAGTGACAGACTAATGAACTACTGAGTGATGTGAGGAACCGTGTGCTATGTCACAACAACCTGTTTTATAAAATAACAGGGCAGAGCTTTCTTTACATTTATAGCAAAGACAGATTCTCTGCTCTGCTTGCCCCAAATGACAGTGAGAAAAAAATGTTTTGAGCAAGAAAGAAGGAAAACCAAAAAGCAGGACAGAAATGAAACTGCACTGTCAGGTTTTCATCTGTTACAGCCCTTGTAACCAAACCCAGGAAGGCTACCCAGTGAGGGGCCCTGGGCTATAACATCATCCCCACTGCAAAACTTCTGACTGACGTAAGCAATTGACTTGTCTGCTAATTTGATTTCTACAACTCACTGCATCGGGACGTGACTGATAAGAGCTGACTCGCAATTCCCACAGATAGGGATTTTGCAGAGCCTTGCAGGCCGTACAGCGCGGCCAACTCCACCCATTTCTTTCCGCACATGCCGCTGTCGCCCGCAAATCTGAGGCAGACACGCACGACTATCAGCAGGACCATATGCGTCTGCAGAGATAGCAAAAGCCAGAGACCGCCATCATCCAGCCAAATAAACAACTTCACATACAAAAAAATGACATGTGGCAGGAGAGATCCAGAAAAGGACATGTTTAAGCCTCCCTAAATTCAGAGGCCGTTGCCTCAAGTAATGCCACTAGCAGAGGCCGGAGGCAACCCAATAGCCACAGATTCCTCTGCAACACAGATTCCTACTACAGAGAAGTCCAAGTCAAGAGGGACAAACCATACCCAAAGCAGAGGATATGGACTTCTTCAAAACTCACGTATCTAAATTGAGGATTTTTATGCGTGCGAAAAGCCTCAGATAAATATTTCACTAGAAGGGTATGAATGGGAAAACAGACAGCAGAAGTCAGGCCGGCAAGTAACAGGAATAATGTGAAGATATTTGGTTGGGTAAGGTGGGCAATAAATAACAAACTATCTGGACCATGGGCACTTACGATAGGCTGTCTGCAAGTGATGTCAAGCAATTCTTTTTTTCTGGAATGGGATAGGTGAGGAAGCACAAGGGGAAAGACTAAGACTCTCGTTTACTGGAAAAGTAGATTTTTTAAACCCTCAGAGAAGGCAGGAGAGACTGAAAAGCAGATTGCTCAAAAAGTTCAGGCTTTCTGGAGCCACACGCCTTGAGCTGAAGGCTGTGCAGGTACCTGTGGCCATAAGTGGCCCTCACAAAGACTGCAGCCCTGCTGCTGGAGGGTTGGGAGGCACCCGACCTTACCTGCCCAAGTCCCACTGCACCCTCCTCCTCTAGAGCCAGCAAGGATTTACTGTTTCTCCTGGGGTATGCAGGGGTCATAGAATCATAGAATTCTTCAGGGCGGAAAAGACCTAAGATCATCAAGCCCAGTCATTAACCTAAAACCACCATGTTCACTCACCACTAAACCATGTCCCCAGGTGGCACATCCACATGTTTTTTGAACACTTCCAGGGATGGTGATTCCACCAGTTTCCTGAGCAGCCTGTTCCAATGCCTAACTACCTTTCCGTTAAGAAAAAGTGTCACTGCAAGAAGAAGAGTGGCGAGCTGAACCAGACCACTCCCCAGCACGGCTGCATCCCATCTCCCTCTCTAAACATGCCTACTGAGGCTTGGAGACTGCAGTTAAAATATGGCTTACTACTAACAGAAAGCAGGCAGAATAATGTTTTCTAAAACCGATACAAAAGAGGATATATGTCTCTCCTAACTTGGTCCCATGCCACTGCATGTTCTTCTGAGAAGCTGAGATTCCTGCAAACTCACAGGCAGGCGTCTGCTCGTGGTGAGTGGCTCTCGAACAACTGCTTCCTTTCTGCCTGATCTGTTTCTTCTTAACACTGGCAAAAGAAACTGGAGCTGAGGAGGTAGGATCTTCCCAGTTAATAGCTTCGGCATTGTATCTTAATCCCTCCTGAGGCATCTCCTCAAAGTCGTTTTACCAGCAGCCACTGCCTTCCCTGCCTGGTTGTTTTTCAAGGCTACTTTGATACTAAAGCAACTGCACACATTCTTGAAGTAACCATCCCAGTACTGGGGCATACACCCTCTCCATCCCCAGCAGGAGTTGCACACCGGGCTGGGGACAGACGGCAAGGAAGAGCCCTTATCAAATAAATTACTTATAATAAACAACAAAGGTTTCTCCATCAATAAAACAGACAAAGCACTTAATACCTGTAATTTCAGTCTCAGAGAGTAAACTGTTTAATCCTTCATTTTTAAAAATTTCTCTTACTTCCAAAAAGATCACTAGCTCCTCACTCTGGTGCTTCCACAGCAAATTAAAAGGCATCAAGTGACAAGATAACAAACTGATAAATCTCAATCCAAAGGAGAAATCTGTCTACCCTCATTTAGAAGAGAAACTTTACTGTTCAGCTCCCTCTTGAAAAAAAGCTGGCGTAAATAAATACAGTGCTTTTCCTACCTTCCTCATTTAGGAAAAAAAACACCACCACCACCATGTGATACGGCCGCAAGGCCACAGCTTTCTAGAAAGAAAGGTCAAGTGAAACAGTTGTTCCTGAAGAGTTTGTCTGACTGCAGAAACACGATCGCACCAAGCAACGAGCAGCAGGACGTGTGCCTTAAATCACACATTGCAGATGCTTCTCTGTCCTCCACAAAGCTAATATGGCCAGGAGAGCGGAGTGGGGAGGTGGGGAGGAAATACAGGGATGTTGCCACAATTTTTACGTTGACCGTACTTTTGCCTGACAGCTCCTGAGAAAGGCGAGACCGCCTGGCCACTAGCAACAGCCAGGCATCGGATCAGGAAAACAGAAGCCCTGTATATCCATTCTGCAGAGGTGGAGGCATGACCAGGTGGCAGGAAGCAATGATGAACTGGAAAACTACCATGAACGAAAACCCAAGCACTACCGCAAAAACATGAAAACCCAGGGAAACAAAAAACTCTGCGAAAATACTGTAATAGGTTACCTTTATGTGGATGACTCTTCATGCTCGCCTAGACTGAGTCACTCTGTGAACTGCCTCGCGGTCCATCTGGCTGCCAACCCCTGGCTAAATTTGAACATCCTGTGACTGAAATGAATGCATTAAAGGCTAAAGCCCTGCAAGGTAACAAGGTTTCTTTGTCCACCACTTCCAGTTGCACCAGCATTCCCCTTATGCTAGCTCTTCCATATCCTCTGGTTCTGTATTTGATATATTTCTGACTTTCAGAGCCTGTAAAAAAAAACGGTAGACTTGAACTTTGCCTCTCACCTTGCTTTCATGGATGTCCTCAATCTATCCCTTACCACATACTGGTATCAATACAATTCTGGATGCAAAACTGTTCACAATTTTTTGCTGCTCTGGACATAAAATTTCGCTGCCACCTATGCAAACAATTTTCAAATACTGGAGGATGCAATTCCTGCAGATGAATGCAGGCACAGAAACCACTCCAACATGATCTTACAGAAAGAGAGCCTTGCACTGCTGGAATCTGCATTTCTACCATCTGCCTTTCAACCCACTTGCATTTGTAGTAGAAGTGGGGAAAAAAAGGTATTTACTTATATTCCTGGCTTTTCTCCCCAAATCAGGAACACACTGCTATCTCTTAGGTGGCAATATAAACTTAAATCATTTTTCCTGCCCTCACTAGGACTATTTTAAAACCAGTAGTCAGGAAGAAAATAAACGTCCCAGCTAATGTAATGTGTATTACTCAGTGATGATAAACACTATACACCCACCTAGACTTTTCGCTTGATGTGGTTGGAAACTGCTATGTAAGGTGGAAAAAGTAAGGCAGGCTGCTTTATTTTTGGCATTTGCTTAAGAATTTAGGCTTACTGAAGCAGTACATTTACTCTGGCTCCGTGTGCTGCTTGCAACCAACTGTGTAAAGGTATTTTGTGGCTATTTTTTTGGAGGGAAGAAAGAAGTATCACCTCCCTCATGTCTCCTACTCCACCGCACTGCCAGGCTGCAAGAAGGGAGTGTGCTGGGAGGGGACCTCTTCCTCATCTGCCAGAGCAAAGCTCGGCAAGGTAAAGCTCTGTCTAGCCAACAAAGCTCTTTACCACGAATATCCTTATTAAACACAGCCTTATCAGAGACCAGTTTCTGCAGTCTGAAGCAGTCAGGAATTAACTCCGTCAATATAAAATTTCAAGCCAGGATTAGAGACCAGACCCAAGGGGATGTGAGCAAGCATGCAAGCCACGACACAGTCACCTGACTGTGCTCACGCTGTATCAGGGGGCTGCTTGAGCAGCCAGAGCTCGGGCTGTGTATCCCCACCACCCTGGTGGTACCCCAGCCCCCCAAAGGGCTCACTCCCCAGGCTGCTGCAGAAGGAGAAGGGGGATGCTGAAACTTGGCTGTCTAGTGGGATGGAGAGGAAAGGCTGGGCCAGTGCTTGCCTAAGGGGTTGGGCTGAGGAAACACCCCAGGTCCAATGTGGCATTAGCTGTGTGCAGAGGGCATGAAAAGACATCCTGGAGGGAGGCAGACAACATCCCACAAGTGTAGCCCAAGACCGTTGGGATGGGAGGCTGACCAGCACTTCCCAAAAGGTGCCACCATCCATCAAGCTGCATGGCCAAGACATAAACTCATTCAGTACGCTGCTTCATCGGCCTCTGGCTCTAATCCCCACCCACAGGATCAGGCTATGTCTCCTGGCTTATCCACAAGATGAAGCTGTCTATCTCCAACACAGCCCTCAAGGCAGGGCTGGTGGGATCAACGCTGCCTGCCTTTGCTCCAGGGTGAGCCTCCTCCACTGCCTGCCCAGCCCGGAGACGGTGCAAGCTTTGCCCCACAACTCCACGAGTCGAGGTCTTAACGGTGACCTTGCTTCTCCTGAGACATATTGAAGGTTGGCAATGCTATCGATGGAGACTTCATGAAACATATTTGTAATAGTGAGCTACGAAAGCACCAGTGAGGCTATTGTGCCCTGTCATTAGCAACCCTGGTGAAGAGCCTTCATGCTGCACTTTCCTACACAATACCTTCACATACCTTCTGCACTTCACAGTACAGCATTTCAGTGCATGTCTAAACTACAGTAATTTTTAAAACCCTTACCCTGAGCTTATTTTACAGCAGTTACTAAATGGTTAAGCTCATCACTGAGTCCAATTATGAATGGGGGAAAATACTTCCCTTGCTTTTGGCATAAAGTAAGCGCAAAAAGTTGCCTTTCTACTTGACTAGAAGTCTGAAAAGCAAACAGTGCACACAGCATACATTGTTCAAAAAGTGATGCAAACAAGCCTAAAAGCAGATAAACTTGGTAGGCGCTGTGTGGGAGCAAAACAGGCAGAATCTACTGTTCCCACCCCAGCACCTCAGGCAGTGGGTACAGAAACGGCTGCCCAGCACCAACTGCGATCCTGATCCAATCAGCACTGAAAAATCCCAACTTGCACCTCAGAAAACCAGCAGCTATTAAAAGACAAAAAATAAACAGACAAGGCCTTCACCCCCCCACAAAAGCACAGACCCCTTATTGTAGGACTTATTCTTCCTCTTCCAAACAAAACGAAGAAGCTTTCAGCAAGCCTAGACCTATGGGGAGATTTTCAGTCTCCACAGGCAATAGTGGATGCCTTGATTCCTACTCAAGCCAGCAGAAATCAGGTGCCTAACCCATTAGTGCCTCCGAAATCCCCTCAGTAATAGCTTAATGCCACAAAAGAGAGAAGAAAACGAGTTTTGTCTATAGGCTGCCTCTCACACAAAGAATACAAATTGCATGTGACAGGCTGCTGCACGACTTTGACTGTATCTGTCTACACACAAGCGGAAGAGCTAATGGAGAAGTATGCGAACCTCAGAAGGGCACACTGCTGTTAGTCATTTTTAATAAAAAAATAAAACAAAAGAAAACAAAATGCATCCCAGAGATCCTATAGTCCCCGTTACGCAAGACCATTTGATTTGAACGACCTGCAATTTGGAAGTAGCGTGCACCCCTGCCTGCCCATGGCCACAGACCCCACAGGCCACACAGCTCAAGGATCAGGGCTGGCCTTGCCAAGCACTGTGGACTAACAAGACTTCTGTCCTACTGTCCTAAGAGCTGACCTCAGTCACCCTCAAACCTTCCTCTTCCTCTTTAAAGACAGTGACCTCCATGTCCCAATGCATCTGCTCACAGCAGCATGGCTACAGCTGCGAAACACCGATCTGCTGCCCAGGCCTGCCCCCGAACTGCCTCCCCACATTTTCTGGAGATGCTTAGGTGGTTGCGTAAGTGGTAACCAGTCCAACGTAAAAGTACCCTCCATTTCCTCCCAGTGTATAATTTTCCACCCTTAGCAGCTGCTCTGTCTAGAAAGCTGCCTGCCTACACTCAAGCTTCACCACCACAATGTGAGTCGGGGCTCATGTTGGGCGGCACTGCTGCAAACAGGGCCCCCCAGAGCCCTCTCCTCATTTTTTTATTCTTTTTCTTCACAAGAGATTTTAGCCAGATCAGCCCTCTGAACTGGCCTGCTGAACAACAGGAGAACTGATGTCGGTGCAGAAAGGGAAGCCATGGACAAAGCGGGAAGAAGAGGGAGCACCAGGAAAACCAAAGATCTTCTCAGGGTCAGCTTACACCACACTGTGGAAAACTTGTCCATCAGAAGCAGTCTCCCCTCTATCCTCTGCAATATGTCTCAGTGAGCATAAGAGCAGCCCTTGGGAAGTCACAGCCATGGCTTTAGACAAAAGCAACCAAATACCCCAAATTCAAGGGGTTTTTTTTCCCCCAAAGTTTTGGTTCATCTCTCAAAAGCAGAGAAAGAGCACAATTCAACATTTAGATCTAATCATCCTATGTATTAAAATCCCAGGAATTAAAAATTTCTCCTGGACCCTGCTAGCTTCCAAAAGGCTCTTCTGCTCATCACTTCACAGCACTGCAATTTGAACCATCATCCTCCCACCTCACTCTTTGTCTTCTGCAAATCTCCTTGGGTGATTAATGCTGAAGTTTGTAAACACATTGGCATTTTGATGTGGGTTTTTACTTCAAAAATATTCAAAGCGACACTGGTGTTTGGCAATACTGGAGAAATCATATGCAGAAGGTTCTGTTCTCACACTGAAGCATCTGGGGAGAAACATCCAGCAAGGTGTTGGTGCGCTAATATGAAATCAGTTCATAAGGGCCAGCACCTCCCTCACTTGTTAGCATTTAAAAGAGGTCAAGGCTTTCAGAGGGACCCAAGACAATTAGATGATCCAGACTCATTGAATTTCAATTAGATTTATGCACTTACTTTCTTCAGCTTCTTCTAAAATCAAACCCATTGCTTACACCTATAATCATACCTAGGTGTTGGAACACCTTTCTCCATTTGTGTGCATGCAAGTCTTTACTGGGGAAAATCTTTTATGTGGATGGTTAACTACAAACATACTTAAGTATTTCTTGAAGTAAACACAACTTAAGCTCATTTAGATTTAAGTAGGTGCTTGCCTGCTTTTCTGAAGACAGATGAACTTAATTACGTGTTTACCTAGTCTCCTAAACAGAAGCCCTTCAGACATCTAGTAGTAATTTTTGCATGTTTATTCTTTTTTTCCCTTTGTTTTAAACAAGATGCTCACACCACACTACAGAGTTATTAAGCTCGGTTATTTTTATATCACTATAATACTCTCAGACTGGGAGATGTGATTACAGAATATACTTATTTTGAATATATTAATTTTCATCTGAAGAAAACCATTTACACGTACCCAGTTTCACTACAAATTTAAGCAGTATACGATTAGCACTAATTGTTGGATATGCCGTATTACTGTATAATACGCTGATCTTCTAAAACCTTGATTGTAATGTTTAATAATCTGTCCCTAAACAAGGGTCTGAACTTGGCTTCTCCACATATTTTGTCTTATCATATTTGACTTGTTAATTATCTTCCCAAAAGCTGCACTTAAAGGAAAGTAAAATGTAAAGATCCATGCTAAGATAGCCATATTTGGATTCATCTCATTAGAAATCAGTAATGCTAACTTTCATATTCTAAGTAATGCTTAGATGAAAGACAGGCATGAAAGTACTTTCCAAAGAAACGTGCAGAAGTCCTTGACAGCACCTCATATAAGAATTTTTTCTTTTTTAAAAAAGCACAAGCGCAGCAGACATTGAATGACCACCCTCACACACATCTGTGTCTAACTTCTACTCTGAGGAAGCTGTACCTTGAACTTGCACAAGCATGCAGCTTGTCCAGAAGGCTTTTAGGAGAAGCCAGGGCAGGGGTAAGGCAGGGACATCAACTAAGGTCAGCTTGCCAGCTAACACACTCTGTTAAAATTGCAGCTGCATCGGAGCAGAGGTTTGATGCAGAAAAGGAAGTGACTCTGCCCTTTTGCACATCTGTGATGCAATGCACTATTAAGCAAAATTAACTGGTTATGTAGCAAACGTGGCAAAACGAAGCCCTGACTCCTCTGACAGTGCTATCTCCTTTTTAATGAGGCACAGAACAATCTGTTACCAGGGTTAGTGCTGCAGACAGTGCTTATAGTAATGGGTCCCAGCTCATCTATTTTTTTTTTATAGTTCAGTAGGTACCGCAGATGCCAGAGGTTAACTGCTGAGCCTACAGGGGCACAATATCTGGCCATGTCACTGGGTATTAACAAACTTGTACAAAGGGCCTCCAATAGTTTAATATGTTTAATGACATCTATTCTAGTCCTCCCAATCTGTTCCACAGGCCTCCAGCTTGCCTTACTAGCACTCAGTCCAACCCATTCACACCTGTATGGCTCATCCTCCTCCGCTACCTGGAGTTCTCCTTGCCTCAATTATGTTTTGATGGCCATGCTTAACTTACCAGGCTTTGGTAAGCCAAGGAACGGCTGAAGAACATTGCTAGGAAACCCTACAGGCAACTGCAGAATCAGCTAAACTGTGCACAAAATAGGTCACTTCTGCATTATCGAACATATTTAATGCAATTACAATCACAGAGAACTGAAAAAAATATGGTAAGGAACAGAGAAGGAGGGCAGGCTGTCAACAGCAAACGTGAAGTCCCGTTTCTTCGCAAGACAATGCCATCCTCAGGTCGCCCTCTCCGGAAAATGAACAGGCTTTAAAATGGATGCGGTTTTTATCACATAAATAAAGGCTGCAAGAGGGCATATTTAGGTTTTTCAGTACTGCGATGAACATTGGACACAAGAGCACGGAATAAAGCATTAAAAATCTGTAACATCAGCTTCTGGAAAGGAGCCAGATGGGAGCTGCTACCCATGCAAGAATCCCACAGTCTTTCCACAGAGCCGCCTCATCACTCGCGACTTCTCAGAAGAGCACGTTGCAAAGGGGAAGACTGCACTTTGCAGGGCTTTTAGCCTGTGAGATAGAGAAAGAAATAGTTTCCAGTTCTCAGTTCTTGAGAGGCCATGCATCTTTGAAAGACTGTCTCTGGAATTTGCTCCCCAGTGACCACCCTTCTGCCTGGATATCCTGCTTAAAATTCACATCCTGGTTAAAATTTACACCCAACTAACTCTAATGAACAACTCTGACTAAAGTGAGGCTGTTTTCCCAAGGAGCCAGAAAGTCTTGTATTAAACATATCCTGGCATGTGAATGTCCTGCATTAACAAAGCAGCTTGACACAGAACACGACGTGAGCATTCATTCCTGCACAAAGCAGTCCACAGGCTGCACTTCTTCCCGTTGCAGGCAGAATTGCTTGCAAATCATTAAAGCCTTAAGTTTTTTTTTCATTATGTGAAATCACCTTTAAAAGTAGTAAGGGCTCAACCTGGAAGTTAGGATTCGAACCATTTTGAATGAGACGACTAAGGGAAGGTGTGCCACGATGAATATAACTCTTACTGCGTAGCACGCAGACTGATAAGAAAGCATCACAAGGTATGCGGTATTTCATGTCAAGCAGATTTTTTCATATTGAATTATTTCATGTCAGTCAAAATCACTCTCCACTGCATTCTTAAGACACACACCAAACAAGCCATAAGCACTGCATTTCTCAAGGGAAGAACTGAAAACAAGACTCCTTCATCTTCCTTGCAGCATGGTTTCTTGTACGAGGTGAATACTTTCATGATCTAAACAAATGGGTTTTGTAAATTAAAAAAAGGTGGAAATAAAACTGTTCTGATTTCTTGTTTGTTTTCAGTACTTCGCTTGAGAAATACAGATCTAAAGATTACATACAGGATGGCATTGATGTAGAGAGGGATTGTGACACCACACCAAACCATAATGAACTAATTCCTCCATCTCCTCCTAATCCCTCAGAGAATGCAGGATATTTACTTTTATCATCACCATCGTTGGACTTCCCATCCCTGACTACCGGTTACTGTAGTACAGTATGTACTCTTCAGAGTTGCTGAGTCAAAGAAAAAATAACTCAAGTAATTAGAAAACAAACAAAAATAGACTCTTCCTTCTCTCCCATCCCTCCTCTTTAAGTAAAGCAACATCACAGACTCTGAATCACATCGCTGCCATCATATGACCCTATCAAAAGCCTTGTGTTTGTTATTTCTTTTGCTGTGCGTGTAGACAAGAGACAAATGTTTCACTGAGAGTTAGTCATCATAAAGTATCTACTGAGTCAATCATTTATCTTTGCAGTGCAAGGAATCTCAAGATGCAGATTGCTGTTTATGGACTAGAGACTTTTGGAGAAGGGAATATGAAGAGGGAGAAGTCATGTCATACGATTGATTCTAGTATTTGTTAGCTTTGGAACAGTACAGTTTTGTGAGACTTGTTCAATTTTAAAATATACCTGTTGATACTGAAAGCAAATATATTTTTACAAGAAAATCAACAAATACAATACACTATGTTATATACCCTCTCCTTCTCTCTTTGTGCCTCAGTTTGGATCTAACACATAAACTGGACCCCTAAAAGCTTCACTCTGGCTGAAACTGAGAATTAGCAATGTGCAAGCATCCTGGGCAGCATGTGAACAATACTCACCACTTAAATAACACCAGAAATGCTGAAATCAACTTATGGTAAGTTTTCAAAGCCAGTATTAAAACACAGCCATAAAGCCTCTAAGCAACACAAGGATGCCTACTTCCAGGTAGAGCTATGCTGTGGCTGTGTCGAATGGCATTAGGCAGAATGGAAAATGTGCTCACTTCAGCCAACCACTGCCAGTGTATTTCTCTCTAAAGAAAGCAAATGACTGAATTATCAACTGCAAATGACTTCTGGGTCACAGAAGGAGGTGGAGAGGTTGAAACCTTGAACTACTGCTGCTGATCTATAGTATCTTTATCTCCCTGCTCCCTATGGCGTGTAGTTGCTGGTTATCTCAAAGGATGAATGACCTGCCTGCAATGAATTATGCCTGCTTATCTTCCAGACAGGGTATACACTAAGTCATTAAGTCATCTAAGAGTATAACCCCAAGGGAATTACTAAATGAATGCAAAATCCTGTCCTGCTCTTAGCCTTTGTGACAGATTTCTGTGTGCTTCTGGTGCAGGCGCTGTGGGGAGCAAGGAGGGGGCCTAAATGTCTCACCAGTTGGCGTGGCTACCGGTTTTCTGATACTAATAACTTTTTGCTTCTGATGATGAAAAGTTAGATGACGTCAAAGTAATAACAACAGTCATTTTCTTCAAAGGAAGGGAAAACACAGCCCCCCTCTGACCACCAAGATTTCCAAACATCCAGCGTACCACCAAAGACACACAGCCGACATCAGACTAGCCAAGAGCTTACGGCTATCATATTTGTGTTGGGATATAATGGGTTTTGTCCAGATGAAAGGGTGCACTTCTTCTGAAGAGCAGCTTTTTTTTTTTTTTTTTAATTAAAAGAAATTGATTTAGTGACCGGATTTACAATTGGGTATCTGACAAGCCCACTGACCTTCACACACAAATACAAATGACTGAGGCTTGATGCATCAAGAGAAGCGAATTCTCGCTTGAAACCATAAAACTGTTATACACTGAGATCACTGACTCCTGCAGAAACTGAGAAACCCCCCTTAAGCAGAGTGTATCAAAGGAGGCTTAGGGTAAAGACTGATCTGCACAGCAAGCCTTTCCAGATAACACTTCATGAAATCTTGCAGATAAATAACATCTTTAAATGGAGAGAAAAAAGCATGTCTGACAAAGGCTCACCCATGTTTTATTATAGCCTGGCAAAGCTCTAGCTCACCATTTGCCTGGGATGCTGTATTTACTGTCTCTACTCCCATTGCTCCTTGTATTGAGTAAGCTGTGCAGTAGTTAAATATCTCCTTTCAAGTATTCTCAGTACCTACAAAAGAAAGAAGCTCAGCAGCACCCTTAATGAGAAGAGAACACACTAGCACCTCCAGACAGCACTAAACAGCTTGGCACCCAGCCTCTAAAGCTGTTTTCAAGGGGCTGTTGCTCAGGTTTGTTTTCAGTTTCCCATTATCTGCAGCCAGGGTAATGAGCACCCTTAGGGGTGTTTCCTTCGAAGTTGTGGTGCAACAGCCTCCGCACTCCACCCTGGCTGAACAGCAACTGAACCCGAGCTTTACTGGGAAGGAAAATCAGCAGGATCCTCTGCGAAAGAACAAGCCCATCTGAATGGAAATCTGCGCCTTCACGAAAGGGCAATGACAATCTCTAACTTCTGCCTGGTGATGCCTACACCATCCATGAACAAATGATGCTCAGCATAATTTCAGCATCTCTTCCTAGATTTAAAATTATAGATTAAAAACAAGAAGAACTTTTTAAAAGCTTGGTTTTCTTCTTTACTTATAAGCTTTACTAAATGAACACCCCTCCCAGCCTGGTCAACCTGATAGGTTTCCCTGAATGTTACCAGATAAAAAATAAAACCTAATCCTTGCTTGAATGTTCCTGGGACAGGGCCAGGATATTTATATCTTTCCAGGGCAAAACTCAAACTAGGCCTTGTGCTGTCACTTGTGCCAAGAAAAGTCTTGCTAGGACACGGAAAGAGGAAATTGCTCCAGTTTCCATGTGGACATCAGAAAACTTTGTCTGGAAAACAGAAGATGCCACACAGATGGTCAGAGAGCAACCAGATTTCCTTTAGAAAGCTCCACATACCACTCCTCTCAAAACTTTTTTGAGGACAGTTCAGGCTTGTTGCTCTTCTGTGTTTTGTTTTTGCCTTTTTTAATCAAGACCTTCTACATGAATAAAAACCCTTAAGTAATGCAAGTTTGTTTTTCAATCGGTACTTCACACTCAGAGACGCACGGGGCACCTGCAGAAGCGTGATTTTAATCTTATCTTCCTATGCATAGTGGTTTATATAAGGACTTAATTTTCACTCTCTTATATAACACCTATTTTTTCCACACTGTGCCCCCAGCAACTACCATAAACGAGGAATTAAACTGCTGATGGTGAAAAGATTTCACTAATAGACCAGGTTCTAAGCTTGCAAGCAGTCTGATAAAGGAAAAATAAAAGCAACAGATTTTCAGTTTTAGTGGACAAGGGCAGCAAGGGCTTCCCTCGTTAGATTCTATTTATGGTCCCACAGCAGATGACCTGAATCTCCTCCATACTCATCCCCCTCTACAGAGCCTATAGCTTAGATTATTCACTTCTTAATGAAAACACCACCTGCCAGATGGACAAGAGAATAATTACATTACACTTACATTAATAAAATACATACGAGTCCCGTTTGCTGTGCACGGAGCAGTGCTTTAGATCTGGATTTGTGTACAGTAGAAAGACTTTCAGAAATGGGATTCTCCTTGCTGTATTTTGTGATAATGAAGATCAAGATCTGATTCATGCAATTGCCTGATGCAAATCTACTTGATGTGGGAAAGGCAACTCTTGGAGTAATAAACCCCTTTCCTTATCATCTGAGCTGGCTGGGTTTTGTAGGCCAGGGTTCAACTGTTGCATTCACAACAGGCTAGCATTCCCACCTGAAACCCCAAACAGAAAGAAGGAGACACCACCAGGAATTAACACAGAAGGACAGAGCTCGAATGGGAGTCAAATAGAGGTGGAGACCTTATCTGAACTTGATAAAAAAGCTTTGGATTTAAGTCTAGAGGTGAGCAGAAGTTCAAGCCAATTATGCCCCTGTATCCCTAATACTATCCATGGCATCAAACAACAGCACGTCCTACCCTGGTTGTGTGTCTCAGGGAGCATTTCCACCACTCTGCTAAAAGCATCATTATTCATATTTCTGGGAACTGGAGGTAGAAAATTAGAAAACAAAATGTCTGAATGGGTGATGTAGCACATAACAGTTTTATCATTATAAAAAGATGGCCACAGAATGAGTCACCTACTGTACGGCCATGGCTGCATCTGCATTGAACTGAGGAGTGCAGAAAATTGATTTCCACTCCCCAGGAACGTCCTGAACCTTTAATGGTGTTTATCCAGGAGGGTGAAAAGACCAGAGGAGACCATTCTGCTGGTTCAATCCATTTCTCTCTTCCCCCAGGAGAGGCTACATCTTTAAAAAAAAGGCTATGCTTTTAAAGTTTAGCCTCTAAAAATTCTGCTAACATAGACATTTTGGTAATAACATTTCTTTCTGTCTGGCCCACTACTTTGAACAGAAATACTACTCTGGGGCTAGTGAGACTTTTCCAACCTGTTCCTACGTTCTTGTTCCTCAGATGGAGCTGAACTGTATAAGACCCTTTGGGGACTTATCAATCCATGTCTGCAGACACTTGAGGAAGTTACTGGTTGGTTTGACTGAAAACATAAATTCTGCCATTCAGCTCAATGGTACAAGAAATACCTGATGTTTGCACCTCCTGGATGGCACCTGTCCTCACAGGGTGAAACGATGGAAGGACAGAGTTCAGTGTACACCCAGTTCACTCCCTCTGCTAATGGGAAAAAACAGTAACGTTTCTCCTTAAATGGACTATCATGTTTTTGGGTAAGTAAAGAAGATGGAAGAAGTCCAGAGCTAACACTAAGCAACACACCAAAAGCACTGCGCACAAACCATCCTGTCTTTCTGGCTGACGACTAAACACATATTTCCTTGAGGGAAGAAAACATCCCCATCAGTTTGCCTGAGACCCAAACTTCAGTCCTAGCCAGACAGCAGTCCTAATTTCTCCAGGAGCCAGACTCCAGCCCTGGATGGTTTCCATCAAGATCCCATTAAGGCTGTGCATGTGCAGCGCTCATAATTTGCAAGAGCCACGTGTGTATTCAAGAGCAGATTCGGATGTTGCATTTGTTTCTGGCTTCCTACGGGTTCCCATGTCCCTTAAATAACAGCCTGTTTTCTGGAAACTTAGTAATTTCTTAAACATGTTCACAAGTTTATCCCTCTTATCTGGCAAACAAGATTGAAACTACCAAACGTCTGTAGCTTTTGTTTTTACTTTGGAAGACAAAAGACTGTTTCTCTGAAGGAAGATGTTGGTTAGACTGCATAGTTTCCTGCTCAGGGTTTTTTTCCCTTTACCAGTACTGATGTCTGCAGAGGTCCTGCCATTTACAGGTCCTGGTTTGTCTCCTCGGTTCCACCGAGTCAGTCTAAGCAGATGCAAGGTGTCATACAACTGGACCAACGCCTATTTCATGAAATCAAAAATTACCTCAGAACACGAAATATGCAAAGGAAAAAAATGCCTTGCACAAGGCACAGTCCAGGTAGCCCACGATCCCAAGCAATTCCCATTGTTCTTGGCAAAAGCAAGGTATAGAACTAAATTTCCGAACGCAGCAATGTTTATTGCACTAGCTTGGTGATTCACTAAGTACAGGATGTGCCCAATTATTCTGCGTATTTTTCCAATCCTATTTCACAAACTCCAGTTGCACAAGTACAGCAACACATTCTTTCTTTCTTTCCTGTCCATTAAAATTCATTTTAAGAATGGCCATCCAACTCGAACAATAAAATCACCAATGGGCTATATGTGTGAGGCTTTTTTGTTTTGTTGTTGTAACCATGGAATCAAAACCCTCAGCTGTTAAGTGCATATATTCTGTGATACAACTGCTTTCTTTTTTGCTTAAACCTGCTGAGAAAAGTTTTGCTTTTAACTTAGGATGCTGAGTTTGTTCCAAATCCAAAAATTAAAACAGCAGTTCTGAAGGACACAGATATGTAAGCCAACAACATCTGACTGCCTAACAAAAAAATTAGCAGAACTGTTATTCCTAAAAACAAACCATTAGATCTTTCCAAGATAAATAAAAACTTAGAATTCTCAGTATCCGTGCACAAACAAAGCCTCTAATTCAGTTTGTTTGAACATCACACCATGGATAGAAGAGATCCAACTTCAATTTCTGTATCTAAAGTTAATTTCACTACCTTAAGCGAGCTGGCTGTAAACTGAAGCTTCACCTCTTTTTCCTGCTAAGATGTGTTATTACAAGCAAACACAAGTCTTTGAAATACCATCAAGGTAGTACAGCTGACAGCAAGCGATATTTTGACAAGCATGTGCCATTGCTACACGTTCAAGATTATTTTACGATTGAAGTGTGGGGTTCGTTGCAAAAGCAGCAAAGGCAGCAACATGGAAGATGAATGAGGTGTAAGGTCCCCATCTCCCACCACAACATACATGCAGTATTTGCAAGAACCCCAGCAGCCAGGATGTATTCAGCTGTGATGAAGTAGTTCACAGGGTGGCTCCGCTGGGCCCAAACGAAATTCCTTTCAGGAAAAAGCTTAACAAGAAATTCAGGTCCAGGGATGCAACAAATGCCTTCACATCTTTTAAGGGAGATTGAAGGATCTGAAACAAGCAGTCTTTCTACTAATCTGTCGATTCAACCCACAAATGTGATGGGGACATTTGGTCCAAAGGACTGGATTAAATCTAGTCTGGAATAAATTGCTCAGTTTGAATATGATGTAGATACAGGAGCCTCTGCACCTGCTGCTTTGATCTACTCATCCTCTTCCACTGTGCCACACCACATTGTAAAGCCCCTGTCTCTTTAGCATGGTGAGCTGCCAGGCCAGCCAGAGACTCCTGCTGTGACAGATGCCTACCATATTTTTCCTGGGCAGCCAAGTATTGCACTAACAAATCATTTTATGCACTAAATTTGATGATGAAGGTACAACCTTCAAATTCCAGATCACAAATTCACAAGGCAGATCAGTCTTCTGGTCCAGCTCATACGCACTCCTCTTTGACAGAACCTGCACGTCTGTTGAACCCCATCACAGAAAGTACACTGGAAGAGGTTCCCCCTTACAAACTTGCAGCATCTACACCACTCCACAAGGCCAAGCAATACCTGAAACATTGCTTTATGTAACCCATTAATTAGATCTCCCACTCTCTCCAGTGCAGCTCAGAAGGCAGAGACCGAGCTGCCCTGAGACACTAGGATCTGATAAAACAGTGCCATCTAAACCAGGCTGGCCAGTTTGAAGCAAGATCATCCTCTCTCCTTGCAGCAGAGGTTTACCTGCCCAGTACTTCAAGGAAATTAGTGTCACCTCACCACTAGGTGCATGCACGTCGCAGTCACTGGTCAGACTTTGCAACCTCACTGGAAAGAGACACAAGAGCAAGACGGGCCAAATTAAAACCCTAAGCCCATTAATCACACCCTCATGACTTCAGATAATGCACTGTGCAATGTGCACCATATGCTTATGTAGGCCTTGCCCTTGGCCATAATCTAGATTATGGAATAAACTAGGAGCAGGGCTGCGGTGAAAAAATGAAACGACACAAGTGAGGAGGGACAGGAAAGAGTCACGTGAATTCACTCCCTCAATGAAATGCAGTTATGCAAAGAGTTCATACCTGAACTCAAATGGCTCAATTAACATTCCTGAAATGAAACTCATCCATTCTTCACGTAAAACGAGGCCAAAACTGATGGCATGTACCCACTCCTTGATACCCTCAGTGCTTGAAGTGGAGTTCAAATGGATCACTGCAGCTTTGCAAAGTTCTCTGTGAAGAACTGCCAAAAGAACAAAGTCATGTGAAATACCACTTTATCATTCCTATGGTGGAACCAATCATAGAAATGGCAGCAGAAGAATGCATCTGAAGTAGTTCCTCTGACCTGCTGCAAGGCACTGAGAAAGCTCTTCAGCCTCACTGGAGAATTGCAGAGAGCTCAGCAGCATAGTCATCTTATGCCTCTATTTGCACACAATGTTGCACGAAATTTTAAGATCTGCATTAATAGAAATCCTTTAAATAAAAAACGCAAATGAAAATTGGACATACTCAAATTACATTATTTCCATGCTATGCTAAATATTAATTCTGTTTGGTGTAACTGTAGAATATTTCACATAGAAAAAAAAAAGGCATTAATTTTGAGGGGGAAATGAGCCATGTGGAGATTTACAAAGATTTAAAATCAAGCACATCAGAAAATAAGTAATCCTATTAGACCAATTGCTTAAAGTCAACTTTTTTCTAAAAGACTGATGTACTTCCAACACATACCAATCTGATATTGGAGGTTTTGGATAAATTGATACAGTGCATGGCTACATGGTTCTCTCTGACTTTAAAGTCTGCTTCTGCAAACAATTGAATCAGAAAACACCTAGCCTGGTTCCACCTCCCTTGTACCAACAGAGAGCTTCCTTAGGGAGTTTCATAAATATGAAGGAGCTTGTTACCTCCCACAGCAGTGGCTGTGGAACACAAATTCTCCAACAACACACCAATGGAACCTCTAAGTGTCAGGTCAATGCTACAGGCAGCCCATGGTGCCAGGTCTGGGACAGTGAGGTGTGAGAAGAGGGATCTTTTTCTATCTTGGCTCCAGTCACTGCTGTGACTTTCAATCCTATTGCTCAGCATGAGAAACATCAGAAGACAGACATGCCCTTGAAGAAATGGCAAAACTTGTTACACTTACATGTGGAAACACAAATCTGTCACAGGCCCAGATGGCTATGGAGTCCCTGACAATAGATACCAGTGGAAGGTGAGCCAGAGGAGAAGAAGAGCAGATCCCATATATGAATGTCTACTGGATCTGCACTTCTCCCTAGTTCCCTCAACTGATTCAGATGCCTATGGCTAAGTGCTTGCAGAACAGGGTTTACACTGGAGAGGGGACAAGTCTCAGAGGGAAGCTGTTCCTGCAGTCCTTTAACACTTAACATGTTCTCTCAATAGCCTTAGTCTCCAGACACAAAGTGCCTGACTTCATTTTATCTCCCAGGTTTTTTGCCTGCAGATAATGAAAGATTGTTTCTAGGTGACAAAACTATGTTAATTCCTCCAACTCCACCTGGCAGAAACAGCAGGACACTTTAAACAACCTACCCCGCACTGAAGACAGGGGGCTTTAATGAACACAATAGAATATGTACTTCTGTCTTCATCAGAGACTTGCTATTAGCTCAAAATCCTATTAGCTTAATAAAATAGAAGGGAAGAAAAAAAGGAGAGAGAGTGAGGTTGAGGAAAGCGAGGGTGGGACAGGAACTGCCCAGAACCTCTTGTGTATTGAAAGTCCCCTCCAGGCCACCAGAAAAGGCTTGTTTATACCCAGGCAGAAAGCCTGGGCTGATGATGGGATTGGGAAAGAGTCTTTTTCTGACGTAAGGAGACCAGATTTAGATACCTGTGATAGCTGAGGGGTACAGAGATGCTCTAATGGGAAAGACGGGCAGTGGAGTGGGTTCCTTGAGAGCACGATTCAACACAGCAGATGGGAGCTGTGAGGTGGAGAACCCCCTCCTCCCTTGCTTGGAGAGCGCACCATGGACACACACAGCCACTGCAGTAGTGCCCAAAGGAGCTGATGGCTGGAGGCAGTCCCAGGTAACACTGCTTCACCCTGAAAGAAGCCTGGAGTGCAGCAGGCACAGTAAGGAAAGCTGCAGCAAGAAGGCAACTGTTTCGCCTGAGCTTTTCAGTTAGAGTAATTTTAGATAATATGAGTGACAACAGTAGGTAATAAATGAATGCATAAATATCCAACCCTAAGCTACTAAACTCCTTTGATCCCAGCAAGCCGCACCGTACAAACACTTGCAGTACTGTAAACTTTGCCAGGCTGGGGAGGAGGGAGACACCAAAAAAACACCACCAATCATACCATGCTGTATATCAGTGAGAACTAATCTGTGCTACCTACTCTGCTGAAAACCAAGCCACAGGAGAAAAGCAAGCCACAGGGAGAAAGGAGAACTCACCCTCCAGAGCCGGGGAACGAACACCAGCAAGCCAGTATTCCCAACCCATGTTTGTACAGCATGAGGTGGGCATCCTGACTGCCCAGCTGGCATGGGCAAGCCATGTTCTTTTGTGTTTTCGACAGAGAAGACTCAAACGTCATATACCCTTCTTGGAGAGGGACTACAGGCACAAACTATGATTTTTATTAGCAACCCCTGTGAAGGAGCAAATGCTTTCTCTAAATATGTCAGCATGTACCACTGGAAGTGGACAATGCTTCTACCCCTCCCCAACCATTCCTGTTAATAAAATACAAAGGCATCCTCTTAAGTGACCTTCCTCCTGTAACTCCCCCTCAAGCCAACAGTAGGCAACCACTAAAAATAGTTAAAGGTAAAAGCTGCTCCATGAAGGTCCTAAAGACAACAGCAGTGCTGCATGCTCGAAGGAACCATTTGTCCCTAACATTTCAGGCATTCAGACAGAGATTGACAGAGAGTCACTTGGCTTAATCTCCTTCCCCTCTCCCCCTCCCTTCCTTCTTGGAAACGGCAGGCTGGCTGAACACTTTGCTCCAAGTACCCATAACCATCCCTGGCTTTAAATGCCTCTTTCCTCCAGGAATCATTTCAATGGAGGCCACTCTATTTATGTTGCTCTTCTGTAATCGGGGGATGAAAGACATGCCTGCCTGGTTCACAACCCATCTCCAGGCAGTGCCAACAATAGGACTGCTTACGGCTAATCCATTTACTTGGCTTACCTGTTATACTCCCTTCCCCTTAATAAGCGCTACACAGCAGCTTCACCAAACTTGGAAACTGCTAAGTGACCCATAGTAACCTCCCCTGTGCCACGGACTTGGAAAGCTGTGGATGTGGATTTGCATAGAAGCAAATCAAAACTGTCATGGAGCTTCCAGTGGCCTGCCAGTGGGAGAAGACGTACGTCTGTGCCTTTCCCTGCACGCAGACAGTGCCATAACCATCAGTGGATACAAGCACCTCCCTCTCCATGGCTAACCTTCAAGGAACAGATGCCACTCATGACACAAATAGCAGCTCCCTCTTCAACGTCTTGAAAAAAAACCAAACCACGCTATACTATGCTCTGTCTCCTCTGACTTTTTTTACACCTCTGCGCAGGCAGAAAAGGTTCCCAACGTGCTGATGACCTCTGTGGTAATAGAGCTTGTAGCTTCTTGCAGGTGGTTCTGTGGCACCACTGCCCAGTTTCCTTTCTTCTCTTCAAGAAGTGGTAGCTTCAGTGCTACTTCCCCCTGAAAACTGAAGTGCAAAGTAACAGGCAAGCAAAAGGCATCAGAGAATGGAGGCTGGAGCTCCAGTGGTTTCAGGAGAGCTGCAGTTCCTGCCGTCTACAAAAGGCCAAAATCTTCATCACATGCAGAATGGAACAGGGAAATGTATCAAGAATACATAATGGAAGACCCACATTATTTCCACTTAAGTCAAAACAAAACAAAACACTTTGCATATCCGGGTAGGTAAAGAAATCTATCTTTCCCTACAGAGAGGTCCACAGAGGGAAGTGGGGAATTTGGAACTCTGACATCGGAAATACAGACAATTAAAACACCAAGCAAACAAAAATCCACTAACTAAATTCAAATAAAAGACGGGAATAAAAGAAACAAAAACCCCACAAACCCTGATATAGACTAAGCAAAATATTAGCAAAAGAACGTTTCTCATGGAAGTGAACTTTAATGGAGACTTCAGTTACAAAGACAGATGCTACCAATGGAGCTGTGGAACAAGTGAAGAGACTCAAATACCATGAAGCACATTTCAGGAGGTGAGGAAAAGGCAGAGGAGAGCTCCTTGATGCAGGAATTATTGATGAAATTCGATGTCCCTTATGTCAGACAATGAGCATAATGGGTCTCTCCAGCTTTGAAATCTATTAATTCTACCTTATATGTGCTAGGAACTCAACTACATTTTGTAGCTACCAACACCTGTACAGATATTAACACATTTTCACAAAAGACAAGCTAAAGAAGAAACAGTTTATAACTCACAAAGCACTGTAACATGAGTGCATTAATAAATTAAATATACAAAAAAAGCTGCTTTATAAAACTCATCTAGACCTAAGGCAATTCCTCAACACATTACCCTAGTGTTAACAAACAATTTTTTAAGTAAAACTTTGTGGTTAACAAATAGTTTCAATAATCGTAACAAAATGTGTTCACCTATTTTCTGCACATGACTGGGAAAGAAAAGAGAACAAAGGGAAGAAAATTCTCTCTTCAAATGCAACACCTGGACCCTAGTTGATAAGAAATGTTCTATTTCCAGATGCTTTATTCCATAACGCAGGAAAAAGATTCTTAGAGAATAAAATACTTCTAGTTGAAATAGCAATTTCCATTAGTAGCACCAGCAGACACTAGCAGTTAATGTCTTTCTCACAAGGATTCATCCGCCCTTGTGGCTGGCCTGGATGAGGGACTCACAGCACTAGGTGCTGTATGAATGCAGAGTAACAGGAAATGCTCACTCTTTCCAGCGGTTTGTTTAGAGCAAGATGCCTCTTTTCCGCATCTTGTGGAAATGCAAGTAGGTGGGAGAAACATACTTTTTGGAAACCACAGCAGTACTTTGCATCACTCCAACATCTCTCCCTTCCCCGTTGTGCCATCACCTCCCATCCCCTCTTGCTAAGGTTAAACGGTACATGCTCACTTAGATTTGTGAGTTGATTAATCCAGGCTCGTGCTACATAAAATGAAGTAGATTGGGCTCTATCATATTTCTACATTAATGTCACTTCACTTAATCCAATCTCTTTATTATACTCAAACATTAGGCATAGTTTTCAAATTTGCAGTCTACTATTAATAGAAAGAATTTTCTGGTGATTTTTCCCCCTCCCTAAGAAAACAGAAAAAAAAAAAAAGAGGACTAGTCTGGCTTTTTTGAGAACAGGCTTTTTCTTAGTAATAAAAAGGATCATATGACAACAGTTTTGCAGTGTATCGTGCAAGCTCTGCTGGAGTCAATCCAATTCCTATACAAGTGCTGCCATTTGGACAACAAAGCTGCCTTATTGAAACGGGCAGGCTTCATCTTAATTCTGGCACTACTGAATGGAGAGTACACACTAGCTGTGGAACAATGAACCAAGAAAAGAGTTACAAATCTCTCGTGACAACTGCACGCCAAGGAAGAGAAGACGCATTATGATAGTGTTGTTTGCTCTGCTTCTTCCCAAGACCACTTTCAAACAGAGATGGCTTTTTTGCACCCAAAACTGAAAGCTCTTTCCAGATTTTACAAGCGTATCTTCTAAACACCCTCGCACATCCAGTGAGACCCTCCATTACAGCTCTGTTCTGTGGACAAAGGTGAGAAAAAAGAGACTCCCACCTTCCCCCTCCCTTCCCTCTCCTCCCAGCTTTATCTGTCACCCTTGTTACTTAGAGCCTCCCTTGCTATTTTCACATTTAAGACACATACAACTGGACTGTTGTATTGTTCTGGGGAAAAAAAATATATTTCCCATTATTAGATTTACACGACTTGCTTCTCAGTGAAACTTAACGCATGAATTGCTGAGATTTCCTGAAGTTAGACTTAGTTCAAGAATGCCTGCCTTGACCTTGGCTCCTGAAAGGAGTTTGGCTCACACTGGTCCCCAACTCGTCTGCGGAAACAAACTGAAACTCCTCTTGGCATGATGTATTTTGATGAACCATTACACACAGCTGCAGAAATACATGCTAAAGTATGCAGGCAGTACGATACATTATTGTTTGACAGTGTGTATTAAAACACGTACAGAATAGCGTGCAGAAAATCCCTTACAGAACGGGTTAGAAAGTACTGTCACCTACCTAATGTTTTCTCCCAACATGTGTTTTTAAGTGGGAGCAGAGGCAACCAATATGACTCCACCAAGGGGAAAAAAAACCGAAATTAAATGTCAAGGTAGAAGTCTTGAAGAAGAAGATCGCCTGCACACCGTTTATTCGTGCCAGCGATTCTCACATGGCAGCGTGTGCTCCACGCCTGGCTTCCACTTGCAGCAAAGCCTTTCAACTTCGCTTCAGTCTGGCCAGGAGAGACTGAGGTGGGAGCAAACCAGACCTCTTCCTGCAGTGTTTTCACCGGTGTTTGCAACAGTTCCAGAAAGCGAGGCAGTGTGTATTTATTCCCACCAAGGATGACTACAGCTCTTCAGGCTGCTTGCTTTTTCCTAGGGTAAGCGCAAGGGCACATATACGCCCATATAAACACGCACACACATAGGCAGATAGGACAAAACCTTGTGAAACCTGAGGAACAGGCCAGCTCAGTCCATAAGCTTCGACGTAATGAGGTTCTTAAAACCTTTCAGGTATTTACTCTGGCAAATACAACCTGATAATACAGGTATTTGTAATATAAATCAAATACAGGTACGTGCATGTTTTTTTTTAATTAAAGCAATTACAATCTTTTAAATATTTGAATATAAAGCTTTGCTTGGTAATTCTGGTAAGAAGTTCAGGAAAATACTGGCTTCAAAGACTCCTGGAGAGAAACACCAACTCATCACAAAATGCTAGACGTTTACAGAGAGATGTTTCAAGGACAGCAGCACAGGAAGCTTTCTCTTCATATCCTACCCAGTAAAAGCCAACAGGAGTTGAGAGACCAATTCTCGTAGTAGACCCGAAAATCTCCTCATTACTGTTCAAATTGAGACACCGAAAAGCATGAATGACTTTAAATTAAAAGGCATTTAAATTAAAGCCTATTCTGTCACACCTGGTTTCAGAAACCTGATTATTCTAGTGCTGATTTGTACAGAATGTCCTTTGGAGAGGGGGAACGGAGGGTCAGAAGCAGGCCCAGTACCCTTCACATGCCCACACATATGAGACAAGGAGAAAGATCTGGCACTTTCTTTTCCTTATTAATAAATAGCTTTGAATTCTCACTCCGCAAAAAAGAATTAATTTTATCTCCAGTGGATTGTAGCATCTTGGCAGCAAACACAGAACACGAGTTTAATCTTTCCAGACCAAGTCCTCAAGCTTGGATGATGTGCACAAAAATATGCAATGGGAGTTTTTCTCTCCATGTATAATTGTATGTAAGGGAGATGAAGCAAGTCACAGACCTAATGAGCAGAATTGCTCAGCTCAGCCATTTTGCTGTACTGCAAGGGAAGCACAGCTTTTGTTTTCTTTGACGAATGCAATTCTTTTGAGACTAGGAACCTGAGCCCACAGCCTACAACAACCACTGCTCACTTACCTCTAAAGCGAATTACTGAAAGATGGGGAAAATTAAAAGCCCTGGAAGCCAGGAAATATTGAGAACATCAGAAAAAGGTAAAGCAGTAAAAAGTCCAGTCACTCAAAGTACTTGGAGAAGCCCCTGAAGTTAGAAAGGATGTGTCAGAGCATGTGGTCCAGGTTGGGGGATGTCCTCCAGTGTAGCTAGAGCAATGGGTACAATGAGACAATAACAGACTCAGGCTGTGCCTAACAGGTCCTCCCACCAAAAATTAATTACAAAATATGATGCGAAAGGTACCATAAGGCAATAATTATCAATCTGCTAATAAAGGCAAAGGTTGATTATGTTCCAAAAGCTGCTAGACCAGCTACATGAAGATCTTAACACTCTACTGAACACTTTGCTAGGAGCTTACAGCTAAAAGCTCACATAAATCAGTCAGGAGTTCACATTTCTGTACATCAGAGTTGTGACACACAGCGCTTAGAAACCCAGAAATATGGGTACAACACACTGCATGGGCCATGCACATCAAAAAGACAGATGAGGTCTGCAGCAGCTCTCAGGGGTCCTGAAAGCCTCCTAGAACCCTAACTTTGATTCCCAGGAAGTGCTTCACTACCAAGGCTCAGACTGCTCTGGGAAAAACACTCCAAGCTCCCATCTCAACTCTGTCAACCTTGTTAGAGAAAAAACTCAATTATCCAGTCCATCGCAAATTCTGAGAAAAGTTGCTGATGAGAAAAGATACCAATTTCTTCAATTTTATAAGTAATGTGCTATTGTTAAGAAAAATCTAACTTGCTCCCTAAAACTTTTGACCAAAGCTCTGAGAGAGGTAACCAAGTGATGAACACAAGCATCTCCTTCATCTCTGTTGAACACATTTAAACCTACAGATAATAACTGTGATAAAATATAGCAGATCTGAGACTCAGTTCTACTTCATTGCTTGTAATTTTTAAAAGAACCCTATAAAATAAAGAGCACCTTGCAAATTTATCATAACAAGTTCCTAGAGAAGAGGGTTCAGGGTACAAGGTTACAATTGCCACTCGTTCTTCATGCAAAGGAAGATGAAAGTTATTGTTCTGTTTGCCCTGTTATCCTTAATCAGGTGCCAGTATCGAGAAATGCAACGCAATTCACAAGATTCAACGAAGAGATTTTGTGTACTCTATCTGATTATCAAGTGCTTTAAGATTACACTTCATTCATTAGATTAATGATACAATATGAAAGAAATACAGCTTTGACACAGGGCTGGGGGGGTTTTGTGAACTTTTTTGTTAAAGTATCCCAGAAAGCACAGATAAATTTCCATCAATTGCAGGCACAGTAATACTGGAAATCTTCTTGATCTGAGTCAGGAATTCCAGAATGGAAAAGAGAAAAAAAAAACAAAACACACACACACAAAAACCAAACAAACAAATAAAAACAAACAAAAAAACCCCCAAACAAACAAACAAAACAAATACCAAATCCAACCCAAACCAAAACAACTCAACAAAAACCAACTGCAAATAAGGAGACATTTAGAAGTGCCCAGTCTATTCAAGGGAACTTTTAAAGTTCAAGAAACATCTCTTTAAAATCTTCTGCATTTGTCTTTGTTTACAGAGTTATAAACTCAGGCCAACCAAGGGGAAATTAGCACAGACTCAGACAGAACTGCTGGGTAAGTAGATGAGCTCCTTTATGTTTCCCAAGTGAGGAAAGGTCAGTCTCTGAAAAGATGTAAAATATGGTATCAATTTTGGACAGCTTGTCATAACACACTGAAGGTCTGAGCTACTTTTGAACAACATGCCAAGCCAGACTGAAAACTACTTGATTGCAAAACCGTCCTACATCACAGTCATGTCCTCTTGCCTTCTTCCTTCCCGTCCTGAGAACAGAATACTTCGGGGAGGTGTCCAATTTCTTGGACAGACCTTGTTTAAGCACAGCCTAAAACCTCTCTCCATACCCAGCCACACTGACTCTGAAAGAGCAACTGTCATGCTAAAGCAAGACTTCATAAAATGATGTCTAAACATAGTAAATGGGGGAAAGAAATTCTCAGTATGTCCTTTTATTGTCTTGGAAAGCTGTTCACACTGTTCCTTAAGAGTCTGTGGAAAACCAGAATTGTGGTTCAAAATTAATGTCACATTATGACATTAATTCAACTTTCATTCCCTCCTTTCTGAGTCAGAAGACACAGAAGAACATCCTGCATTAAACCAAATATATATGGAATATTTGCTACATGTAAGACTTCTCTGGCATAATCCCGCATTTGTATTTGGACAAAATCAAAATGACAAATACACAGTTACAAATTAATTTTCCCTTTCTTTCTGTTTAGAATCCAAATAACTACTATCAGGCAGCAAACTGTGACCACCATACACACAGGGCTAACGAAACAAGCCCACACAAAAATGATCACTGGAGACAAAGAAAAGGGAAAGTTGACTTGAGGGCAAATAAGCCTAACTGCTGAGAAGTATCTAAAACAAGCAAGGGATTTGCAAAACTCTTTTCAAGCCTGTTCTGTTAAATGTGAATTCTGAAATTATTTACGTTGAGCAGGAATTAGTTCACCTAGCACTGATATAATTACCAATACCCCTTCATCCTGGTATGGAGAGGTCAATGAGAAGTATCTTGACCAAAATGACGATCTAACCGACTAGTATTTGCTACAGGAAAAATGATGCAGAAAATAACACAATATGTGTGTTCTGAATATACCTAACTGCCTACAACAGAATGAACTTTTTCAGACATTGCAAAGGAAATGTTCTGGTTTTTGAGTGACCTGCCTGCACACTGCAATGAACAGAGCCTTTGGGTCACTTGGCTTTGAGTGGCCCCAGTACCTCCCGCCCGAGGGAGGACAGCTGTAAATCACACCCCACGAGACTGTGTCAACATCCTCCATCTTCAAATGACTCGGCAGGCTCGTGCCATACCTGGCAATGCTCACAGGATCACGTAGGCAGTGGCCTCTCAACCTTTAGGATTAAAATTTTGCTGGCCCAACATGCAAGGAAGCCAAAAAAAGCTCCCAAAATGTGCAGGCTCTGAGCAAAACCACTTGCACGGTGTGGAAGAGGCAGGAAGAGAGATGGAACATTTTTGGATTTTGCTCATCTTGCAAAAAGCTGAATAATCTTAACTGCTTCACATATTACAGATAATAATGAAGGAGATCTAAGTTGACTCTATGTGGAAACACAGCACTAATTTGAAATGAACTGTCAGGCTGAAAAGAATAAACACAGCTCCCTCAATAAAGTACTGAGTGGAGGCAGCAAAGGTGGGAAGGCTGGACAACTGTATCCCAGCACTGTAAAGAAAGAGGTTTGCCTTCCTCAGGTGGTTGGGGAAGAAGAACAGGCAGAAGGTTCCTAAAAGACAGGTTGCCTTTGATCCTCTTAATACACTAGATGAAAACAATTTAATTCCTTTTTGACAGAGGTTCTGGGAACATCTGTATCTTGGCTAGCTTTAAGATACTTAAAAAGCAATCCAGTCACATTTTTTGCTATTTATTCCTTAAAATGACAGCATGAGGTATGAAAGGCAAGTTTTTGCAGCCAAAAGGTATTTAAACACAGACATGCTATCTGATTGAAATAACCCATACATTTAAAATCTTCCCTTTATGGCTCTCTAGGCCCTGACTAGGGCATCTCATGCAAAAATGAGAACCCAGAGGAAGATGGGAAGTCCCCACCACTGGGTCTCCTAAAAGGCTGCAGAAGTCCTGATGGACACGGCACTCACACATCCTACGAATCCATCCTAATTCCAGTGTAGCAGCACTGATGGTTTTACACACTGGGGCCAGGTTGTCCCAGAAGCAAAGGGTGGGGGGCCTTTGCCCAAGAGAAGGAAAGAGATAGCAGCCACCAATTACCATTTTGCCATCATAAGCATCCTGGTGTTACTTTGGCCAATTTTAATATTAATGCATCCTGGTTTTAGACAGGGAAGGACTCAAGTTCACCATGATGAGTAGTAAGGGCAGGGAGGAGTATTTCTTTGGCTTTGGAGAAGAAACCTGGCCACACGAGGAACTGCAGGGAGAGCAAGCTAGCCCAAGATGTCTCTGCCCTCACATCCTAAAGGCTGGTCAGCATCTCCTCTTTACAATTTGACACCCCCTGCAGCAACAGCCAGACTCTCAGCATTAGTGAGTGCTCCCCTAACCTTGCTGAACTTACGGCTTCCAAAATACCTGTATGACAGGGCTAGCCAGGAGGCAGCCAGCAAGGGAAGGAAGTGCCTATGGAACAGGTAATGGGAGTGGGTATTTCATACACCACCACAGTGGAGCAGTACATATAGAAGTGAGCTGGCCCTCTGTGTGCCTCTACCTGTGTTTGCAACATCATGCTGTGGAGCACAGCCCCTTTGGTTTTGGTTGCCCCTAGCAGAAGTGGGGAAACCCCAGCAGAGGGGATAGAAAGCTGACAGCATCCCAACTAAAACCACTCCACTCGGCCTGCCAGGATCCCTCCCCCATAGCCACTGGCAGCAGGGTTACCCCCGAGGTGCAACAGCTGCTCCAAAATGGGAGAATAGTCTTTTATTTGGCACAGCATTGCCTCGGCAGAGGAGCTGCAAGAGGCATGTAATAAAAACAGGGCGGTAACTGTAAATCGTTGGGATCTTTCCGGCTTTTCTGAGCCCTTTCAGAGCCATAAGGCAGGGCAAGGCTGCTGCCCTGAGGGGCCTGGAACTGCATTTGGCTTGATAACCCTACATACAAGTACACACACACAAATGGGTGCAGAGTTAGAAAAGCCAGGGGTGAAGGGGACTCACGCTTAAGATTAAAAACAAGAACAATGAAAAAACTTTCTTTCCTCCCTACAAAATCATTTACAGGCTTTTGAATTCCTTCAGCAGTGGCATTTTCACATAGGTTTTGTTTAGGTAAACAAATTGCTTTTAATGAATTTGGTTAGGCCCCTCTACCCGTTCATTAAATGCAAGGTAATTGTGGAACACTGAGGTGACAATCTTACCAAGAACCTTTTTCCTCTAGGAAGCTCCTTCATTTGCTGCTAAAAAAAATTAGCATGTTGGACCAAGACCACCATTAGAAAAGCAATTCTGTCTTCTGGGAGGAAAAGAATCACACAATCACAGAATATGCTGAGTTGGAAGGGACCCACAAGGATCATCCACTTCCAACTCCTGGCCCTGCACAGGACCATCCCCAGGAGTCACACCATGTGCCTAAGAATATTACCCAAACGCTTCTTGAACTTTGGCAGGCTTGGTGCTGTGACCACTTCCCTGGGGAGCCTGTTCCAGTCCGACCTAAACCTTCCTTAACACAACTTCAGGTCGTTCCCTCGGGTCCTTTCACTGGTCACCACAGAGAAGAGATGCTCCTCCCCAGGAAGTTGTAGGCTACAATGAGGTCTCCCCTCAGTCTCCTCTTCTCCAGGCTGAACAGACCAAGTGATCTCAGCCACTCGTCATATGGCTTCCCCTCAAGGCCCTTCACCTCACTGCCCTCCTTTGGACACTTTCTAATAACTTAATATCTTTCTTATATTGCAGTGCCCAAAACTGCACACAGTATTCAAGACGAGGCCGCAGCAGTGCAGAGCAAGGCGGGACAATCCCCTCCCTCAACCAGCTGGTGATGTTTTGCCTGATGTCCCCCAGGGCACAGCTGGTCCTCCTGGCTGCCAGGGCACATTCTGACTCATATTCAAAGTTAAAAAATACAGAATACTAAAACTTGCTAGTTAACAACCAAAATTATTTATATTAATCACCAAGATAACTACAAATTGATTCAAATTCACCCCATGAGGCACCAGCCCAGCCCAGCCCCTTTGCTTCCTGACAGGCAGACAAACTTCAGTCCTCACATGTGGCATCAACTTGTCCTGAAATTCATGGAAAGCACAGGGGCTCACACCCTCTCAAAGTTCTCAAAAAACCATTCTGAACAGCTCCTTTAACTCCCCCTGCCATTACACTCATTGAAAAGAGGGGAAAACCACCACCTGGCCCCCCTGTGGCACAGCCCTGCTGAGCCACACTAACTTTAGGCATGCAGCAGTCTTGAAGACGAGCTGGGAAGGTGCCAGATTAAACAATGCCAGGCACGGGACAGCGTGGCAGTCCAGCCTGGGTTGCTGTACTGACCTGGCACACACCTATACGCACAGCTCAGCAGCTGAGCAGGGCTGAAATCATCTGGGCAGCACAGAATGGGGGAGCAGACGGCAAAAATCTTCAGGCAAGCAGCCTGTGCAGCCTAACCCTGATTTTCTTCAGATACACAAACAAAAGATCACATTCACCTAACTAACAAACGTTACACCTGCAGCACAGCTTGGCTTCATGTGGCAGATCGTACATCTTCCGCCTCTTGGAAGACCTCAAACACCAGAGGAAATGCTTGGGTTGGGTTTGCTTGTGTCAGAAACCACCCACAGAGCGTGGCAATGGACCAGCAGTGGGGAAGGCCTTTCATTTCTCCAGCATCAGGTCAAAATCCTACCCGGGTCAGCTTCTGCCTGATAGCTGTTAATAAGCCTCCATAAACAAATTGGCTCTTTTAATCCAGTTTCAAGTGGACTGTGCTTAGATCCCAAGGTGGTAAAAGCTTTAGCAGTGAAGTGGACAGGAACATACCCTCCACATAAAGCTCAGTACAAGTAGTTCTAATCAGTGGCAGCCATGTAGGAGAGAAGCCAAGGACAGAGAGGAGGCTGGAAATCCAGTTCCCACTCCATTCCTAGAAATGATTCAGCTAGATTGGACTTACAGCAAATGGGCAGAAGCACAACAAGTAGCTTGTCTTTGCTCCCTACATTTTATGAATAAGTATTTCATCTCCTAACCCTTGATCTTTCTTCACATAAAATGCTATTGCAAAAGCCAACTCATATTTTCCACACACATGGAAAAGTATTTGCTACCCATTCAATTCCTTAAACAAACACACACACACACACTTATTCACCAGCTTTCTTCCTCACCCCTTTTGTAATTTTTTTCTTCAAAGAATGCTTAAGTTTCTTCTTTAGGGGTCTTCTTTTCAATACGACAATATTCTTTTTGCCTGTGCCATCACTAACTTCGGTGGGGGGCAGCAGACAACTTCAGGATGATGCGGTAAACATTAAAACAAATACCAGGATTTCTGCTTTTCTGCTTTCTGTTAAAACCTTATCAAAAACCATGGTGTTTTCCTATGAGATTTTCCCTCTTGCCGAGCAGTTGACAAGTGAACGAGAAATCAGTAAATGCCTTCACTGCACTGTAATAAAACAAATTTAGAAAAAAAGTCTCAAACCCCCTAAAGCACAGCAAATAGGAGGGGCAAAAGGGGTGTTTTGGAAATTGTACATGTGCAGTCACTATGTGTTACTTCCAAAACCGTGCTTCCAGCTGTTATGTATAAATATTGGCTTGAAAACGAAGCAGCGGACGAAGTGCTGGCACTTGGTCGAAGCTGTCGGCTGGTGGGGTGCAGCTCGGGTGACACCACGTACACGCTGTGCTGTCACAGAGCGTGCTGGTCCCTCCCGCCCTGGTGTGTCACCGGCATTGCATCACTGCCAGTGAAATAACACAGCTGCCTCGCTGCCTTTTTTTTTTCGTTCTTTTTTTTTTTTTTAGCGACAGCAAATTTCAGCGCAATAAATCTCTGAGCCCGTGCCCAGCTCTATCAACCCGCACAGGCCAGTTTCTCTGCGGTAGCCTGCTTTGTAGGACCTTTCTTTTTCCCTCGCCATGGCCTTCTTTGAGAAAAATGACTCTCTGAACACACCCGAAAGATGTTGTGATTAAGCTTAAAGTTTGGCAGCCATGTTATTGCCTGTCATTATCCCCTTAGGCTTCTGGGATTACTGCTTTCACTGGCCATTATCGTTGCTCTCCCAGGAGCCAAACCTTGTTAATGGCATCTCTGATAGCCCCCAGAATCCACTACAAACCCTGAACGCTGTTAAAAGGCCCCAGCAGCCACTGACAAGTCTAAGCAGCAAAATACACAAAACCTTCCTGGACACTCATGCAGCAGCAGCAATAGGTGTGATAAGTACTGTCTTGCCAGGCTGCTGGCCT
The DNA here is from genome assembly GCA_035584735.1 of Pseudotriccus pelzelni. Classification (NCBI taxonomy): domain Eukaryota; kingdom Metazoa; phylum Chordata; class Aves; order Passeriformes; family Tyrannidae; genus Pseudotriccus; species Pseudotriccus pelzelni. The sequence continues at coordinate 70,630,731 of JAWMRA010000113.1, forward strand.
TCTCTACTCTTCCGTAGGCAGGTGGCCATGGCCAGGTTGCCCCCTTGGCTTTCAAAGAGCGTCTCAGTACCACGGCCAAAATGCAGACAAGTTCTTTTCTCCAGCTTTATCCACTATTTAACTGCGGCAATCCTGCCCAAGTGTCACCCTTTATAATGGCAGAGCTATCTGTGGCCACTGCTTGTCACTTTAGTAGGACACCAGAGTCCATCAAAACACCCTACCGTGCAGTTTGACCACTATTTTACAAAAACCACTGCAGCTACCTGCAGGGGGGAAAAAAAAGATAAAGAAAAATTTTTTTCCTCTGTTTTTTGGCAGTGCAGGAGAAACCCACTTTGGGTGAGCTTTCAAAAGGGTTTCCCCAAATGATGGGCACACAGAAACCACTGCTGATCTCTCCAGAGCACCTTATTTTCATTTTGACAATTAAATGTATGAGCGTAAGGTTCAGCACGAGCTGCAGCTGAAAACACTCTAGCTGAAACCTGCAACCTATGTACTTGTTCAACCAGATTCATGTTATTATCTTATCCCTTTCCTTTCGTTGTGGCAAGAGTAACAATTTAATTAGACAGGGGAAGAAAAAAAAAAACCCAACCCGTATTATTTATAACTATAGCACAATACATTATTTTTAGCTGAAGATCTCTTAAGAAAGAAACAGTACTCAGACTGATTTTCATGTACAACTTCCTGAATTCGTGATTCACAGCCAAATTTCAGGGACAAACTTAATTTAGGTTTTGATCCTTTTGACCTCAGCACATTAGCAAGAGCTCCAGATTTAGTGCCTGCAGCTTCGCTTCTTCTGAGCTCTGCAGATCTAAAACTCAACAGGTCCATCGGCTGCAAAATCAGCGACACTTCAGAAAAGGAGAAAGCCTTTGGAGAAACAAAGCTGTCAGCCTACTGTGGTTCTCGGGAAAATTTGGGAGGCGGGGAGGTTTACCCAGGCACAATACCACACTGATGGAGGGGGACGTATCCCATTACGGGAACTGCACGTTCGCAAACAAGCGCCAGAGTCACAGGCTGTTCTGTGCCACGCGGCAGAGATAACACCGACAGGCTTCAGGCTGCAAAATCCACCCTCCCCAGAGGCTTTTTTTTTTTTTTTTTAACCTAAACTATATTTGACTTCACTGTCAAGTATTTCAGCGCAGCTGCTATTCTCGGGTTCTCCTAAAATACACACAGTAGGTACTGTACTATTGCACATATAAACATCTACCTTTCTACCACAGCTATTTATGATTAAAATAACTTTTCTCCATTTCTGATTTCACTTCCTTCCTCTGGGCCCAGTTCTACGTTGCACAGGAGGTGCTTTCAAGACCAGAACTAACTTCTAGCATGAAATAAAGAAGTAAAATGTTACTCTAGCTGGAAGTTTAGAATTTAACATCCAGTTTCCCTTGTGGATGACCTATGAACAGGACTTCATCTCTCATGCCTCACAATTTAGGGGAAAATTTGTGCAGGTGCACAACAGCTGCACTTAGCAAGGGTGGATCTTACTCTGTCTAGAAACAAACTCCTTGGGTGAAGAACACCACACCTGTTTTTCAGTTGCACTGAAAAGAAGATAAAATGGTAGTGTGTAATTTAACATGCTCTTCCATCCCTCTAGGACACTTCCACAGTTCAGGGGTTCTCCACTGATGGAGCCAGTGGCTCCTCTGCATCTGGAAGACGGCCTTTCTGCACTGGAACCCACAGCATCACCTTCTAAACTCACCCATCCAGCTTGGAAAAGGGTCTTCCTCAAGCAAACACACTTTGTTTTTATCCACCCTCACACCAGGCAAGTGTGGAGGTTAAGTGTTTAACACCACAACTACAGAGCTGAGGGGGCTGTATACAGGAACAGACATCTCTCTGGTCACACTAAGTTTTTAGCTGAGCTCAAAAAAGAAGCTCTACAAGTGGTTGGGATGTTCGGACAGATGTTCCCAGCACCTGGTCCTTATCCAAAACCTCCCTTAGAAGCACACTTTCCACTCATGAGGATCTTGGTCTCACAGTGCATGTATTCTTCCATAATTGAACGTGTTCAAGCCCAAAGCTTCTTTTCCTCCCTAAGCTTTTGCACGATTCATAACTACAGCATGACACTAGCTCTGACACTTCTGGAGGGCTGAGCAAAAGCACCCCTAACTCCCCGAAACGCTATTCTGGACAGAGTTGAGCAGCCTCATTTCTTGCACATGATCATCCTGCCTACTCAGCTGGCTATTAAATAATTAACCCACACTGAGGCAAAGGCTCCTTTCTGCCTGATGGAATGGGGCCTCAACTTTTCAGTGTGAAGCTCCTTTGTACCGAACCCAGCGTGTCCTAGAAATCTTTCTGTGGGCAGTAATATAAACAATAGAGATTAAAGGGTTTCATCTCTCGCTGTTAAAGGAAAACAAATACAACTGCTACAAACCATTTTGAGGTGATAAGGGATCTGGGGTGAGCAAAGCTGAACTCAGACTCCATGACCCCGTGGCACGCATCCAAGAGCAGCAAGAGGAAGCTCCAGCTGTCGGGCAATGGATACAAATTTTCAGGTCCTGAAGCTGAATCGCAACCCACCCCAGAAGGACGCAAGCACTAGTGCTGCAAGGTTGCGTTTCAGCAGCACTGCACTCCATCCCGCCTCCTGTTAGGAGTCACTTCTACTCATTTACCGGTGCTTAAAATCAGATGCGCAACTGAAGAAGTCACATCAGAAGACAAGCAGCAGCTCCATTTAGTTTCGGCGGAACACTCAGTACGGGAAGCGTCTGGCACCAGTCTGTGTAATTTTGGTCTTTCTCGGATGCTAAGAAAAATTGCCTGTTGCTAAGATTCTTATCATTGCTACTAATTTTCAACCACAGAAAAACATTATTCACCTGGCTCCATCCTCGAACACAACCTAAGCAAAGGCCTCATCCCACTGAAGTGAAGATGGTGCAAGTTCACAATCCCAAGTGAAATGTTCCCCTCCAAAAACCACAGGACAGCTACCTTAATCCTGGGTTTGAGCACAACCAAACGGCTGGATTCCTCTACAAATGCACCCACTCTGAACCTCTCATTTCCTCACATAATTTGGTAGTATTCCTAAACAGTTGCTGCTTCAAAAGAGCCTTAGTCTTCCTTCTCCTTGCTTTTAAGTTCCCCTTAATTTAGAATTCAGGCGTTTACACTTCTAGAATGGAAAAATGACATTTGTGATCAGATGCTCAAGATACTCCTATACATAAGTAAATCAGGGGTCCATGAACTCTTACTGCTGGTGTGTGCTGCCTGTTCTCACTGCTCCAAAGCCCACTGCTGAAGAATTAAAGCTGGTGCTCCTCCTGGCCCAGCATTCTCAGGTCCCCAAAACAGAGCAGGGTACTCTTCTGACACCTGCCCATTTAAAACAACTGATGGATTTGCAGTCAGAGGAACCCCCCCCTCCTCTGCCCTGCCCTCAAGATCAGACTGACAAGGAAAGCTGTTGGAAGACTTTTTTTTTCTCGACTTCTGGCATGGTATCCTCTGGACATCTCATTCAACAGACATGCTGTACCTGCAATGCCCTCAGCTTTTCCTGATCTTTGCATACAGTACCTTGGTGTTGTGGCTTCTGTCTTTTAGCTACAGGACTTAGATTTGTCATAAGGTGACAGAAAAGTGCTTTGTCCAACATGGTGTGAGCCAGATTTCTAAGAGTCTTTGGAAAAAGATGCTCATTGGCATGCATGCCTAGACAAGGCCCAGGCGCTTCTGGAGCATTAAAAACTCTTCCTCTGTAGGACAGAAAGGTGCACATACATTGCAAAAAAGAAACATGTCGGAAGCCAAAGTTGCACGGTTTTCTTTGAATTTTTTCTACCTACTTTTCACACCTTTCTACTGAAAGAAGTGGTTTACAGCATGGACACTTGCACCAAAAAAACCTGCTTGACAGCCTTATCTCAATCCCACAGCATGTTAACTCAGGGTTGTTACCTCTCCTGCCTCCTTTCCTTGAACACTGGAAAACAAACAAAGTACACAAAGGGCACATAGAAAAGCTTCGATGCAGTACATATGGGACAGATTTTCTGATTCACCTTCACTTTTTTTGTTTTCCACACTAAGGAATATGTACAGTTATTGTATCTACATGAGTTGCCCAATTCTAACTGATGCAGGCTTCAACACATGAGCTGCAGCATGGAAAACAAAAGTTATTTAAACTCCTCCGCTCTCCATAAATGCAAAGGAAAACCTCAACTGTCAGCCAGCCTGCTGTAAGTACTGACACTGTTCCTAAAACCTAAAAACCAGCCCCCAGCATGCACTGCTGTAGACACTTATCTGCCCTTTAAATTTGAATTAAAAAACTTTACATTTGAATGTTTTTAAATGTGCAGAAAGCACACAAGGTAAAGAGAGAACTGTTTTAACATGACACAGAGACTCGTGATAATGCTCCCTCTGCATTACGTGGCTAAAGCTTCAGCCAACAGTGCCGGCTACATGACAGAAACACTCCATCAAGTCACTGCTACGGCTCTAAAAAACTGTAAATGATTACAGAATAATGCCCTGCAATCAAAGAACAAAATGTGTGCTGCAGATTAATCACTTTCCAAGATGGGAAAGGAAAGATAGGCTTGAGAGATAAATCTGGCTGGGGTGTTTATGCAAGCGTATCATGCTCCTTAGTACTGAATGTCCCAGAACTTACAGAGGAAGTAAACAATGTGCTGGGGGGGTGTGTGGGGGGTGTGCGAGGGGTGTGCGTGTGCCCGTGTTCACAACCCGAAATAGGACGGCTTGTGAAAAATGCCCAACTTTCAGTTACGAAACACTAGCATTACAAGTCACTTGCTTGCCAGCTGTATTGCTACTGCCTGGGAAAACCTGAAATAAGGACCTGTTCAGATACAGCCAACGCTTCTCTTCAGCATTTCAAACTTCCCTGTAAAACTCTACAAGGATGTCTACGGACTCCTGAGCCCTCTCCCCCATGCCGCCTCAGCAGATGTAGCAGACAGTGCACCCGAAGGCAGGGACTGCAAGCACTTCTGGTTGGGATTTACTTCTGGAAGCACGCTCCAGCAACCTACATTTTCAGTGTCCCTCTAGCATATAATCACACTGCTTTTGGCTGCTTAGGCAATGCCAGCTTTCATGCATTCCTCTTTTTTGTGTAAACATATTTACATTTGTAACTCCTAACTGGCTTAACGCTACACAGGCATTTAGAGGAAAACTCTACCCGCACTCAAATTAAATGCAACACTCTGACAGTCCCTTGCAAACACAGCTAACTGACTGCGACGGGCGCGGGAGAGGCTGGTGACTCGGATTTAGACCGGGGGCTGCATGGGTTCATTGGGCAGCCCTTCTGTGAAAGCTCACCCTGGGCCTATGCCACAGCAGCCTGAATCCACCTGTAGTGATTCCACACATCACACAAAACTTATAAGATCTCCATGCTGAGAGTTTTGGTTGTCACCGATGGCTTTGGAGGAGGTCGAGGTACCGTACCACCATTCTATACCAAACGCGTATTTCCACACAGGAGCTAATAAAAATTTCCGAAAGACAAAAGCGAGCTAGAGTGACAGGGCATGCACCGCAACGGCATTGCATAATGGGAAAATACTTCACAGAAACCAACTATCTGAGGTCCCTCCTCCCTGAAAAATATCTGGCTCTGTATTAAAACCAATTAACAATAATCTACTAATAACAAGACTGTGATGTAGCTGCAAGGTTCCCCTAAAGCAGAATTCTGCCAACGCTAGTAATTGATTCAGCAGTGTGCACCAGCTCAATGGCACAGGCGTCTCCAATTCTTGGGAACATTACATCCACTCTAATTCCCCCTGCAAGGTCACCACAACCATCAGAAAATCCCCATACATTGTGACCCAGAGAGCTGTGACTGAACAGCTTTTATCAACAGCCTGGAAAACTGAAGCACTGCACCTGAAAGGCATCAGGCACCACAAGTGAACCCCCAGCCCACCAAGCTGCCAAAATGGCTCCGGGAGCAGTGGTGGAGAACAAACTGCAGATTCCTCTTGCAGGGCAAAAAGCAGGACATGCAAGATTTGCCTTGGCACTATTTGCTGCAATGTGTGTTTGCATACACTTTATTGCAATGGAAAGAGGACAGGCCACACTGCTACCTGATTAAAGTTTTGAACTTTATCACAAGGGAACAAGGGACTCATAACTACATAGTCTACGCGTAAGCTCTTCAACAGGTCAATAAAAGGTTATTCACACCACTAAATGACTTGGTCTAGGTAGCACCAAGTCCATTAGAAGATGCCAGCTGACTACGACAGAAGCTAAGTCACAGCCAGTGAAAGCAGCAAAGGTGTCCATTCTTCCACCCTTCAAGACAACACCTTGCAGTTTTAAGCAACAATTCAGTCTGAGTTTCTTCTGATAACAAAAAACTGTGATCAGCTTCCCACCCAGACGTCAGGGCATTTTACAAGGACTGTTAACAACTAGGCATGAAGTTAGCAGCAGAGGCAGAAGATAGGAGAAAACCATGGAGCTACGTCAGGAAAAGTCAGCTATGTCTTTATATTTTCCATTCTAAATCCATCAAGTCAGAGGGTCCCTACCAGAGGATGCAGAATATGGTGTGACTATGGACTATACACTTTTATGCCTTACGTATGTCAGTGAAGAACTTGTATGTCTCCTCTCTTCTCACCGATAGGCAAGAAAAACGGAACAGCCCCTCATAATGGAAATAAGAGCAATTACCACACATACCATTAAATATTCTAGGGATAGCTCAGTAACCCTATGAACTGTACAATCTCAGACACCGCTTGATGTCAGGGTCAGGCCGCAGGAAATAAGAGATCCAAGTCTTTCTAAAGGCAGGACTTACATCCACCTCTTGCACAAACGAACAACCTCTCAGTGTTTGGTATCAGCAGAAGGAACAGGATTATCTAAATGACTGAGGATTTGCACACTGACAGCACCAGGACTGCTTACCTAAGGGTGGATTAGTTAAAAAATATAAACAAAGTTCTAAATTATAGGTGGTGCTGTGAGCCCCACCTACACCTCTTATTGTCCAACACTTCCTACTACAAAGCCCTGTTTGTTCGCCGTCACTAATAACTTTGCAAAGCTGAACTGAACTGGGATTAGGAACAGGGTAAGTGGTCCAGGATAGACAAGACACAGGAAATATGTAATCCTGGGGCAGGGAGAAATGTGAAATGGGGAGCCGGACAAAAAAAACGGACAAGCTGGACAAGCAGAACAGATATGAAAACCAGGAGGGGACAGACAGAGGAGTGGAAGATCATAGGAAAAAGAAGGAGGGATGCATGGAGCAGGACTGGGAACTGCAGGAAAAGAGGCTGGGCTGAGACAAAAGAAGGTAAGGTGCTTGGGGATGGGAGAAGATACAGGGCTGGGACAGTGTTCATCAGGGAACCCTACGGATACTGGGGGGCAAATGGTACACTGGAAAGGACGTATTTCTTTACTCAAGTGCAACAAATATGGCATGGGGCCCACATAGAGAGCACGGGGGATGAGCTGAAACCCTGAGTACCGCTTGAAGTACCGCCTGACAAGAAGGCTGGGGGTGGATGGAGTGTGTGAGCTCCCTACTAATGACAGTGTCATAGCCAGCATGAGAAGTAATTTCAGGTATCAGAAGCGCCTTTATTTCTGACATTTTATACTTCCTGAGCACTTGCCTTTTACATTGAAACATTTTTTTCAGTGTAGATTTTTGTGTAAATAAAGAACGCTCTTATTTAGTGGTACTTCTGCGTGGCACTTCACTGAACAGCGAGAACTACCCACAAAGGTACTCCAGTGATCTGCAGTCAGTGGTTGAGCCATGCGAATTCTTGGCCACTATAAGGAAACGGGAAAAACCCATCAACTGGAATTGCTCAAACCCACCCACTGTATCACGGTACTTCTAGGGAGAAAGCTGCTGGTCTCCCCCGGTCTGTAACCACCTGAAAGAACTGGTAGCTTGATACAGTTTTCTGCAAAAAATAAGGAAACTATCAGCTCTCCCTCAGGCTGTGCAGAGCTGGGTTTTTTTAAACAAGCAAGCACACAAAAAACAAAACCAAAAAACCAAACACAACCAACAACCGTCCAACAAAAATGTCAAACCAGAAAGCAGGCACTCAAAACTGGACCAGTTTAGTAAGATGTCACGATTTCACTAAAATTGAAGGAAATCTATACTTAATTTCTCTAACAAGTCCTATCATACTGTTCAAGCAAAGTGTTGTTCTTTCAGACTGAGAGGACACCAAAACCACAAGACTTCTCGATTTACTACTTTTCCCCTCTTTTCCTTCAGTTAGAGAACATTGCCATTTCACATGCTTAGTACAAGCCTGAATAAAAATGACGTGTGAGAAGCTTTTGCCATGGTTAAGTCCTGACACAGCTGTTGGAAAAACCCAAAATGCACATTTTATCCTGGCCAAATCAGTGTTCTTTTCACTATTTATACTCTTGAATCCAGCAGCTGCAAGTGACATGCTACAGGTCATGCTGTCCAAAATGGACAAAGAATCTGAAGATCCTCTCAAGTTTTGGAGGCTTGTTTCTACTTCTGTTCTCCCTCTCAATGCTTCACAGCACTGCTGCACCAATGCCAATTAGCTGCAAGTATCAAACTCTGGTCAGAACAGATTTTTCAGCTAAGATTTCCCATCTTTAAAAAAAAAAAAAAACCAAAACTTTTTCATGCTTTCATTTTGTGGCACCATAGGATCAACACTGGCTGTTCAGTTGATAATACCCCTCTTTATTTGAAATCATTTTTCCCTTTTCACCACCCACATTCATCTGGGACTTATTCAGTATTATTCTGCCTGACACTGGTCCAAAACAGCAAACCATTTCTGTAACAGCACAATAAGCAGAGAAGACCCTAACAGAGCTGCTTGGTCATCTAAGAATCCCCTGACATACTAAAAACAAAGTTGAAAAGCCTCTCAGGAGGTTAGATACAGCTGTGCCTTTACCAGAACAACTTCTCTGGTATTTTACATTTGGCATCTGGCATTTTACAAGCAGGGAAACGCTTTTGCTTTACTTTGGCCTTCTGTCATCAGACAGAGGTGGAGATTTATGGCCTTTCTCCTTCCAAATTAGACTCCTTCAGTGCCCTATTTTATATTCTTCCTGACAGGTCCCTATTTTGTATAAAGCAAAAAGGACTACTGTCACCGCGTTGCATGGTGAAAGCCCTTTCCAGCTGAAAGAGAAAACTCCATCCACCGAGTCCAGAAGCAGGATGTAACTTTGCGGTTAAAACTGTGAGGATAAAATACCTTGCCCAGCGACATTAATTTCCAGCAGGATTTGATAAAATTATAATTCACTGTCCAGAAAAAGACTAAAACATTAAACATATTATACTGAGAAAGTCAAAATAGGTCATTCAATCAGCGTTATTCCCCCTTCATTTCACACCATAATACAAAGCAGTTAAGTAGTTTCTCTTGCAATTAGCATCATCTTTGTCTCCTTGATGTCTTAAAATACACTGGAGATATGGAGCTGCTCTGACTGTAATTGCGGTCCAGGCCCTGCTTCCCATCATCAACGACTCCTCACTAAATACACAGATGTGAAATCCTATCTTCAGTGACTTCAACCATGATAATTTTCTTTGGTTGTTCCAATTCCCTGGTCTGTAGTCTCCAACAACAGGCCTTTTCCCACTCATTGAAAAGGAGTACAGGTGCGCTCAGAGAGAACCCTAACATTTCCAGCTGCTAAGGCACATCCCACTCCATCTTCCGAACAGGAAGACTTGTTACCTGACAGAGCCCTGAGGAAGGTGGGCTAGAAGCAGCTTCCCTGAGAAATGGCAGGGTTTGAAGAGATCTTTCCTGGATGTGAGAAGTCTGACATATGCTTCAAATGCATTTTAATTCAGAAAAATGTTGGAAAGATTTTATTTATGTTTCTAATTAGGTAAACAGTATGCTTCTTCCACCTGCTTTGAGCTACCCCACTAGGCCCAGTAGACATCAGATGTCTATGAACATACATCAGGTTGATTTACTCCCCGCTGCTAGCTCATAGAATCCTTCCTCCTCCCAGTCCCGTATGCCACTACCTTATGTCCTATACACTTCCCTTCCTTTTTGTACGGAAAATGGCTTCACTATTGATTTTCAAAAACCTTTTTAAGCATACAGCTCCCTTGCCCACAGTTTTATAAAGTTCCTCATAAAAGATTTCTCTCCTACCCAAAGCATGCAAACCTTCCAGTAAATTTTAATCAGAAGTATTCTTTGCTGTGCATGAATCAGGATGTAAGAGCAACGGGGCAAGAAATAAATCTCAACATGCTATGGGAAGAGAAAACACACTGTCAACATCATGATGAACACAGTAGTAGGTTCAGAGCTTTTGGCTGCTGCACAGACTAGACGGGAGACCTCTGGCCGAATTCATGCAGAACTCTGACATGGCTTCCATTTGTACATCAAAGGTTTTAGAAGCGTCCCACTTACCTAGGACAGATATATGGCTGAGGCTAAGCAAAAGCAGAAGCTGTCTGAACAAAATTCACAAAATGCTTCCGAGTTTTCACAGCTCCTCAGTGGCATCATCATTATCGGTGCCAATGTTGTTCCTCTACAAAGGCACTGTAGGATCAGCAGCCTCCCATTGTAGGTCTTGATGAATACTTAAAGAAGCACCATTCACTCTGAAACCTGACATCTCAAACAAATGGTTCTGAGCTCCCACACACAGTGAAACTGTTAAGCACAATGGGTTGTGTTGCACAAAAACAGGGACAGCAGCTCTACATGTCTCAGCTTACAAGCATCTCAGGACACGACTTGAACTGGTGTCACCTTCTCCTACGAATTCTTGGAAAAAAACATTCTCTGAAAATTAGTCAAGGTCCACAGCAGTTTTCAAAACAAACAGTAGGTTATAGGAAACCACACCACTGCTCTCAGAACAAAATCAATCAGCAAAAAAGGTGCTAATGTGGGAGCCTGTGAGAGTCTCACAAAAAGACATTCTTTCTTGAGTAGTGTTCTCAGTTATCAGATGCCAAATTTTACATCTAGAACTAAATATACGAAACTGATAAATCCTCCATGAAGTACTAGCAAATATATTTACACAAGGTTGGCGTTCACACAAAGTCATAAACTTTTGATCTGGATTAAGTCTTGCATTTAAATGTACACTGCAAATTTCACGTGAGCAAACGGAGTTAACTTTGGTCACAATGTGTCTTTGGAGAGCTGAAATAGGTATTTAAAGAGAGTGTGTGGAGAGAAAAAAAAATAAATACAGCAGGATTTAAGAAGACTGACACCTGAGCCTATATTAAGATAATTCAGTACACATTCTGGTTAAAATAAATATGGCCCTGGAATTCAGCCCACGTCTTCAAATTATTTCTTTGAAATAATACATTTATTCTTCTGCATCCTATTTTGGAAAAAGTGTAGAAACCAACATGATGCAGTGTGAGAAAAAACTGAGTTATAAGGACAAATTGTCTACAAATTCAGAGGTACTGGCTGTCTAGACTAGGAGAGTAGCTTGTATTAGAGTATTATTAGGTAATTAATACATTTTTAAACACAGCTTTGTTTACTCAAGTTTAGCACTATTACTAACATTCCCTGGTCATGCTCAGTCCTCACAGGGAACCCACGCTCAGCTACAACTGGAATTTTAACCACTGCTGGCTTGAGTCTGTCTTGCACTAACGCAAATGTGTGATGCTGCAGCATCATGAGAGAGCCTCGATGCTGCTTTAACGTGGCCTTTAGCAGGGATGAGATTCGGTCCCTGCCCTCTCTACTTCAGCTACGCGTTAAAGCTGCACTGTCCATAAACTGGGCTGCATCCCTGCAAACCAGTTTTCATTCCCACTCCGAAGTGAGCAGTCACAGCAGCCAGGAGGCAAAGCGAAGCCCAAGAAGACACATGCCAGTGTTTTTGGGCGCTCCTCTATCTGTCCTCCCACAGCAGACCGTCATCCGTCCTCATCAGTCTTCCAACTTATCTGCTGTCTCCCACTCCTCTGGGGTCGGGATAAGCAGATGTTACTTCCATGTTCAAGTGCTGGCAAGCAGCCCGGACTTGCCCTTTTCTGCTCACATGACTCAGGAGTCAGCAAACCTACCGAAAACTTTTTCCTAGGACTGTGTCCTGGGATTGCCATGGCCTCCACTGCTCCCTAGAGAGAGACGAAGATCTTGGAAAAACAGGGATGAGGAGGCAGGCTGGCCCTGAAGACACTGCAAGGCTGGGTTATGAGCAGCCCCCAGGCAGACCCACAGCACAACAGGGTGTGAAGGTAGCCTGAGAGGTAGGCATCAAAGGAGAAAAATGGGTCCTCTGACAGCACTCCTGCCTCCTGCCCTCATTCCGAAGCTCTCAACCGGATTTTGGTGCGGAGACGTCAGCAGAGACCCACCCTTCACCTCAGCACGGGCAGTGGGTGAAGGGACACAGAAGTGGCGCGATCCAGTGACTCACGCCCTGGAAACGCACCCGACCGCTGGCAGCACTTGGGTGTGCAGCAGCCCTGGGTGCCACAGAGAGAGCCCCAACCCCACTGCTGGCAGCCTCCTGCCCCCCAGAACTGGAGACAACACACTGTCAGTGCTACACATCACCTTCCTTGCTCCAAGTGGACCTTCCTCCATCAGTTCCTCTGGCAGTGATCCATGGGCTTCCTCTCCCCTTCTGTCCCAGCATGCACAGCCCTTCCACACGCCTTTACATGTAGCGAGTGGCAACTTCACCATCAGGGAAAAAATAATAAAGAAAAACAAAATAATACCTCGCCAAATAAACACGATCGAGTGAGAACCCACCATTCCATAATTCAGCCCTGAAGTACTCAGCATGTTGCAATAGAGCAAGCAGTCCATTCAATTTGTTAGCACAAGTCTTTTGTAAGAGCCAATTTTCACAAGGCATTTCTTCACCTGTGCAGACCCCCAGAAAGGCATTTCTCTGTCAGTGAAATCTTACAAACGTGTTTGAGATCAGTAAAAGTATTTAAATAGCCTATATTTTTAATAGGTACCAGTGTAGAGATAAAGAAAATTGCCCCAGTAAGCAAAGTCCAAGTAGGACACACACAGAGTTACTGACAAGACATCAATGCTGTTAACTCCTGACCTCCCTCAAATTACCGCAAATTAATAGCAGCATTATGAGCATATCAGCCCTTGAACAAATGTGCAAGGGGGATGGGGCTCAGAAAAGGACTCTGGCTTTGCAGAGCAAGAGGGGCTCCTCCCGGACCTCACAGCCACACACAGCATCAGGAGGAACCGCTCTGGCAAAAAGCAACGGCGACACTGCAACGCTCCTCAGCCCCACTGGAAGGCAGCTCCCTTGCTATTTCACGCCAGGGATGAAGCAGAGCACTAATGCAACTTGTTCCCTTACATTGCCCTGAAATTGCTTTTCATCAGTCCTGTAGCCTAATTTTCTCCAAGCTGTATCCCCAGCTGAAATGCAGCTGTACTGTGCCACATGCCCTGCACAACCCCCAGCCAGCCCTCCCTCTCCCACAGAGGCCTTCCATGCGCCATGCAAGCCCTCCCACTGCTGGAGGGAAGGATGGAGTAAGTGAAGTAGGGCTTAGGAGTCTCCCAAGGCAGGAATGAGAAATTGGGGGATGGGAAATTGAGGAATGGATTTTTTTATTACTCTTATTTATTTTTTTAATATTGCTATTTGGAAATCGAACAAGTGCTCTCTGCTTTTTAATCCGCTCATCTCACAGACTTTCGACCAGTGATCCGTGACAACCCTTGCCCAAACACATTGCCCAGGAGATAACTTAGGTGACGTAACTGGTGATTACAGCAAGACATGACCTACTGTGGCTGCAGAACATGCTGCACTCCAGCAGTGGCCTCCTCTCAAAGGCTGTGGGAGCCTCAAGGTCCATCATCCTTGACCACACAGAGCTGAAGACACCCTCCCTGCAGGACACCACAGAGTGCCCCAGCAACTCCTACAAACCCCCTCCAGCCTTGCACACCTGAGCGTCTCCTACCCCTCCACCCCAAACAGGGGCTGGGGTCACATCACCGCAGGGCTCCAGAAGTCCCTGCAGTTCCTCGCAAGCTGAGAAGCACGGCTCTGTCTCTGCTGCCTCAAACGGACGAGCAAGAGCTGTACCCGCCACCAGGAAAAAATGCTTGGAAACATGATGGGTTTGCTTGGGAAGCTAAGCCATTGTCACATAAATGTCAAATACACATGGGGAAGGAGTTGGTGCCTGTTGGTGGTGCAATCATATCCCACAAGCACAACTGGAACATCAGGAAACTGGTACAGCCCTGGAGAAGCATAGGATGCCCCATCCTGACTTCATCTCAAGCAAGTCAGAACAAAACATCTCACTCTGAAGGAAAATCCCTTTCTGTAGACAAGCCACTTTTTAATAATAAGTGCTAAATGGACTATTCAAGCAGGTAATTAATGTTAATTAACATATGTCAGGCCATAAATTGGCTAAATGCACCTCATTTTCCAAGCTTAGTGTGTGGCAACGCTCAGGAAATTGTAACAGAACAGTCTAAGTTTATAGAAACACAAAAAAAGAGCAAATAGAAGGTTAAGTATAATCTTCACTTAACTCATGGTGTGCTGAGCCAGCAATAACAAAAACTGCATAACTGTGCATATTACTTCAACACTTCATTTTGCTCCTGAACCGCTGCACTACATGTGCATTGTCAGCCCCAAGAAAAACCACAAAAAAACCCAAAACAACAACAACAAAAAAAAACCCTGCAGCTCCCTGAGCCCTGTGTTATCAGGCAGGCTTTTATCAGGATCCTTGCTACATGCTGTGGGACCTGGATGTGCCTCCTGTCCCAGGACCTGCAAGGCCTGTGGCCCATTTTAAGAGCTGACTCGGGAACTGCAGGTTACAAACGGCAAGGGGAATGAAAACAGCGGCAGGAGGATGCTCAGAGCTTGCCCTTCTCCAGAGAGAGTGCCTAAAAACGTGGAGGGCCTCCTGCCTTTAGAACAAAAGAACATTGCCATTTTGTAACCCTGCCCTTGGGCACGTTTTCTGTGACAGAGATAGTAACAAGGGTTTTAAAAAGGTGGGAGAGAAACAAGTACATGCAGAGACTTCAGTCTAAGTAGCAACTTGCATTTGGAAACACTTTCAATTTCTTCCTTGGCAAGCCGCCACTACACCAAGACGCACTTTAATTGCATTGCAAATAAAGAACAATCCTCACAAAAGATTTTTCCGTACTTCCACGCAAAATAGCTGGGTGCCAAAATCTAGCAGGGCACCTTTAGGAGGCTGCCACCTAGAGAAATGCTTTTACTGTTTATCCTCAGTTTTCCCTTATCTCCACGACAATCCCTTCGGCCTTCCTTCGAACCCAGCACACCCACGGTAATTTTCTGTGGTGGTTTCATACTTGTTCACCCCCTCCACCCCAGGCAAGCTGGTTGAAAACCACCCAGACGCTGCAGGGGGACACGACGGGAGCGGGGGGGGGGGGGGGGGGGTGCTGCCCCAGTGCTGCCCGCCTTCTATACGGGACACCACCGACTCTGGGTTTCTACTTTGTCCACGTCAGCACAAAGAGCTTTCACAAAACCACCCAGCTAACCCTAATCACTCGCCTTTCTAAATGCACCAGCACGTGCCCAGCCTCCCCTAATCTCCCAGGATTACAGCAAAGTAGTGTAGCACCACCAAAATGACCCGAATACAAAATGGCCTCGCATGTTAAGACATCGTTCGCTTCACCAGGACAAAACCAGGCAGGGGATGGACGTCCCAGGGCAGCAGTGCCAGGACATCTCTCCTCCACAGCCTGATAGCCTCAGACAATGTTTGTTCAAGCCAACACAATACAACGGATACAAATGCCACTAAGGCAATTTAATTTTTATTATCATTAACTGCGTACTTTCAAACACACAGGTAAGTGTAAGAGCCAACCTCTGACTCTCAAGCTTCCTATTTTAAATATGCTCAAATATTGATACTAATAAAGCTATTACAGACC
This sequence comes from Pseudotriccus pelzelni, assembly GCA_035584735.1. Taxonomy (NCBI): domain Eukaryota; kingdom Metazoa; phylum Chordata; class Aves; order Passeriformes; family Tyrannidae; genus Pseudotriccus; species Pseudotriccus pelzelni. The sequence continues at coordinate 70,646,765 of JAWMRA010000113.1, forward strand.
GTGTCGATGTTGCATGACTGTTTTAGGTAACCTTCTGTCTCTGAAGAACTGAGGAACATTGATTCCAGTATTTATCACGCAGCTCTACCTGACAGCAATACTATCCAGCATCGTTGACTGGAGGTTTCCCATTCACGTCAAAAGTTAAGTTCACCAGAGCCTGTGACTCTTTGCAGCTGATGACATTCACCAAGGTGATGTGTTTATGTCTGCATTTAACAAGTCCTTCAGCAGAGGTACTCCTCACTGTCACACTGTGCATCAGACAATGTCAATGATTCTGGGTGAGCTACTCGGTCTCTCTCTTACTGCTCTAATAGCTGTCACCTGCATGCATGAGCTGGGGAAAAGTGAGATCTTTGATGTACACTGCAGATATAAAATAATAATGTGCACTAATATCGACATATGGTTTCTACTGAAAAGTTTAAAAAGTCATTTGTTACTGTGATACTCAAGTATACTACTCCTCTTTGATGCAAGAAGCTTGTTATCTAGCCGTTTCAACCGCTGGAACCACACATCTCTCTACGTTGCTCAGCACAAAATTCAGTTACAGATGTTACTGAGTATTTTGTTAAAGGACAACACAGCAAGGCTTTGATCAGGTAAGATGCTTAAGCAGTAAGTTTAAGCACACACGTAATCCCAGTGAAGTCCCAAGGATCCATGCACGTGCTTAAACCTGTGCTCTCTTTGGTAGATCAAAACTTTAAATAATCGGGCTACAGTTTTGTAACCCAAACCCTTCTGTACAGATGAACAAGGCAGCTCAAAAATATATTTTAAAAAAAGAAAAATAAGTATACAGTAGAAGGCTGGAAAAAATAATCTTGTTTGCAGGTAACTGGGAAACAGAATCTTTAAATAAAAAAATTTTAAAAAAGACAGTAGAGAAAAAAGAAAACTGATGCACATTCCAGTTTTACGTTGTCACTCCTGATAAAGACATCGTGTGCCACACCAAGAAAGGAGAAACAGGAACAGAGACTGGTGTTGCTTCCTTCTCACATCCTTTGCAAAAAGATGATAAAAAAACACATCTTGTGTATCAGCATCTGGCTAACAGATTTAGACATCTGTCTACATTGCTGGCAAATTTTTCAAGCTTTTTCATGTCTCAATAATTAGAGAAGAGACTCGTGAATTTGCTCCACTGAAGGGACTGCAGCCCTTTGGTACATACTGGCCAATAAAACATGGTGAGGAATGAGAAAATGTCCATGCACGAAGTTTACAAAGATCTCCCCTTCAAAGTTAATATCCCAGCAGCTAGTGTCTACCTTTCATGGGGAAGATGAATGCAACAGGTGTAAAACAAAATAGGCTTCTGATATGAAAAACAAATCAAAGCAAATGAGCTGCATTGAATTTGGCAATTGCTGGTATCTGTGTATAAAAGCCGAGATTCATAGTCTTGCCATACCGCTTGACAAAGAGGAAAATAGTCCCCCTAGTGTACTCTTCATGTAGAAAAGTCTGTTTCACAAGATAGTGCTACAAGAAATTACAAAATAACATTCCGGGAAGATATATGGAATTACTTAAGCTATAGTGAAACCAGGCACCTCTACTATACACAGGGACACAAGGGTGTTTTAGTTTTCTATTTCAGGATTATTAAGTGGAGTGCTGCACCCTAAATATTTGGAGGGTAAAACTTGTTTTTTAAGTCAGCACACTACTTTTGTGACTGCAGGATATCGATAGGGTAACAGACACCTGAATTTGGAAAGACGGATAGAGCTGGTCATCGAGGAGCTCTGTTGAAGTAAGTTCCTGGAACGGTCACCCGGCATGGCGCATTTCACAAGGCTGAAACCAGCTCACGCTCAGATCTTTTCCCCACTCCATTGCTCAGAAATACAAATACTGACCCTCCCTAAGTATTCAAGACAGAAGCCGATACTGAAGCACGCATCGAAACCCTCCACAGTGGTTTGGAAGCGTAAGGGATTCTACCAAACCGGGCTGCCCTTGGTACACAACGGCATCCAGAGTATGCCAGTTCTACAGCGATGCACCATAAACTACTGCCCAAGTTAGCTGTCAGGCACTATTAGGTTAACCAATGTCCCACTGGGGCCACGGGGACGGGTGAGCAAAGGAGATTGTTGGGGGGGGTGTATTGGGCAAACCTTATCTGAATTAGCGGAAACGTAATATGCGCCTTCGTAACCACATCTGAAATATTCACTTCTGCTTTAATGCCCTAGGCAGGGAAAAAAAAAAGTGATAGTTGTAACTTTCATTAATAGCTCTACAAATAATTGTTTTGTGGAATTATAATCCCAGTTATGTTTACAGATTATGGCATTCAGCACATGTCACTGAAAACAGTATTAATATTTCATATATAATAATACATAAGATAATAAGACCAAGTTCTCTTCTTCCCTTTGTTTAAAATAAGTTTTCCCACTCAGTGCCAGAGCAGAATATCGTTAAATAGGCTTGCTGCCTTCAACAACGAACTTAGCTACGTAAAAATATTCTAAATTAAGACACACCAAAAAAAAATTCTAATACAGAACTATCTTCTGTTCATTTAAAGTCTCCGTGTAACTAGCAACCCGAAAAGTCTAATGTGAAAAGCTGACACTGGTCCCCGAAAAGCTGTATTCATTACCTGTGAGGGAAAGAAAGATGATAATAACATATAATGTGTTTTAGCATCAGGAGACTAAGATGGAGTCTCTATTTAAGAGTGTTACCTCTGCACAAACTAATCTATGTTCCAGCCAAGAAACTGAAACAGTCCTCTTCTGAATGTATATGCATACTTTAGAAGAAACTCTAGCCCTGCCAAGGAATTAAATTTTGCAGTTTTGGATGCCTGGCAAATTATTAGCTCCTGACCTTCCCTTTGCCCCCTCCAGTATGCCCCTACCACCCACGCACAACTGCACCCACCGTTAACACGATCCAGCACCTTACCCTAACTTCCAGAAACAGTTCACAGTCATTAGAGGCAGAATTTTCTGCTACCAGTGTGCTTGCATCTCCTGCGAAAGGTCACCCTAAAGGCTTGTGAGAAACTTCTGAACTAAATTATATCAGAAGAATCTCAAGGGATCCAAGTTTTTAACATTTTAATTAGCTCCAAGTACCAGTTAATGCTGCTCAGCAAAGGAATCAATATCAAATTAACAGTATAAATTGTCAGAAAAATTGTGACTGTATTAAGGATACTAATCAATGTAAGCACTTCACATTATGGCCCAGATCCTGCCTCTGCTTAAGTGAAAGGGAGTTTTGCCACCAAATTCAGAAGAAACAGTATCAGCCCCATTGTTCAATGTCTCCGTTTGAATTGGGTATCAAAAATTTACTGAAAATTCAAAGTACCAGATAAAAAGGCTGGATTTGTCATAGCAGCTGACATCTAAAGCCACGGCTTCTGCATGAAACCAAACAACTTATGAAGGCACGAGCTGTCACTGGAAGATGTAACCCTTTATCACACTCCATGTTGCACTTGTAAAGTCAGATCAAAATCCAACACCTAATACAGACGCAAAAGCTGTAAAAGGGATCTGTGTTTTTAAAAGTCTTCTCTTGAACCAGCTACGCCACCGATAAACTTTGTGTTTATATTTTCCCCAGCCTGAGACAAGTCTGTCAGTGAAATGCTTCCTTTACTGTGCTTCATTTGGAAGGTAAAAATCATACCGCTTCACTTCAGTTCCTAACAGCAAGTCCTACTCAGGCACCAAATACGAGACAGGGCTGCCTGAAATGTTTCATCTATACAGTATTTCTGACCAATTTGAATACTGTAAGTTATCATCTGATCCAGAGCTAGAGAGATTCAAAATTGATTTCTCTGTAAAACAATAGAACTTCCTGGCAATTTTGCCTTCGGCCATCCATTCAAAAACTCGGTGTCAGATGCTGCCAGTATCGGCCCTCAGCAGCAACTGAACCATACCGGGATTTCCTTCTGCAAACAGTATCGACATCAAGCAGCACCTGCATTTCTGTATAGCTGCAAGTACGTGACATTTCAGCGTCCAAGAGACACTAGCAGACGGACGTGGAAAAGGAGGAGAAAAAAAGCAGCTCTGGAAATCACTTCAATGTGCTTTACGTGCAGCACCAGCTTCTAGTAGGCCTTATTAGACTTCGTCTAGAGGGTAAAACCCTGCCTGCCTGCAACGTGCTTTTGCACGCGCTGAGTAAACAAGCCACAAAAACAGATTATTTTTTTTTCCTCACTTATTAAAACGACAGTAATCTTAGCTACTCACTGTCGCAGTGCTGGACAGAAAATGCTGGGCTATCAGTAGACGGTGCCCTCGTACACTAGCACTGCAGGATTCGCAAACCAAGCATTCCCGTGGCTGAACAGCTAATAACTCCATGGTTTGATTAACTTTATGAAGAAATGTCAAGACCTGAACTTCCCTCTATTGCCTTTGAGGAACACGTGGGGAAACCACTGGGGTTTTTCTTGATAAAAACGACACAGTCGTTCTGTATTTGAGCTTTTGAGACTCAGACTGACCATGCATAAAAGCAACTCTGCTTATTTCCAGCATGAGTTACACCAAAGGTAACTATAACAAAAAAAAAAAAAAAAGGCAGAACGAAACACAAACACCTTAAAAATATTTTTTTCCCTCTCTCTTTCTCTTTCCCCGCTTATGTACTTGTGCATCAGAGAAGCCACCTCCGCTCCAGCGTCTCCCCAGCTCTCTGGGTCAGGAGCCCTCACCGCTTGCACATAGCAACAGGAAAGAGACAAAACTTTTCTTACCCCCTCCCTTAAAAAAAGCAAAGGCTACAGGGCGACCGTCACCAGCAGGGCCAGCACCAGCGCCCGGCCGGCTGCCGTCGGGGACAGCCGCCGACACCCCGCTCCGCTCCGCATCCTCCGCGGGCAGCACGCCCGTCGGGGCGGCGCGGCAAGTCCGCCGCGGCCCCGGGATCCCGCCTCACCTTCCAGCCGGCCGAGCTGTTGCTGTCGCCCTTGTCCTTGAAGTAGGGCACGCAGCGGACCATCCAGTCGTAGATCTGGGACAGGGTGAGGCGCTTCTCCGGGGAGCTCTCGATGGCACGGGTGATGAGGTCGGCGTAGGAGAGGTTGCCCCACGCGTTGCGCCGCGACGAGCACTTCCTCGGCGCCGCCGCGGGGCCCCCGCTCAGCCCCCCGCCGCCCGCCGCCGCCGCTCCCCCCGGCGAGAGGCTCGGCCCCTCCGGGCCGCCTCCGGGCAGCGGGGCCAGCAGCCGCGCCGCCTCCTCCGGCACGGCGGTGGCCGCCGCCGCCGCTTCTCCGCCCGCGGGGGCCGCGCTGCCGACGGTCATGGCCGAGCCGCCCCCCTCCTCGTCGTCGTCCTCCTCCTCGGGGATCATGGAGGCGGCGTCGGCAGTCGGCTCGCCGGCGGGCTTGGCTGGGCTGGCCTGCAGCTCGGGCCTCTGCAGGGGCCAGGTACAGGAGCGGGGGCGGCTCTGCGGCTCGAACTCGGGGTCCAGCTCCACGTCCAGGGGCGAAAGCGGGGCGGGGGGCGACGCCTCTGCCATCTTGGCCTCCCCCGCGGGCGGCTGCGGGGCGCTGCGACGGGGCGGGCGGGCGGGCGGCCGCCGACCCCGCTCCTCCTCCGCCGCCTCCTCGGTGCCGACGGGAGCCTAGCAAGCGGGGGGCCGCCGGGCGGGCATGCCGCGCTCCGCAAAGGGCTGGCCGGCTCTCCGCTGCGCCCCGAGCCCCGCTCCCCGAGGGCGATGCGCACGCCGGAGCTGCGAGCGGGGAGAGAAAAGGGGAGGGAGAGATAAAAAAAAAAAAAAAAAAAATCAGATTAGAAGCCGGAGCAGCCGCGCAGGGCGGGCAGCGCGGGCCGGGCGGTGCCGAGGGTGCCCGCGGCGCTGCCCTCCGCGCCGGCGGAGCGGCGGCCGCTCCCGCGGTGCGTGTGTGCGTTTGTTTATGTTTCACTCCATGCGGATGCAGAAGTAGCTCCAGCAGGAGCCGCGCTGTATCCAACCCGGAGAGGACCCCCCCCACGCCCCCGAGCTCGCTCCCCGTCGCTTCCGCGGATATCTTGCCTTTTGGGGGGGTGGTCCTTTGCGCCCTCCCTCGGCAGGAGGGCAGGGAGAGGGGTCCTTCGGATTACGCCGAAGACTTTTTCCTTCTTCAGAACGCCCTAAAGGGAGCCGAAGTCTTAGCATACATCCAACTGCACACTAGCGTAAGCCTGTCACTTTGCGGTGCCCCAAGCCAGACGCAAGCAACCCCCAAAAATCTCTCAGCCGACGGAGCAGGGGGCAGGAGAAGGCCACCCTGGGGGTGGTCGGTAAAAAGAAAATAAAAATAAATCCTTCTTCTCGCAGGGAAAAAGCAAACACAACGGGAACAAATCAAATCGCCAGTCTTCCAACAGGTCCAGAAGCTTTAAGCCCTCCCTAGGGCTGCCAAAGAGAATAGGTTTTGTTCCAGCATCAACACCACATTCATAACCTCCTTGCTCCTGCTGCTGCCATCTTGACAGTTTTTTCCCCCTTCACTTAAGTCATTTAAAAAGCGCAGGCAGACGAGGCAGGGAAAGCCACATCGGGAGGGGCGGGAGGCGGCGGGGGGTGCTGGATCGACAGCCACCTCCACACAGGCAGCAATCGAGATCCGAATTCACAGGAGGAAGAAGCAATGCTGCTGCATGGTTCCTGCTCCTCCTGCTCCTGCGCCTTCAGCTTCGAAGAGCCTTCCCTTTAAAGGCGAAGGAAGGGAAAACGGCGCAGCGCCCGCTCCTCCTGCGAGCAGCCGGCGAGAGGCAAGCGATCCGCCCGCGCCCAGCCCGTCCGCCGCCGCAGCCCGCCCGAGCAGCCTGCCACCCTGCTCACCGCCGACTTCCACATCCCTCCTCCTAACAACCACCGGCAGCAACACAAAGTTATAGACACACGCAGGGGGCCTCAACCAAACCGCACCGCACCGCACGGCCCGCCCATGGGCGGGCGGGGGGCGGGCGGCACAGCGCCGGAGCCGCCCCGACGGGGCGGGAGCGCCGGGATGCGGGGAGCCGCCGGGGCTGGGCGGGCTGGAGAAGCTGCCGGGGCCCGGCGAGGGCAATGCTTGCCTGCTCGCCGCCCCTGCGGCTCCGGAGCCGTGTCCCGGCCGCGCCGCCCGGGTGGCGGCAAGGCGGCGGTGGGAAGCGCCCAAGCTTCTCCAAGCAAACTTTTTTTTTAAGGGTTGCATTACTCCTGCTTCTTTTCTGACTTGTACTTGTCGTAAATTACTGCTGTACGAGTTATTCCGGTAAACTTCAAAATTTGGAGTATAATTTCGTAATTTTTTGAAAACTTTAATTCCGCCTGTAGGTGATACCGGGAGCACGTTCAGACATGTCCATACATGAGTATAATCCCTCTGTACCTCCTCCTCGGAGGCCGTGCCCCCTAGCAGAAAGCCCTCCAAAGCAGCTCACTCGACACAGTTAATTATGGGTTGAATAAAGGGGTGACCCAAAAAGACATGGAACATAAAGCTATTAATACAGATGTAGCTATAAATACATTATATTGCAACGTCTATGCATCAGTTCTCAGCCAGCTTGGTATCGACCGAGCGTGTAGACTAGACTAGGTTTAGTCCAACAGTAGTGTCATCTCTGATATGAGATATGGACAACTGCATGCTTGAGAAACAGGTGTGCTTCTGAAGCATTGCTGGATAGAAATTAAATTAAATTAAACAAATTAATTTTTTCCTGATGCTTTTAGCATTATAGACAAGCAGTGAGATTTGAAAACCGTTTAGTTTGATTAGAAAACAGCAAAGCCCTGATCCTTGCATGCCTTATATGTCCTGCTAAGTAAGGCCTAAGGCTCTCAGGGTCTAGTTAGGTTTTGAATTCAAGTGACACAAGTTAGGAATAGTTTGGCCTGATTTTATTACAAGGAACAGCATTTCAGCATGCATACAATTAATCCTCCATTATCTAAATATAGTGAGAGACACTGAATTAATCAGAATGAACGCAGGTTCAAGTAATGGAAATAATTTTCACTGCTACTCCATTTTGGGTCACAACGTTGTGCCCTGCCATAGCTTTTGTTGTACTGTGGCCCCGTACGGGAATGCAAGGCAGCTCAAAAAGACACCAGCCACTCTGCAACTGTGACACTGCCATTGGCATGTATGATTTAGCAGTTGCTAGGGAGGAAAACCGCAGTAGTACTGAAGAGCCAGGAACCAAGATCAGATGAGAAGGCGCACCGAGAAGACGCTTAGTCCAGTACCACATCTCTGAGGAGCCTCTCCTTGTGGCTTTCAGCAGTTAGCCAGAGAAAGTCAGCTGTAGAACTGTGACTGATGCTCAGCCCTTTTCCAAAACTTGCTGCTGCTTGGGGCTGATTTTGACCAGTGCGGAAACCTCCCCACGGAGCACTTCCTTACGTCCCGAGGTTCCAGGGAAGCCTAGCACTTTGACCTTGGGCTGGATTAGAAGCTGCAAATCTAGTCCTAAACGATATTATCAACTTCATTTATTTATTTAATTGGCATTGCATTACTCTGCAGGCATTGCTATTAGGTCTCATTGTACAGGGTGAAGGCCCCGCACGTGGTAAGAAATGCTCCACTCCCTGGCAGAATTGCAGTCTAAGTAAGGCAGGCCAGGGCGGGAGAAAGGAAATAAGTAAGTAGTAACCCTATTAAAGAGATGGTGGACTGAGGCACTGAGCAATTACATGACTGTACTGAGGTCACACAGGAAGCCCATGTCAGAACTGAGAAATAAAACTGGATCGCCTGAGTACCAGCCTTGGGCCTTTACTGCAAGATTATCTGCCCTCTTCAGAATTCATTGGTACATCAGTCACACAACCTTTATCATATGTCATGGTGCCAGTTCCTCATAGCTCCATGCAGCACGTGTATGCCCGTAACACTTCAGTTTAGAGGTGCAATTAAAACCACAGTATAATTTTTCCTACACATTTTACTTACAAAAAGCGTGTGAGCAAAACAGAAATACACAGAATCTCCTCTTATTGTCATTCCACAGCTGGACCCTCTGAAATACATATAAAAACTGATCAAAATTGAATCTAAAACCTGTACAATTTTCAATCTCTTCAAGTACTTTAATGCCCCAAGGGTGAGATTTTCAAAAAGGCTCCATTTATGGGAGTTTTATCGCTGACTTCAACAGGAATAAAGTTAGGCCAGCCCTCAGGCCATTTGAAAACCATGCTCACTTACTGTGCCTACTTAGTCTGCAAGTGTTTCAGGGCAGTGCTGTGTCTTCCTCTGCATCTCCTTTTATCTACGGTCGCCACTCAAGCTGATGTTGGGAACATGCGTGCCTATCACGGTATCTGATTGCATGGATCTGGCAGGGTCACAGTCACGTTGCAGCTAGAGAAGCTAGGTAAGTGCAGGTGACATTTCTGGCTTCGCCTCTTTCTTACACAAATACCTTACCCCAGATAAGCTGACTTCAGGTTGGAGCTGCAGCTGCATAGATGGTAGGAAACTTGGAACTTTTTGTCATTACATCGTTACAGAAATCTGCTGTAAAGTTTAGCGTTGCTCAATAAACTGGTGTTATATTGCAGTTATGTTAAACAACAGCTGCATTGTCTACATGGACCTCACACAGACAGTTATATGGCGGGTTGTTTTGTAAGGCACCTGCAGCCTGGTCTCTGAGAAGTTCGTGTTCCCTGTGATAACCCCGTCTACCCCTCCCACCCACCCTGTGAGAAAGCAGTTCCCTCAGTGTATTTTTTTATTCTTCCCGCAGTTCCCTACTATGCCCTTTAAACACAGACTGGGCAAAGGGCAATAGGTTTTGCGGCTGATTCAGAGCAACCTGTGTGCTGATTAGAAAGAAATGTCATCTATAAACCAGCCAGCTTCATACCCTGAGACTTTAACCTTTCTGCCCAATTTGGCTAAAACTGGCTCGTTGGTTCCACAGTTGTTACGGAAAGATTGGCAGAATGGCAGATACAGAGCAAGGGTCTAAATTGTGCCATGGAAACATGAAGGGTTTGCCAAAGATGGCTACAGAGTTCTGACTATAAAATTTTCCTCCGAGTGATGAACAGCAACTTAAAGATCATTTGAAGTTGGACTTCAGCCTGTGAACTGGCAGACTGACCGCCGTAACACAGGGAAGGGGAAGCAGCAGAAGGAAATGGTGACATTACTCTTGTGGAGAAAACAACTCTTTCCTCAGATGATCTTGGCAATTTGAGGTCTGAACTCCAGGGCTGGAAGCATCCAGCTCTGCGTACACATAAACTTGAGCACCCACTGCTGAAGAATTCTTGACCCATTTCTGCACCGCGTGGAGCACGGTGACTGCAGTCACCCACATTAAAAAAACAGGACCACCTTTCTGGAACAAGCCACGTTTAAAGTGGTACTTCCAAAAAACATGGTCGAATAAGGAGCTGTGGAGATGAGCGGGAAAACTCAACCCTACAGCTTCAAAAATTGTCATTACAGTGGCCTCATGTCTGCTGAAGCTGCATTGCTTCGCTGTCACACCTTGTATGCTGAGAAAGACTCAGCTTTTTGTGGATACAAAACAATGTTTGTACACTTACTAGCAGCCACAGATAGTAGCGCACAGCTACGTTGCCAGTTCTCTCAGCTTTATTTCTGAGGCCTGCAGTAATGGTGTTTTCCTGAAATCCCTCTTCTTAAAGTCCCATTGAAGGTACATTTCAGCTTCCACTTTATACCAATAGCCAAGTTTCCAACGTGTCATGGCTGTGACCCAAGTGTACTTTGAGGGCCAGGAAGAAAGGTGGTGGTGGGGGGGAACCAAAACCTAATTGTGTATTGTAAAACCTTTATTTTTAAACCTGCTTTTTAAGCTGACGTTGCTCACAAGCTTGCTGCTTCAAAATTTTTGAATACTCGCAGGTACGTGCAATTGTCGAGCTTGTATCATAATTTTTGAATATTCAGGGGCACTTGCAATTATTGAGTTTGTAATCTCAGGGTGAAGTCAAACTGGTGAGATCCAGCGAGAAACTTCACTTTTTTTAAGTTCTGGGGTTTTTTTCTAATTCATCTTGGGCCATATATATGAAAGGATTTGGATTTTACGTATACAGTCATCTTCCCTTGCCTCCTGCCCCATCGGGACACCTCCACGGAGCCATGAAGACAGGTGGACGGACAGCTCTCTTGCTCAGCTTGAGCTGGTCCGAGTGGCCAAACTACCCCACCACTGACTGGCTGAGCAAGCCCGCCACGTCCACGTAAACCCGCCTCGGTTGCCTCACGTGGGCTTAATTACGCCCACTTATCTGTTAATTGCCCCGTCATTATAACTTAGCACCTTCCTCCGCCCACACGGCGCGGGGCGGGGGGAGCGGCGCCTCTGGCTCCGCCCCCGCCGGCGGCCCCGCCCCCGGCGGCTGCCCCGCCCCCGGCTCTGGCCCCGCCCCCACCAAGCTAGGCTGCGCCGCGCGAACCGAATGATGTCATGCTCCGGGGCCGCGCGTGACCGCCGCGGCCCGCCCTCGCCGCCCATTGGCCGGCGCCCGTGGCCCGTCAGGGCAGCACCGCCCCCCATTGGCCCGCGCCCCCGCCCCGCCGCCGCCCCGCGCCGCGGAATAAACAATCGAGTAGGATGCGGCGCGGCCGCCCCGGGAGTTGCCCCTCGGCCGCGCCGGGAGGGAAAAAAGCCTGCCCTGGACGTGCCGTGGCGCTCGCACGGAAAGCTCCCTTCAGCCGGAGGGTACTGCTGCGCCGAGGACCGAGCCGAGCCGAGCCGCCTCTCGATTGTCCCCGACCCTGTTGTCTCAAAGCTAAGTTTCGCCAGGCTGCCCGGTGCCCTCCGGACTTGGACTTGGAGGCGGTGCAGATCTGCGTGCGGTGTGAGGGAAGGGTCTGGGTGGGAACGCGTCTGGCAGCCAGGCGTGCCAGTCCAGTGTGCCCAGTGCCCCACGGTAGGGAGACGTGGAAGATGCACCTCTGGAACTGTGTCAGCGTTGGTTGTCCCCAGGGGACGAAAAATGCCCCGGAGGTGGCTGTCCTGTCCACGTGGTGCTATGCGGAGAGATGCAGCCTCCATCCTTCCTTCGATGTAGTGGTTCTCACACAGCACAGCCCTAAAATAACCACCTTTCACAGCTCTGCTTCCCTCTACCTGCGAACACGGGGCACATTTGTACAGCAGAGGATTTAATCGGGGATCAGGTGATGAGAATCAGGGCTGCGGGAAAGGATTTACCTTTGCTCAGGCTGGAAGCTTGGCCTCTCCTTTGGAGAGCAGGTGCCCACGTACGGCCTATTTCACTGCCTTCAAAGAATTAATTATTTTCTCCTGTACGTGGCCCCTGGAGGAAGAAGTCTAAGCACCTCCCTCACACTGTCATCCCCTATTTCCAGTGATCAGAGCACTCGCTCTGGAGGTGTGGGTCCTGGTCCTTTTCCCAGAACTTTGTGTCTTGTTCTCTGACAGATGTTTAATGTAAAGTACATAGACACGCTTTGAAAAGGAGACCGAAATCCAAGGCTGTTCCCCTCCCTTCCCCATGGCAATGTTATTATTGCTGGGTCATGGCCTCTCCTTGATTGCTCCCGTGAATCCTGAATCCCCACCCTCTCCCCCAGGCAGCAGTACGGGTTGAACAGGCTGGTTGAAAATGGAGTGCGTGTTAGGCTAGCCTACCTCCCTGGTAAGATATTCTTCTGGAAGGTCAGAGGGAGGCATCTGAACCCACCCCATCAGGCACAACGAGGAGAAGTTTTGACCTTGTGTCTCCTGGTGTGGGGGGCACTGCAAGGCACACAGGGGGAAGGAAGTACCCCCCCCCCCCGGGGAGTTAAGAAAGGGTTCAAAGGGGCTGGAGAAGTGTTAAGCAAAAGCAGTCAGCGGCTTAGCACATGGTGGGGAAGTCGATTATAAGCACTTGCAAGCTGGTTCTCTCTCTCACACCCTGGAGGAACTGGGTGACTGCTGACTCAGGAGCTGCATCGAGTCAGAGGAATTGGGGGGGGGGGTCATATTTCTTGAGTGCCTGTGACACGCTGCAGAGCGATGGGCACCTCCTACTTGCTGTCCCGTCTTGGAAGAGTGATCACAGCAGCGTGCTGTGAGAAGCTGGAGCCCATTGGTATGTGCTGGATGTGCTCTGGGGAGGCTGTGCAGCCGAGGCCATGGGGCTCGTCTTGCATGGAAACGTGTCTGAGCTCCGAATTCCAGCACTGGGCCGGGGGCGAAGACAGGCACAGAGCCGGCCCGGCTGGGGTGGTTCTGGGTATGTGAAAGGCAGAATGTCCTGTGTATTGCGATGCTAAAAATAGTACTCCAGAGCCTCCACTATTAGGCATCAGTTGAGCAGGGGCTGTTGGGAGGGCGGTTATGAACTTTAATGCCTCCGTTCTGCCCCAGCCCTGCTTCTGGCATTAAAGACATTACGTTCCTTGCTGCTCATGTTAATGTCACTTAAACATGCTCAGGGCAGGCAGTTACAGTAAACTGCCCTGCAAACTCCTCCTGGAATCTGAAAAGTTGAATTCTTCCATTCACATGCACCCTTGCCTGGCTTGCAAAATCACTCCCTTCAGTCTAGCAAACTGCTCTGTTAAAGCTGTGCACCTGGAGTCGTTCACTGCCAGTTTACCTGTGGAGAGGCAGTGATACCAAGACTGAGACCTGATTTTATTTTTTTTTATTTATTTTTTGGGGATACCATTTAAGTGACAACATGTAATTGAATACATGCTGAGAACTGATCTGCTGGAGAGCCTGCTGTTTCTAAATACAGTAGCAACTCTTCATAATAGGCATGTTTAGCTTAAAATATATCAAGGTAGAGGTATTATAAGCCTTGTTTAAGCCAAACGGATTTTTTCCTTGGAAGCAAACAGGGAAAACTAGGGAGAAACTGTCACGGAGGTCTGACAGATGTTCAAGTACGTGAAGCTTAAAGAGGAACGTGTGCTATTCAGTTTGCTCACAGAGGCTTTGTGACCTGTGTCTTTGCAGTAATGATGACACAAGCTTTTTTGAATAAAAGAAAGAAATTAACTGCCTTGGCTAATTGTACTCTTGGTAGCTAGCTGACCAAGGACACCATTTGACTGTGAAAATTGTTGGTGCACCCAAATCCCTCAGCTGGGGAGAATATCTGAAGTGAGAGTGTTGCCATATCTGTGGGTTGGAAGGGCTATTTAAAAATCTTCCTAATTGGAAAATTAACCACTGTTACTTTAAAACAGTGGTGCAGTGCTTTGAAAAATTAACACCATATGGAATCATTTATTACTTTTCAATATGTATTCAGTCTCTGTACAATTTTATGTACTCGCTAATGCATAAAGTCTTTTGGAGCAGGAATAAAGCACCACAAAGCGTGATTTAATGCTACAGGGTCGGCAAATCTGTTTCAGATTACTGGATGTTTCAATCTGCTGAAAAGAAGGGGCTGTCCCTGAACCAATGAAACAGTGAGAGGGAAGGGAGGTGAGCCCATAAATCTGAAACACTTTGGAAATATAGTGCACATATCAACAAAAACTTTTAAAGGATTCAGTGGGGATTTGGTCACATACAAGATAAAATGATGAAACAAATTATATTAAGTAACAGGAAAGTTAAAACAAAGTCAGTATTAATAGTACAATACTCGGTTGCAATTTAAGGCGTCTTAATGAATCCTGTTTCCAAACAGTACAGGCCCACATAAGCATGTGACTGTAAGAGAAAATAGGAGCAAGTAATCCGGGAGTGCACAAAAGTGCTTTTGTTTGTAGTTCTGCAGTCACTGGAAGTGCCTATTCTTGTGGTTATTCACAAACACCTCTGGCTCTTTCTTCCAGAAATCCTAGCCAAACGTTTTTGTTCTGACTTACTTAGAGGAGAACTTTGTGCTTTGGCTCTTTTTGTACGGTTCAGTCTTACGGCGTCCTTCCTCTGGCAAGGGCCTGAGATGGGTCCAGTGCCTTAGCCGCCTTCTTTTTTTTGTTGTTGCAGAGTGACAAGCTGTGGGGCAATCTTTGCTCTCAGGGCCTGGGCACTTTCCTTTCACTGGTTCAGCAGAGATCAGCAAGAAGAGGCTGAGTCTGAGGAGTTAACCGTGCATGGTTCGAGCCACCTGGCAATGAGCTCTGCAGGCATAGGAGGCAACCTTTCTGCCTTTATCGTGAACCTGAGAGCAATGTAACCGTCTGGCTAGTTATAATTTAACAGAAACCCCGTTTTTCATCTTGCTGTGGTGGTGTGCTTTCTTTTAAATGTCGTCTGTAGAGTCTCCCAGTGAGTGGAGAAGTTTTGCTTTGTATTTCTTAGAGATACTGACAAAAACCAGTCCACTAGGTTACCATAAACCTAGCCATATTCTTTCTTAGAGGCATAAACAAGCTGAAAAGAGTTTGCACTAACTTTTATACTTCAGTTAAAGTATTTTTCAGTATATATTTTTCATTTTTAACCAGTGGACTAATTGACTGGTTATTTTATTAATGTTGAAATCTTACATTTTTAGAAGAGTTATTAAGCAAGTAAATGAATCTCCAGCTTTCCTGTGGCACTGAAGCTTGTTCATCACTGTTGTGCTTTCCATCATTCTTTAAACCCTTGGTAATCGATAATGGTAATTTCAAATAAGTTCAGATCTTTTGTTCAAAATAAACTGAGTATGCATGCATCTTCTGAATCAGCACCTTAACGTGACCTTTCCTGTCTGCTCAAATTATTAGCATCAAATAAAGTTCTGCAGGCAAAATGAAGCTAGTTGAATGAATACATAATAAGGATTAAAACAAATACTACCATGAGGAATAATTGCTGTCTTCGATTAACTTTCATCCAGATCATATATCTTAGCCATTGGAAAACCTTAAATAAAATCTTCTCTAAAGTCCTTTCAAACTTTTTTGAGAGTAGTTGTCAGTTTGGGCACGTATCCCAACTTTAACTTGTACGTATGGTAAAAATATTATTTGCCCATAGATGGCAATAGCATTACATTGCTGAATTAGCCCCGGCCTATGAAATGAGGGTGGGATGGTGGTGAACATTAACCTTGGGAATGGAGAAAAAATATCTTGCTTTTTTTTTTTCCCCCTGTCTGCAGCAGTGGCAATGGGGACTGTTCTACTTCCAGGAATGTTGGGACTAATCATGTGAGAAAAGATCCTGGAGTGATGAGGCAGCATATTTCCCATGTCTGAGGTCAGGATTTGTTCTGTGAAGCTGACCTTTAAAACAGCCTGAAAATGAGGAACGTGGCACCAGAGAGCAGAGCAGGAAGCATGAAATGATGTAAGATATGTCTCTTCTGCATATGAAATACTTTTTTTTTTAAAGCTCCAGGTTTGTGATTCAGCATTTTCTGCCTCCGAGAGAATATAAGAAAGAGGAAAATTCTGTAGCTAAAGAGAAAGTTCCTATTGTTCTAAGCAAAATCTAATAAAATATTAGCCATTAGATATTTTTGTTTCCTTCTGTTGAGTTGGGGTGGAGATTATATTTTTCCCAAATCACTCTCCCTTCAACCTCCTGATCTGAGAGCCCTGGAATCGAAGACAAAGTTTTATTTAGGCACAGCCTGGATACCTTGTCTACATGCTTTGTTGGCATTAGATTCCTGGATGACTGCTGTTTCGACTCTGACAAGCGACTGCAGGACAGGCCTGTGATGAGGAAGCTCCAGGGTGCTGGTGCTGGTGCTGGGTGGATGGTTGGTGTAGGACAGACAGCCCCACAGGACTAAAGCATCAGCACAGGTGAGGTTTGGGTTTGATCCCAGTTGCAAGGTGATGCAAGATCTCCTTCCCTCTCTGAGCTTATGCAAAAGTGCCTTTACTGCCTTTTCTTCCTTATTTCTTGTCTATTTTTCCTGTGTCCTTTCTCTTGCTGAGATGCACGAGGCCTGATGCACCTGCTGGATGCCCCAGCCTGTTGCTGCCTCTCTGATCGGAGAAACCCTGCTGACCTGTTTGGAAGGAGAAAGTGAGGAAGCCATTTCATCCTTCTCCCTCCTTGGAGACTGGTTCTCTGTTAAGATGGCATTTATCTCTCTTGTTAAAGGTGGTGGCAGCGATGGGGAGCAGCGATGGGGAGCACTCCCAGGTACTGGAGCTCAGCTGTGTCCATGATGAGACTGATCCCTGGCACAGTGTTGGCCCAGGCTGTTAGCAGCTATGGACATAAGAAGTGTGACTGCAGTCGCTCCACGTTGATGGGTGAGGGAGTTTAACAGTCTGGACACGGCTGCTCTGTGCCCACTGGCTAGTTTATCCCTATGGATGTGGCCTGGAGCAATCTGTGCTCAGAGCAGTACCTGCACAAGGACAGCTGCTTTCCAGTGTTGCATTACATCGTGGTGAAGGAGCAGGGAGAGAGCCTTGTCATGCTTTCTTTTTACCTGCTGAGTTGACAGCACCAGTGAAGGTGAACGATGGCTGGTTTCTGGTTGCTCCAAATGCCAGACAGAAGGAAGCCTGCTTGCATCTGCCTCAGACTCTGAATAGATTTCTTTTTTTAAGAGTCCTAAGGGACAAGCAAATGGATATGAGCACGTACTGCATTTGTGAGACCAGCACTGGGATGGCTTGCGTGTTATAAATTGATGTTGAAAAATGGGTGGTGGAACATTAGAGCCACACAAAATGATTCAGAACCTGCAGAAAATGCTTTGCAATGGGAGACGTGAAGCATTTGCTCTCTCTACTTTATCAAAAAAGGCTGAGCAGGGAATTGATTATGATGGTGAAGGAACTTCCTTGGGAGAAAAATACCAGGTACTGAAAGGCTCTTTAATCTAGTAAATTATGGGACTGTGTTGCAGCAAGCTGAAACTAGATACATTCATATGAAAAACTAGGCACAGATTTATTGAAATGAGGGTGGTTAATCACCATAACAAGCTGTCAGGGTATTTGGCGCATTTTCCAGATGTGCCCAAGCCAAGATGGGCCTGTTTCTAATGGCTGTGCTCTAACCACAGTTAAAAGCGTGAGGGACGCTGTAGTCAAGTCTCAGGCAAGGTAAGAAGGTGAGGTTTGAAGGCCTGTGATATGGTCTGACTAACAGTTCCAAAAGTTGCTGTGAGGATCTAATGGTTCCTATCTGTCCTTAACCTCAGAGAGACTGAGAAAAACAGCACTTAGCAGGAAGTGGAGAATCAGAATGATAGCCTCATCACTGGCACATCTGTGTGCCCTCTGTTTCTGTAAGGACTTTATCTTTGGTCTGCTCAGGGCTTTACTAATGTTTGCTCTACACCCAGCCTTTCTCCAGCCCACAAGCCCTCTGTACAGATTGTCATTGGTGCCTTTCATCTTCGGAGAGCATGAGTAAAAATTTGAGATGCGCAGGGGCTCAGATAAGCAGTTTTCTTTTTGCCTTTTTTTAGTTTCATCTTCTTCAACTTTTGACTTATCTGTCCTTCACTTGCCTCTTGTTAACACCTTCCAGTTTCCGCAGTATCCATTTCCTCATATTGCCTTTGCCACCAGGCTCAGTGCACCCTGAGGTGTTGATACTCTCTAGTGCAGGATGTCTTGGAGCGTGCTTCTTATTCGTAATTTGACAAAAACAAACCCTGTCCTTTCTTGCACAGATTTCACACCGGACGGGTATGTCAGTGATGTGCTGTGTAGATAAAGAGCTTGTCAGGAACTTTTTGATGAAGCACCTTTCATCCAGAAGTACAGATTTGTAGCTGCTGTGGCTATTCACAGGAACATGCTATGGTATCTTGGCAAAATACCTGCAATCTGTATCTAGACAAGTGCTCGAAGCTAATTTTAAAAACAAGACTTCTCTTCTAGAAAAGCAATTGGTGATGGAAATCAAAAATTTCTCATCTCCTGTTGCCTTTTGCAGGGTCCCAGCACTTTCCTGCTTATTCCGCATCTGCTTGGGAGGATACAAGTACTTTATCCTCTCAGACCCTAAGACAAGTCTCCGGGTTTCTACTTGTTCTGGAGGGTAATTGTGCGCAAAGTCAGAGTTGAAACGAGGCAAAAGATTTCCACGTGATATCCATATCTTCAAATTGGAGAGACATAGATTTGAAAGGTGAACTATTTAGTGGATAAGGCATTGGCTGGCTGGATGCAGCCAGAGAATTGTGTTAATGACTCCACTGAGCCTATGTCTAGGTGAAGGCTAGTGTTGAGTGGTGTCCCTTGGGGTTCTGTCTCTTTAGTATCTTTATCTCTAACATAGCCAGATCAAGGGCACCCTCAGCAAGTTTGCGTAAAGCTGAACAGTGCAGCTTGACAGCCCTGAAGGATGGGATGCCGTCCAGAGGAACCTGGACAAACTTGAGAAGTGGGCCCGTGAGAACCTCATGAGTTTCAACAAGTCCAAGTGCAGAGTGCTGCAAGTGGGTCAGTGCAATCCCAGACATGAGTACAGGCTGGAAGAACTACTTGAGAGCAGCCCTGTGGAGAAGGACTTGGGGGTTCTCATGGATGAAACACATCCTGGGCTGCATCAAAAGAAGTGTGGTCAGCAGGCTGAGGGAGGTGATTCTGCCTCCTCTACTCTCTTTTCCTGAGTCTCAGCACAAGAAAGACACAGATCCAGAGGAGGGCCACCAGGATGATCAGAGGGTTGGAGCACCTCTCCTACCAAGACAGGCTGGGAGAGCTGGGATTGTTCAACACGGAGAAGAGAAGGCTCCAGGGAGACCCCGTTGTGGTCTTCCAGTACTTAAAGGGGGCTTATAAAGAAGAGGGAGAGAGGCTTTTTACAGAGGCATATAGTGAAAAGACAAGAGGGGATGGTTTTAATTAGAAGAGGATAGGTCTAGATTAGATGTTAGGGAGAAATTCTTTACTATGAGTGTGGTGAGACATTGGAACAGGTTACCCAGAGAAGTTGTGGATGTTCCACCCCTGGAAATGTTCAAGGCCAGGTTGGAGAGGGCTTGGAGCAACCTGATCTAGTGGAAGGTATCCCTGCCCATGGCAGGGGCTTAGAACTAGATGATCTTTAAAGTTCCTTCCAACCCAAACAATTCTATGAGTCTATGAAATGAATGGGTAGAGTTGTTGTCCCATTGTCATGCAGCTGTTGCAATACCCACAACAAATTAACCTGGTCCATAGACTGTCTGGAACAGAGAAGTTAGAGGCAGAGCAGGGTTTTGAACCGAGATCTCCAAATAGTAAGTGAGAGTCCTGAACTTATTTTTATGTGGGGCGAAAAAAGCTTTTAAAGTGTTTGAGAAGGGGGAGGTGTTGATTTTGGGGCTTTGTTTGCTTGGGTTTGTTTTAGGATTTTTTTGAGGACATGCTAGCAGTTTTCCTGAAGCCCACATACCTCTGGAAAACAGTAGAAGTATCTTCATGAGCAAAGAGCTCCAGCACAGGGAAATACAGAGAATGTAAGAAGAGTAAGGCTTTGGCTGGAGAGATGGAAGTGGCTTAGCCAGGCAGCAGGTGAAGTTTGTGCAGTAGCTGCTCTTCTTTGCACAGATTGAGGCTGCAAACAGACCCAGGCAGCAGCTGACCCAGACTTTAAGGAACATTCAGTTTTAGAACCGAAGAACCCATGTTTTAGGCTGAACTTAACCTATGTCTAAAACTTCTTCAAAACTCTGGGGGAATGTTGCTTTTGACCTTACTCTGTAGCTTGGATTCATTTGCTTAGTCACTGGCCAGATGAGGGTTATTCCTAGTGTCAGAAAAAAGATTTACCTTTGCTCTCTGGCTCAGATTAGTTTACTGTTGTCCCCTCAGTTAATCTGCTTTTACAGGCATACCCTGCTGCTAAATGTGGGTAAAATAAGCAGCCAGTCCTTTTACTCTCTTTCCTTTCAGCTTGTTGATGTCAGGATTCAGTCATATGCATGGTAATGTGTAACTGAAAGATGTTGGCTCTGCCCAGCTGGCTTAGATCTCACCTTTAAGCCTGTACTCAAAAAGACCTACCTATTCTGAGCAGCATGGGAAGCCCTCCAGGGCCCAGAATGTGAGAATTAATCAATTCTTGCAGAAATGTTTCAGCAAAGCTATGGAATCCAGCCAAGAGACATGATGAATGTGAAACTGTTTTCTAGGACATTCAGTTTCATTTAATTTTGTCATGCCCGTAGAACTTTTCACCAAACGTCTATGTCCTTCCATCCTGCATCCTTTTGTGATATGGTTACCCTGGCAATCCAGCTGATTTTCCAGAAGAGTCAGCTCCATCAGAGTTCATTGACTTGCCACATTAAAGGCCTTCAGTAGACTTCAGCATCCATTGATTGCAAGTTCTTTCATGGGCTTAGACTGTTATGAGAGGATATCTGCAGAGAGGGTTATGCTCCAGCACGCTTGATTGGAGCTGATTTTTTTTTGCTTGTCTCTTCTTCACTCTGAATGGACCAATAATCTTTCTTGTTTCTTGAAACACTGTGGTAATTTTCCTACATGTCATCAGACTTCTTTTCCAGGAGATTCTCTATAGGAGTGAAGTTTCCCAGGAAAAGTCTCCTCTTATGTACCAACCTTCAATGTGTTTGTACAACAGTTTGTCTTAAAAAAATCTCAGCATAATTTCTTCCTCTAGGCAAGCCACAGAGGGACCAATGTCTACAAGTTTGTCTATATTTTCTCCCTGAACTTAGCCTTTTTTTTTTTTTAGAGCTTGAGGATTAAGAAATACAGCCTGAAAGGTACTTAAGTATGCAACAACACTGAGAACTGAAATGCCTGACTCACTGAGTGCCATATGGGGTGCTTGCACTCTGTGTGGGGAGAGTTTGGTGCCTCAGAAGAGCAGAACCTGACTGCACAAGGAGCTGCTTGCACCAGTCAACAGAGGGTATGAGCCTGGAAGGGGAAGTCACACAGGGAAGACCAAGCAGACAGCTGCTCCTGTGAGAAAAACCAAACAATTTAAAAAATCCCAAATCAAAACAAAAAACCCCCCTATGAAACATTAAACAGAGGTTGTCCCGTCCCCCTAGTACCTTCTAGCTTCTTTGCTCATATTTTTTCAGAGGATACGGCCTGCACAGTCTCCTCAGGATACTGACATTGGAGAGGATTGCCGCAAGCTGAACTCTGTGGGAGGAGGAGAAGTGGAGAAACTGATGATGAAGGGGTAGCAGAACAGGACTAGGGAGCTTCTTGAAGCTCTTAACCATAGTAAGCCCAAGCAAGTGCCATCTCTTTTTGTAAAGGCATAGTTATGGGGTTTTCTTTGAGCCAAATCCTAGCAGTGCTCTGTTGTGATTTTTTTTGAGAACAGTGTCAGGATTCCAGCAGATGAAGAAGACCACAAGAGCAACTCGTCAACACAGCTGCCCTTAAATGCGGGGAATTCACAGCTGTGCCTGAAGTTGGGTGAGTCTCTCTTTCTCATCAGACCAGTTGTATGTGCAATGAGCATCCCAGAATTACTGAAAATCCCAGGCGTGGATGGTGCCACCAGCTCCACTTGCCAAGAAGTTCCCACATGGACGGGCAGCAATGACCCCCACCAAGAACTTTTGCACCCCAAGGTGGTGACAGCCTTCCATCACCCAGGCAACATGATGCCAAAATGTGCCAAGAAGGATGGGTTGGAGACAAGGGTCCAGGCGTTGATATGCCTGCCTGAGAAGTCACAAGGTAGCCATGGAGAAGCCCTGGGCTTTTCAAAGGCTTTTGGGGGCCTGACTGTGGCTTCGCCGAGGAGCACGCATGCCCTGTACCCTGCACCAAGGGATCCTGCACAGTGCTGTGGCCAGGAGGATTCAGCTTGAGCCACTGCAAGGCAGCGTCTGGCCGTGAGGGGAAGGATCAAGCAACATCAGATACTGTATTTAGCCGTATATAAAGCAGGCCCATTTCAAGGATGCCCTCACTTCCCAAAACCAAGTTATAATCGGCTGGCTGTGTATTGAAAACATGAATCTGTGGCATGGTGAAGGCGAGGTCATCTCTGCCCTGCATAAGGCTCTTCTCCCCACAGCCCCTCAAGATCCCTCTCGCCCCTGTTTTTGTGCCCGCCCTGCCTGGCACAGGACACGGGTGTCCCCGGAGTGCCAGGAGTTGGGGGTGTTCGGAGTCTATTTTATTTTTTACAGCATTTCACAGGATCACAGAATAGGGACCTCCGGACATCATCCATCCCTGACCCTTCTGCCGAGGCAGGCTCACCCCGAGCAGGTGACGCAGGAACTCATCCAGGTGGGATTTGAATGCCTCCAGAGGCGGGGGGAGGAGAGACTCCACGACCTCCCCGGGCAGCCTGTCCCAGTGCTCCGCCGCCTCCGCTGTTAAAGAAGTGTCCTTCCTCGCGTTGAGGTGAAAACTTCCCGCGTGTTTCGGTTTCTGGACGCTGCTCCCCTCGCAGGCCGGGCCGTGCAGGCGCGGTGCGCGCCCGCCACCTTGTGGGCCCGGCCCGCCTTGCAGCCCGGCCCGGCCCGGCCCGGCCCGGCGGCGCTGGGGGCGGTAAGGCCGGCGCTCCGGAGCGGCCGCGGAACGCGGGAGGTAACGTGGCGCCGGGAAAGGGCGCCCGGAGAAGCCGTGGGTGCTCTCCGTCCCCTGGAAGCGTTCAGGGCCGGGTTGGATGGGGCTCAGGAGCGACCTGGTCTGGTGGGAGGCGTCCCTGGCCACGGCGGGGGGGGTGGTTTGGAACTAGATGGGCCTTATAAGGCCGCTTCCAACCCAACCGCTTTACGATTCTGTGATTCTGTGATTTTACAAAGTAGGGTGGGAGAAAGCCGGAGGCACGGTCCTGGAGCAGGCCGTCCCTTTTATCACTGGGAAATGGCTGGCCCCAGAGAGAGGGGATGTGTTTCCAGGGCCACAGCAGGTGCAACCCTTGGGGCAGGGAGCTCTCCGGGTGGGTCCTTCCATTATCCTAAGGACAGGTATCCCCGCAAGTCCTTGCCAATCTAGGATTTTATAGCCCCAGCCTGCTAATTTTTTTCCATTGGAGAGGCCAGTGTGTGCATGCCTTGGAGAAGACAAGCAAAGAACAAGGGAATGCATTTCGTCTGGAAGTGGCCCCTGAATTGCAGAAACAGTGAGCATGGTGGATAAGAAATTGCCTGCTTGGCAGAGCTACAACGCCCTGCTGAAGAGAGAGTGATGCAAGTGCTTGAACACTGATGTAGAAGAGGGTAAGGAAAAAAATTTTCCCTGAGGCAAGAGGAGGAATCCCAACACATGGTGGAGCCAGATGATGGCGTATGATGCACCCAAGTACAAAAGTATTCCTACAAAACAGGATTAGAGACTAGCTTTGCCTTACAAGTCAGCCTTTCCTGCTAATTTACTTCTTATCCTGCCTTAGCCCGTGCTCTCCATTTTGCCTGGATTATGGAACAGTGGTGCCTCAAGTCACTTAAAATACAGAATTGAACTTGTCTGTTGCCACCGATGGTAAATGCACCAAAGTTAGAGGAGAGGAAGCCACAAATCCTAACAGCGTTTCTCACCTCTCCCTTCCTCAAGAGCATCTCAGCCCGAGTGAAACAGTAAAGTCTCCCCTGGACCTGTGGCACAACATCGGGGTGCTTTGTGCATCCCCCCTGCGTGACTGTGGGAAAGCTGGGTAAAGTAAAGGTAATAGGAAGATGGGAGCTTCTGTCTGTTTGAAGCCAAGAAGTGGGAAGCTATTTGAAACATTTTCCCCTGCTTTTACTCTCTGCTTACTGTGTTACATGCAAGCAAAAAATTCAATCATCTTTCTGTTTAAAAGACAGAAGGCACTAAAGCCGAATTCCCCCGTTTTAGGGAGCCACCTTGCACTTTAGCCAGTTACCCAAGTACATCAAAGGATTTCGACTCAAGCTTTTTTTTGAAGCTTGTTTCTCACACGGGACATAGGCAGGAGCTTGTGGCATTAACGGCTCAATGGCTTCAGCTCAAAATGAGCTGGCAAAGGTGTTCTCAGCCCAGAAACTTTTCCTATTTTTTTTTCAGGCTGTACCACTTGATCAGAGAAGCAGGTCATAGAATCATAGAATACCCTGAGTTCGAAGGGACCCACAAGGATCATCTAATTGCAACTCCTGGCCCTGCCTAGGACCACCCCAAGGATCACATCATATACCTGAGAGCATTGTCCAAATGCTTCTTGAACTAAGGAAGGTTTGGCACTGTGACAACTTCCCTGAGGAGTCTGTTCCAGTGCCCAACCCCTTGCTGGGTGAAGAACCTTTCTCTAATATCCAACCTAAACCTCCCCTGACACAACAGTTGTAACTGCAATGAGGTCTCCCCACAATCTCCTCCAGGCTGAACAGACCAAGTGGCATCAGCTACTCCTCATACAGTTTCCCCTCAAGGCCCTTCATCATCCTTGGTGCCTTCCTTTGGATGCTCTCCAACAACTTTCTAACTTTTTTATTTCGTGGTGCCCAAAACTGCACACAGTATCCAAGGTGAGGCTGCCCCAGTGCAGAGCAGAGCGGGACAATCATCTCCCTCAACAGGCTGGCGATGCTTTGCCTGATGCCCCCCAGGACATGGTTGGCCCTCCTGGCTGCCAGGGCACTGCTGACTCATATCCAACTTGCCATCAGCCAGGACCTCCAGGTCCCTTTCTGTGGCACTGCTTTCCAGCCTCTCATTCCTCAGTCTGTATGAACATCGGATGTAGAATCCAGCATTTTCCCTTGTTGAACTTCATGTGGTTGGTGACTGCCCAGTCCTCTAATTTGTCAAGGTCTCTCTGCAGGGCCTCCCTGAGTTCCAGGGAGTCAACAGCTCCTTGCAATTTAGTATCATTAGCAAACTTGCTCAGTATCCCTTCCAGTCCTGTTTCCAAGTCATTTATGAAGATGTTGAAGGGCATAGGGCCTGAAGATGGAGCCCTGTGGGCCTCACTAGTGACAGGTCAGCAGTCTGATGTCACCCGATTCCCTATCACCCTCAGTGCTCGACCCATGAGCCAACTGCTCACTCACCACATGATGTGTTTATCCAGCTGTTGCCTGGACGGTTTGTCCAGAAGGATTCCGTGAGAGATAGTATCGAAAGCTTTGCTCAAGTCCAAAAAGATGACGTTACCCGGCTTCCCTTGGTCAGCTAGGTGGGTTACCTTGTGAAAAGAAGTTTGGCAAGCAGGACTTTCCCCTCCTGAAGCCATGCTGGCTGTGACCGGTGAGCTGGCGCTTTACCAGTTGGTCAAGCTTTCCTTGCCAACCTTCTTTGTTTTCCACACCAAGTCATTTATGACACTCAGCCTATGATTCATCATCGCTGCCTTGTTTTGTAAAACTACATTAAGTAAACCCTGGACCAAACAGAGAAGAACTGCAGGGCTGCCTGGGTGCTACACTGTGGATGGGGATGTTTAAACAGGAGGCGGCTGGCTGTGGAGCCTCCGAGTTTCACGGAGGGAGGAGCTGAGGTGGAGGAGTGGGGCTGGGGGAAGAGGAATGGACCCAAGCACTGTACAGTCAACCAAGGTCAAGCAAAGGAATGGCAGGCAGTCCCTGTTCAGAGAGGGGACTCTAGTTCTCAGGCTGAACAGGAAAAGGCAATCTGGCAAGGACAAGGACACAGCTTTGGAATGGTACAGGGGACCCCTGGAAAGACCGTGAAATGAGAACAATCAATTAACAAGCTGCTGTGGCTTCAGAAAAGCCATTATAGACACACTGATGTAATGAGCACAACTGATGCACAGAAGCTATTTGACCTTCAGCCTCATGCCTTATAAAGCACCTCTGGGGCACTGGGTAAGGCTGTTAATTATTAAGGTCAACCTTAGCAGACAGAGGTGTCCTCGAGTATGGGTTGCTGTGATACTCTCAGATAATTTCTCCATTATGTCAATAACTAATTTCCTGAATTGTTCAAGAATTGACAGATTAGCATCCATTAACCAAGCCTTAACTCATGGCTATGGGAACAGTTACAGGCCACAAGGGCCTCAAAACCCATTCAAAGCTTCTTGAGTACATATAATATATATGCACACATATACGTACCCACTACTGCACCAGCTTGTTGTTTACACACTGCTACACCAGCTTGGCAGAACAAATCACCAATGCACATAAAAAGCCTGGGCAGGCCGTGACAGGCATTGGCTTGGGCAGATGTCTGGATGTTTGAGCACTGTCTTCAGGTGCTCTGAGAGCAGAGGATGAAGTCGCTCTGACTTTCAAAGAACTGTGTATTGAGGGATTGTAAATGAACACAATCCCAATCAGACCAAAATACCAGTTCTATTTACTACCAAAAGGGCTTTTTTTTTTTTTCTGGAAAAAAAAATTAAAAAATTCCATACAGCGAGCATTTAATGGATTTGATAAACTGTGACTTGTTTTGTCATTCACCCTTACGCTGCAAGACAAATCTCTTTGCTTTTATTTATGCAGGCCATATAATTTTTTGTACCTTAATGCAAACATTTTTTTCCAAGCACCTATGAAGAAACAGTATATTTGGAAACTGCAGTATGGGTTGGTAGGAAATTCCACTGATTTTATTGTTTTGCCTCAAAGCCAAGCATGACTGGAAAAGCAGCTATCCTAAGTGGAAGCTGCCCCAGCTGGCACATCAACTGCACTCAACTTACAGAGAAGGGAAATGGCTGTGTTACTGTGTCACAGCATTGTATGTGTCTGAGCTTACCTGCCTGAGACTCTGCTGTCTGACTGCCCGGAGTTAAATCAAAGGAGGCTGAGGAGAGACAGGAGAGAGGAGGAAATGAAACAATGACGGTGATAAAGCCTAATAATAACAACAGTCCTCCAGGGGATCAGTGGGGAGCGAGGCACTGGAATAACTGCTGCCAGCCTGCTGCCAGAAGGGTGAGAAGCTGTTTTACCAAGGCCAGCAATGAACACAAAAAGGTAATAAACCCTCCCCCAGCACAGATGAAAGGATGGGGGAGTGGGGGTAGGGAAAGGAGGTGAGAGCAGCCCATTAAGGAGAAACAGCACCGGAGCTGCAGCTGCACCTGGGTGTGCGGCCAAAGCTGGGGACCGATGGGCTGCGGGATGGGATTTCAGGGGCTTGTCTAAGCTGCTGGGGAGGTGAAGAAGAAGAAGCACCGACATCTCCCGCAGGCTTAGCCCTGTCTCCTGGTTTGTGGCAGGCTTTTGCTCTGGTACTGCCAGGTCTTCTGCCCCAAAGGGACAGTTTCATCTGTCCATCACAGGCTGTTGGGAGGGGAAGGGCTTGGCAGTCAATGTCCAAAGACAGCAGTCCTGTTTATATGCCAACACAGCGAGTAGGGTGGGGGAGACGAAATGGGGGTGCCAGCCCAGTCAGAGGGAGCTGAATGTGGCAGCAGCCCACATCTGGGCTCGTGCCCTGGGAGAAATGGCAAAGCTGGAGTCGGGAGGGACACTTCTCCCTCACCTGGAATAATGTCTGGCTTTCTTTGTCCCCTGCGGTTATCCTTTATTAGACCAGCTGTTACTGTCTATCCCCACAGTCTTCATCTCGCCTGTGTGCTTAGACTGTTCACTGCGGTACCTGTGAGCTGGGGGCAAGCAGCTGTGGCAGAAACCACGGTGGGAGAACAAGCCCAGGTGCACCACACACTGGAGCTGTCTGCCCACCGAAACCGGCCAGGCGGCTATGACTGAAATCTAATTTTCCTGGTGCATTCCATGGACATTTTAATCAGCATTTCCTACAGTCCACTTGGCAACGAGGCTCAATTGGCAGCTGTTTGACTGAATGGGCTTTGCACCCAGTCTAACCTTCTCCATTCGCAATTTCCAGTGCTGGGAAACCTCTCTGTCTCACTCTCTGAAGTTTCTATAGCAATCATGGCCATCCCAGCGAAGCACTGAAAATGGCAGCCCATTCAGAGTGTAATTTTGCTGGACAGTAATTGCTCCTCTCTCCCCTGGCCTCTGAAATGTTATTTTTCGGGAGGTATGA
Organism: Pseudotriccus pelzelni; assembly: GCA_035584735.1. NCBI lineage: Eukaryota > Metazoa > Chordata > Aves > Passeriformes > Tyrannidae > Pseudotriccus > Pseudotriccus pelzelni. The sequence goes on from JAWMRA010000113.1 coordinate 70,675,515, forward strand.
ACTGCAACTGGATGATACGGGTCCTCTGCCTGTGTTTTCAGCGAAGCTCACCCCCCCTGCCCCCCAAGGAACTTTGTTAGGTGTTTGCAGCACATTTGAACCTCGACTAACAGGAGAGCATTGCTGGGCACCTCATACCTCAGCTACAAGAAAGACCTGATGTGAGCAATGCTCTTACCAAGCCTGCAGGAACAAACTTCACCACCAAATGTGTCATGTTATGACCTGAACATTATCTATCACTGTAGGTAGAAGAAGTTACACAGGTGTGGAAGAAGTTACACAGATGCGTTTGGCTTTGCAAATTGTAAAAGAGCGGAGGACTCAAAGAAGGCTTTTTTCATCGTGTCAGTGAGCTTACTTTCCCTGGTTCGGTTTACTGCAGCTTAAAAAAATCTCTCAATCTTTTCAGGCTTCATCTTTTCAGTGGCTGTGATTGTGCTTAATTACTGTGACACCGAAGAACCACGTGCTAAAAATATATTAAGTGACAGAACTAAAGGTTTTGCTTCTTGCAATAAGAGGATGTGATAGAATTATACCACAGCTTGTGAAGGAATCAATTAACCATTTCTTAAGCTCTTCTAATAGTCTTTCCCCTCTACTTTTTTGGCTATTGTTGCCTGCTAAAAAAAATTAGCTTACAGCTGAGTAAGGGGAATTGTGGATAAGTGTTTGCAATTTGGCTTTGGACTGACACAGTGTGGATTGCACTCAGAGAATTTGAAGTCTTTTGCACTGGCAGCAGTACTCGAATCTGGGAATATAGGATTCGCATTGGAAGAGTGGATTTTTATAACGATTTAAATGAACAATTTCAGCTAGAGAGTGGATTAACAGAGCCAACTAAACCCTTCACCCTGACAAAGAACTGGCGGGAGAACTATAGAAACACATCCAAAATTTTACCAACATGAATGCAGAGTAATAGGTCAGTGAGAAGCATTTCTGTATTTTAATAGCTCTCTTAGAATTCAATTCAATTTAAAACAAAAGTTGTTTTACAAATACATGGAGAATGCAGAAGGCTGGAGAGGGAGCAAGTGGCCTGCATCCTCCATCTGCTCCATCGTCCCTCTAACTCTCGCTCTAGGGACTGCTACCGCAAGTCCTCCCTCTCAGTAGATGGGAAGGCAAAACCCGGCAGTGCCCCAACCCAAGGGTCAGAAACGTCTCCCATTCTGCAGGGACACGGAGGCACCCCCAGGCCCCACACACCGTATTTCACATGTGCCAGAGCTCCTGAGGCCCAGAGCCAGGCAGCAGGAAACTCCAAGCCCAGGGGTCTCGGGGAAGCTGAGACACGCAAACCTGTGCTCCCACATCAGAAATGAGGTTATGGAACAAAAGGAAAATATTAAGTATTCCTGGTCGAGCAGCAGTCTTTACTGACAGGAGATGGGCACATTGGGGATTGCTTATCTCTGAGAGGAAATGGATTGGCAGGATACAAGGGAACATCCCCTGGACATACAAAGCTGCAAAGGCAGATTGGCTGCACGGGTTTGTGAGGTGTTTCAGACGAGGCAGCAAAGCAAAGGGATTTTTCTTTTTGACCAACACTTCTAATTAGACCCTGATGGCTCACTGCTGTGGGACCTTTGAAGAAAAAACAAAAGCATCCTAAATCGGTCTGGAGAAGGGTCCAATGTTTACATGAGCGACATGGCATGCAACCATTGGTAAGGGTACAGCCTTTTCTTTCACAAACCCCTGTGAATCTGTAATGGAATGGTAAGACACTTTCTGAATGCTCTCCTCAAACACTCTATACTGCACGACTGCAGCAACATAGTGGAACAAGTTGGCCACAGCTTGGTATTCAGTGGAGAAGTGCCAAGCTGCAGCCTGGCTCTCCCATTTTCAGCACAGAGGTGCTGCTGGAGGGCACCTGCACTGGGGAGGGAGCTCTTCCAGCCCCTTCAGTGTGGGGACATCTCTGCTTGCCTCCATGTTAACTAACTGCTTCCCAGGGGCAATTTTCCAAGCTGCACAAAACCTGTGACAGCTGACCACAGAACTAAACAGCTGACAGCAGAAGCAGATCTTGAATGGTAAGAATTTTTTAACAGGAAAAAAAGAGCACTTTATTGTGGGTTGCACACAGGTAGATCATCTCACCCTCAAGTTGCTGGAGAAAAGAGTCAGAGAAATAGCCCCAAAATTAGGGCTGCTGGCAGCAGTAATGGAGGCGGACAAGCTTAAACTGCTTCTGGAGGAGGATCTTTCTGACAAGCTCTGGATATACACACCAAAAGCTGAGCCATGTGTAGGGCAGTGGCCTACGGTGCTACAGCTTGTACAGGCAGCCAAAGCGCCCAGACACTGGCAGTGTGGCCAGTCTGGGTTTGCCCCCTGAATACGGAGACTAAAGAAAAAACATCACACCAAGTAGTGATGATCAGGGGCTGGAGCACCTCTGCTCTGAAGACAGGCTGAGTGGGGGCTCTTCAGCCTGGAGAAGAGAAGGCTCCAGGGAGACCTAAAGGGCGCTGCAAGAGAGCTGGAAAGGGACTTTTCGTGAGGGCACGTAGTGACAAGACAAGGGGGAATGGCTTTAAATTAAAGGAGGGTGGGTTTAGAATGAATATTAGGAAGAAAGTTTTTACTGTGAAGGTAATAAGGCATTGGGACAGGTTGCCCAGAAGAGCTGTGGATTCCCCATCCCTGGCAGTGTTCCTGGACAGGTTGGGTGGGGCTTTTCAAACCCAGGCTGGATAAGGCCTTAAGCAACCTGGTCCAGCAGGAGGGCCCCTGCCCATGGCAGGAGGAGTCGGCACTAGATGATCTTCAAGGTTCCTTTCAACCCCTTAACATTCTATGATCCTAATTAACAGTGTCTGCCTATCCAGAACACATACCTAAAGGTAGCATGAGGAAGTGAAATGTTTATAAAATCTGGATTTATTATTTATTTACAACATAAATAAAATTACACAAGGATTTGACAGTGTTCAGTTTGTTATATATTAGATTCAAAATGACATATTTTTTTAAAAAAGTTCAGTATACAAGGAAAATCCCAACTGAATTTGCAAAGCCACTGTATTTCACAAATATAGGAGCTAAGGCTGTAATGTCATTATAACTAAAAGAAAATCTACACAAATGGTTTAGGGTTTTAATCACAAACCCAAGTATTTTTTTTATTTAAATAGACTCTTAAAATAGATGCATTATTTTAAAAACCCATCACTACAAAGAGGCACATGGTGTTTAGCTGATGGCATTAATTCTGTAACCCAAACAAGGAGACTAATCCACTTTGAGTAGCTAAATTATTTTTTTGCACTATTTACATACTTTACTGAAGTATTTTCCTCCCAGAGTCTGAGCAAGCATCTTAGAATATTAATGAGGGAAGCCTGGCAGCATTCCAAAGTTGGCAAATAAGAAAGTAACATCATTCCTTTTTTGTCAACAGGGAAACTGAGGCAGCAGGTGTATTGAGATCCAGGCAACTGCAGAAATTAAAATCATGAATCTTGATCCTGCCAGGTCTTGATGGAGAGAGAGACTGTTCTTCCTCCTTGTTAGAGGGTTGGTGATCATGCTGAGCACTGTTTGAAACCTGGTCAGTTGTTTCTTTTCATGTTTAGATTGCTGAAAAATAGGTGATACCTATCAAGCTGTAGTGTCATAATGAACATCTTTACTCAAAAAAAAGCCACTAATGGTTTTCCTTTTCAGATCAGAAACCAGACACAGCAAAAAGTGCTTCAAGCCATTCATCCATCCATCCATCCATCCATCCATGGATATCCAAAAGATCTTCAATCCCTCCAAAGCCTTTGGAAGGCTGTCTTGTTCTACCCCAAATACTGCAATTGTTCCCTCAATGTGTGCAAAAACAAGTACTGAAAACCAGTAACTCTGAAAAACAGTACTGCATTATTTATTTATAAAACAAAAAAAAAGGTAACTTTTTGGGCATTGTGAACATTCCTTCATCAATCAAGTATTTGACAGAAGTTTGTTAAGAGATTCTCAGCCAGGACATGACCTTTAGAAACCAACATGAAATGTCCCACATGGTCCATAATCCTAAGCATTTTACTTCCTGTGACAGCAAAATATCATAGGACATCAATAATAAAGGTTACTTGAAAAGACCTTTAAAAATAACTTGTTTGCTGAGTAACTAAAGGAAATAAAAACTTGTTTTAGATCTGAGATTACATGAATTTGCAAGTTAAGGAAAATCTAAAAAAGGCAGAACTTGAACTTGGGATAGAAGCATCCAGCAATTTTTTAAGGCCATTATGGAGCGTGCATCATTTATTCACAGGCATCTCACTGTTTACATTTTGGCAAATACACCGTCTTAATGTGGGAGTAGAAAGTCCAGGACCATTGCTGTCTCACAGCAGCTAGGACCAGGACAGCACAGGTGACCCAGCACCCTGGGCAGGACATACCCAGTGCTGTTCACAGTGCCCCAGTGCAAGATTCTGACCAGTGCCAGCTGCCTCAAGCTGTCTGACCCCACATGCAGTGCCCCAGCTCAGCACTGGGAAGAGACATTCCACACACTATGGCACCATTAGCAGCATCATAAAATAAGCAAGTAGGGCCTCACTTTCTTCGGGGAGGTAGATGGACATCAGCATGCTGCATCTGTGGTTCCTGGGTGGATCTCTGCCCCGGCATCTGGGCTGGCTGACAAACCAGTCTCCTTATGGACCTGACCCAGAAATGGCCAATCCACCATCTGCAGTGCAATCGCAAATATTGCACAGTGATTTAAGCAGCTTTTCTTGTTCTCAGCCCCCCAAACACTTCTGGAATCTTCCCCATTTCTTCTCCTTGATTACTACTGGTACCTACCAGTGACTCCTAACAGGCAGCTTCCTTGCTGCTTTCTGAGGAAAGACTGCACTGTGGTTTTATTTAGCAATATGCCCTGGAAGCAGCACTGGCACTGGAGGCTTTTGGGAACTTTCCTCCTGTGGTTTGATGGAGCTCACCTATATCCTCAGAGGCTTTCAATGGTACATCGGTCCCCCTGCATTTAGGAGCTTCCAAAAACTTGGGGCATCTAAGTTTGGGGTGTGCGCTCAGATTGCAGAAAAGCCTCAAGTAACAGTTGGAAAAGCAGCAACTGTTTCAACACAAACAGGGATCCCCTGGTTAAAGGAGGTCAGTCATCACCCACACAGACTGTGGAGAAATACTTCACTTCCCTCTCCCAAAGCAGTCTCTCCGGGAATGCAGAACCTGCCAGGACCTCTTCTCTCACACATCCCAAACATCTCACCTGCGTTCTGCAAGGTTCCGCACTTCTCCTGTACCACGTGACAGAGGAGGACATGCAAGCTAGACATGTAAACAGTTTCTAAAAGAATATAAATAAATACCCAGATGCAAAATGCTTTAGGTTATCTACCACCGTCTTCCATTTTCCCACAACACATTCTGGTTCAGAGAAGGCAGGAGGCATTTGAATGCTACTGGAAAAAAGTCAAGGCTGAAGCTTCAGGCAAGTTATCTGCACAGTCCCAGGCTGATTAAATATAGACTGCCATGTATAAATATAGAAGCACACATACTTAAATTATATATATTAGTTTTATCTAGATTTATATATATATATATGTATAAATTAAATATACATATGCATTTGTATATACAGACACACGTGCATCAATCTCAATAGTCCCTCTGTTGAGAAACCTAATCCAAATCTCGGAAAACATATACCAATTATTTGTGTATTTTTAAGTATAATCAATATATTCTCTTTAATAAAGTTTTCATAAATATGCATTAAAATTCTCTGTGGTAGTCACTCTTGTGGGAATAATAACATAGTTGCATGAGTTGCAAACTATAAATATAGGCTTTAAACATTATTTGAAGAACAGGTATATCCAGCATAAGTAACTTCCAGGACCAGCAGAAGGGATCAGAACAGAAAACCAGACTTGAGTATGTGGCTCCATACGAAGGGCAAGTGCACAGGACCTCTCCAGCCCTCCCTGCTGCCCAGAAGGCCCTTTTAAAAGCTTTCTGTAATTGTGGTGGGGGCTACGACTGAAACAGTTTGACCAAGCTTAACAAAGGCAGTGAAAAATATGTCTGGTGACAGAAAAATGTCATGTTGCAAAATCCAAGAAAACCCCTCAACTTTGGGGGCAGTGTGTTAAATATCTTCTCCCTAAGAAATGAGGGCAATCCTTTCAGTCCATCTACATGTTTTTCCTACTCAAAATTTCTAAATATGTCCTTAAAATGACTGTTTATAAAAATACGCTAGAAGTGAATACATACAATGCCATGTTTTGTTTCAGTGAGATTAAAATCAAGAATGACACCATTGAATTTTTACCTAAAAATACAAAGTTTCCAACTACAAACATGAGGATGGGTGATGTGTCTTGAGGTATCAGTTACTATCCCATCTTTTCCAAAAAACACATTCCTATTGTAATCTCATGAATTGCTTCAGTAGTACTGTGTCCTACTCTCCCCAGATCAGGGCAGGTGTGTTACCATCAGTGGAAGGTTTGGTATAGATGAAGCCTGAGAAAATTCAGGGTACAGATATGTCACTGGTGTAGAGACAGTATATGCAGGCTTGCAAGAACCTCAAAATTTAGAAAGAGTATTAACTGGCACTTCTGTTACAGCATCCCCTGCCTTAGCATAGTCTCTTTTCCCATCACTTACTTAGATCTTAATCCTGTGCAGTTTCAAGTACCTTCAAGCTCGTCCTCAGGGTTCTCTCTTGTTTTAAACCATTAGCCTTCAATGAACCAGACTGAGCAACACCCTGATTACAAAACACTCCTAGAGCTTGAAAGTCAGCAGATGGCTAGACTCAGAAAAAAATCCCAAAACATAACACACTACAGAGGAGTTCCAGGATTCTAGCAGGTGACTCCACCACCTCCCTGGGCAGCCTGTTCCAATGCTGGACAACCCTTTCAGTGAAGAAACTGTTCATGATGTCCAACCTGAACCTCCCCTGGTGCTGCCTGAGGCTCTGTCCTCTCGTCCTGTTGCCAGCTGCCTGGGAGAAGAGACCCACCCCCACCTGGCTACAGCCTCCTTTCAGGTAGTTCACAGAGTGATGAGGTCTCCCCCCGAGCCTCCTTTTCTCCAGGCTAAACACCTGCAGCTCCTTCAGCTGTTCCTCATAGAAGTTGTGCTCCAGACTCTTCACCAGCCTTGTTGTTCTTTGGACTCACTCCAGCACGTCAGTGCTTCCCGTAGTGAGGGGCCCAGAACAGCACACAGGATTTGAGGTGCAGCCTCACCAGTACCCAGTGCAGGGGGACAATCACTGCCCTTGTCCTGCTGGCCACACTATTCCTTAGACAGACCAGGATGCCGTTGGCCTTCTTGGTCCCCTGGGCACACTGCTGGCTCATGTTCAGCCGCTGCTGACCAGCAGCCCCAGGCCCTTTTCCACTAGTTAGCTTTCCAGCCACTCTTCCCTCAGCCTGTAGCACCGCAGGGAGTTGTTGGGAGGCAAGGGCAGGACCCAGCTCTTGGCCTTGTTGAATCTCATACACTTGGCCTTGACCCTCTGATCCAGCCTGTCCTGTCCTGATTGCTCTGCACAGCCTTCCCACCTTCAGCAGTTCAACACTCCCACCCAGCTTGACATCCTCTGTGAATTTACTGGGGGTGCACTCAATCCCTTTTTCCATATCATGGATAAAGATATTAAACAGGGCTGGTGCCAATACTGAGCCCTGGGAAACCCCACTGGTGACCAGCCACCATCTGAATGTAACTCCATTCACCACCACTCTCTGGGCCTGGCCATCCAGCCAGGCTTGAAGAAGAGCAAATGAAGGCCAAATTTCACATGTCCACACACTGGTGGTAGAGAAAAACAGCCAAGTCCTCGTGTCTTAAACTCAAAAGACAATTGATGAAAGAAAACAAGGTCCAGGTGATAAAGTGCAATTATTATTTCAGTTGTGCTAAAAAGCTTTCCAATGCTGTAATTTTACTTCTTGGTGATTTCATTCAACTTTTAGTTATGTTTTTTTTGCTTCTGTCCCCATCTTTCCAGTACTGTTCAGTTTGCATCTCTGTAAGCCGTGAGAGAGTACGCTGAAAGGCAAAGACTTCCTCTTCTCCTGTAAACATGGAGAGTCCTTTGGCGGAATCCTACATAAATACACAAAAACAGTACCACAGAACTGTGAGAGACATGGCTATACTGAAGTGCATCCTGGATAACTCCTAAGGCTCTGTGCTTTACAGGCTTTGACAAAACAAGACAGCAGCATAGCACCAAAAAATTAAAATTAATGTCAAAAATTAAAGCACCTATTTTAGCTAGGTAACCCTCTGAAGGAACATAGCAAAAAGAATAATTGGGTTTTGAAACAACACGATGACATGTTAACCATCTATTTTCCCTTTTTTGTTGACTAATTGCATACTGATTTAAACAAATTATTTAATAATTCATTAGCAATTGCTAGGCTCTAGGGAAAAAGACAAACAGAATAACCAACATGCAAATTAGTAATGCCTGTGAGGACTTGTAAGGCTCTTCTAGATAGTCTAGGAAGTCTTCTAGATAGTCTAGAACAGATCAACTTTTATTTCTGTATTTTAAATGTAGGAGCTAAACTTAAATCAGTATTTTCATACATGACTGAACAGATACAATGATTAACATTCAAAATGACCCTAAAACTTACACAAAATGGTTCTGTATATTGTGACATTTTCTTTGACTATGAATAAATAGCACAACATGTAATTATCAGAGTAACAGATACACTGCAGAAAAAGCAGCAAATCACCTGTTAAACGTTTTCTTGATTTCTCCTCCTAAAATGCTGCTGTAATTATGAAATTATTACGAAACCCAATTTTGTTACAAAAGGGAGATGATGTCAATATCCTGTACCTGGCTCAAGTCCAAATCATCCATCAACACTCTGCTGTCCTCTTGCTCTCCACTGCCGTGTTCCACCAGGAACAAGCTTTCGAGAGGAGCCGCTGCGGAACAGATAATGCGCACCTGAGAGGAGGAAACCATGCAACAATATCAACGCTTGGGGTTTGCAGAAAAGGGATAACATACATGATCTGGGGAAAGCAAACTACAAATTATGACCTTGGGGGTTTTTCCCAGGTATTTTTCCTTTCTCTTATTAGCACTGCTGTTACAGATTTACCTGATTTAGTCATTTGGAATATTAAACTTACAGGATCTTTTTCTCATTAACAATTCACGTAACTTTTACTCAGAGAACAAACAACTGTGCTATTAAATACTCAGAATATCTGCTACAGGCAATGAGTTCATCATAAAGTTTCTAAACTAAAAGCTATGTAGTAACCAATGCCTTCTTTTCACCCATAGTGCTCTCAGTAGATAGGTGCACTGCACATATATTTCCATTTAAAGAATGTTTAAATTCCAAATTTCCCAGAAGGCTGAGTGGAGTCTTTCTTACTTTCATCTGTGCTATTCTAGTCAAAGTTATTTGCTAGTAACAATAATGATGGTGTTTTCATGTCTGCTGGGAGGAGATACAATGTGCAGTGAGATATGGTATCTCTGGGGGGCTGCAAGGAACACAGACTGAAACAGTACTGCAGGAGACTCTTGTTGAGAGCACGAAGGCAAAATGTTTGCACTGTGGACAGGTATCCACAAATACTCTCTCAGATATTTTTTCCAAGCAACTACTTTTGATGGGAGTTCAACAATTGTGTTTTTCCTGTGGAGGAAGTAATGGAAAGTGACTGCTTACAATTCTTAATGCCAGCACACGGAGAGAACTAACAACCCCCCTATCTCTAACGCAGTAGTTTAATACTAGTATATCCTCTTAGAAACTGTCCATTTCCAAATCATAAAGCATAAGGAATCTGGCTGATTTGAATGAGACTACTCATACACCGAGTTCAATACCTTGCTGAACTGGGGCCTTTCTGATCAGCAACCAATGCCAGAACATTCTTGAAAGAACCAACCTCAATCAATATTTCCTGACCACATAAATATTTAAGTGTGTGCAAATATAATAATTCATAAAATAGGGTTTAATATCTTGCATTACTTTTAAAAATATCACCCTAAAGAGGAACTTCCCTTTGTTTTAATTGTGCTGATTTTTCTTCCATGATTGAAACCTCTGTAAATCCACGTAAAGTTCTGCATTTATCACTACTATTCCATGAGCAATTCTGCAACCTAGTGTAAAGCCTATAGTAACTGTTTCCCTTACACTGTAACTGTGCTGATCAGGAAGGTGCTGATTCCTGCCCATACAGATTAAAATCTAAAAATCTTAAATTCACTCCAGCATAGCTGGCAGCACAATCTTTCCTTATTAAAATGACATGGCTTCTGTTGTTTTCCCAAGTCAGGAAAGAAAGGCAAATGAGCACAGGCTTATATTTATGCTTAATACTCACAGAAAACAAAAAACTCCACCCTGCTTTATTTGCCTTTATTGCAATGGGGCCTTTTTTTTTTTTGGGTGAAGCTGGACCGATGTTTCTTTGCAGTGCTAGTTCACTCTGCCTATGTTTTCCAAACCATTACTACAGAAAGCCTTACTTAAACCATTTCTAACAGTCAGGTTTGAGGACTCCCAGTATTATTCCTATACATATAGGAAAAGCTTGGTTCTCACCTTATGCTCATAAAAGGTATCAATAAGAGTAATGAAACGACGAGCTTGTGTCCTTTTTGATATTGTAAGAAGTGGTATGTCACGAACAAATACGGTGTCAAAATGCTTTGATATTTCCAAATAGTCACTGGCTCCAAGAGGCTGAAACAAAACAAACCACAAGAAATGGAAACCCGTGATAGGACACATAAACACTGTATCTTGATATACTACAATTACAGAAGAGAGCTGTGAAGTCCCCAGATCACATTCTTACTTTTGTTTCTTTGTATCTCATTTCAGGAATGCTTGCGTTTGCCGTTAGGGACATAGGTATGTATGGCTGCTCATTCATAATGTTTCAAGAGTTAAAAATATGGCTCTTCTGCACCCTGACAACGTTGTGATCTCTCTCTGACAATCTCAAATAAACTAATCACTATAAATTGTAATCCACAGAAGAAAAGACATAGTTAAGCTGTGATTTCAACCTAAAGCATACATAATTTGAACAGGTAGTAGGATGCTTTCCAGCAGCAAGATTTTTAAATGCAAATGCATAGGCTAGTTACTAAATAGTAAGTAGATCTGCATTTAGTTCACTCAAGACTAACCCAGACTGAAGAAAAATTGTATATTCTAAGTACCGAAAGCAAGAGGAAACAGACAAAAATACAATTTTACAGCAGTTGCTTTGTTCATGGTTTCTCTTGTAATGATCAAATAAAAACCTTCAATAAGAACTTTATTAGTTTCTTTTTCTGTATCTAAATAATCAGCAGAAAATAAGTACAAATAGGAGTAGCTCATTCAGGGACATTAATTTAAAATTACTTTTTCATTTCATGATTCTGAGAGATCTATCCTATCAGTACCACAGGCAGTACTTTATCTTGAGCTATTAAACTTTGTACACCTGAACTCATTCCATCACTTTTAGCTGTGTGAATACTTCAGTATCTTGGATGCCACTACTCCAGAGACCAAGATTGGCAGCATTTTGCATGATAATGTCACAGTTCCCTTCCCAGCTAATGAAATGTGCTGTTACCAACAGTATAAGGCACTGTAATACTTCTACATTATAAACCAGTAAATAAAAAATATTTTCTCTAACTGAAATTGTTTGACAAATTTGCTGTAGACCACGTGTAACTTCTTCACTAGAACCCTTCTGCAAGAAGTTATTTTAAGCAATTTTTAATGGCTGTCCAACTATAGGTTTTGTTTAGATGCTAGAATAAAAACCTCGTAGAAATGGTCTCTACAAAAGCACAAGTGAGTGAAGCCCTGATGGCATTCCAAAAATTCTTCTGAAAATTAATGTGGATAAACTAACCCCCCAGGCAGGTATTAAAGCCTCTGACGCTCAGCCAGTTCTGCCACTTACAGTCTCATGAATCACCCTGCTTTCCCATTTCCAACCACACAACTTCCCTGTAAAACCTAAGGAAAAGAATTATTAAAAAAAGCTTTAAAGTGTTCCTAGCAATGTTTAAGAGCAGTATACACTATACCCTCTCCTCAAAATTGTATTTACTGCTTGTTTTCTCCCTCCCCCACTAAAAGCAATACCACCAGGATACTGCTGGAGATTCAGAATTAGTGGTAAGCAAATAGTTCAGGTAACAGTAATTTTTATTCCATACTTAGGACTGAAATATTGTTAAGTACAGAGATCAAACATGCCTGTGTGATGAGTACCTGCGAGGGAGAACAGCAGTGACCTCATTGTACCTGAGAAAGGACAGAAATTCTCATGTCTCCCTTCAGGTAAGAGATTACAGACATCACTGCTACGCTGGTTCGTTCTTTTATCACATGAGGAGCCTAAGCACTCTTCCGCTGAAACCCAAAACCCCGAGGAATTATTCTGTCCTGTCCCAGTGTGATATACTTTCTCACCCAAACCATATGAACACACCTTCCTCATCTCAAATACAAAGTATAAAATATTGAAAGCCGGTTCCTAAAGTAAATAAATACATAAATAAAAATGAAGGGATTCAATCTTTTGCCAAACAGGCAAACTGAAGCGTCCCAACTGCTGAGCTATGCATATAAGAGTTTGGTGGGCACCTTGGTGGATATCCAAACAGGAAAATGAAAAGCCTGAGGAGCTGGAGGGAGGAAACAGGCAGAGGACAAAAATAAGGCTAATGCATTTCAAATGGGAGGAAAGGAAATGGAATACTTATATTGCTTTTCATACAGACATAAAATCACAGTTCATAGAGGGTTATGATATGCATCTTTATCACAGTCAAACAAGAATTCAACCTACTTCAGCAGTGCAAAAAGCAGGCAATTCAAGAATTCCTCTAATTAAGGACATAAAAGGCAGATCATTTCAAGCTGAAATGAAACACCTACACCAGCACTAAGTGATAATATTCTGTAAGTGTTGGCAGAAACGTGCCTTTAGAGACTCCAAAATCTTATGCTCAAAAAGATGTGAGCCTAGCAGCTATATGAGTATTTTAACAGAGTAAGTTTGGTACCTCCCTGCCAAGACTCAAGTCTGATGAGATGCAACTGAAATGCTGAGTCAGCCATTCTGATATTACACATGGCTCAGCTGGCATCAGCTGTAGTTCTTTACCTAGACGAGTTCTCAAACTCTCTGCTTTTGGAGTTTAGAGGCATAACCCTGGGGATGAAAGACAAAGTTTTTAATCTTGTTCCCCACATGACTTATTCTCATCTTGGGAAGTCCTTTAATTTTCTTCTGCCTTACTCTACGTACTGTAAAAAGAAGGAACCACCAGCAAGTTTGCAAATGCTCTGGGGACAGTTTAGAGCCCTTTTCGTATTCCTTGTTACTGGCCCAACTTCCGTGCTGCCTGTAATTGCTTCAAAACTCTTCTAACTCACCAGCTAACTCAAAATGCTCCAAATTCAGGAGGCCATGATGCAAGGGCCCCGACAGCTTCTCAACTCACATTCTCACTGGCCTGCTGCCCCCCAAAACCAACTTGATGCTGGCACAAGCACCCACATACCGACTCTGTGCCACACAGGAAAGAGAGCGAGGGGAAATGCGTTCAAGGCCAGATGACACCACTGCTAGGGGTTCTGGCTGCACAGTCCATATACAGAAGCTCCATCGAGGAGCAGATTTCTGTTGTTTCAGCAGCCAACAGCCCTCCCCTTTGATGTACTGCCTTCACCCTTTTTCTTCACCTCGCAGCATAGGCTGGGTCTCGACTGCCAACAACACAGGCTCAGACTAGGTGACAAGACTAGTGGCAAATAATTTTAGACACATAGCGCTGTCCCCTGTATAACCCTCCAGGGCTGAAATTTATTTCATGAATCTCATCCAGTCACAGAAAGTATTTCATTTTAGTCAGTAGCATATGAAGGTATTTCTTCCTCTGAAGTTGCTAATGAAGCCACAAATCCTCCTAATATTGATACATATATATGTAATCCTCTTACTAAAAGTTTAGCCTGATTAATCTCATCCTCTGAACAAAATTCTAAAAATAACTCGATTTGGTGTATGTTTCTGGTATTGTCTGATCTCTTTTGTTTCATCAACTGTTCATCAAAACTCTACTTCAGAACAATAAAACATTTATGTAACAATTGTCACTTCCCATTTGTTACCAGTTCTTTCACATGCTACAGTATTATTTTAAAAACCTGGACACATGAACAGGTTAGAATTTTTCTTACAATGTTACCGTTCCTGCATGTGTATGTTATATAGTAAAACTGTTGCAGATTTTTGTCATTAACTCTGATGCCAGTAGTCAGTATTTTATAGGCATCACACTAATGCAAAACGCATTAGCACTAATACGGGCTGTGCTCCTGACAAAGTGTTTCCTCCACTTCAGCCTGTTTGACTGAGTTCTCACCTTCATTTGTTTTTGTTTCTCTGTCTACTTAATGCATTTTCAGCTATCACCATCTCTGCTCAAGTAGCATGTTTATTATTTGGAGCTCTCTGTGGGCTGTTTTAGAAGTTAGTAGTCTCCTGTTTCTATTATGTAGTCCATTTAATTGTAGCATAAAGCATCCTTCTTCTTTGTTGACTCATTAGTGACAAGGTATATCATCTTTTAGAGATTGTCAGAAGAATACAGAATGCTTTACATATGTTAGAAAAAGATATTTCATCTCAAGATAAAATGGGTTTTGTTGATGTTGTAAGATATTCCAGGGCCAGTTCCAGTAATATCCTGAAGAGTAGTGATTGACAATAACTATAATTTACTGCAGACACTCTAACACCCAAAAAATTCCTAAAACAAACACACAATTTAAGACCAGATAATATTTACAAATTAGACATTAAGCATAAACAAAAAAATATAGAGCTCTATTGTTTCCAAAGCAGCCACACACAATCATTACTGAAGCTGACAAAACAGAGAAATATTACTTAGGTAATATTTCAAGACCATAATTCCAAGAAAGAAATAGAAAAACCTAAGGCATGATCTGTGATGCAGGAGCATGCTGAAAGTTTAAATAAAAATGGGAACATGGGGAAGGTTAACTGCATCAAAAAATTTAAAGATACTGATGGCAGTGCAAATCATAGAACCACAGACCAGTCTGGGTTGGACAATACCTTAAATATCATCTATCTCAACCAGCAGAGCAAGAATCTGAGATCTGTAAACCCTGGGGTTGAAGATATCTTCTGGATAAAGTATAGCTCCTTGCTATACTTGTTACCTCACCACAGAATCCTGGCAGGAACTAATTTTGCTTGACCTTATAGCACAAGTTTTTTTTAGTCGCATTTCTCATAGTGGAAAGTTGTTTCAGACCTTTGCTCTTCTGATTAAGAAGATGCTTGCTTCTATGTTCTGTCATCATTCAGCACAACCACTCCTTCCTTAGAAGAGCTTAGAATAGTGACAGATACCCATACTGACCCTACAAAAAGTGAAATGTCTCAAAGACCTACCTATCAGCTGCTCAAAGCTGGCTGCAAAGTGGAAGAACCCCAAAAGGCACGTTTCTGCTCCCAAAATTTCCACTGCCAAATTTCCATTCCAACTCCAAAGTATGGCATTTGTCAGTGAAATGGTCACCAAAACAGAAAGCTTAAAAAATTCATATGTCTGTTTAAATATTGACACTTAGTGTTAAGATTTCAAAACCATTGTAAACAAACCTTTAAAAAAAGAGAAAGTAGTACACTTGCAAATTTAAGAAACAAAACATTGAATTAAAAAGGCAAACCCTTGACACCACAATCAGCTTGTATTTGGGTATTCCTGGTCTATGAAGTATAGGACCTAAACCCTCAAGGTTTATGCGGCTTTCACTGAAGGGAGTGCTTTCTAAAAATTAAGCTTTGATACATATAAAATACAAAACAGAAAGGAAGTTTGGCTAAAAATATTACTATGTTTCAATATTTCCACCTGAAATAAGTTTCTTGAGTTTCTTTTATAAAACATACTTGTGAGTTAGACAAGGCAACTTTTTTGGGGATATAGAAACTGATTACATTCCTAAAGCAAATGGAAGTAATAACCAACAGGCTCTGAGTCCAGAGCTTACGCTCCAAAAGCTGATCTCTGGCTGGGAATAAACCTAAGATCCTAAATCAAGGAAAACTACGCTTCTAAAAGGTTACTGAAAATATGCTTACCCATGGTATGTTTATTTACAACTACATTTGACAATCCTACAATCCTAAAGACAACACCAAATTATACAATGGATAAATTTAGCAGTTTTTAATGAAGGTAATTCCCTCAAAATGATTTGGAAACATTAAACTGCAAATGCAGCTGAGTTATGTCATCACGTAGGGGAGACATTCAGTTGACTTAAAGACAGACACTTGCTTTTCTAAATCACTTGTTGCCTTTGAAAATGGTGACTTTTTTCTTTTCTTTCTTTTTTTTTTTCCCTCTCTTTTAATTTAAAGCTTAATTACATCTTTCTTTTTGAAGTGCAAGCTACTCAAGCCAGGAGCTACACCTTCCTCCTGGTCTGCAGAGTGTGCCAACTGCAATGGAACAGCAACCTAACAAAAACTGTCCGCCAATTATTTGTTGCATTAATCTACACAAAAATTGTATTTTGCCAATTTCAGAAACGCCGAACAATTACTAGAAAAAAAAAATCACAGTAGGATAACCTTTTACAACATAGATATTGATATTAAATTTATTTTCCTAGCCTTCATGCTGTTGTATGTTTGCTAATAGTTAGTATCATGTTAAGACACTGTACTGGGCATCTGGATGAAAGGATATGTTTGATTACCTAACGGAAAGACTACAGGATGCCTGACCAGAAGTAATTCCGCTCTGTGAGGAACAGGCTCCCGTGTTTGGGCGCAGAAGACAGCCGGCATTCCCGGCAGAGGGCAGCAGCTGCTGCGCACAAGAGAGGGGAAGACTAAAAGGCAGCACCGTGGGGAAGACTGGATCTCCCGGCTCCCTTAGGACCTGGAAGACTACACATAAGGTACACTGTTGTCTACATTGTTTAGACCAGATTCAAGCCAAACTGTCACACTTATCAGTTTTCAAGTGAAATTTTAAAAGGAAAGCGAAGACAGAGGACTGGCAGAGGGTGATTTTTTCTGAGGCATAATGAACACTGACCTTTATGTGTACATAAATATGCAATTTATATTTGCACAATTGCTTGTTTATATAGAGAGACTTTAAAACCGAACTGATATGTACATTTTATTTTAAGAAGTATTTGTGTGATCTTTCATCCACGCACTAACTCAATGAAAAAATTAACTTATTATGTTGTGCAAGAATCTAACTCCGCTGGTAAATGTATATAGAGAGAAACGGGCAGAAAGAAATTAAAGGCCACAAAGAATGGGGGGAGTTAATGTTAGCATTGAAATTTTAAAACAAATAGGAACCATGAGTCCCTATTCTGCCTGGTGCCTCTCCCAGCCTTCTCTGGCTACATTTTTCATTTTATGGGGCCTTAGAAAAGGTGATACAATAGTTTTAGCAAGTCAACTGAATGTCATAGCAGCATTGCACACAATATACTCTCTGTATTTTATTTTTATAATCATTAATGGACAACTGGCAATTAACAGTATCTGATATATTATTTTAGACAGAATTAACTCTTTATATTCTTGAGACAAAAAGGTTTAATGCAAACACATGAAACAAGAAACAAAAGACTAATACTAGAAAGGCACCAACTCTATCTCTCAAGGCCTTCAGGTACTAATTAAAAAGCAGCCACTTTGAAACTTCTACCTAAGCTAGGAGATGTTTTAAATAGTATCAGATTATCAATTGCTGATTTGCTATTTTCATCTATTATGTATTATCTGACATTTCCTGAAATCATGTGATGTCAAAGTAGAAAATGTTTTAATATTTCCCTTTAAAATAGAATTTTGATTTTACTTTGATGAAGGAAACATCAGTGAATTTGAAGAGTTTTTACAGGCTGTTCATATGAAATATTTAATTACAAAAGTCACTAAGTAATTGTCTGAGAAATTTCAAATGCATGGTCTTAATCCTACACCAACAAACATAGATTTCTAGGTCTAGATGATTATCCCTCCGGAATGCAGTGTAACAATTACCCAAGACCAGACTAGAAGACACACTGTTGCAATGAAGTGAAAGCAGAGTCACTGGTGTGATAAATTATTTCTCAAACATAAAAAAAGCATCTATCCATTCACATATTCCATTCACGTTGACTCTTGCAAGATTTAAATTCTTTTTTTCTGGAACCCGTAGGGGTTATGGATAGCCAAAGGAATCAATTAACCAGGTTTTGAGTACAACACTGTCCACATCGTGCTGCAATGATTACAGACACGCACAAGAGCAGCAGTTTATGACAGTTTCAGAAAACTCAAAAAATAATACTGCAACAATTCAATCCAATCAAAAATAACTCCCCCAAATCCCTTCATTACATTCACTTATCCCTCTACCTTAAACTAAAAAATGGTTTTTTTGCAATTATGAACCAAATGTAACAGAGGAAATGAGTTTAACCAAGTTAATTACATTAACTAAATCAAATCAGATGATATTTTGAGTTGTTCTGTCTGAAGATGTTGACAGTGTAAGCTTTTTAACACACGCACCACACTCTCTCACTACCTTGTATTTACTAGATGGGAGACGTAAACAAGAGTTGACATCCACCTTCCATGACAAAACTAGTTTTCATCTTGAAACTGTTCCATTCTGAATGGATGCCTCAAACTGACTTCATATGAACATGCATCTCTGTGTGAATGAAAATTTATTTGTAAAAGTTTCAGTCAATTACTATATTTCTGAGAGTAACTTAGTTACTTTCTGACTAATT
Organism: Pseudotriccus pelzelni; assembly: GCA_035584735.1. NCBI lineage: Eukaryota > Metazoa > Chordata > Aves > Passeriformes > Tyrannidae > Pseudotriccus > Pseudotriccus pelzelni. The sequence goes on from JAWMRA010000113.1 coordinate 70,694,414, forward strand.
TGCTCCTCAAGTTACTTTCCTTTTGCTCAGTGAGACATTCTAGTGCTTCCATGACACAGACCAAGGCACGTAAAATTCGGAAGAAAGGTTGCTTGGTATCAGGGAAATTTCAGGGAAATGTCCCGTGAAACCCCCCTAAAATCCAAGAAAGTTACAAGCCCTGGGAAAACTCAGTCTGACCTGGTTGCACAGATTCATAGTACTGCCTACTTCCAAAAGCATGAAGGGGCTGAGAGCAGGTTATCCCTGAGGATGGACTGGGGATAGTCCCCTGCCAGCTGCTGAAACTTGTTCACCACCTGTGCAGGGGCAGTGACACAGCCTCCAACAGGCAGCAGGCACCAACTCTCACATCCCTAGTTTCAAGACAATTTAAGACCAGAGGAGATCATGAGGTACTTCAAGATCCTACATTTTAGAGACAGCTAAGCCTAAGAACTAGTACGTAGCTCAAACACAAACACCTCCTCCTAAAATGACATCCAGTTTTGACCTGAAACACGGTACAAGGAGGCTCTGCCAGTCCCTTCACTGTTTCAAGTGTGTGAACAGGTGCTTTTCCTTTTTTATTTTTATTTTTTTAAAAAATCTGTAATCCCTGGCTTTTATTATGCCTTCTTCTGCTATCTTTAGGATTCCACTAATACCTGTATTTTTCCCCCTGTGAAAATAGCTGTATGTTATAAAATGATCTTGCAGTCCTCTTTTTGATAAGCTGAAAAAACTGAACTGTAAGTCTGTCATCTGAGGGAACAAATGCACCAACTCAAATGATTTGTGGTTTCTTCAACAGCCCTGTCAGGTTTTTCAATGTATTTTCTAAAGTTTTCAGGTCAGAACCATACCTAACATTCTACCATCAATCTGAGATGTTTCTAGAATTAAAATAAACGTCCTACCCTCCTATTTATTTCCACTCTACCCACCCTAGGCAAAATAAGGTCTAAATGCTCTCACAGTGGACCAGAAGCTCCTTTTGAGCTGTTTGTCCATTACAATCCTTAAATCTATTTCCAAGTCACTTTGCCTAGGGCACAGTCTCCTCCTGTGTTTGTGACCTGGGTTCCCAATTTCTAGCTGTAAACTTTGTGTTTGCTTAGATGTAAAAAAAGCAAAACAAAACAAACTTTCTTGCCAAAAAAGCCCACTTTCCCCAAAATCTCCATTCGTATGAAAAATAAATTGCACACAGCATCCTTGTATTCACTGCTCCTCCCCCCAGTACACACAGCACTCCGTATTTACAGCAAATTTGTATTAGCATTTATGTTATATTCAAAGCTGCTGGGGAAAAAAACTATATTTGGCTTAGTATAAAAATGTGCTCATTAGAAATGCTACACTCAACAACAAACCTTCAGTAATAATTCTTTTTATATGTTAGTTAACTAACATAGCAATCCATTTAACGAATGCTTCCTTGAGACTGCATAATGCTAATTTCCTAGTAAGAACAGCATCTTCAAAACTCAACTCCTCCTATAAAATCAGGGAGATTGGAGAATTAATTTCATTTCCATTCTTTAGTCATCCACATACATGAATCCAGAACCAGCTCCTCTATCACCCTTTCTGGACTAAAATCTGACCAATATCCTGCAGTTAAACCAGTCATCATGTGGATGTGCGAATTTTACTTGTTTATTTTTTATTACTGGCATACAGAGTGGCTTCTAGTGATACGGACTTTCTCTTGGACTCCAATGTTTATCCAAAATAAAAATGTAGTTAGAGATCTCAGTCTAGTATTCCAGGACTCCAGTGATACAAAATGTATTTGCAAGCTACGTTTAACATATGCTAACTATTAACGGACTGAAAATTATTTCACTACCCTTTAGTGAAACAGTATTTCACTCTGCTTCACCTAGAACACATTTTTTTTTACAAAACCTTTTCCTTTTTCCACATCATTATTTAAATTTCATCCATCTCCAAATTAGCAATAAGCCAATAACATTCAGATAATATAAACCGTATCAAAACTGCCATTTTACTTAACAAGTCTTTTATCTGAGAGACATGATATTTTCCCATGACCTTTATTTTATAATTTTCCTGCACTTCATAACTAGTTGCCATTCATTCCATATTATTTGATTCTGTCTCAACAGTGGCACAGGGAATACTTCTCCTATCTTCCTCCTCAAAGAGTCCTTCTTGTTCTTTTTTGTTGTCATTTACACTTCCCTTTCCAGTTAGGCATACTTAACCTTTTGCTTTTGAAAACTACTCTTCCTGAACGCTCAAATATGTAACTTCACTGTTTGGAATTACCTTTTGGTTTCAATGAATTTTAGAAAACTGAGAAGATTGTTGCTACACAACACAAATTTCTAGATGAATTCATCACTTTAAGTTCCCACAAAGCTGTTCCAACCAAATGACCTCGTACTGGATGTATTGCATTTTATGCTAGAAAATTATCATTTGCAATTTTGGGGATAATTACATTTCACCTTCTTCTGTGCTTCATCTACAGCATAAGATTCCGATACAATGGTATATTTCTTTTTTATGCCTTTTATAGCCAAGTGCTCAAGAAGCAATCCACCTCCTTCTCCATTTGCAAGAGATCCCTGTGAGTACTACCCTCCTGGGTTTGTTGATTAGCAGACCTATTGGTATGTATTCAAGAACCTTGTATTAATTAACTTTAAGGCAGGTATCAATGTCTTCAGTGTTGCACATTGTCTTCCACCTGTTTTAGCCACTCTGTCCTTAAGAAGGCTGTAAGCACTGATTCTGCGTTATTATTTTCTCAACAGTCCACAAGGTTTCAATGATATCAGTTATACCTCATTTTGCCCCATTAATGAGAATTTACCATTTATCATACTTGTCTCCAGGTCTTACAACGGCAAATCTTGTTTTCAATTCTGTTATAATTTTAATGGGCTCCTACGATAGTAACTTTAAATGTCATTTATCTACCTAGGAGGCTTTGCTTGGGCTGCCATTCAAGCTACACCCCAGCTGCTACAGGCTCCAGCTAGGAAGATTCCCTGCCTCATGTGTCTTATTCAATCTGCCTTCCCATGGGACTTTGTCCCCATGTCCTGCACAAAGAAACCTGCAGATTCACTCCGCACAAATCCAACAAATTCCCCCGTCCAGTACTTTCTTTTGTGGATCCTGCTTTTCATTACATCTTTTTCAGCCTCCTACTTTCCCTTTTCTTAATAGTAGCACTTAGGATGCCTGTCAACTTATCTACCATCTGGCTTCACAAGAAGGAGCAAATACCTTGTAGCTATGTCTCCTACAGATTTCTGCTTTATACTTCCACAAATCTTTGCCACTTCCCACTCCAGCTTCATATGTATGGAATACATATGAATGACTTTATACTTCCTGTTGTGTGGAATGTCTCCTGACCTTGGGGTATTTTTTGCTATAAACCACCAGGGCACTCTTCTGGATCCTACCTATGTCTTCTGTGACATGAGTGGGAGCAACTCCGATGGTTTAAAAAAGACACTGCATGTTTAAGTTCTTCCATCAAAAAGTTAAAGACTTCACAAAAAAAAGGAACATGGTTTCATGGTTTGACAGCTGAATTCTGAATTTTTCTTTTGCCTTTCAGGAGATTTTAATGGCAACAGGATGGGCAAACAGTGCAATGGGGCAGGCAAGATCCTTAATGCAGCTTATACCAAGAGGAATATTCTACTGTTGCTATGAATCACTACAAAAGTTACAATCATGAAAAAAATCATACTGGAGGCAATTGAAACCTCCAAATTTAATGGACAATTCCAAGTTCATGACTATACTTCTCTGCCTATAAAAGGAGCACAGTGATACCCCTAACAAACAGATTAATGTAATATTTATGAAGGCACATCAGTGAACTGAAGAGAAAAATCATGGCACAATAAATAATTGTATATAACAATTAAAGGCAGAAACAAATGGAGGCATATACAAATAAAAGAAGTGATGACTGAGAAAGCTGTTAAAGAAAAACATTTATTGTCTGCCATGTTGTTTTAGTTTTGAGCATGTGGTTGTGCTGTTAGAGACTACCGTATCACATATGCAGAAGGCATCTAAATCAAGACAACACGACTTCTTAAGTCCTGGGTAATCAGTGCAAACACAATACTGTTAAACAACATTTAACATTTCATAAGGATTCTCTTTACTTGCTCTGAGTGCAAGCCAAGCCCCTCAGCTCAAACACGCCAAAAAGACCTGAATCCCACGTAATTCTTGAAGAGGATCAGAACCTTCAGACCCAAAGTAGTGGCCACTGACATGTGAGCTATCAGAACACTTTTACTTAGGAGCAACCAACCATCCCACTTAAGTACATAAGGCATTTACTGGACTAAAGGATTTTAAAAGTACCTGCTGGCAGCATCGCTTCCCAATATTTTAAGAGGCACAAGGAATACAAAGTCTCACAACTTCTAGTGAAAAGCAAGCTGTTCTACCCATGACATACCTCTGTTCTTACAAATGGCTAACTGATTTTGTCTGAAACTGAAAACCAACAGTCTAAAACCTATAGTTTGAAACTTAACCAGGGAAATTTCTGTCCAAATAGTTACCAACTTGGTAGCTACAAGGAAGTGAAAGCATAATGTTATCACCAAAAGACTAGTCAGAATCCTGAATCAAAATGCCATCGGCCCAGTTTAGGGTTGTGGTCATTTAACAATAACTTTATACATCAGCAGAGAGGTCACTAAGTACAGTGCAACTCCTGGGGAACTGTGTTCCAACGCACTGGGGGTCATATACAAAGAGAGCTTTCCAGGAATCACATCCCACATGTTTAAGCAGAGAATTTGGCAATATTTATCAAAATCTGGCATATTTTGAGAAGTCCTAGGACTGAACAGCCCTTGTACCCATAGTTGAAACTAAGGCATGCAACAGCAGCGTTACTGTAGTAGTGCCAGGATCACTACTCATTTGCTTGAGCATCAACTTATCACCATGTTTTAAAAACAGCATTTGAATGCTATTTACACGCTGATATGTTATGACCACTTATATACCAACAGCAATGATGTTAGTCCAGGCAAATACTGCAGTAGTATTTTTGAAGACAATCTGTGATACACCTAAAAGTGAACTGACTGTATCATTAAAAAGAAAATTATCATTGTTCTTTTGCCAAGTGTGGGGTTTTTTGTCATGTTAAATTCAAAATCTTTTTGCCAAGTCAAAAAAAAAGCCTTTTTAATTTAGTTCAACTTGGGACAATAGTGAATTTGTGTGTTTTGGATTATTTTTTTTATTTTTTTTTAAACTGTGAGAAGTCTGAGCATTAACTGATCTAGACTGGACTGGGTACTTACTCTGTCACACAGCTCTTCAAATGTGAAGTCTGCAATGGTTCCACACGCTTTATTCAGCTTCAGCTCTCTGCCTTGCACTTTTAGAATCCTTGGTCTAGTTACTATGGGAACATGAACAAAGACTCAATCTTCTCTGGATAATTACTATAAAATTCATCTCTTACAGATAGGAAATGCATAGCTTCATGAATAATAGCACATGATTCAACACATAAATTAGACAAAATGCTGATACAATGACTGCCACTTGAGTGTGGCATCAACCCATATACAGCAATGGAACTTATTAATTGGTCAGTGGAGATTGGGCATTGTGTTCTAAATGTATTCTCTTTCAAGAGAAATTAACTTACGTACAATCATTTTGTTTCTGAGCCAGCTCATCAAACAACTTATCCATGACAGCCTCCACATCAGCTTCACTTGTGCTACAGTGAAAAGAATAATAGAATATGAAATTAATAACACTTGAAGCCAACATCAAACAGCTGCCTGAGCCTGCTTAGCTTTTTGCCCATAAAAAAAGGGAACAGGATGTTATGCTCTAAATACAAACATTACATTTAGAATACACTTAAAAGTAGAGGATATTAACTCTCAGGTAGATGATTCTGCCTTATTTGCATACACTGAAAGACTTCTGTGTTTTGAGCTGTTTCCAGTAATGAGGCAATACAGACAGAGCAGATCCATTAACACTATGTGTACACAATGAGAAAAAAGGCTTCTGGCTCTATCTTGCATGCAAAATAACAGCAAATAGACAAGGCAAGGCAGTCAAGCACCTAAAGAAGTATTCTTTGAAATTTCTGAAAGGGGACTTTGTGAAATTAAATGCTGAAGCAGCTTTCTTTTTTTTTGGGGGGGGGGGGGGGTCAGGGGAGGGGTCAAGTCAACTGACGGTATTGATCTAAAAATTTGCAAAATTAAACTGTGAAATTAAAAATACTCGTATAATTTCTTCAATAGTAATTTTATCAGTTCCCCCCCCAAACTCTGTCTCCAAGACAGACGGTGAAAATGCAAAATACCTGTGCTGAGGCTGAAGTTAAGTTTATATTCATCTTCTGGTTGACACAAGATTTTTTTTTTAATCACTGAATGGGTTAGAGGGCCAGTCTTTCCATGTTTCATTCTTAGAGATGGATAGATAACAGCCAGATAGATCATATTTCTAGCTAAGAATACTAAATTAACACTACTGTAGACAACAAACTAGACCTCGAATATATAATGCTTCACTGAAATTTGTACAGTCTCTTTTGGTGTGGAAGGCCTATTGCTTTCTACAGTTCTAGACATCCTCTATATGACAAATAAAGATCAGAAGTGACACAATTACTCTCCTTATTAGGCCTTAAGCACTTAAAAAACACTAACAGCAGAACTGAAGTAATTACTTTTTAGATCAAGATTAACAATAAGAAACCTTGTAGATACAAAGAACTGGGGGGGGGAAAAAACCCCACAAACTTCTATAAATGCAGAACACTTTAAAAAACCATTTCTGACTAGGGGATGACGTAAAATTCTACAAGTTTCTCTCAACATTGATATTTGCATGCTGCTTTCCTCTGACAAAATGCCAAATAAAAATGAACAGACAAAACCAGAAAAAAAGGCCACAAAAGGGGGGAAAGAGTCTATATATCTGTATCAGAGAGCATGTGCATACGCATGCACATCATTATCAAAAAGTTCAATGGACAGGCTGCAACAGGAAACTGCTGAATACGATGCCAAGGTGGAGTGCTGCACCTAATAGCCAAGAAAGTTTGTTTTGAAAACAGACACCTGAGACTGAGATCAATGAAGTTGCTTTGATCAGGCATCTTGTAACTGTGTTACACTGATGGCTCTCAGATGAGTATGCAACAGCTTTAAGCAACTCTCCGTTGCATACTTTAAATGAAGACAAGACTACACAAAATATGAAGCATCACGAGGATTCTTTACAAAATGTGACAATGATACAATTGTTATAAGTTACTAAATGGCCGAATAAATTTAAAGACACTATGATCCTTAATAGAGGAACGAAAACATGTTAGACAAGAACATTTTCTTTTGGGGGCAAGACTGCTAACTAAATTTCAAAGATCTGTAGCAAAATAGTGTAAAGTACCTAATTTTAAAACAAACAGAAAAAAAGAATCACCACATACTAAGCTAGTTCTGCAGTGTTGAAAGCTCCAATGAACAAGTCTGAATAGAAGAAAGAATGAGATTCCCTCAGAAAAAGAAAGGATGATGAAATAAGTATCTTATTCCATTGGCAGCTACAGGATTTTTAAAATTGTTTTGTTCCCCTCAGTGCTCCCTAATGATTTACACATCAAACTCTGAAGGTAACCTACATCCTTTCAATAAGAGAATACAAGACAGACATCACCAATCTCTGCCATTCACTTGATCACAAGTTTTACAGCAGATCACCATGAATATATTTCAGTTGAGTACTAGTCCTGTGACTTGTTTGTCTCTCTCCTCTGCTGAGAGCTGATGCCACAGGCCTATTACCTGCTCGAAACCACCAGTGCGCTCTTGCTTCCTTCAGAGCATGGACAGTGAGAAAAGAATACAGCAGGTGCTCTCCACGATTGTCAGACAAAGCCACAGAGTGCAGCAGGCACAGGAAGCAGTGCCGTGAGCAGGGACAGCGGCAATCGGAACAAGAGCCACGATGAGCAACACCGAGATATCAGCGGTGGCTTCAAAAAGTACCTCTAAAGCAGACACCGCAACGCTTAGAGAAAGTGGTGCCAGACAAGAATATGGAACATGAGCTACTCTTCTTGAGTTCATACAGTCACAATCTGCTGAAGGATACACAACCTGCACTGGACGTGTTTTCCACACATAAAATTCTTTCATTTCCTTCCAGAAGCAGAAAGAGTTACCTGTTGTAACTCTGCTAAGCATTATTCCTCCTTCCTACAACAACTATGATTTCTAACTTTATTATAAAGTGACATGGACATACTTGGTTTCAAACACCTATCACGGTGCCAAAAATACCACACCTTTCTTAATGGAAGCATGATCAATATTATGTGCTGGGCTGAAACACGGAATAGTTATAAATCTCATACTAAGCTATTGTTATCTGCTTTGTTCAGGTTGTCACTGATTGAATAATACTATAAGAGCAAATACAAGACAGAAAAATGTTTGCATTGCAAAGGTATTTTTATAAAAAAGAAGGAATGTTCCTATTAGGCAGATTTATGCTGCAACCATGAGCATAACTGTGAATATATTTTAAAATTTATTTATTTGCAAATATAAAGAGCTAGAGAAATTTTGTCATGACAAACAGAAACAATCTGTCAAAACAGGAGGGTGTTGGGTTTTTTCATCCACAGCACACGAAACACCCAAAATTAAATGAATCCTTGTCATTGGATTTCTATAAATACTTAATTACTTAAATACAATAAGGATGTTCTTCTATTATAAGAGAATTGTGCAATCTCTCACAAGAGGATATTCATTACTTTCTAACCATCTGTCACTTCAGTTCTCCAAACACCACACCTCCCCAAAAAATCTAATTAGTTTTTATTCAGTCACACATTATAAATGATGCTAGAGTGGATACTGAAAATGTAGTTTAATGAAGTTAATATCAAGGCATAATGGAAGGCGGTTTGCTGAACAAAATGGACCAGAAGGCAAAAAAAGGAAAAGTCACACCCTGCTAATTCTACTATACATTTTTCATTTCCCATTGACTAGGAAATTGTTGGCTAATAAGGAAAAAGAGAGCAAATACAATATCATAGATAAACTTACAGGTAGTAAAGTTTTCCAGCAGCTGGAAGCACTCGTTTCCTGTAGTCTATTCCAGAATCAAGCTGGACTGTGTCGCAGTATTTCTACAGAGACAAAAAAAAAAAAAAAGAAAAAAAAGAAAAGAATAGCTTTCCTCAAGCCAAAGCTGTATTTACTATTGTCTGTGTTAGAGAGAAGACACACTGCTGTGATAAACCAACAGCATGAATATCATCTGTGAAACAGAAATTCAAGATCACAAAATTGAAGTCTCCTTTGCAATTATCAAAGCAAAGAAATAAACTGGAAATCATTCACATATCCAAAACAAAAAAGTAAACATTTTTACAAGTCCATTAGCTAGAAAAATTAACATAGATTAGACGCACACGAAATGAGGGTGAATCTTATTTGTTCTCTCTGGATAGTGCTTTGTTGGGGCAATATGCAAAAATAATTATTTCCACATTAAAGTATATACATTTAGAAATACAAAACTAGTAGCATTAACAGTTTAACAGATTACAAACAAATTCTAGCAACAAATTAAACTACTTCTATTTTTTAAGCTAAAAATAATGTTATCTTTTCCTCTTACTAATAAGATTAAAAATTTTGTAAGTGAGACATCAAATATATGAACCACACCAGTCTCGCTGCAAAATGGACCAAAGCAAAAAGGGGAATAAACAAAGCTCTATATCAAAAAGATTTTGTTTCATTTTTGCAATATCTGCACTGACTCAGAAAAGCATCTCTTTTGTTCCTCTTTAAACAACCTGTAAGATCACAAGTGTAATACAGATGTCTTAAGTAGTCACAATTAATTGCTCATGTCAGAAACCTCAAACCCAGCTGTACTAAAAGGCGCTTTTTTTGATTCAAGGCCTGAGGCTGCCAGCAAAATTCTCACTAATATCAGCAGGATCAAGATTTTACACCCTATGGCAAAGGGAATAACTCTGCTTATCTGTTATGACTCTGCCAACATACACACCTTCTGTGTGTTGTATAGCTAGAAGTAAAAGAAGCTACAGAAAAAGGGAGGAAAAGTTTTAATATTTTAGAAAAATGTAATTCTATCAACAATTCACTTAAGGCAATTAAACTTCTTTGTATGTAATTCAACACCACTAAAAGTCTTTGGATTGCTAGAATGCACTAAATCACTCTGCTTCTTCGCTGCACTATGAACTATTAGTTTATCTTTCATAGTCTTGTTAAGTATTTCATATTCTGTGTGTCAAACTTCTCAAAGCCTCCTTGAGGCCATTCAAATAACAAAATTGGAAATGTCAAACCTCATTTATAGCAACTACATTGCAGGGAAAAAAATTAGAAGAACTATCATCAGTGATTTTAAGGAACAATGGTCCTTTTGAACAAATGCGTCGCACAGGACATTGCAGGAGTGACTGTGATGACTCACTGCACTAATTTTTTGCCCTTGGCTATTACTGAAGGCTCTATACTGATTTTGAACTTCCTCCTTCTCTGCACAGACATACAGCTGAAGAAAGAAGGTGAAAAAAAATCATCCTGACAGCACAGAATCCCAGGAAAATCCACATATTTTTAATTCCAGTAAGTGAAAAAGCCATGCTAATCAAATCGTTATCTTGGACTAAGGCTACTGCAAACACAATAGCATTTGTGCTACAATATTATTATAATCTATTCCCTTTCTTTTCGTGAGAGCTCACAAAGAAGGAGAATAACAGAGCAGAAGAAAAAAGTTTCAGAGGCATGTAATAATATGCACAAGGGAGGGAGGCTGTTTAAGCTTTTCTTCAGCATCAGTCTGGCAGCCAAGGCTAGAAGGAAGATTACTGAAATTTCACAGCAAAGCTGGTGCACTTAGCTTTTCTTTGCCAGTATCTTTCCACCTAATGTTTTATCTTTCCAAAGAAGAAGATTAGCTTAAGTACTATTTTCTTTATGCTAGTAGGGGGAAAAAAAAAAAAGCAGATTACTACTACAGCTTTGGGGACTCAGATTACTTAGATTAACTTTAGACACTTGGATATTTATTAATGCTGTTTATAATTTTGGGGGTTTTCTCCTGGGAACAAGAAATCGGCAATCTTGCGTTAATTCAGCCTCATCTCTTTGGCCTTTCAAGACGGATTTACAAACTCTGCTGCTCCCTCAGCGTGTTGTGTTACATACAGCGAAGAGCAAACACAGAACTACGTATAGTTTAGAGTATTCCATAGTTATGGTAGGGTTGAAAGAAATAAAAAGTACACCTGAACACTGTAGCTCATGTAAATTTGCTGCCCTGATATTTACACCGGTGCTTGTGGCTCAACTTGCTAATGACTGCTGAGTGGAGCAGGAGTCCTGGGCACTCAAATACAGACTGGTACTGGGCTATATTATGCAGGTCATTGCAACTTGATAAAATAGAAATCAACACTCAGTGATACAGTATTTTAGTCCACTTGTGTTTCACTTACAAACTTGTCACTCCTTAAATTCACAGACAGCCTTTTACAACTCCATGATTTAAGATTACAGTGAATGAGTTTTGGAGTTAAGAACTGTAGATGTAAATACTACAGACACAGCTACAAAGAAGATGAATTTTTTCTGTCTTCCTGCCCTTTTTCTTCCAAGTAATTAGTATTATCACTATTCAAGAAAAATCACTATCATTAGTGGCACTAGTCAAGAAGAGCTTTGTATGTTCAAAAGCTTATTTATGTTTCTTGGCCTTTTTTTAAGCTACAAACAGTTCCCTAACTGAAAGATATTACTCTTCCCTATAAATCTTGCTTGTTTGTCTGCTGTGATGCACTACTATTGATCCTAATATGATATAACATTATACAGTTTATTTCAAAAATATCTGCTAGATATTCTGGGCTATAGGACCTTTCAGCCAGAAATGCAATAGCAGAATCTTGCTCAGAGATCTATAAAATAAAGTTAATACAGTCCTAGTGATTTTTGCTTCCTTAGGAGGCAAAAGTTAACGGAAACAAATATAAACAATATGGAAAAACAGAATTCTGAGGTACAGCCATTTGTGTAATACACAATATAAGCAGAGAAGCAGAGGGCAGCTAACTGGAACAGTGAAATACTTAGTCCTTTTTAAAACATTTGGCATTTTATTTTCCCGCTCCTTAAATGTTCCTAATTAATTTATGGTTTTGTCGTCTCCAGACTGGTGCTCGGTTCAGGAAGGTACTCCAGCCATTTAGAGACCATATTCTAAATAAAAATGAAACAGCCACAAGAATTTCCTAACCCTTCTACATGTTCACGTAAGTATTTACTAATGCTTGTCATTAACTATTTTCACAGAGACACTTCAAAGCTCACCCACACCTATTCTTTTAGACACTGTATAAATATACATGAAATGAACAGCTCCTGCTATTAAATCCAAACAGCGTAATCTGCATCGCAACATACTCTCAGAAAACACTGTTTTAAAACATGAATCCTGCTGTTAGACTATAAGTTTTGCAGGAACAACCTTCTCTTATGTGGATATATGACAAATAGAGATCCATAGGTGCTAATGCAAAATAATGTAAAAAAATAAAAATAAAAAAAATCACACACAAGTGGGCAATACTATTTACACGAATCGAGCTATACGTAGTAGAGGAGAGAAAAGTAGTGACAGCAGTAGCAGTAAACCAAAGGGCAGTAATTGGAGGACTGATTGCACTGCCAGATGAAACCAACACCATCTCTCCGCTAAGAATGTCCCAATGCAGATGGTTCTAAAGGAGGATTCAGCACATGGTCACCTTTACTCAGAGTCAGAAAGGTCACAAAGAAGCTTTGTGCGGAGCAGAGATCCAAAAGTTTTTCCTTCAGGGTTTTCCTTTGCGGGCAAGAGTACCCACAATGGTTTTCTGTTTCTGCACACATTAACATTCACTTATCTGCTTCACAGGAAGGCAGAGGACAAAATGTTCATCTTTGTACGTTATTCTTTAAAGATACATGCTTTCAGTTTAAAAAGACAGCATATAAACATAATATATAACAGAAGAAAATAAGACACACCAAAATACTGTATACTCCAAGCTAAACACTTAAAATCCGAGATTTACAAAAAGGAAAACCAGATACATGGTTGCACAGTGTGGGAAAACAAATCCTGCTCACAAGTGTAAGAATGCTGAACGTCAAAGTGTGCCTATGTGATTATCCCCATGCATCTTCTCTCCCTTGCACAGGTGTTAACAATATCATTCTGCATCACAGAACTAAACAGTCAATACTACAATTTAAAAACCTGCAAGTTTGGGGAGGAGGGGAAAGGTAGGCTTCTCTACTTTCTTTTTGTCCTTCTTCTTACAGCAAGCGGAAAAAAAACCATACAATACTACATACAGAAGTTCTAGTTTCTCTCTTCATCTTCAGACTACCTCATCCAGCACTGGACTGATTAAATCCTAGGGATGTGATTGCATCCTCACACTCACTAATCACCATGGAATCCTAATCAACAGCCCCAGAACTAACTGGAGTGCTCAGATTGTTAGCACTTAATTGTCAAACCCACGACTGTAACTATTGGTTTCCATTTGTTAAGATGGAGTTTTAAAATATCAGATTTCATTTACTTCTTTTGAAATACTTAACACTGAAGCTACAGTCAGTCTAATGGAACCACCCACAGTTTCCAACAGATTTTCTATTCTACTGAGATATTTAAAAGTCTGACTTACTCTATTCAATTAAAATGCATAAAATTAATTAGTCATACCATTTATTTTGAAGTCATTTATGTATTTATGGATACAAAGAACAAATACAATTACAGAACTGAAAACGCAATTAGTAAGTTAAAAATACAGTTGTGAGTATGCACTTATTTTCACTGAAGTGGCATAAAAACTTTGTACTCCAGGTGGAAAAAAATGATAAAGCCTCAAGGCTCAACTCAAGACAACACAGCAAACAATAATCTTCAGACAGAAGAGATAAAATCAGACTGTCAGCAGACCTACTGTAGGAAGTGTTAAATACACACTAATATAAATACATTTTTCTTCCTGTGAGTACCTCTAATATTCCTTTGTTGCTGCAATCAAGAGTGCTAGTTTAACTGCTCAAGAAAATAAAGTACAGGACATGACAGATCACTAACAAGAGGAACAAAGGTTTCAGAAAATTTCAAAAGGCAGTCAAAGTTAACTGGATAACCTGCAAGTTCTCCAGACGTGTGTTTCCCATGTGTCGCAAAAAGCCCAGAAATGTTAATAGACAGCCTTGTGGTCCACATTAAACGCTGTACTAAATATCACATGCCCTGTGAGCTCAAATATTGTGATCAGCTAAACAACCTTGATAATGCAGGTGAGTAGATATTTCTTAAGCTTACTGAAAATCATCATAAGTCAACCCAATTATCATCCTCTGCTCTGAATTGTAACAGCACTAAAAAAAAGGAAACTGAAAAAACAACATACCAATCATCCTGTTGGATCGCAAGAATAGACAAACTAATCACCACGGAATCCTTATCAACAGCCAAAGAACTAACTGGAGTGCTCAGATGACACTTAACCGTCAAAACCACCTATCTGAGGACCTCCAGAGAAGGTGTAGGGGAACAGAGACACTAGAGTGCTTCACTTTAGGATGATCATTACCTTAATTCCCACACCTGCTGAGTTTCTGCAGCCTTACACACCTGTGTCAAACCAGACACCTGCAAATGCAGCAGCACTGCATCAGTAGTATCAAATACGCTTTCCATATGAGCAAAGAAGAGTATAGTTCTATCCCCACACACGCAAAGCTCCACAATTAATACTCTCGGCCTCTGTGTAGTTCTAAACAAGCACATTAGGACAACTGCTACTAGAAACCAAGCCATGCCTACCTAAGAAGTGCAACTTCCAGCTACTCTTTCTGAGCAAAAGGAATCATGATTTTCATGTAGGTCTCATCCTCCCTTTTCAAGTGCATCCTCTGATTTAGTGTCCATTAACAATACACGGGATCACTAATATTCCTTTCCCCCAGCAAATCAGAAAAATAATGAGATTATTCATTTGTAATCATTCTTCTCATACACTTACATCCTGCTTATGAGAGAAAAACTCTCTCGCATCACACAACACACAGACACGTGATGAGAGCACGCCAGCCAACAACAGAGGAAGAGTTCCTCAGGCAAACAAAGCTCATTAGACTTAACCATTTTTATTTTTCATTATTCGACTCCATGTAGTACTAGATTATCAACAATACTATTATTTCTTCTGCCTCAAAATTCTTCCTTAAATGAATTCAAGAAAAGGTTTCTCCATCCAAAGGATACCATTACAAACTGGCATTTTCCATAACTGTGGTCAAACAAGAATCGTCTTAAGCAAATATGTAGCGTGTCATGAAAAACTTATTTCCAACACACAAAGCACAACCACAGTGCTTTGAGTAACTTGGGTGTACTCTCAAAGTCATCAGCATGTGACAGTCACCAGCATGTTTCAGAATGTGAAAATGGTCCAACTGCGACTCATAAGCTGGACAAGTCATAAGCTGGACAGGCTGCCAACAGCCTGCTGAGAGAAGCGTACGAGGTTATGCGCAATGTTTCCTCTCTGGTGCAGCTGTAAAAGGAGATCAACCAGACTGTTAGTCGTGAGCATGCATGGTACAGAACCTGGATGTAGAACTGGAAGAGAAGAGATACTAAACAAGTTTTGCAGGCATAGAAGACTGGGAGGAGCTGTTGACTCCTGGAAGGCAGGAAGGCCCTGCAAAGAGACCTCAACAAATCAGAGGACTGGGCAATGACCAACCTCTGTTCAACAAGGCAAAATGCCGGATCTGGGAGTCCCAGTTGATGGCAAGTTGAATGGGAGTCAGCAGTGCCCTGGCAGCCAGGAGGGCCAACCACCTGTGCAGGGCTAAGGGTTGGACTCGATAATCCTTGTGCGTCCCTTCCAATTTAGCATATTCTGCAATTCTCTGATTCTGTGGTACAGGTGCAGGACCTTCCAGGGGCTGATCCTTTTATCCTTTCGTCCTGGGTTTGGTGGTTTTGCTTTTGTTTTGTTTTTGTTTTTTTTAAGTAACCAAGTCTGTTACTCTCCCAACTTTCTGCTACACCAATCCACAGGAATGAGATGTACTCGGGAGAGGGGAAAGGAGAAAGAGAATCATCAGATATTTGGTAGTGGATAAAAACTTGGTGCAAGCATTGTTGGGTGTGCACATAGTTTTTGTCTCCTTGTTCAGATGTTGTTGAAACAGTAGACTTTAAAGAAAATGTCAATGAATCCTCATAAGCACTATACATGACCTCTGGGGTAATTAGCAATCATTCAAAAGCAACAAGACTAAAGTGTTCTATTCTTTATTACTGTCAGCTCTTGTCTTGATCAGCATTTTAATAAAGATGGTTCATTTCTAAGACAGTTTCATGAATCAGTCATAATTACATTCTGACACGCAGTGAATAGTAAAGCAAAACTAAATATCACTTCATCAACCTTTCTAACCTTTATGCAAGTATTAACTGTAAATAATTTTTACACAATCTTACAACAAAAAATCCGCACATTTCTTAGCTTTGTACATACTGTACCCTAACTGAATTTCCTGCGACCTATACCTGAAAAAAAAAAAAAAACAAACCCTACAATCAGGAATAATTACTTAGTTTTGCATGATATTCAGGTATTGCCTTTCACAGACCAAATGAACTATAAGGAGAAAAGGCTATTTGTTCGGCAAAACAGTGCAGTGCTTTAAGGGGTTAACTAAATTTATTTACAGTCTTTTTTCCCTTATATTCTTCTGCAATAACGAAATATGGAAAATGCTAAAATAGCCTTAGGCATATCATGCTTAATCCCAACTGCAAACACTGTAACAAAACAAAACGAAAAAAACCAAATAACCATTCAAAGAAATTTTGAGGAAAACTTTCTAAATATAATCCAAAAATCTTGTAAAATATGAAGGGAACATCACAGTCAATTTGATTTTGGATGACAAACATTTTATTTGTGAATTATTTTTCAATGGACCTAGACCACAAAGATCTGGGAAAAGAAATACTGGCAAGTATAATTTTTTCAATGAATCTTTTTCTTACACTTGGGACAAGAACGCTTAGACTTTAAACTGAAGAGCTTAGCAAAGATAAATTGAGAGGCAAAATTCATTCAGTGGAAGTTGCACAAGTTTACATTGCAGCCTTCAAACTTTAACAACTAAGAAACCCGACTATTCTTGCTACCACAAAGAACATATGATGTATTGTACAACTTTTCAATAACTTATTTTAAAGTCTAGCTACAAATCAGCTACCCCCTAAGAAGAGGAAAAATAGACAATTAACTTGTAAAATAATGGTGCATGAATAAAGACAGAGACTCTTAAAATGTACTGTTCTGTGAATAGTATTTCAGATATTCAGACAAAAGTGAAAGCACTCAGAAGGTACAGATGTGGCTGTGCCGGCTCGGAGACAAGTAGCCTCTCCTTCTTCCAGTCAGGGAGCAGAAGAATGGCAGAGTAAACCTCCATGCAACAAGAATTACACTGAACAGCTCTCCCCATTTCGCATCACTTAGAAAAAAATCTTCCGTGCAGAGTAAGTATAAATGAAAAAAATAAATTTAAAGAAAAAAAAAAACGGCCAAGCCTGCAAACCACAAATCATTGTATAACACCCACTTTTGCTGAAGAACCAATAATGACTGTAACTTTCAATCTCCTAATAAGCGAGCTGTGGCATTCTGTGAAAAACAAATGCCAAGAGTTCACACTGAATTTATAACATGATGTTTTGTAAGCTAAGGGTCAAATTCACCCTTAATACATGTACTTCATTGGAATTATACCCTGGACAAAGTTATTTGTCTAGATTTCTTTTACGCTGTTGTTTTTCTTTTTAACATTTGATTTGTATTTCTTTTCTCAGTATTAGCCTTTGCTCCTGCCAGAACTGTTGGCAGGCAGGGAAAAAAAAAAAAAAGGAAAGAAAAAAAAAAAAGTAGTATTGATTTACAAAACTGAATTTCCCAGAATAAAAAAAAAAAGCGATTAAGGTCTAAACAAAGGCTAAAGATGGCTTACACTTAGCTCTGATGAGGTCCACTACCTCATTACCAACAACTGAAAACTTCTGATGCATTTTGTTTCAAGGGAATCCAAAAGTCCTTGCTGTAAAGCAGGCTGGGGGGTGCAGAGTCCATTCACTCATTCTGTATCACAACCATTATGTAAGAAGTATAAAACACTGCCTTTATGCTGCCAAACCACAATGACTCTTCTTACATCAAAGCGTTTTCACCACTAGGGTTTTTTCTCTCTGAAATTTATTCAAGCCAAGGGCAGGGAGACAACAATTCATACACGCTAATTACACCTAATTATCTATTCCTTTCCCCCCCCCCCCGCTTTCCACCAGCTTCGGCCAGTGTTATTTGCTATCTGGGTTTCTC
>JAWMRA010000113.1:70715351-70788821 GCA_035584735.1 Pseudotriccus pelzelni
TGGGCCCCTCAGTTCAGGAAGGATATTGAGGTGCTGGAGCAGGTCCAGAGAAGAGCAACGAGGCTGGTGAAGGGACTGGAGCACAAATGCTGTGAGAAGAGGCTGAGGAAGCTGGGGTTGTTTAGCCTGGAGAAGGGGAAGCTCAGGGCAGACCTCATCACTCTACAATTCCCTGAGAGGACGTTGTAGAAGTTCATTACAGAAAGAGTGACTGGACATTGGAATGGGCAGCCCAGGGAGGTGGTGCAGCCACTGCCTCTGGAGTTATTTAAGAAGAGACTGGATGTGGCACTTAGTGCCATGGTCCAGTAACCACGGTGGTGTTGGGTCAAAGGCTGGACTCAGTGATCTCAGAGGTCTTTTACAACATAGCTGATTCTGCAATTTGTAAATTACCTTTAAAACATTTAGAAAATTTACGTATTTCTTTTTGGTTAGCCTAACAAGTTTTTTGCAGTATTTACGCTCTAAGCATTTGAACAAAGTAACTGTGAACAATGAATGTTTCTCTATTCAAGAAAAGCCTTGAAAAAAAAATAAAATCACACAGTAGTTTCATGCACTTTAAAATGCTCAGTAAGAGATCCTGCAAGATTAAAAGCTCAATCAAAAGGGACTGAATCTAATTACAATTATAGAATTAAAAGATTTTTCTTCCTAATACTTCTTATCTCAATAAAGCTCTATCTCTGTAAAATTTCATGGACTGAAGGAGCACTCTTATCTGTTGCAGAAACTAAGTCGTTCAACAAGGAATACTGTGTTTCAAAGAATTACAGCCTGTGCTGGTCTAGAAGTAAACCAGCGAGAAAAATGAACCCAACTCAAGAGAGATTACAAGTCAGAGATACAAATTACTAAAAAAGATTACAATAAATCCAATGATACAGAGAAAAAATGGTTTTCACCCCCAGCAAACAGATAATCCAGTACTCTGGGACAAGAACAGAATGGTGTTTGTTGGCCCCTGTACTGAGCACCATGTGGACCCCGGGGGTGCAATGCAAAAGGAAAGGAAAACCTGTTGGTCTGGATGATGATTGCAATTCTGTTGAAGTTGTGGTCCTCCTCTGGATCCGACAAGTGGTACCAGAAGTCCCAAAACCCGATGTTTATATATGCTCAGGTTCAAGTGGGAATGCCCAGTACCTCCCCCAGGGCGGGGAGTTTCACAATGGGTGATTTAACTCTGTGAGTCATGAGATATTTTTGGAGTCTTCAATGGTCTAGGTCATGGCAGCTGCCTATTATGCCAGTCCAGTATGGCCCATTAGCAGACATGACCCCTCAGGCTGGGTGTGAAGGTGCTAATGCCTCCCTGGAGGGGAGTTATCACAGCTGTTATCACAGTTATTACTGTGAAAACAAAAGAAACACTCCTCACAGGGTTTCTTTAACACCCAGCTTGTAGCCCGAGGTGTCACGTGTGCCCTGGGCAGCTGCTGCAAATGATCCATCGGATATGACACAGAGGATGTAGAACACACAGTTTTGGTTATACCCACATAGTGATAAACTGCTCCCAGTCCCTGTAACTAGGATATAGCCACAACAATGAACCGATCAATTCAGAATTCTCCCGTTTATGAAAACTACCCCTTTGATTAAAGAATTGCTGAAAAATTACATCTCAAATGATTTAAGATTTCAAAAGATGAGGACACTGGGATAGGCTCAGAATTGGACAGGAAACACACAGAGGGCAGAAAGAGCTGCCAGTGGTGTTACTGGCTTGCCCAATAACAGAGACCTGGGGCTTTTCTGTGGCCGCCAGCTGTGGAACCTGAAGCATGCTTCCCTAAAAATTGGAACTTATCAACTGCAACCTCATACTGCAGGCATTCAACAATCACTTGTCCCCAGTAATCTACCACCTAGAAAGACAATACAGACAAACTCTGGAAGACAATTGTATCTTCCCTAGGATGCTATTTCACTCTTTAGCTTGTTCCACAGAAACTGGTTTTTAGTTTTCTTTGTACAAAATAGGAACTCAAACACAGATACTGGAATTACATGGATTGCAGAAAAGAAAAACAACAATCGAGGATGAACATAGGTCTAGGAAAGAAACCACTTCTTTTGATCATTTGAAGATGGGAAAAAATTTTTGTATAAGCTACCTGGGTATCCAGGAACTATGTCTTCCATTTATGAGGAATGAAACCACCCTGAAATCTATTTCAAATGAAGCATCTCTTTACAGAAATATACTGTCAATACTTTTCATTCATCTCACCTTTCCAAGAACACTTCAAGGAATTTGAAGCTCCTATGTTGGACTTGAACTACTTTTAGTGCTAAAGCCTCATTTTAAGAATTATGATCATAAAAGTTAATTACTGGAAAAAAACCCAAAGAAAACCAACCCAGGAGTTAGTCCCAGTTGTTGGCAAAGCCAGTGCCAGGGAAGAGGTCAGGAAGAGACTAACATTACTCCAGACACACATGGCTTGGAGTGAGGTAAAGGTTGAGAAGACAAATCAAATGTTTGCAAAAAAACAGTGTAGTATTTTCCTTCGCATTTTCACACAAAATGCTGGAAGATACCATGTTTACATTTCCTAGTTGCACACAGCTGAGGCAGAGGCTACTTCTGCCTCTTTTACACCATTTACCTTTTTTACATCCATTTACACCAATGCCATTACACAGATTCTACACACATTGGGGAGGCCTAAATGTGCATTTTTTTCAAACCACCAAAGCCAGAGTATCAATGTAGTTCTATCCACATCTTTGTAACATAAAGGTTATTTGTTAAAATCTTGCTTTAGACAACATTCCAGTGTGGGTTTTAAATGCCTACTTCTAAAAACTGTTAAATGAAAAAGTAGATTCTGACATTTTTTAATTAGTTTTTAGTATCTTGCCATTACCATTCCACTTTCCAGTTAGGGTCAGGGAAGCATTTGCTGATAAACTTCCTCTAATCCACCTTTCAGGCATTACGTTTTTGGGGAAGAATCATGTTCTACTGGTAACATTTACTAAAGTGACATTGAAGGCAGATATATTAAGAGCAGTGTTAAAACACAAAGGTGTAGGGAAAAAAAAACAGTGACAGGTAATCCAGAATTTTAGAAAGGCCCTCGTGAATAGTGTTAAACTTTTTTCTCCATCCATTATGACGACAATATTCATCTGCCTCAAGTCTGGGCACTACTCCATTCTCTCGACCAATCAATTTTTAGTGCTTCTCTCTGTATTCCACTCTAAAATATTTTGATCACATTCCCAGTCCTGATGATGTGTTCTACATGCATAAACTACATTTCACTTTTTTTTTCTTCAGCTAGACAGAAAGAGGAAAAAAAAGGAAACTACAAATAAGCATACATGACAGATATTCTTAAAATCTGATGATTGGTGAAATTAATAACACTTATCAAGAAGAAAACTCAGAGTCAACAAGGGAAGATATATAGAAAAGAATGATTTGCTGTGGTCGCTGCATTTCAAAAAGCAATTTCATATGGAACTACTTCTATTCTTGAAAATACTCTATGACTGGGAGCTCTCCTGCATCCAATGCAGCCAGCTACAAAACAAACCCTTTTTCAAGAATCTGAAATGGAAGTGGTTGTTCATGCATTTTTGTTTCTTACTTTTCTAAAGCCACCCAGGTGAGAACCACTTTCATTGGCAACCACCTAATTTTACATGCAGCCATTCTAAGATGTATAGGAGTGCCAGAATAACGTCAATGGCATATTAACTTCAAAAACTGGTAATTGTTCAAATGTCAACATCAGATGGGATTTTCAAAGGTGCTTAGGCAATCAAGCCATCTCATGATTCAAAAAGGCCCCACTGAAAACCCAAGGCACTGTCTGCTGCTTTACTGCTGAGCACCTTAACAGAAACACCCAACCAATGTGTCTATTTGGCAATTCCAAATTTCTTCTCAGAAAGCCAAACTTAGCCTAAACTCTACCTTCCCCTCCTCTTATCTTAGAGATCAATATAGTTAACATTATTTATGTATTATACTAGCAATACTTCCGTGAGTTAGGGAAATGCTGTTATTTTCATTTTACATGTCACGTCAATCCAGGCAGAGCAGGATATGAGAGGTGTAGGGTAGCCCTCAATAACATAACAATACAAATGTAACTTGTGAGTGAAAAATATCTGTGACTTGTCCAGAACTTAAAAGTGTCATTTCAGTATATGTTCTTTTTAAGACCAAAATAAGCACTGATTGCATTATTCACATAGAGAAAGGATCCTCCATTTTTTAATTTAAATGAAGCAATTACAGTTTTTGACCTGCCATACTACAACACGCAGACCCAAGGAAGCTTCAGAGCTGCTGCTTGTTGAACATTATATGAAGCCTCAAAATTAGCCATTCAAAAACCTACTTACACACGAGAAAGACCCAGAAGCAAGGCAACTGCGGGGCACAGAACAAACATTACTTTCCTTACATCAAAGAAACAGCAAGTTTTTGTAGCACAATGAATGTAAGATGTCCACAAGTACAACACAAATGTTAGAGGCATAATATGGTTATACAGCATACACACACCAGCCAGCAAGAAAGTCTTACCCAAACAAACAAATTCTGCTGCCTTAGTCCAAAAGACAACTTTTTGTCATACTGAAAATGTCCAGCTTTCAGGACATGTTAATTCCAGGCAGAAAAAGTCCTTTCTTGCCTTAGCTTCAATTATTTTTGCTCTAAATAGTTAAAGCATATATGTAATCCGGAAACTAGCATCAAAGCAAGCCTGTACAAATCTCTAATTTATTAATAAAAGAGGGAAAACTGAAAGGCATTTAACAGGTGGCTCTCCTTACCTTCAGCACAGCAATGAATGGTACAAAATTAGCTCTCTGCAGACCATTTTTATAGAGATCTGAAAGAAAGGAAATCAGTACTATTTTGCTACTTAGTCTTAATAATAATGTCAGCTTGCCTTCTAGTCTAGCAAATAAAACTCAGTGTTGCTAGAGACAGGAGGAGGAACAAAAGGCAGAAAAGGAGAGCTGAAATTGATTTATCTTCTTTTACTGTATGAAAATTCAATACATTCTTAAGGAAGAAAGGAACACTCTGAGGAAGACTGAAAAAGGCAGGGAATGAAAAAACTATTTAGATCTCTAATGACATATAACTGAATCTAATAGAAAAAATTAGACCATCATCTGTTTTAAAGTAAGGTTATAAAAATAATTTGTAATGCTGGGTATACATTGGTATGATTATAAGGCCCAAACGTGCAACTGCTAAATCCTGTGTATTTGGCAGAGGGCACAACCCCTCACATAAACTAAAACCACACTATTTGAGTTGACAAAGTCAGCATCATTCTTTTTCAGTGTACTGTGCTACACTTTATCTTCTAGCAATTCTGTCAGGTACGATCCCTTTTCCAAAGCAAGAAAAATGGTCACCCCTACGGCTAAAAAAATTGAAAATTAAATTATTATGTTAACTCAGGCGAAGTTGCTAAAAATACAACTGAATTTTTTAAAAAATGGGATGCTATGTAACAAAATGCAGATCTGTACTCAAAGAAAATACAAATTAACAAAAACAACTGCAAAGCAGCATTTTTTTGTCTTATTTATCACCATATATTTACACAACATAAACTTATCTTCTCTGCAAGTTATCCAACTGCCCAAGAAGTTCACAAGAGAATGACTTCTTTCAAAATGTAACCACTTTAACTGTATGAGGAGCTGCTCTGTTTCATGAATATTAGGAAGCGTTATAAAAAGGCAGTAAAGCACCTGTGACTGATGGGAGGAATGAGGAAGATAATGCAGACACCTGGTAGAGATATCACAAAAATTCCACACCAAGACCATTCCAGGTTATGATTACGCCTTATATTCCCCACAACACTTGAAGGCTACAGCTATGCTAAAGCTTTCGCGCTTTGCCAACACCTCACGGTGGACAGAAGATGCAGCATGCACGAGACACCAACGCAACACCTACAGAACGGTTTTCACAAAATTGGATACGTACACAGAAATATTTAGGGAAATTATCAGTGAAGGAGAGTCTACACCCTAATTACTAACAAAGCTGTAGGAAGCCATGTATCATGCTCATTCACAACTCTGCAAATCAGGATGGCTATACACCTGTTAAAAGTGTATAGCAATTGCATATTCACTGGCAAAGATTAGTGAACATGTAACAACACTATTAGACAGCTACTCCTGTTAGGTCTTTTAGTCAGCAGGGTTGTGAGTTCTGTATTATGTCTCTGTTTTCTGAGGATGAGAAAAATAAACAGTAATTTTGGCAGAGAAATGAAGCCAGGATTTCTCAAATACTGCACCTCAGTATTTCCCCTCATATCCCCACTGGGGCAGAAGTTCAACACAGGTAAGCACAGCACTAATGGTCAGCAGCTAGATACATCTGCTCTCTAATGAAAAGGTCACTTTTCCTCTTTGTATCCACAGGAAACAAATCTCTCCATTCATTCTTAAACCTTGATGTGGCATATTACAGTAACTCAGCACTCTTTCCTGTGGGAGGATTTCAGACATGCTGTGAGCACATAGGAACAGCGACAAAGGAAGAGACCGGCACTGACCAACACCTGGACTGCAACATAGTTCAGTTCTGGACATTCTCTGCTGGGCAGCTAGAACAAGTGCCTGGCTTTCGGATTGATAAAGTGACTTAATATGCATTAAAACCCCCCACAGAACCATAATGGTCACAAATTGATACCTCAAGTTAAGATGTTGGATACAATTCCCAAGTTATGATGAAAATTTCTCCAGAACTTCAAAGAGCAGCGCTCCAAAAACACAAGGATGGCTCTCAACTGAGTAAGGCATCCAGTCTATCTGTACTTAACCCAACTACAGTAGTTATGATTTCATCTTCTTTGCTCAAACAAGTAAAATAAGCCAAGAGGGAATTATTTAGCCCCATAATAAAAACCTAAAAACTTTGGGTGGATTTGTTTTCCTTTTTTTCTTTTCTTAAGATAAAGTGCATTGTAAATCTGTAGTGACTGTCTTTTACTTAATTAATTTGGGTAGAAAAGTTAACTGGTAGTTACAGCTAATACTGTAACTCTTAAGTATTTTTGCAAACAATCAAAATTAATCAATCTAAAAGTTGTATACAAATTATACATTATGTTAACCGCTAATGCTACGCTATACAAATATTTTTCTCCTCTACCAAAAAATACAGTTGTTAAAACCCAAACAGATCTGGGCACTTCGTAAAAGGATTTACCTGGCTAGTCACTACCAGTGACTAGTTATTCCAAAAAAAGTTAGAAATGGAAACAATTCTCCACCTAAGTAATTCCTAGTGCACTCAAACTGGGCTTTAAAAACGGCATCTTGATAAGGGGGTTCTGCTCTGACCTGGTGGATCAAGTCTGCAAGTTCCTGAGTTAGAAACTGGGAAGGATCGTACTCTCTTTTCCTGATTCCCCTCTCTTCTGCAGAATATGGTCTTTTCCTATTCTGGCATACATCCAAAATAGGCAGTATTTTACCCCTGCTCAACATTCCTGTCCCCAAATACCCTTCCACTGGTTTGGACAGAGTAGAGGAGATCAGAAAACATGGAAGGATTTGGGAGTGATGGGGGAAGGAACATCCTGAGTTTGAGAGAAAAAAGGAGTACAATTTAGTAAAAATCTTTCTTCCTTAAGAACAAGAAAAAATAGGGGGCAAACCAGAATATCTCAGATTCTTGCAGACTTGAGATTTTATTAGTATTAAATACTGCATGATATAACTACAATTGTTTTGTAAAATACTGAGATTCATTGTATTTGGACAATACCAGTAGCATGTTTGTTTTTACCTTCTGGCGGCCTGTTAGATGTTGCCACAACGACAACCCCATTTTGGAAGAGATTTTCAAAAAGCTGCTTCAGAATCATGGCATCAGCAATGTCAGTGACCTGTAGAAGACAACACATTTGTTTTATCTTGCTTTCAGCTTCTGCCGGAATAGATCTGCAAGTGGCTTTGTAGCTAGGAAAAATGCTTGTTAGTGAAAGCCATTGGAGAAAGATTCTAATTATTGCTTGGTGAGAAAAAAATAAAAGGGATAATTAATAAGCAGCAAATGTACCACAGTCTTTCAAAACTTGCCCACTCTTTATTGCAGAACTCCACCATTTCTTTTCCAATTGCTAAATGATTCCGTGTTAACTTCTATTATAAAACTACAGGTGGGAGACACAGAAAACAGACCTAAACATTTAAGAGGCCTACTTAATTAGAAGCAACATGAAAAAAACCAGAAAACAGAAAGAAAATATACACCGGCTGTTTTACATTTCTATTACCTTTGAGGCAAAGGTTTGCAGAGGTGAATTTAAATGGTCATGGGACTTCAGAAATAAAGACAAGTAGCCAACTATACATAATCAGCTGCTGTTGAAAATAGAATGATATGACATAGATACTATTGTGTGATTGTTGCAAAAAACAATTCAACAGATGGCCCATCACAAAAATAAGCAATTTCATTGTTCTTTTTAAGTGCCTTCTATTACTGTCCATGAATAATCAAAAGGCAGGCAGTCACTTCCAGCACAGTCAGCCTCTTCTAACCTTCAGGCGCAAAACAGGAATGAAAAACAAAAATGGGTAGGACGAGTGATAGTGGGGAGGGGAAGGAGGAAAAAACAGACAGACAGAGGGAAAAAATAAACCTTTATGTAAAATTTCTTTAAAGATCTTAATTTTAGCTTAACAAACTTGCTTTCTAGTACCAAGAAATAAAAGGAAACAGAAACCACTCTGTACAAATGAAAAAAATATAGTTAAGTTTTTCAGATAAAAAAGCCCCTTGTTATAAGAGCAATTCACATTTTGTAGGAGCTCACCAGCTGAGATCAGCAATCTTAATACATAAACCACCTTTATGATCGCTACACTTGATTCTCCTGCATTCCCTGTGGTTATTGTATTGACACTTGTTGCATTTTGACTTACCAAAACAGACCCTGACTCTGAGGAAATAAACCAGTGGTGGCATGGTGAGAGTTACACATACTCATCACACAACAGACTGACAGGTTGCTGTGCTTTCACCAGCTGAGATGTGTATGCTGTGATAGTAAGACATGTGCAGAAATATTTTAACCAGCATAATTTTTTCCTCTACTCCGCACCCCTCCACCTCCCATCGTTCTCACATTTCTAAATGACCTTTCTGGGCAGAAAAAAAGAAGATAATTCTACACTAGAGACAGTAAAAGACCTAGGTTACATTTCTGACAGCTAGTTTGGAAGCAATAATTTTCTTAATGAACCATATATAAACACTAGTTTTCTTCTTCCAAAGACGACTTCTATTTTGTTCTATGTAATGCATTAATAGGGACATTTTTCCTTCCTTTTTAAAAACCAAACTTTTACATAATCTGTAACACACCCCTCAGATTTGCACAACTCTGCTCACTAAGATCTGATATTTTTAAAAAACATAGTAACTCTCTACTGTACTATATGTCTATGCTTATGCATCACTTATCAGTAATTTATTTCTTCTGAATACTAAAATTTAGGAATTTCCCCCACTCCTAAAGAACAAGACACACAAGAAATCACTACAGATGTGCATCTTAGGGGTAATTGAATTTGTTGTACCACAAAGCAAGCCTAAAAGCCAAGTTTTAAAAATCTATTATATAAATAATTTTGTTACAAACTTTTTAAACTATACTACAAAGCATGCTACCTTTAGAAAACAGGGAGTGAAAGAATATTAATGCTCATAAAACAAAAACAAGAACATCCTCTTATTAATAAGAACTGTTATTTGATGCAGAATTCTGAACTCCATTAAAAAAAATAAATAAAAAAACCCAACAAAAAACCTTCTTGAAAGCTCTGTCAAAAAGCAAGAGCCACTTTGAGGACCAGAACACAAATATGAGCTCTTTTTATCTAATCCAGTTTGGGAAAGACCAAAAAAATTCTACAGGGTAAAGCAGGTAGCAAACGGTAACTAAAGGATTGTAAGTTCTCATGTTTTTTACGGTATCCAGTATTCATTGCAACGGATAAGAAAAGCAAAGGCTACAAATTACCAATAAGAAGAGCCGGCTAATGGAGAGAGTGCAGAAATTTCATGCATTTAAAAGATTTTTATTACATAGTGCTGCTTTCCATTATAGCTCAGGTTAAAAAAATAAAAAAAAAAGAAGAAGAAAAAGGAAGGAAAAACACTAGACTAATAGTTAATTTACATGTGTAAGTGCCTGAGATTCAGTCACCCACTGATTGGTACAGTTCCATGTAATGAATGGCAAACATAAGCATGTATTATCAGCAATTAGTATTAGCACAAAAATAAGAGCCTAATTTTTATTAGAGGCTTTTAATAGAATGCAGGTTAGTAAAAATTCCCTAAATTGTAGTTCACTTTAAATCCAAATGGTACTGATGGCATATTAAGCCTAACACTGCATGATCACTCAGCTTCCCAAGAAGTAGGGATTCTATTTTCATCTTCAATACTAACATAGGTTACAGTCCCATGCCAGTATTAGACCTTCTAATTACCTGTGTGTAGTTATTTGATCACTAAACAATAACTGGACTCTTTTTATTAGCCAACCTCCGTGTTCTAAAACATGAAAACCTTAACTACAAGTGGCTTAATTCTAGGGTTTTTCTTCAAAATGAGGACACATCTTTAGAATGGCTTAACATTTCTGTGATTAAAAGAAAAGAAGATGTGAATATTTACAGTAAATTGTATGACAAAGATCAGTAAGAAGTAGCAATGCTTTAATAATCTGAGAGCCTGTGACTCAGGCAAAATGCTGACAAAATCCTGTTTCAAAACAAACACACAAGCTTAGTGCCATCACTAAGGTCCTATCTGTCACACAGTATTTGCAAAATGAAACATTTAAAACCTAGTAATTTTTTTTAATACAACACAGAAACACTGCTTTTAAAAGAAGTACTGTAATATTTTTTTACATCAGTTGGTCAATTCTTCAGCTGCTTGACAGTTTTCTAGGCTTTGCAGGAAGATTCACTTCCGAACACTTCTGCTTTGCTTTAGCCCAGTGTCAAAAACAAAATCGCAACCTAAGCAAGGCTTTTGTTTTCTGAAGTTCTGCATTTGGTTTCCTCTGAAATATGAGCATTAACAATATTTTTTTGCTGTCCCTGTTTACAAAATCACTTGTTAAGTGTTCTTAAGATAAATAAATAAATAAATTCAGCTTGTCTCCTTCTTTTTGTCCAACAGGTATCTGAAAGCAACATGAAGCGTTTAAAGCAAATCTCAGTATTTTTTGGATGTTGCCTCCACACACAATTATTTTGCCAAAGCAGTACAGACCCATCTTCACTTTCCATCTGTCAAGACAGAGAGTCACTCTGTCAGCAAGTCAGAGCAGTACGTGTTCTGAGTCTCCAGCTCTTTTCAGTATCACTTTAATCTAGTAATTCTTTAGACATGAGTAAATCAGACTGCAGTGAAATATAGCCATGATCTCCACTGGGGAAATGAGCTGAAAACATCCTGAATTAAATATGAGTCCTTATTATCAATGTGAGCTGCTCTTCCAGTCATTGCACTGCTTTATGATTATTTAAGGAGAAGGCTTCTTACCCCAAAATCAGTGCCTTCTGCAAAATTTAAGAAAGCTGGAACTCTTCTTCATTAGGCAAAACCTGTATAGAGTTCCATGCTACAGAAAACAAGGCAAGAAATCCAGCCATTCAGAAATCTATGAATTTAGAAAATTAGTACACCCAGAACAAGTAGATTTTTTTAAATTCACATATGAATGCAAAGTCTTGAAAACACTTATAAAAATACAGTTCTTGTATTCATTTCCCAGATGCGATGGACTGACAAAACCAGGTGATTTTTCCAACTGAAGTCACTGATGTACCTCAAGCAAGTCAGCAGGGGGAGCAGGCAAACAATCTGGGAACAAAAAATACCAGTCTCTCTCTTTAAAATGTGGAAGCATGACAGACAGTCTGGAAACACAGCAATACCAGGACACAGAAGCAATGGGCATTTATACAGAAAAGCAGGTATTTACATTAATACACGGTACAGCCTCTTTCCACCATTTGAGCATGTAATGTTATGAGAGTTAATACTTCCCTCTCCAAACCTTCCCATTTCTTCATAGTGTAAATACAACTGCCTCTGTATTTACATTTTATATTCAAATTTCAGAAGCCCAGCATTCATATTCAACAGATAAAGCGTAAATTAAATGATCAAACAGCAGCAATTGCAATGAGCCCACACATTCTGAAACTGTAGATCAAAAGACTACCCCCAGATGAAAAATGGAAGAGTAACTTAAAACAAGAACTACTACTGCTTTACAAAAATCCCCTTCATGGGAACCAATCACAAAACAGTTATTTTCCTCGGGTGCACACACTTGTAAAATAACAGCCAGCAAATATAAGTTGCTCCATCCATTTCAGAAATGTATTAATTTAAGAGCATAATACAGACAATTTACAGTTAATAGATCAGTCTTTTATTATTGGTGATTTGAGAACTAACATAGATCTGTTCTTATCTTGTTCTGCATTTTCTCTCTAAATTAAAAAAAAAAATCTCACCTGGTTATAACTGCCAAAACCTCTAGCTTCTCTACTAATAAATAAAGCAATTTTACACTTAAGTTTGTGATGTGCCCTTAAAATTCACAACCTATTTAAAATGCAACAATCAAGTTAGCTTGCACAAAGATCATTTTATAAGCTTATTTTAATTTTCACATTTAATTCAATGAGTTTCTTAAAATGCTAGCTGATAAAATCTGGCATAGTCATCCCAAGGACTCCAGTAACTCTAGGAAAGAACTTAGGTTGAAACTAATGTGTTATTTACACATCCTTAATCACAGAGAGCATTATATGAACTACAGGAAAGACCAGGCATGCCAAGCAAGTATCAGGTGGTACTGGACAGACTCAGTACAGGATGGTGGCCCCTGCCTTGAAGTACTCATGAGCCTCTAGACGAACTCTTAATTCCTCCTTGTAGGATCAGTAAACAGATTGGTAAACAAAAGCACTATAAGGGGACTTACACCGCCAATTTGCATCTTATCCACTGTGGAAGAAAACCCCAAAACCTCACCATCTTCAAAACTGTGAAATGACTTACACTCTTCAGCTTCTACAGTTCACTACTGGTCAGTGATTCCAATCCTATATTAGCAGTAACAAGTGCCATATTGGAAGATCAAAAGTAATTTTATGTAGTTTCCCTCAAAACAAAGGAGTAATCTCTGACTTCTTACCTGAAATTCATCAAAACATAAGAGAGCAGCCTCTTTGCTTATTTCCTCTGCCACTGGTGCAATTGGGTCATATGATTTGGCCATAAATCCCGCCTTTCTCTTTGGCAAGCTCTGCTTAAGGCGATGTATTCCTTAATTGATAAAACAGAAAAGAACAAATATTTCTTATTTCTTTTTCTAAGATGGGAGGAACAAAATTATTTAGCTACCAAATAAAAACCAGCCCAGGCTAGTAAAAATAAGAAAGCTTCAAACTTAATCTAGTTTCAAGAGGGCAACAGTTTTCAACCACATTCAGGCAACAATTAAAAGCTCACAGATTCTATGAGTCTTATTTTTTTTTTGTTTAGGAATATATAAAACAAAAATCAAAGAAGTCTTGAATGCTACACACCTATACCTTATCTTTTATAAACTGATATTAATTACAGTTTTATCTTGCTCTGAAGGTATTCTTAGAATGCATTTAGTTAAAAGAATGCAGACATAGCAACACGGTTATGCTTTAAAATGTGGATGATGATACTGGCACAAGGTAAGATTATTACAATGACCCTGCAGCGGGAAGCTATCTTTTGTTAAGATTAAGCACAAGTGACAAAAAATGGAAATCGAAAATCTCAAGAGTGACTCAGTCATGATAGAAAAGTGAGCACTGAAAGTGGCTCAGGTTGTTTACACTGATGAAAGCCTCGCAAGAAAAATGCAGCTGTCACAACACTTGTAAATTTCAACAAGTTAACAATTTCACAGTCATGTAAGGTCACAGAATTTAGAAACAGAAGCAAATTTTAAAATATCTAAAGCAGCATCTCTGTCAAAACCAAGTGCCTTTTCACCCTGCCAGAAAATTTTCCGAAACTTAGGATGAATTTCTGTCTATTATTTTCTTCCTCCAAATCACTCACAGTATTACCAAGTTAGTCAACCAGAATAGTTTCCATTCTCCTTGGCATTTATACCTGATTTAGTTAATGTTTATTCAAAACACAGATGGAGTTTAACCTTTCCAGTTCCAGTTCTAGCAATTGCCTTCTTCAGATTTCATGTAAGCTAACTGGTAACTGGAAAACGTTTAGTTAAGGATTTCATCCTGAACAACACACCCAAGGTTCTATACAATCAGGTATATATATATATATATCTCTTTCAGAAAAGGCATTTGAGAAATAATATGCAATTAATATCTACATTGGTCTGACAGACAATGCTAAAAGCTTCAACATTTCTCCTTTTTTTTACCTTTTTTTTTTTGCTTAAATACTTGAATAAAGCTACAGTGATTAATATAAACATGAGAATGAGATAGACCTTTTTATAGATACCATATTTCATAAAATTCTTGTCAATACCTGTGTCTGCACTTACTCTGGTGTACATCCAACATGAAACCATGAAAATGGACTCTCTTTTTCCTTTCTACTTCTAAGTGAGAATAGAACATGTCCATCACCATTGTCTTTCCTGTGCCTTCAAATAAAAACAATAAAAAGCACTCAACCAGTAGTTAATTTAAGTACAGTATGTACTGATTAGAACAATGATTGTTTGATAGCTTCGAATTAATTCAACAATAGTCTTCCACAGAGTAAGTACAAGACCAGACTGCTGTGAAGAACAGTTACATTTTCTGCTCAAAGACCTGGAACAACTGCATTTTTACTTTTCTGTTTTAAAATTTTGATCCATGCACAGACAGCCCTAAGGTTGCATAAATGACTCCACATACATCCAGAAAACTTCCTTAGTATTTCCTCAGGAAAGGAAGTATGATTTCATGCTGCACTGCTGCAATTAAAATATACGAATTCTCTCTGGTGGCCTCCACAATTACTTCCCAAATTCTTAAATTGCATTTTTAAATCCTAGGGAAGGGGTAACACTGACAACTACACATAGTAATGTGGCCCAATCAAACAGCTTCCAGGATTCAGACTGTAATTGTATTAAATAACATCATAATGTGGAAGAAAACTAATCCTGTAAAATTAATTAAAGCAATTAAGCTACATAAACGTAAAGCTTTTAGACAGTTCAGAATTTGAAGAGACATGCATTAGAGAAAATTCCACTGGCTGTAAATGAAACTTACCAACATCTCCATAGACGTAAACACCTTTTGGGGGTTTGTTTTTGGCAAGGAGCTGCAAGTCAAGAGAAAAAGAATAAATATGGATATGGGGTAAAATAAAAGCAAACATATTGCTGTGGTTTAGTAAGAAAGTAGCTACACTTAACCACAAAAGTAGCACTAGCTAGCAAACTGTAATCTTGAATACCATTAGCTCCGAATTGATAGGCAATCAATGTGGTATTTGTGTGAGTTCTATAAAAGAGGCAAAACACACATGCAGGGTTTGGTTGTGGTTTTTTTTCCAGATCACTGTGAAAATGTTCCCATTCCTAGTCCTAGCACACACGCCTTTTTATCAGAACACATATATAATGATTTAATATTTCCCAATCTATCATCATCAAAACAAATCCTTTCCCACATTAAGCCATTTGAACAGTCCGAGAAAAAAGGATATAAAATTAAGCACTATTATAGTATTCACAGATATATGCATTATATACCTATTAGAGCAGTTCTGCTAAAGATATAAACTAATAGGATTCATAAAATCAGTATTGCACAGTCAGTGAGCATTGTAAGACCTCTTTCTCTCAGCTTTAAATCTTAAATGCAGAATCATCTCTGGTTTAAACATTATTAAAATAAACGGAGTCACAGTAAAAATATGTACCTACATACACATGCATGTGTGTGTATATGCATAAATCCCTTAAAATATAAAAAATGTTTTCAAAAGTACGTCTTTTGTTACCCATTTTTTCAAATTAGTTAGTTTTATCTGGAATGACCACTGCTTAAAAATTTTAGATTTCTTAATATTATTCAGGACATATATTATGACACCTGATGGTTTATTCTATTTTACTCACGGAAAAACTTCCAATAACACCAAACTTTCCATTTGAAATACTCCTCTCCTCCTGCAGTATTGTGCATAGCCCCTTCCAAGTATAACTCTAAAAAGAAACAGCTTCTAAAAAAATAGAGATCTTAACAAAAATTCTACCAAATCCATGAAGCTGAATTGACATCCACAAAAACACTGCAAAAGAGTATTTGGTTATTTTAAAGGGCTCCACTTTCAGAGCTCTGTGGGCTGAGGCAACACAGAAGAATATTAAAATTGCAACCCGGGGGTCTCATTTGGAGCTGGGTAATTGCTAAACAACTTGAATCTAAAGCACTTCTTCAAAATACAGTGCTGTGTTAAAGAAATAGAGGAGTCAGCAGCAAGACACTAATTGAATAGGAAAGAAAATTCATGACCAAAAGGTAGAAGGCTAACATCTCAGGTCTGGAGTATCAGTTCATTCAGAAAATATCCAAGCATGGCTCTTACATAAGATCCCCTTTTCGATTTCATTTAAGTTATATTAATAGGGGAATCAAAAATTTGTATCATCAATCTGCAGTTGGACAGGGTTTCAGATGTTCTGAAACCATTCCATTAGCAGATAGGGCTGAAACTATTTGCTAGTGCTTTCAAAGCACTGCAAGACAATTTAACTGTTGAATATTTTTCATTGTGTACTTTTTAAGAGCCTGCACTCAGTAAAACTACTGATGCTCAAAGTTACACAGCAAAGAAAGAAGGAAAGGAAAAAAAATCCAAAAGACATTCATAACAGTTGCTTTGGTTTTAATTTGGTATTAACAACGGTCATTTCAACAAGATAAAAGATTATCACATTCAATTTATTTCACAGAAAGGCTGTATCAACCTGATTTGCACTTTCACAAGGAACGACACCAAGCTAGAAAAATAAATCTGTTTAGAGTACAGCTTTACTTGTCCTTGCAAAGGTTGTATAACCAGAACAAGTATTAATGCCTACATTTTTAAACCCTTTTTTTCACTGCAAATTTTTTATTAATTACATTTAACCATCTTAATATTTGTCTTTTTAGGCATATTTATTTCTAGAAAACATGTTACAGAAAAAAGGGGTTTTGATTAAAGGAAATAAATATAATGGCTTGGGCTCCATAAAAGTCTAAATTAATTTCTGATTGATTTAAAAAATTAAATTAGTTTCCCTGTGAAGACAGCAATTTTTGAGTGATATTTAATTGCTGAAATGGATGGATAGTGTGGCAGATCCAAACACATCTGCTGAAGCTGGTCATCTCTAAAAGCAAATCAAATGGCAGAAAACCGCTTGTCCTCTTTGAGCAATTAAAGAAGTTTGTAGGAAATATTTTACATATACTTCTGCCAAAATGACACTATTGACAGCTTCAGGATAACCACTTCCTTAAGCCTGTCAGGTACTGTATAATGTTAAGAATTTATTTTTATATTCTTGAGTTGTTTTGCTGTTTTGGGGTTTTTTTTCCTCTTGAAATACATTTAATTTTTAAAACGTAAACTTGATCAGTAGATTTTTAATACTGAAAACTCAGACATCCTACCAATCTCAAGTTATTCTGCATGATCATAAAATGGATTTTTTTCCTTTTTTAAAATTATTTTAATAATTTAATCTTCTAGAAGTTGCGTAAGAAAAAGAGCAACTTCCAACTAGGATTTCTGATAAAATCCCATCAATGTTCTTGATTCAATTTAAAGCACAGCGAGCAGTCAGGAAAGTCAATGGTATGTGAGGCCAAAGAAAGCAGAAGACTGATCTTGCTTCTATTCAAACACACACTCTGAAAAAAGGAGGGGGGAGAACTAATGCAAAAGATCCTACAGTTATCTGAAAATAAGGACAGTTTAGTTTATTTCAGGGAGGGAAGAAAGAGAAGTAGGAAATGTAAGAAGACAAACTAAATGGATGAGCCTCTCTTCACTCCTCATTCCCATATTATCCTGACAAATATTTGGGGTCTCCGTATAATAATGTTCAATTTGTTGACAGTACATTTTCTTTTGCAACAATGGTAAGACTTAAGGATGTTAAAGTTAACATTTAGAGTGTACTAACCCAGAGACAGTAAGCGATGCACAAAATTTGAGTATGAAGGGGAGAATTTTGAAATGCTTATACATAAATTTTAAATGCTCCCCACACCTTCAAACAAGGGCATCACCACAGATGTATCAAATTGCTTGAGTCCTGCGAGTTTCTGAATTCCCAGAACATTCTTTGCAATAACTTAAGAAAGCACAAATTCAGTGCTTCACAGAGTTTCATTATCATCAGGACATGCTACAGCAGAAGTCTTTTTTCCTTTTATAGATAGTTGACTTACAGATTTTAATTTGAAAATCATTCGTATCTTAAAAGTATTTACACTTCCACAAGATGATACAAACATTAGTATCTCTAGATTTACAGGATTCTCTTCCGTGTTATCAAAATGTTTTCATAGAATCACAGAACGGTTTGGGTTGGAAGGGACCTTAATGATCACTTAGTTCCAACCCCCCGCCATGGGCAGGGATACCTTCCACTACACTAAATTGCTCAAAGCCCCGTTTTACACATTTCTGTTTCAAAACTACAAGCCTTGTTTTGGATCCTATCAGATCAGATTTTTGATTTGTTTAAACTTCACTATCAGTCATACAATATCCTACCTCATCTAAGGAATTAAATTGGTCAAAACATCTCCCTCATTCTGACAACTTCTTATTCTTTCCTATACATCTTCAATAATATGCAACGTCTTCCCAACCTTCTCCCACACTCAAACACCAGAAGCAAGAAACTCATTTCCTGGGAATATTTACACTCTGATTTGAAAATCTTATAAGATGGTTAGGCTACTAAGGGGGTTAATTAAAATATGCAAATTCCAAGAGACAATTCGGCCTTAAACACTAACAAAACTGCCTCTTTCTCTCACTCTTTCAGGCTTCTTTTCCGCTGCTCTTGCAGTTGAAGACATTTTCAAGGTCTTGAATGGTGTTTACTATTGTTCATACCTCTTTTCAAAACATGACCTCATTTATAATTGAGCTTATTTCAAGTCATTAGTACAGCAACTCAACAACTCTTAAGAAGTCCCAATTGGTATTATTTTGAAAAGCTTGAGATCTGAAATGTCTATGTAAAGTCTTACAGCCTTGAGCTTCAATTCAGAGGATCTCAAAATATTTCAACATACAAGGCCACGCCTTCACCAAATCGAAGATCAAAGTCCTTGTTCAAATTTGAGCAACCATTTCGAGAAACAGAAGCCTACTTAGTTGGCAGCAAGACTAATGGTTCTTTCCCCTGAGACTCCTTCTAAGATGATGTCTAAAAAACTACATCACAAAAAATAGAGTTTTATTACCATGAAGAAAATGGTGTCATGGTGTGTGCCCCAAACTACTAATTTCAGAAAGACCTGTGAGGTAACACAAGTCCCTTCTATAAACACCGAAATGCTTCTCTATTGTATCTGATAAAAATATTTGCTCCCTAATCCTACTTTTACCGTATCTTACTGAATAAAACTATTTAGACAAAAAGTGACAAAAGAAGAACAAAATGAAAACCAAAGCAGACCATTCTTGTCATGGGTGCAAAGTTTCTATTTCTGGAATAACTGCTATTTTGGAAGAGGCTTCTGCAATTCTACCACAGAAGCAATCAGGCAATAAAATAAGGAAGACCAGACGACAGAAGCGGCCGAGAGATGCTTCTCTCCCACCACCCCCTTTTCTTCAGTGCAGCTTCTCAACCACATTCTCCTCAACGACAGAGCCGGGAAAAATGAGTACACTTGAAATGCCAAGCACCACTATTTTTTTTAATTTCTAAAAAGCTCCCAGTAGATAAATCTCTTCTCAACACAGGAGATTTCACACTAAAGGTAGGCTAGTCAAGTTGCCAAAAACCTCCTGAAAAAGCGAAACGTCAATCTACAAGACACTAAATATAACTAATAAAGTATTTGATTTTTTAAAAATAAATCCTTAAATAATTTAGAATACAACCATTTTTTTCATTTACATCTATTAAAGCCCATTAAATACAAAACAAAAAGTGAAACCAACTGTTCTGTCACAAAAACATAAGGTTTATCTTTTACTTCCTCACATATTCAAAGTTACAAAGTACCAGGCCCTGATGAGAGGAGAGTGCCAACAAGCTATTCACAAATACGGGATCTACCTGTTCCCTGTACCATTAGTACTCCACGGCGATCCCTCCTACTAGTTAAGTAAACTAATTCCACTCATAAATCTACACAACTCCTATCCAAGCCAGGCCAATTCCAGACAGCAGTACTCACCACCGCTCTACTTGGCACGGAAAGCCCTAGTTCTACTCTCTAAGCCTGAACTAAGTCTGCCACAGCATCCCTACTCTGAAAGTCCATAACAGAAAAACAGGTATTCTGCTTACTTAGGAAACTTCTCAACAGACGCAAACATATGACAAGCATATGATTTTACCAACTACCTAGTCACAGTTGTGACTGATTCTGGGGAAAACCTTTGTTAAGGATGTTGATTACAACTTTGCTGAGGCAAAACCTTGCCTGCACTAGAATTTAATCCATACTCTATTTGTCTTCATTTTATCTCAAAAGGAGCTCTGTTTGAACTGGTAAATAACATCCTCAAAGACAACAGAACAGAAACAAAGCTGTTGTGACTTCTTCGGCCTGAATCACGATTTGATTTAATCACACAAGCTAGGCTTTAACAGATTTACGCAAAATTCACTGCTCTGCTTCTTTTCTGGAGTTTTGATGTATGGCATGGCACTACAGTGGCTCAACCTTGATTATCAGTCTTGAGATTTCCATAGGAACATCAGGCTCTGCAAGAAAAACCTCAAACTACAACAACACTTACCCCAATAGCAAGTAGTTCTACAGCTGCTTCTCACTGACTGTGGCATTAGTTCCACCAATGAGCCATGCAAAGCTGGTTTAAAATTAAAGCATGGAATTGAAGCAACGCTAAATAAAGAAGTGGAGTGCTTTAAATGAACTAGTGAAAAACACATTCTCAACTTAAAAAATGGCATTTGACTTCT
Organism: Pseudotriccus pelzelni; assembly: GCA_035584735.1. Taxonomy (NCBI): domain Eukaryota; kingdom Metazoa; phylum Chordata; class Aves; order Passeriformes; family Tyrannidae; genus Pseudotriccus; species Pseudotriccus pelzelni. The sequence goes on from JAWMRA010000113.1 coordinate 70,736,609, forward strand.
TCCTTTTAAGAAAGTGTCAGTCAGTCTGGTTATACTGTGATTAGCTCTGTTATGTAGGGGAAAAAATAGCATTATATTTCCTTAAATAAAATAAGATTAGTACTTGTTCTCTACAATGTAGACTTTCTTCCTTATTCATGCTTCCCAAAGAATCAGTAAATAACCCACACAATGGCTGATCTACAATCCAGTATAAAACACCTAATCTAACAGTGATTCAGGGCCCTCCAGTTAACACAAGTCAGCTCTCAAAACTGTTCTCAAAGGCAGAACTTTCAGAACCTAATATCCACCTGTCCAAAACAGTTTTACAGTAAAGATCAAAATGCTTTAGCCTACTGATCCCCAGGTTTGACAGTAAGACTAATGCCTTCACCATAACATTTTTTTCTAGAATATGAAAATTAATAAATGTCTGGCAGTATGTCCAAAAATAATACAGAAGCAACCTTGATAACTGGCTCCCTTTCGAGTGATTTCTTTTTACAGTTCAGGCACAATAAGACAATTCTGAGACAGGCAAATTAAAAGATTATGAGCCTAACACCAAAAATTAAAGAGAAGTCCAGATAGATGAAAAAGAAAAACAAACCCCAAACCCAAGAACTTTTCACGTCAACAATTCTCAAGATCCAAAACTCTGGCCAGCGAGATTCCACTCATAGTTTGGCAAGCTGATTCCAGCTTAATATCTCCTTACACTTAAGCAAGAAAGGTTTGTATTTAGGCATGCTGCCGTATTGCTCTGGATACCAAAGATAAGAACTAACCATTTTTCAAAGAGGAATTTTCTATTTTCCATTTGGTACTTGCCGAAATTGCATCAGGAGACTGATTTAGACTCAAGAGTTAGCCCACAAATGCACAAAGACAACACAAATCTACAGGCGTACACCCACATAAAACATTAATAAGTGTTTTAAAATACCATAAACATACAGTTTTAATCTATATCTACCATTTTTACACTGGTTTTAATAATATTAATTAAAGAAATCCCAAAAGTAAAAAGGTAAGTAATGTGATGAAACGACTCATCCGCCAGAGCAGGCAAAAATATACTCCAAATCACAACTTGGCTCCAATTCCTATATCAGAGTTAGAATCATTGAATGATTTGGGTTGGCAGGGATTTTTCAGGGGATCACATGGCCGAGCCCTCTGTTTAAGCTGGGTCACAGAATATCTCTGGTTGGAAGGGACCCATAAGGATGATGCTTCCACAACAGACCTTCCAAAGACACGCTCATTGCCCTTTAAGAACAGAGTCTTGCCTTAAGACTTTGCTTCCTGTACTTGCATGCTTTTTCTTCGAGCGTGCCTGACTGTTGCTCCACGGAATTATTTCCCATTCATGTTTCTTCTCAATACAAAAAGAGGTCCTTCCTAGGTGTTTGTCTCCTTCCTTCCATCAGGAGGCAGGAAGACATTTAAGGCATTTTCAGTCCACCATATGATTAGCAAATATAAGATCTGCAGCTACATATCTGAGTTTCAGGCATTCAAGCAATGTTAGAGGCAGACCATAGGCAAGCACGTCCCAATGCTCTGCACCCTGCTATACTAATATATATACTAAACAGGCCCATTTACAGGTATAATACCTGTTCTCTTCTCTACTTTTCTTCACACCTTGAAGCTAATATTCACTGCAAGAGCCTTAGAGCACTAACTTGTCATTTGGCACCCAGAGGCCGGAGGACAGTATGTCATTTTAAGGCACTTAAGCCTTGCAGGCTTTGGCTCCCCTGATCCAATGCTACATCATCTGGGCTTGCCAAGCAAAAATAATACACTATTTGTGCCAGATAACAGAAGAATTTGGGGTTATAATGGGAAGTATATTGTTAGGTAAGAAATTCAGAAGAGTTACATATTTAGATTTACGCCCATGAGAGGAGGCGCGTTGTGTAATGGGCGCTGAGAAAGGCTGACACGGAGCTTTGTTAGCAAGGACTGCAGATGATGGCAAACACTGACTGTTAATGTGACAGTTACCTCTGACAAAAAATAAAACTAAAAGTGGTGCAAGACAAATAGAGAGAGCACAAGAAAAACACTCTGAGGCTGTTTGGGAAGTGCAATGATGGTTTCCCTCCTCCTAGAGGCAGGGTGTCTCTCCAGTGCAGGCAGGGAGAATGCAGATGATGAAGGCAATGTGTATTTTGCCATACTTTTTTCCCAGCACTACACTTTTATCAACAGACTCAGTCAAACACTCTGCTCCTGTTTCCCCTCACCATAGCTTATGACTATTTGTGCTGACTCCAGTATGTTAATCAGGTGCAAGTAAAGCATATTCACTGGTTGTTCAGCTTCTGTGTCCATCTATGACGGCCTAATATTTACCAACTTATTAAATGTCTTATCTACTTTAGCGGGCACAAAGTTTGGTTTTCTCAGATATAAACTCAAATGTACACAACAAGGGGCAAGGAAAGCTGAGTGGGGAATTCTCACACCAGTCCTAATTGCTTCCCGTAAGAGCCTGCCATAACAGTGCTATCAATATTTGCAGGTGCAAGGCCACAAGAGCAACAACCTGAGAACAGCATGAGAATAAGACATGGAACACCATTAAAGAGACTCTGGAAAACATTGTGTCAAGAGCTTCAGGGAAAAGTTGCAGCAATGCAACAACAGGCTAACAGCATTACTAACGCTAAGGAACTATGATTGCCAAGTCTATGTGCAACAGGGATATGTCTGAACTTTTTTAGTCCTTTGAAAAGAAGCTGTGACGCCCCTCCAAAACTCAACCGGGGACAGATCACACCTCAACCTTCTCTATCACCTCACCCAGAGGCAACAACATGGGAAAAAAATTTTTTAAAGTCATAACTGATCTACAGTATCATGTGAAAATTATTCATGAAAGATCTGTTAAAACACAAAACATCAGTGTTCAGTTAATGTAATCCCAACACACAAGCACAATATATGTGCTTGAGAACTAAAACCTGGATTAGGCCTCTCTCCTGTAGCCAAATAACATTTTGGAAACGCAGAGACTGGACATACCTAAAACCATATCAGATTTTCCTGCAGAATTATTTCAATAATATTTAATTTGGTTACTTCTAGAGTGCCGCTGGATTTTATAAACCGAAAAAAAAGAAAGAACAGAGACTGAAATATGAAGAATGACGTTTCTGTAAAGACCCATCTGCAAAAACAAGATTCATGCTAATGACAGAGACTCACCTATTTTAAGCACATTCTTATGCGCAAACATAAATGCAAAAAAACATTTTTATCACTACAAGCCTCACCTTAGAGAGAAGATTTTTTGAATCAATGCTGTAGCCTTTAAGGCTCTCATGCAACTTCTGCAGGTGCTGCACAACTCTTCTTTGTTGCTCATCGTTCTTCAGCTCTTCTTGCTTAATGAGAAAGTCATAATGTTCTAACGGTCCATTGCAAACCAATAAGGCTCTGGCGTGAGCATCTGTAGGAGTACCAGGACGTGTCTTCTCCTCTGCCTGAGCTGCATATGCTGTAAAAATAAAAGTAGCCAATTAATAGAGACATTTTGAAAAGCATTTTCTTACAAACAGCACACATTCATAACAGTTTACACAAAGACACGTATACGTTACTTACCTACACCACCACTAGAGTATGTTACCCTTCACGTTTGATTAACTGAATGTCTACCTTTACTCCGGTAGTATGTTTTACCATTTATTTTTATTATCAAAAAGTACACACTCTAAGAAGCCCAGCTGGAGACTTGGTAAGATTTGCATGAGCTGTTGCAAGGGAAGCTTTGACCTTTTTTTTTCAAAACTGGGGTAAAACCATTTAAAAATTCCAAAGTGCATTTCTTTGAATAAATAATCCTTTAGACGATACTTTAGAAAGTATTTAAAAGTCAGCAATCAGGAGACCAAACCAGGAGTTCTGCAAGGAAGTTGAGTGAGTCAAACACTATGCTGAGCAAGGCAATAGCTGTGAAGCCCTGCAGTGCCATAGCCTGATGAAGATGATGGCATCATCTTCTGCCTAGAAGAGACAGGGCGAGACCAAGCAGGAATACTGCTGGAAACAAGAAATTTAAAAAAAATAAAATAAAATTTAAAAAGGCAGGATTGCTAGACATAAGATACAAATAGGAAAGAATGTACAGGATTACAAAGAAGGCTTGCCAAATCATTAAGACCAAACCAACGGCATACACTGAGCTGTTAAATACCTTCTTTGCTTCTGTTGTCATTGAACAGGTTAAGTATAATAAAGAAAAACACAATTTGTAGCAATGCTGAAGGGAATAGAATTGAGTGTAGGAAAAACATGTACCAAAGACTGCATATTTTTAACACTGTGACATCTAACGAAATTCATCCCTAAATGCTCTAGGTAATTTTCCCAAACAACACAAGGGCTTCTAACACCTTTCTTTGAGGCCTCACTGAAGGCAGGTAAGTTCCAAACCATGAGGAAAATGAAAAAATATTTCTCTTTATAAAGAGAAAGGTAAATCCAGAAATTCACAGGCCAGTCAACACAACTTCAGAACACTCAAAAATGACGAACAAGTACAAGCAGATTTTTTTTTTAATAAAGCACTTAACAAGATAACATAACAAACAAAAGGCAACATCAGCTCCTCAGGAACAATACAAGATCAAAAGGTTTTCCTCTCTGATCAAGAAATATGCTTAATGGTAGAGGGAAAACATCTTTATTGCAGTAACACTTTTGTTACACAGCATTCTCATCTATAAAGTAGGAAAGTAAGTTACAAATGGAAGTGCTTTTGAGCAGGTACAAAACAACTGGAAAAATTACATTGAAGGAATAATTAATACAGTTAAACTATGTGTATATATGTAGTAGAGTTTCAGAGAGGGCTCAGGATCTCATCTTGGTGCAATCCAGAATTTCCACTCATGAATTTCCATATGGCAAAATAAAGTTTATGGACTCAGAATGCAAATAACAGAAAATCAGGAGAGAGTTGTAAACAACCCTGGAAGGCAAGTCAATTCTGACAAACTGGACAAATAATCTAATACAAATAGGATGCAATTCAATAGGACAATGGTATTTAGAGGCAATAAATAACCAAAGAGGTACGCAATTACCAGCTATGCAAAAAAGGATCCAGGGGCTACACTGGATCACAAACTGACAGTGAGATAATATCATAACACTATTAGAGGAAAAACTAAACTAAACTAAACTAAACATGTAAAAAACCCCAATGTTCTATTGTGGTGTGGTCTGCCCCAGAACACACTTTTCAATTTTCACATCATATGTTACAAGAAGTATGAACCAAATGGGAGAGTAGGTGGTGATTTAAAGGACTGTTTTTTTAAAACAGATAACAACCCACAAAGAAGCCACAAGAGGAATAAGAAAGTTTTAAATCGTTATAAGAAATATAAAATTAATATAGTTAGAAAAGAGAAGAATAAAACTGAACAATTAGATCAAATTATGTTTATTTATTGCAAGTAACACCTTAGTTTCTCCATAGCAAGACAGCCTTTACATCTGCATCCAATAATTCCAGCAAATTCTCCTGTCCTGAAGGAACTGAGTTACTGCTTTGAATTAAAAGTAATTAGCTCATCCCCAGCTAAAGAGACCACATAAAGAAAGCTGAATTCAATGTCTGTTATTGCAAAAATTGGAGTGAAACTTTCAGAGAAGAAAAGCATGTAGTTATCTCCAGATACATACAGGGTACTGAGAAAATGAAAGGAAATGGTATTTATACAGATATCTTAACAATCATAATTAAGGCAGTGAAACAGATTAACAGTCTGGCAGTTATAAAACTTTAACTGATGGGGGGTAAATTTTAAAAATAAGTGTGACAAAAATCTGCCAGGAACAGGTCAGCAAAGCCTGACCCACCTCTAAAGGAAAGGTGAAAAGGGTTGAAAGGGACCTTAAATATGATCTAATTCCAACCACCCTGCCATGGGCAGCGACACCTTTCACTATACCAGGTTGTTCAGATGATTTCTCAAAATTTTTTTCATCTTGTTCAAGCATTCCGCTCCCACCTAAAGTCAACTTCAGTCCTGTGATCTGTAGCTCTATCTAGAACTATCCATGCCTTTGCAAGATGCAGAAGCTGATGGCTCCAAGAGCTCCAATGTGCCACATTATACCTATAAATCCAATAGTTCCTATTGCTTACCAAAAGATGGAAGAAAAAAAAAAAAAGCTGATTTAGAGATAAGAAAGGGTTTGTGGCTCGTGACCTTCATGGCCACGGATAAAGCACGCCAGTAGGACTGCTCAGAAGCATGGGTTTTGTCTTGGATTACGTGTCCTCACAACTAACCATCCCGGGAGTGGAAGAAAATACTCTGTCACCAACAGATGACAGAAATGGAGAGTATGCCCAAGTGGCGACAGAGGATGTCCTGGCACAAATTACTCACTGTTCTCCTAAAATAATATTGAATGCTGAGATTTAAATATGACGGGCATACACTAGAGTACACTATCAGGACACAGCCAGTAACTGCTCAGGCAATAAACTCACACTTGTAGCTGCACAACAAAGGCAGACAATACTAGGATCAAGAGAAGACAGCTATACAAGTGATAAACTATTTTAAGAAACAAAAAAAAATGTGGGTCTTCCATTCTAACCTGCATTTTGTGGGACAGATTGCAAAACCATTCACTCAACTAAGCATCTACAGTAGATTGATAAACAAAGGAAATTTCAGAAATTTTAAAACATAGCAGAGGAATACCAGCCAATTACCCTCCATAATTTTACTTCAAGGAAACTACTATTAGAATAGGAATCATGTAGGATTCAGCACACTAACTGTAGTCCTATAGCCCTCTCCTCCACATTACAAAGTAAAGTTTTCATTTATCTCTTCCTGTTTCCTTATCTAATCTTTGTGCTACATAGAATGCTACTCAATTTTTATTATTTATTATTTGAATTATTTTTTTTTTGTTATTTTATTTAAACTGCTACTCAATTTTTATTCGCAATCTTTAAGTGTCACACATAGAAAAAACATCTATCACTATGCAGTGTTCTAGATATGACTATACAAAAGCACCACATCGGTTCATTATTCACCTTGTTTTACATAAAGCAGTGTACAACCAGACATATGGTTATGCATAACCTATCTCTCCTACCTTCAGGGTGCAGGACAGTGCTGGATGTTATCACACTTAACCTGGCTCTTTAGATTTGACACCAAATGGCAACTATTTATTAAATTCCTGTTCCCAAAACATACATAAGTGTAATCTTGCTTTATTTCAAACCATAAAATTAGTTTTTTGCATTTGCCTTGCTGCTTGCCTTTCTCGCTTTTCATCTTTTCTACTTGCCACAGCTGCAGTGAAGAATTACTGTAATATAACCAAAAAAGGCTTTGCCTTGGAGAAATCTGGGAGGAAGAAATCACCAAAGCCAAAAAAACTTACGAATGTGGAAATGCCTAAAGAAAATGCCAAACTGGAACTATAAAAAAATTCTTTACAGTGGGGAGCTTGAGACACCTTCGGTAAACTGACATTACGTTACCACTGCAAAGACAAGTGCCTAGATAAAAATACAAAAAGTGTCCTTTATGTCCAGTAACCTTCTGCTCTGGAAAAGAGCAACAAATTGGACAACTGTTGTATGTTGTTGAGTTTTTCTACTGCCACTTAGAACTGATGCCTGAGATGACAGAAAAAGGCATGCAAGTCTCTATGACATGGCTTATGAAAGCAACAGTCACAGCTGAGGCAGGCACTAGAATTATTTACGTAAGAAGACAAACTGAAATTAAAGTTGGGTTGTGGCATATCAAAAACTGATCTTGACAGTAGCCAAGAAGCTGAGAACACAGAAGGATAACTGAGATAAACACCACTGACCCTGGTAATACTTATTTTTTCCCAAGTAGTTGAATTTCATTATGTAAGGTTTTGAACCATGAGGTCTAAAATCTGTCAGAAGAAAATTCCTATGACAAAAATTCTAACAGGTCCTTGTCTCTCCTGTATTTCAGGGCCTCAGAAAAGGACCTGGGCTTCCCTGACATGAATTTCATCTTTGCTATCTTTCCATTACTGCAGAAACTGATGCTTTTGAATTTATTAATGTGAGTTCTCAAGTAGCACAAAAACATTCCATGTAATTGCAAGATGATTATTCACTTCTGGGAAAGACAAAGTATTGTACTTCCACAAAAGAATAAAAATTTGGTCTGCAAAATCTCTCACTGCCCTCAAACTAAAAATTTTTTAAACACATTATTAGAATTTTATGGGATGAAAAAGAAAAACCATGACAGATAGAAAATATCCAGATAAAGAAGCAAAGATGAAACAAATGAAACTGAACTTTTTATTGCAAAATGTAAGTCATACTTCAGATTACAGCATTCACCTCACTAGAGGGTCACTCACATACCATACACGTGTATTACTAATTCTGGAAATAAAGTTGAAAAAGCACTTCAAGGGACTGATGATGAGAAAAATCACTTTGAGCTGAATGGATGCTTCAAATCACTCCCCCACGGGAACAGTCAGAAATAGTTTTCATTCATAGAGATTAAGGCTGGAAGACAATACTGACCTTTCTAAGTACAAGCAAAGTTCGATTTACCTAATTATCCCTGAACTACGCTTAAGAATTATGTTTGATTACAGCACATTTTGCAGAAAATATGTTCTGAAGATGTAAAAGATGGAGAATTAGCCATTTCCCATGACACTCTACTGAAATGGTTAATTACTGTTTGTCTTAAAAATAAGAAATATTTCCAAACAACACTAGTTTGAGAACTGCATCTAAACCAAACTCATGGAGGTTACAACAGTACCAAAGTTAAGTACCCCAAAATCACCCTACTGCCACCTTTGCTGACAGGCATAATTAAGAAGCTGGAACAGCATCTGTTAAACCAGTGTTAAGGCAAAGTACAGGAATCACATCTGTTTCATTACAGCTCTGCCAACACAATGTGCCTTGAGAGCTTTTCACAAACCCTGGAATTTGTGTGAAGAGAGGGGAAAAAAAAAAGTAATTGAAAGCAACTTTTAAAAACTGTCTTGTTTTCAACCCATGCTGAACTTCAGGACCATTGTTTGGGTCACAATGAAGCCAAACTGCTTCAAACCCTGAACTCCTTAATGTAAAGCTGCTAAAACTGCCTCTGGAACACAACTGCTAGGACAGAAAGAGAGGACTTTGAAGTCAGAGGGCGCTTTTATGGACAGGCAGATGGTGGTATTGAAGACCTCTCTAAACTCAAAACTAAGCTGGTGACAGAACTGCTGCAAAATCTTTCCTTCTTAGATGACACCACAGTGAGGAAGAAGGGCAGTGGTACAGTGTTGTAGCTACAAAGGTCATTTTCCTGCAAGAGAACAGGAGCAAAGGCAGCAAAAGATCAGAAAAGACAATTTTTTTGCATGTCTAGTACCTGTAGACAATAATAATGTTCTCGTCTCATCTTTTATTAAATGCACGTGCAAGTTTCGCAGAATCAGCCTCAACTGAACTGGCCCATGATGTACAGGGATTTGGATAAGTTATACACGTGCTGAAGTTATACACATGAGAAAACCTGCAGAAGAACAAAGACTTGGCATGTAAGCTTCTTGGGAAAGCGATCATGTGCTCGTTATAAAGCAGAAAATACATTTATAGACCTATAATAACACCAAACACTGGCTCTCTTCAAAATATTTTACAACTATTAAAGACAATAATGTGAGAGGAGGTCATTTGAAAAATTATTTACTTTCCCATGCTTAACAGAAAGCTTAAGAAAGCGAAGTCCAATCAACCACGCTGACGGGGTGGGGACACACTAAGTTATCTGCACAAATTGAAAATGTTAGGCCAATATCAAGTAAAACAAATTAATAAAACCCCCACATTTGCTGAAATTAGCAGTTCAAACCAGAAGCAGCAGTTTGCAGCTAAGACACAAGGACAAGGACTTGCACCTTTGCCTCATTATGTGACCTTTGATGAATGACTGAAGTCTAAAGCCTTCTTGCAGTCCATTCATTTGGGCAGTGTATGAAGCAATATTTAAGCTTCTAGAGAAATACAGGAGTTGGAACTAGAATTCCTCTTTTTGCATATGTACCTGTGGCATTATTCTGAAAAAGGATTACTTGTATTTTTTTCATGCACACCCCATTTAACAATCTGACCTACAGATGAAAGTAGAAACACAGAAGTTTATCAGTGAAATTGGAACTTTACACAAATACTACTTTTAGAGTCTTTTAATTAACAAAAAGATAAAAAACTGTGGCAAGCAAATCACAAAAATAAGAAAAAGACCATAAACCAGTGATCATAAAATCAAGATTATAAACCAATTCAATGATGGCTACCCACCCCTGCAGATATCCTCAAACATATATAAGGACTACTTTCCCTTTAACATGGAAGCTGAAAAACCATGCCTAAAGCCACTGCTCTAACAACTTTTTCTATATAGTAGTATGTTGGTTATAAAAAACAAGCTAGAGAAATTTCAAGTGTTAGATCAATACGGAATAGAACACATACAACCAGCATACTACTAACTGCAGTCCTTGTCTGTTTTTCTTAGGATATATAAACATTGTACAGTCACAACATGATGTGTGCCTAACATTTATGAACCCTGGGACCCACCTGTTGCCAACTGAACTCTCACCACTTTTGCCAGACTGGCAGAGGACGAAGAGATCTCAGCGAAGAAAAGAGACCTCTGCCCCTAACCTGAGCCTCAAGTTCACCAGCCTCCATAAATCTGTGTTCTGTACTGAACGTTAAAGCAAGGCTTAGAGCGCCTGAAGGAAAACAGTCCCTCAGACATCCTACAGCCCAGGCACGGCGCTGGCAGCCGCCGGCGCACTCGCCGAGCGCTCGGTGCAGCCGCAAGGCAACGCGCTCAACCGGGCACCGCACGGAAGCCCCTGTTTCCCACGGGAAAGCGGCACCGCTCGCTTGGGAAGCCACAGGGCCCCGTCCGCCTGCCCTCCCAGGGGATCGGGGCCGGCTCCGGGCGCCACACCGGCAGGCGCGTCCCCCCCGGTGCTGGGTCGCGGACGGGCCCAGGACAGGGCACACGAGGACACCGGCAGGTCACGGCACCGCGGCGGGGGCGGGTGCGCGTCCCGCCTGCCTCTCCCGGCACCGGCCCCCCTGTCCCCTCGTCCCGATCCGCCTCCGCCGGGGGGGAAGACCCGCGGCGCGGCGGGGAGGGGCGCCAGGGACGCGGCGGCTCCCGCGGCCGCTCCTCGGCGCCCTCCCCGCGCAGTGCCCCGGCAGCCTGCGGCCGCCCGGCGGCGGCGGCACTGACCTCTGAGCGGCGGCAGCAGGCGGGCGCAGCGCCGCGGAGCCCGCAGCAGGCACCGCGCCGCAGCCAAGGGCGACGAGAGCGCCGCCATCTTCCCGGCCGGGCCGCCGCGGCCGGGGGGGCGCGGGGCGCGCTGGGAAATGTAGTCCCGCGGCCCCGCCGAGGAGCCCGACCCGCGGGCGGCGCCGGGTCACGGGAACGCGGCGTCCATGGGGCTGGAAAAGGCAGCCGGGATCGCCGGGTCCAACCCGCGGCCCAACGCCGCCGTGTCAAGTAAACCGCAGCGCTGTTAGGAATAAAGAGGTGTTCTCGCAAAATCTGTAGCGCGGTTGCGTTTGGTGGAGGGAAGTCACAAGTTAGAGGTCGCTCAGTTGTTCAGTTATAGAAAGGTGCAGTTTGCCCAGAAACAAGGGGACCAGGTAATGGGGGGGACACTGTAGGCGTCGAGAAGGCTGTAACCCCTCAGCCAGTGGGGAATGGGGAGGGACCTGCGTTTCGGACAAGGGGATAAAACAGGCTGAGACCTCCATTAAGTTGAGAAACCTCTCTGAGGATTAGCCGGAGAACTCTCCCTTTTATTCGAATAAAAGTTTAGTTAGCTCCTCTGTCTCTGGGATATTTTTGAGGCTCATAATAACAGAAACAAACATATATTATTTTTCAGAACAGCACTAAGTGCCACGTCCAACCTTTCCTTAAACGTCTCCGCGGACAGTGACTCCACTACCCCCCTGGGCAGCCCATTCCAATGTCTAATCACTCTTTCTATGAAGAAATTCTTCCTAATATCCAACCTAAACCTCTCCTATGTCCTCTCATCCCTAGTTGCCTGGGAGAAGAGCCCCACCCCCACCTGGCTACAACCTCCTTTCAGGGAATCGTAGAGAGTGATGAGGTCTCCCCTGAGTCTCCTCTTCTCCAGGCTAAACAATCCCCGTTCCCTCAGCCTCTCCTCATAGGACTTGTGCTCCAGACTCTTCACCAGCTCCATTGCCCTTCTCTGGACTCACTCCAGCACCTCAGTGTCCTTCTTGCAGTGAGATGCCCAGAACTAAACACAGTACTGAAGGTGTTGCTTCACCAGTGCTGAGTACAAGGGAACAATCACTTCCCTGCTCCTGCTGGCCACACTGTTCCTGACACAGGCCAGGATGCCATTGGCCTTCTTGGCCAGCTGGGCACACTGCTGGCTCATGTTTACCTGGCTGTTGATCAGAGCCCTGCAGTCCCTTGCCAGTCCCTGGCTCCTTCCCCCTCTCTTCACCCTCCAAACTGCACCACAGGCAGTGGAGCAGCCCTTGGGGTTGCTCCCTAACCCTAACCCTAACCCGCCCGCCCACCCAAGGGGCTGTGTTCCCCGTGCCGCTCTGGCCACTCAGCAGAAACTGCAACTTCCAGACCCACCTGGAGCTGCACATTGCACCTTACTGCCCTACCCGTGCAATCCTGTTTCAAAACAACTTCCTTGTCCATCTCAACATGAGGAAGAAGTTCTTTATATTGAGTTCTTTACATGGTAGAATACTGGAACAGGCTGTCCAGGGAAGTCATGGAGTCTCCCTCTCTGGAGGCATTCAAAACATTCCTGTGTAACCTGCTCTAGGTGACCGTGCCTTGGACTAGATAATCTCCAGAGGTCCCTTCCAATCCTAACTATTCTGTGATTCTATAGTTTGTATCATGCTGCACTGTGCCTGTATCGGGTGCCACAGCTTTCAGGCCAGCTTGGCTGTCACTGAGGAGTTTTGGCAACTGAATTTGCATTTGCTGATCCTTTCTAGCTTGTGCTATTTGGTTTTATCTTTAAAAACATGCACCATAAAATACTAAGGACAAATATTTGTAAAATATTAAGGACAGAATTCCTATCCAGAGTTACGGCCTATCTGTACATTAGCCGTATCAGTTTATGACTATCAGCATAAGTTTATGTCTATCAGTATCACTTTTATGCCTATGAATATATATTTAAAACTCAACAAGAAGACACTGTAACGTAAAAACAAATTTCCCTGAAGATAATTCAAAATCTAGAGGCTGATTCAGTCCCATCCAGCCAGTTTCTTCTTAGCACACAGTAAGCCTTGTCCTTATTATCAGTTTAGATACCCACATGTGGCTCCTGAGAGCTCCTCAGGAGAATGCCTTTTCCATGGGAAAGGCACTGGCACTCAGGAATCGCTAACTGTAATTCTCACTTGTTCACTGGCTGGCTCTCTGTTCCCATCAGAAATGCACCCAAAGGTCAGGATGGGGCTTCAGGATATGCTGCCTGCAGGGTGAATTGTGCAAGAAATAGATAAAATGTCTGCTCCTGACAGAAGCACAAAGGAAACGCTTAAACCGATTTTTACTTTTGCAACGTCACAATTCCTGTGTCTTATTCTAGCATTAAATTTCTGTGCAACGTGAGAAAGCAAGCAAGTAATTTTCCTAGGCTACCAATTAACTTTTTTTTTCTTTTTTTAAAAACTATTGGAAAATGTTGCTTTAGGGCACTATGAGAATAGCTTGCAGACAAAGTTGATTATATACTGGATAGTATTGCTAATTCTAAAAATAATGTTTATGATCTTGAAAATATTAACAGTGATGAAGTTATACTCCAATACGTTCAGCTGTTTTAAAATACGTAGTTGCTGCAGACACATCTTCAGTGCAATATACCTAATTAAGTAGTGAACTAAAGTGCTTTTTAATCACATCTTAAAAGAGCTGTTTTCAGAGCATTTTCTTTCATCTTTCCTGTATTGGGCATTTATTGGTTTTGACTCATTCTAGCATATTATAGCTATCAACACCTGTGCCCATTTAGGAATGAATTCCAGTACAAATCATAGTGCATTGAATAGACGTCTCAGAGATGCATCACAATTGTTGCAATATATTTAGAAACTCAAACAAGGAAACAAACAACTTCAGTAAAAGTGATTTAAATAACAAATAAGTTATCTTTATAAACAGCTTATCTCCTTGAGAACAAAGAATAAACAAGGCAACAAGAGCTGGGTTTTCTTCCATTATTAACTCAGATCACAATATGAATGGGTGAAATGTCAAGAATAATTGGAGAAAATGACAGTATAATCTTCAGCAAAAACATCTGATTTATTTAAATTGTCACTGTTTTTTTCTTAACCTTGTTATGCAAGGCAGCATAGAAAAAAACTTCCCATTCAGTTCTATTCTGACGTCTTCTACCTAAGTGAATAAACCCTCTGCAATGCTATGAGCCTTCTATATATGGGCAAACCCCGATGTGCTACCATGCATGGATTGCACACTCCAGGAACCCATTGTCCGTTGGCTGTAAGCACTTGGCAGAGCGAAGTTTTGGTGTTAACCTAAACGAACGGGACTTTCAAGTACACTTCTGTAGATTACCATGGTTAATGTCCTGGAACAGATACTGATCCATTCTGTGGTACACTTGTACCCTTCATTCCCTGTACCCGTGCCTTTGCTCACCTTCAAAAATGTGACATCGCAACTGTGCAGAAATTAAATTGGCCCTTGTTCAACTGCATTATTAATCTGCCAGCTAGCCAAAAGTATAGGTGGTCTTGAAGAGGAATAAAAATCGGGATTATAATCAAACGACTCCAGAGGTCCCCTCTGGCCTCTAGTGGTATAAACTGCACCGATTTTAGAAACCTGGATGTGTTGAACCTTTTGGGGACGGATGTGTTCAAGGGTGTTTGGGTCTCTGCCAGACTCTTTCTGAGCTTCTGCAGAAGGAGGGCTGGGTTTACCTGCCTGCAAGTGTCCAAGATATTCCCACCACGGCACACATCTTTGGCTCCCAAACACAAAAGCACTTTTGATATAGAATTGACCATTCAGCCTACTCTATGAAAAATTAATTTTGTGGGTAGTTTTCATCAACACAGTTTCCATCATAGGTCATTTTCCTGGGATTATGTCAAAACACTCTAGGGTAAACTTGGTATTAACTTCATCTATTTTGAGTCAATCAAATATGCTGTTAATAATCTACACTGCTTATGAAGTCTCGGGTTAATATATCTGAATAAATATTCCCAAAACTACGGACTTACAGACATTTTTCACTATCTGTTTATAGCTTACTTCTCAACAGCTCAAACAGCTCAATGTGTTAGAAATTCACTTGCACAATCTTTCAGCTACACAGGCACTACTTAGCATCTCTCAGAACAGGAGTTCACAATGTATGTATATATACAAATGTGGATATTATAAATTATATTTAGAAGCTTAATATTGTTTTCTGGCAGGCGATTACGCAATGCAGATATTCAAACAACATGTTTCAAAGCACTGGCAACTACTGCAGGGATCAGGAAGTAATTTTTCCACATAAGGCATTGCACAAATAGTTCAGTGCCCTGTCAGTTTTGCTTTATCCTGAGTCAGCATTCCCCGCAAGACAAAATATGCCTGTGATGTCTAAAATGTGTTAACCTAGGCACTTGTCAGAAATGCTGAAGAGTCCTAACTGGATAACGGAGAGATTTGGTTTCCTTTCCAATTAAATGTGACTTCTTTTAAAAAAAACAAAGAAACAAACAGAAAGCTTTACAAAATTCAAGAAGTAATCATCCATTCATAACTACTCATACGGTATTCATGCTATGGTATCCATATTAATGTTCTGCCAGAAAATCTCTGTGTCATAATTAAATAAACAGTGTGTAGTAACAAATCTGTGAATATCTAAATGCTTGGTTTCTTGCATCTAATCTTTGGACCTACAAACACAGCTGACCTCTCTCCCTCCAGATTTGAAATCTGGCCCAAAGTTCATGTCAGAAACAGAATTAAAACTTTCTTTTCTGAATTTATGCTCACTTTTGCCCTGAGAGAAGAACTTTTCTAGCAAGAAGAAGCAACTACAGAGAGCGTAAGTCCAGTCTCATGATCACAAAAAACATCCAAAACATGTTACAAAATAAACAAATGCACTTTCTGAGGACTGGAAGAAAACAAGGAGGATCACAAGACTGCTTTTCCCCCACCTTCACTCCTTCTCCTTGCCTCATTAGCCAGTGTGGCATGCATGCTTTCAATTGATGTGAGGGGGAGGCTAGTCATGAAGCAGGGCATCTTCCCCTTCGTCTCCCAGGTCAGAGGATTTGTACATGACCTCAGTGAGAAAAAAAAACAGAAATGGGAGACCTCTCCAAATCACTGCAACCCCGTTTTATACCAGTGCTGTTGACAAATGGGCACTATAACAGCTGCTCCCTGTAGCTTGCCTCTACATGGCTCTCCACTGCCAGTTATGCCCGTTAGGAAAAGCAGACAGAAAAGCGGTGCTCAGACTGTGTGCCGTGGGAAAAGAATTCAGCTTAGGCCTCACTCTTAGTATTTACCCAGCATGAGAACAAATTATGGATTCATCATAGACTCAGCAACTTTCCAAATGTACCATACTGGATATCTTTGTTGCTTTGGAACAGGTGATGAAACCAGGCTTGGCCAGGAGGCAGACAATATATTATAGTTAAGACAACACTAGCGCTCCGCTGCATTTTCACATTTTCAGTCGGATACGGTAGGCAGGTTGTGTAACAAACAAAAGCTTATCCAGATGCGTGTATACATGATCTCAGTAGAATTAATGAGCTTTGTCTTGCCTTGCTGCACAACCAGTTTAATCACAAGTATAATTCAGATAAGGCTCCCTTTCACTCCCGCTTTGTAAAACTCTTGTCAGCTTAATTTCTGTTTATAATTATAAAGTGAATAGTTGGTATCTATTAGTGGAAAGAAAGGAAGTAAGGAAGGTGCACTGTAAGGGGGAGAACTAATCCTGAAGGAGTGATGACAAGGAAATTCTCGGAAAAGCTTCCAAGCAAACCACCTACGGCATACTGGTTACGGTGATAGGCTATTTTTGTATCTTGAGTCCATCTCTGCTTTCTGATTATCTTTTTATTAACATACACAACTGCTAACTAAACTTCCCACATGTTAACTTTGAGTCTCTCGGACGTCATCTGTGAGCAGCCTGCCATTTTACCTGCTGCTGACACAGATTTTTTTGGTAAAAATATCACTAGTTTTTTGTTGGGGTATTATTTTTAGGTAGACTATAGCCTCATTCTACCTGGATAATAAAGAGCGTCACTAGAACTCTTTCGGAAGGCAGGCAGGAAGGAAAATTATATATGTATTTAATCATTGGAAGGTTACTGTTAACAGACAGTAAAAAATTCTGGAAGCCCTCCAAGACGGTGGATTAATTTGAAATATTAGCGGATTAACACAATCTCTATTCACTGATGTTCTGGGTGCATAGAGAGGGTCAGCATTCCACTACTTTGGGCAACATTTGTTTTATTGTAACACACCACCTGCCTGATCAGATACTGAAGAAATAAATGGATGGGAACAAGTCTATCAGTTCTGCTTCTGCCTTTCTGTCATTCTCTTTTTTCCGTTCTCTCTCAAGTTATTAAAATACTTTTTAAAAACTTTTCATTATTCTGTTAACAAAATTTTCCTTTCCTACCCTTTATGTATGAAACGGGAACAAACTCCTAGCCTTCGTAAGCTACGAGGATGTAAAACCTGTGCCCGTTGGTTATGTTATTAAATGCGTATCCCTTGTGAAAACGCAGTTAAGTGTTCAAAGAGGCTGCTACAGACAACGCCGTCACCTTGATTGCGGCTTGGGTCTGTAACTTAAGACTTTTTTTTTCACCACGAAGCTTTTGCGTGGGCATCCCCCGCAGCTTGCGTTCGCACCCACGGGACTCCCCGTGCCTAACACCTCGCACTTGCAGCATTTCCTACGCGCCCTTCTCGCCCCCACAAGGCGGGGAATCCGCCGCCACCGCCCCCTCAGCCCCACAGCCCGCGCCCCACGAGCGGGCGGGCCCGACAAACCAGCTCCCCCGGTCAGCGCGCCTCGCCCCCAGCGCCCGCCGGGACCTGTAGTTCAGAAGGCGGGGAGATCGCGGCGGGCGTAAGCGAGAGGCGCTGCCCCTGAGGACTACGCTGCCCAGCGTGCCTTGCGCCGCGGGTGCGGGTGAGCGTTGCCGGGCCGTCAGCTGGGCGCGGGGCGGGCGGGCGAGCGAGCGGGAGGAGCGGCGCTCGGGGCTCGGCCGGTCGGTCGCTCAGGGTGGGAAAGGCGCCCGCTCCGCCATGGCCGAGACGATCGCGGACACCCGACGGCTGATCAGCAAGCCCCAGAACCTGAACGACGCCTACGGGCCGCCCAGCAACTTCCTGGAGATCGACGTGGGCAACCCGCAGACGGTGGGGGTGGGCCGCGGCCGCTTCACCACCTACGAGATCCGCGTCAAGGTGAGGCAGCCCCGGCCCGGCCCGGCCCGGCCGCGGGGGTGGCGGTGTCGGTCCCTCCTGTCGCCCGGGGCTGGCCGGGGGCGGTGAGGGGCTCCCTCCGCCGTGTCCTTCAGGAGCCGTGTCGCGCCTGCTGCGGGAGCGGCGCTTTGGGGGGGCGGTGGCAGAGCCGCAGTGGACTCTCCGTGCTCGGCCTGGGGCTCACAACCCTGTGACGGGCTCCTGGGAGCTAAGGCGATGCAGCTCGGTTCAGATAACCAAAGGACAAGTGCTCTCTCGGCTCTGCTGTGCACTGCTTGCTTCCTTAGACTGAAATACCGTGTACTGTGAGCGATTGCTTGTCTATCTTCAGGTAAATAGAGGAGGGCAAACTCTCTGAGCTGTCTGAGGTGGAGTAATATGGGTGGATCTAGCCTTCTGAGAAGGAGGTCAAATTCAGGATTCCTTTGGCCTCAAAAAATACATAGAGAACGTGTAAATAAGTTTAGTGGGCACACGTGCTAGATCAAAGCCAGCTGAAATGATCAGGTGCATATGTATGGGGCAGGGCTTCCTGGTTTCTTTTGTACCTGAAATAAAATTCTAGTGCCTGTTAAATGAGGCTGTTTCTTGCTATGTTCCGCTATCAAATACTTTTTCTTAGTAGTACTAGGCTGCTTGCTAGCTGGAAGGGCTGAGTGCATTGACTTGCCCCGAAGGCTAGTAGTCTCGAAGTCATGGCTTGAGAAAAGCTATGTGAAGTCGTTACTGTGTTCCCTGGTCTTTCATAAACAGCCCAGAGCAGTGGACTAACAAAATGCAATATCTACAACATAGTTCTTGCCCGTGGCTAGTAGGGACTTGAGGCAGGGAACCATTTTTGGTCTACCTTGCCAGGGATAAGTTGGGTTGAGAAAGATGACCACTTATAATTTATTTTTTTTTGTAGTTCGTGGTTGAGTCTACTACCTTGTATCACTTTACTCTGTTAAAGCTGATTGAACCTGGTCCATTATTACAGTCAGTAATAAAGGGGAAAGCTTCACTGACTCCCTGCACACATTCTCTGAAATACGAGATTTTACATATGCCTTCAGAGCAGGGAAGACTTCAGCAGAGGGCTGCTGCCTTGGTCACTAAAATTCTTTAGACAAGACTTAACCTTGTGTGGATTTTCTGGTTTTCAAGGTTTAAGTTCCCAGCTTAATGTAACCTTACTTAAAAAAGCAAAATCTGCGGAGGTCTAAAGCTACTAGGAAGGATACTTCTTTATTTCAGATGCTTATAGATTGGCATTCAGTAGCCATTCTTGTGTTTCAGGATGTGTCAGTGGGGCAGGGAGAAGAAACTAACACTCTTGTAGCCTGTGTTTGGCCTCTGTGTGAGGACAAACTACAACTTGCAGACTTGTGTTGCATTACACTGACCTTATCAGAACACTAGCAGTCCACTTAGCAGAAAGATGTAATTCTACCTTGCTGGAAAGTGTTTGCACCTTAAGTTCCTGATGACGTTTCTTTCCATGAGGCTGAGCATTTGGAATTGCTGGATCCAGGGAAGGTGATATAAAAGGCCACGATATGGCCTTGGGAATGAGAACAAATTTCCTGTGATTAAAAAAATTAAAATAATTTAAAAAAAATCTTAAGCTGAGGTTCTTCATCAGAAAGGAAAGCAGAAAACCAGGTTTTGAGACAGATTAGTTTTAGCCTGTCTGCTGTTTGGGGTAGAAAATTCTGGATGCCTGTTGTAATGAAGACCAAGAAGTGATTTGGACAAACATACGCTGTGATAGTGCTGTGACCTTCCTCTGTTCTTCCTCCCTGTCTGACTACTATGTAAACATTGTATCCTCCACCCTCTTTGCTTGCATCTGTGCATGCCTGCCTACAGGGCTGTCTCTTATAATACATGATCATTCCCTTTCCAGTTGTGCACTGCTGTCCACATAGTGCTGTCCACATAGTTCATAGCTATCATGAGCTGTAAAATTGAATTTTACGTCTCTGTGTGCTGGAAGGCTACAGAGCAGCTAATACAAGACATGCAGAATTATTTTCACTGTCTAAACTTGTATCAATTAACTGCTTCTCAGCAGAACACAGACCATATTGCTAATGTGTAAGTTTCAGCATGGAAGAAGAATTCAAACTTGAACTGCTGTGGATGGTATTGTATTTGTAAAAGGTAGGCCTAATACTAAAAGCTCCTTCTTGGTGTGTGGCAGACAACGGCCACCAGCTAGCCTCTGTCTTTGACAAGTGCTTGTGGTCAGAGAAAGTAAGAAAGTAGCAGCTAACATTGTCAGTTTCCCCCAGCAGTGTAATAGTGGCAATAGAACAAACCTGAGAAGACGGTGTGAGTTACCTGTGTCATATCTGGAAAGCTGTGTCTTCAACTAAGACAAACATTAAAATGTTAAGTGTGCAGAAATGAAAGGCTTAACTGCTGCCAAATTCTGGAGAAAGCAGTTTCATGTTATGGCTGGAGATCATGCTGAGCCAGAAATATTGTGCGAGAGGACACCGAGATTCAAGTTTTTGTTGAGGCAGTTAGACTTGTACCATTGTCACAGTGTTTACAAACTCTGTCCAAGCGTAATTCTATCTTTGTCTGAATCTAAAAGCTTAACTTTTTTTTTTCTTTTTGTTTGAAAGACTGAGCTTGCTAGCAGACTCTTGAACTGATATCTGTTAACAAATATCTTGCAAAAAGTACATGTGTCAAATACACAGTTTCCCCAAAGCTTTTACTGGCAAGCTTTCTACCAGTAGTGCAGCTGAAGCATATCTGTTGTATGGAAAGCAACAAGTGGAACAACCTCATGCTTCAGTTCTTCTATTGCGTACTCATCAGCTTCTGGTGGAAGTTGGAAAGCCTGATGGGGAATTCTAAAGTTTTGGGTAGACTCCTCAATGGTGCACTACTGCATAAGCAAGTCAACAGTATTTGGTACTTGGAAGGTTTTTCACAGTGAATGTCTCTGTGGAGGGTTGATGTGAATTGTGGTAAATGCATGGTGCTTTGACAAGGATTTAAGGTCTCTTAAGAGGAATGCTGCAGGTAGACCGTATACAGCGCTTCTAGCTGCGCAGCTCACTTCACAGATGGACGCTTGGCCAAAGTATTGGCTTTCTGAGCCTGAACTTACATTAAATAACAGTCTGTTCTTGGCAAGCTGAACAAGGTGATGACAGAAAGCTTTCCACTGTAGCAACCACTGTAAGGCATACAATGTGGCAGTGTGCCAATGTGCTGCAGCCTAGCAATAAAAGTCAAATGTCTTGCTCAGAAATGGTAAGTGATAGAAATTGCCATCGTGGCAGTGCTGCAATGGCAAATTTGAGTGGATCGTGTTTTTGATAGGGTACTTGAGAATTTGGCTTCCGTCAGCAGCATTAGGCAGTGAGTTTGTATCGTTTTAAGGTGTCCTTTGTGTGTGATGGCTTAGGGTGAGCCAAAACAGAGATAATGCAGTAGAGTATAAAGTTCCAAGTGCTTTTTCTAGTGAAATAAACTTGATAAAGTACTCATCTAAAGTTATTTAAATGATCACAGTATGGTGACTGCGCAGTGTTTAAAACTAACATAATCAGCTAGACTGCCTGCTGAAGTAATACTGCAAACTACTCCACTGCCGTTACCTCTTGAGGAAAGGTGTGAACCAACAGGTAAGTTCTCAGTGTAAATACTCTTGCATGCTGTTTCTCATAAGTCTTTACTAGCTGTTCCCTCCTGCTTGTTAAACCTTGTCAGGGTGGGCTTGTGCACGTCAACACTCTTCAGTGAGGGCATGCAAATACCTGTTACTATTTATGGGCTATAAGTCAGTCCTCTCCCTGAATTCCAGGAAGCAGACATAGAACAAATGGCAGTTGTCATATTATCATCTTACATCATGTCTTTAGTCCTCAATCCAGTTCCAGGTATCATTTGTCTTCCACAGTAGTTGAGACATAGTTTTCTTGATAAGTGGGTCAAAAGGAAGATCTTTGCTCAAACAGATTCTCTGCAATAGCATCAGTTGTTAAATCCTTTAAGGAGACAAGACTTAAGCTTTACAAGCTAACTCTGATCCAGCAACTGGTGATACACGTCAGGCACCCACTGTAAAGGCAGTGCCATAGGAGGTTAGAATACTGTCAACAGAGCATAGGCGTATCCAGGAGCTTGGTACATGTGGGGAAATATCCCTTTGTTAACGCTATTTCATCTGTTATTATTTCTGTAGAAGTGGCTTCTGTGCAGCCCATTTTGGTTTGGTTTGTCACCTAGACCAAAATTGTGGTTATCGAGAACTTGCAGGGAAGTCCTTGGTATTCAAATTGACAGAACTGAAACAAAATACCTGTTACAGGAGCTATTAGTTAAGTAGTTAAAGAATTTTTTAGGTCAAACTGAAGTCAAACTAAAAGCCTTTGTCTTCTTAGTTCTGTTCTTTAATGTTCAATGGCCTGTTGCCTCTAATCAGTATTATTAAACTCAGCACTAAGGTATACCTTGGCTTTTTGAGGTTCTCTAGTGCAGTGGCTTGTCTTGAAGTATAGAAAGGTATTGTCTTGCTACTGTGCTTCGAGATGTTCTGAAATGGATCACTTGAGTGGCACCAATGCTCTTTAAGGAAGCATCCAGCTCTCCTGTATCTTCTGCAGAAAGACTTCTGTAGACCTACAGAGGTACTTGACTCTGTAGGTCCAGTGTGGGGAAGGAAATGAACACACAGACTGTGAAGTGCCTGCAGTGTTAAGAATAGTACTGGTTTCAATAGATTGGGGAAGTATATCCAAGTACTGCTGAACTTGAGACATGTTTAAAAGTCTGTTCTCCTCTTAACCCATTTTTTCAAGACTTAGTTTGGATACAATATTCGCATTTCAGCATATTTGTAGTAATCTGACTTGAGTGACTGATTTGAGTCTCACTGCTGTGATCAAATCAAGTCAGACAGCAAATGAACTGAAAGTATAACTTGCTCAGAAAGCACTTGTCTTATGGCATGTTTTGCAAAGTGGTGCTCTTGATCTGATGAATGTGTCTTTGAAACAGTCTGTCCTTGAATGGCACCAAATCTCCTGTCCTTCCTGTGTTTGGCAGGGTTTGAAGTTGCAGATTCTTCCCCCACCATGAGAAGAATCAAATCTGCCCTTGATGTAATTGACTTCAGCATTGTAGAGTTTCACAGCTGAAGCTTGTGGTGGAGTAATGAC
Organism: Pseudotriccus pelzelni; assembly: GCA_035584735.1. Classification (NCBI taxonomy): domain Eukaryota; kingdom Metazoa; phylum Chordata; class Aves; order Passeriformes; family Tyrannidae; genus Pseudotriccus; species Pseudotriccus pelzelni. The sequence goes on from JAWMRA010000113.1 coordinate 70,760,385, forward strand.
TAAACACTGACTCAGTGTGGATGTTTAGGGATGCATAATCTGCAGGAATTCTTTATTTCTTTACTATTGGAAATCTTGCATAACATTGCAAGTCTTCTTTAACTGGAGTAAATTATGCTTTTAATGCCCTTTTCTAGACACTGCTACCAGTTATTTTCAGACTCCTCTTCAAAGAGTAAAAATGCAGTGGTTTCAGGTGACTTTGTTTTTCTGTTCTACAGCCCAGATACTCCACATTTACAAACATTAACTGCTCCTTCAAGCATTAGTTCAGAAAAGGATAGCTGGAAGGCTAAGAACTTCCAAGGACACTGACTAGGGAGACAGAGAAGTGGAATGGCTTGGATGAAAGAAACTTCCAAAGCAAGGAGAGTTGATTTACAAGCCTATTGCTATATTTGCTTTGAGCAGCCCTTTTTTTCTGTAGAGGTTTGTGATTAAACTAGGTTCAAGAGCCTGGTCCAAAGGTACTGAACTAGTTTTACATTGCTATGTGTTACTGCGTAACTAAAATAACCAAGTCTCTGAACAGTGCTTCTTATTAGTGACTTGGAGTCCTTTTATTTCAGCACAGACAGTATGGATCTTGATTGTCATGTATTAAGATTGCACTCTAGTACAGTGTGGAACAGACCAAATCAAATGGAACAATGACTAATCTTTGTAAGACGGATGGCGGTGATCCAGGTAGGCATGTGATGCCAGAGAGTTTTGATACATGTGTATTTTTAGATGGCTTGCTGAAAAAGTGTCAGCTTGAACTTTAGAGCAGTCAGGTCTCTGATGCTTTTCATCTGGAGTAATAAATCTGTGCTTCATCATTTATGTCTTCTAACTGTAAGGGGAGTATTTGAAGTTTTTCCACTTGGTAATGCAATGCCAGTTGCGCTACTGGAGGCTGTTTAACCAATGCCCTGTGAGGCTATAGCACTGAGTGAGCGGTCTGAAATTGCTACTGTTGCTGTAACTTTTAATGTGAAAAGGATGAAGCCGTAACCGTCTAGTCAGAGTATTAAAACAAGTATTTTACCAACTGAAAATGGGTCCATGAACTGTTCCTTCTGTGACTGTTTCTTGAGAATCCAATTCAAAACTTCTGTTATGCCCCAGAAGGTTCTCCAGTGTGTCAGTATAATTTGTACTGGCCACAAAGCCCATCCTGAAAGTGTAACTATTAGCTTGTGTATAGCAGCTTTACTCTAAAATCCAGAACCAAATGAAGCTGTATATTAAGTGGTTTAAAGCCACCTCTATACATGGGGAAAAAAGCTTCCAAGATTATTTCCCTGGGCCTAAGCTGCAGCACCCTCTAAGCATTAAGATATGCTACAAATTAATGAGCAGGAGTTAGAAGCCTTTCTGCACCTTTTAGTGGCTACTTAAGAATGTGAATGTTACTGCTCCAGTAAAGCTGGAAATATGAAGAGAAATTTCTGCTACTTAATAGGTCTATTCTGTACTAGTTACCTCCTTTTTCTTGCATGTTTGAAGTATAGGGATACTGGACTGTCTCTAGCTCACAAAGCACAGTAAAGCTTTTGTTCTTGATAAAAAATTATCACTTACAGCAATTCACTGAAATTTGTTCATCCCCATTTGACTGTAGCTGGCAGATGTCAGTTAATGACGATAAGGTATCGACTTAATGTGATCCCTCTTCAGTCATTCTCAGTGATGAATGAATGGGAACATTACAGTAGGCCAAATCAGAGCATATGGCCATTATACCTTGCAATTGTGTAAAAGTAGTAATCTCTTTTCTTTCAAATGAATATTTGATATTTCAAAAGAGGCTTTGGCTTGCTAACCCTGTGAAATAATTATTTAAAGTTACCAGTTCTGTTTGGGTGTTGTAAAAGTCTTTGCCCAAGTCCTTCTTAAATTTGGCTTCTGTTTTTACCTTTGGCTTCTGAGCATGCAACCTGAAGAATAAAGAGTCACTAAATAATCTGTTTTTCTTGACTTACCCTGCTTTGAGCCTTTTTACTGTGGCTCACCATAATTCTGTTGTTTGAATTGATGTTGTTAAACTTGATCAGGTGATAGATGCTTTAAGGCAAAAACCTTGACATCCCTATTCTTGTTCTCAGAGAGCAACTCTGAGCTCAAGGCATTGGACTTTCAACGGTTAACTCTTGTCTAAAGACTGATAGTCTCTCTCATGTTGTTATTAGGATTTTACTGCCTTATCTTTAAGGTGGAAAACATGCTAGCTCCATATCTCAGTACTGCATGGTGGGAAGCTCTATAGTTCTTGGTATACTTTAAGTCAGCATTATTTAAAACTTAGGTGTACGTATGGTCAGATTTTTCAGTGTTCTATTAACTTTATTTTTTTTAAAATATAATGTACCTTCAGTAGATCTGGACACCAAGTTAAGGAAAGGGAAAGTTTAGGCAAAAGGACTGAAACTTAGAAAAATAACAATGTCTTGTCTGACATTTTGCAGTGGGAAAGAAGCTTTCCTTCAGTAAGGCACCAAGCAAAATCTAAACTCCTAGAAACTAAAGTTCAGAGGACGTTTTCCTTTTTTCTTGCTTTTCGTAATTGTAGGAAATAGAGAGGTAGCTGCTTATGTTGAGTCAGGAAGGAAACAAACCACTGGCAAGGTTTCTGCAATAGCAGTGGACTGCTGAAGCCAGTTTCTTACGCTAAAGGACAGCAGGCTCTTGTGTTAAGAAAATCGTAATACTTTTTAATGCAGCCTGAATGCTATTTACTGTAATACCCCAGAGCTCCCTTTGACTGTAAATGTAGTCAAAGGGTGTAGTCTCTTGACAAAGATTACAGCTTGTATGAAGAGACAGTAAGATGCTTGAATTTAGCTTCTGAGAGTCAAAGCCACAAGCTTCTATCAAAAGTGAACTGTGTGCTTTCTTTTGCTCTGTTTTAATGAAAATAGAGTTCTGTCAAGGCTACCATAAGCTACTTGAAAAGATGACATCAAAGTAGGTGCTGTGGCAACAGAGAAGCTTTATTCTTGGTCTGTTAGGAGCAGGAGGCATGGGCAATGCAGTGCTGCTGGTGAGTGTTATGTTGGCAGATGAGGAAATTAATCAAATTTACCTCAAACTATACTAACAACTACAGCTATGGAGTTTCTGCGATTTGGAGATGGACTGGACTGCAGTGACACACAGAGACAGTCTTGTGGAGTGTCAGGATGCTCTTTGAAGAAATCCAAATGCTATTTGCATTTGATTTATGTCTGGAAATAAATTTATAGGAACAAGTCTAGCTATTTGCAAGACTTTGTCTACTCCCTGAATAGATTAATCTAATCTAGATAACAGAACATTTGAAAATACTTAGAATTTAAATGTATTTAAAATGCTCTAGTTTTCCTCCTGCATTTATGGTAATTTTTATAGCGGAATGGCTACGTTAGAGAGCTGTGTCTCTGAAGCTGAGTGGGCTGTATTGACTAGTACTCAAACTATTTGCTTTCTGTTTGTGAAAGTCTCCTCACTTGGATATAGAAACAGTCTGTAGACTTCTAACTGTCCATAGGTTGGTGATTGACTGTAGTAACATCTAGAGGACTGTTACCTGATTATCCAGGCTACTGTCCTATGACTGTCATTTGCTTCTGAGGTGAATTGGGAGCCTCCCAAGCTTGAAATTGGACTCAAAGTTGAATATGTTGTAAATAAAATAAAAGTAGCTGAAGAAACATGCTCACTGCTAATACAGGTTTTACCCTGAAGTCTATTAGCAAGCAGTCATTGCTTCCCACTACTAGTTTGTTGAGCACTAGCCAAATGGCTGTAGAACTTGTTTGTTTGGCATCTGAGTGGAGAAATGTAGGAGTGACTTAGGGGTCTGGCTTTGTCATCTGTTGTTTAACTATGTAATGTAACTTGGCACCAGTTTTGACAATATTTATTGCCATGTGGTGGCTTGGCCAATGACTCCCCCAGCAGAATGCAGACTGTTAATTTGACAGTAGTCAGAGAAAGCCTAATGGTGTCTACATGTAGTCTAATACAGGGACAGTGCTACACAAAATCTGTCTTGTCTTAACATCTTTCTATGGCTTGGGATTTTGGGCCGTGTGGGATTTCTGCAGAGCTGGTTTATTGGTCCTTCTGCAATAGTGCTTTTTTTGCAATTCTGACTCGTGACTTTTGGTTGTCTAATAATGCCTTGGGTGATGCATAATCCTCAACATTAAGTTGAGGGCTTGCATTCAAACTGCTAAGAGACATGATTTTGGACTAGGAAGTTGTAGAATTTTTTTACCCCAAATGATATGATTATTACACTGCAGAAGAAGCAACTGCCGCAGTAATTCTGCTGAATTTATCAGAGGAATGAGCTGTGCTCCAGGAGCTGTGCCAAACTGGGTCATGAGTTTCATGATAGTAGACTTTGCAGGTCAGCAGGCCAGAAAGCCAAAACTATAATGCTGAATGGGCATGGGCAGAAATGCTTGTAAAAATGAAATTAGTCTGACTTCAAGTTTTGTGCCTTACTCTTTTCTCTGTTCTAGCAGGCAAACAAAGCACTAGCAGTGCTCTGAATAGCTATTGGCGCCTTATTGACTAAACAAGGATAGCTCTCAAAATGTGAAGCAGAGGATAACATTTTTGATATCTCGCATGGTCTTAAAGTAACACTTTAAGTTATTGTTGACACTTCAGGATTGTCTCCTTCTGCTAAATTCTTGTCTGTTGATAGCCCATACTTCAGGAGCTGTCTTTGCTTAATGAAAACTGTATCTCCATGGTAGATGGGGGCAGTAGTGCATGCAGAAACCCTTTCTACTGAAGGGCAATAATCCTTAGTGAGAAAGGCCCATATAGTAACTTCAGATGTGAATATAGCCTTAAGCAGTATAAAACAGGATTCTCACATTGCTTTTTTTAAATAGATCCTAACAACTGGTTACCTGAAAAACACTGCTCTATCAGTACTTATTTCTAGAGGAAGGAGAATTGCTGTAGTTTCTGGGGTTTAAGAAACATGAGATTTAGAAATTGATATCGACAGATAGCTCTATTTCATATCCAGACCAGAGGACAGGGAACATGTACTTTAGCATATAGTTGTCAAAATGTGACTTGTAAGGCGCTTAATTTAATGGATGCCTTTTGACATACTTTTCAGTGTGACCATTTCCAGTGCTTATGATCAAGATTGGAGAAGATTTTTCAACTCAAAAGGAAAACAAAAGGACTCTGTCCTTTCCTCCAACTTGCTAGCTGGGCTAGCATGTCAAAAGTTCAAAAGGGAGTGTAGAAGGTAAAGTGAGCTCAATTGGCACTTCTACCACCACATTGTACCTGTAAGCCTGATATGTTGTTTAGAGATTAGCTTTATAGACTTCATGCCTAGAAGCATGAAAAGAGTTCCTGAAGACCTGGGAACTCACTGGTTTTTAGTTGCTTTTATCCAGTCCTAATCCCTCTTGTAAGTAACTTGAGAGGAGAAAGGAATATTTTCTGCAGGTGAGAACCTATTTGTTAAATATTGTAAAGGACTTTTTCTACCTGAGACACTGACAAAGAGTTGATGTAATGTGTAAGGGTGAATTTGGTTAAAAAGCCGATAGCTGAAAGCAGAGGAAAATAAGCCAGCACTTAACTCCAGGGAATCTCCTTTATGTACTCTGGGAGACCTATGTTCACTCTTGAGTAAAGTATTCTTACCCTCAAGACAAGAGTATTTATAAATCCTGACTTCTGACATAAGTCTTAAGTGCAATTTTATTATTAGTCTCTAGTGCAATCAACAATATTTTACCCAGGGAAGAGAGCTTGAATACTTTTAAACATTTAGCAATAACATTGCCAAACAAAATGCTGTTCTATACTTTTTCACTTGCGAATTTTGGACTAACTTGCATAATGTGAAAGTACACAGCCAGCTTCTCAAGTAGTTTTGAACTGTGACAGCCAGAAACTTGTTATTGGCTGACAGCAATACCACAACCCATAGTGCCAGGCCTGCCTAGTGCAGGAATTGAACCTGCAATTAAACCTGTTTTGAGAAGCCAAAATTATTGCCCAGTGATAGCTTAAGCATAACATCCTATGATAGTTATTGTGTAGGGATATCCACTCTGTGACCAGATCTTGAGTGAGATGGCTTACGAGATAAAAAAATAAATAAAAAAAAAGTAAAAGGTAAAAGGTGCTAGCAGAGAATGACTACTGTGCATCTGTCAACAGGAAGACTGGGACATCACTGTAGTCCCATGTGAACATCAGCTTCCTAGGGTATTCCAGGGCTCTTTAAAGGCAGACTAAGACTATTAGTGAATATGCAGTCTGAAAGAGTGGGTTTTATTTTGTTTCTTCTGGTTGTATATGGCCGTTACAGGCTCATGGTTTTACTTTTAGGAGGTCATAACTCCTAGGAACATTTTTTGTAATGTTCTAGCCGGTTTGCTGATGGCACTAAATTTCAGAATATAGCCTTGGAACTTTTCGTTCTGGGGATGTCGTTAAGAGAGGACTCTCCCAATGTCTACTTTAAAAGTAACGTGCATCCAGGAATGAGCAGAAGTAATACGGGCTCTTGCACAAATTAGAGTAAGGACTTGTATCAGGGTGCTTGTATATGTAACATGGTCTTGTGCAGCATTATAGCCTTGCTCCATTTGGTGTCTCTTTCAAGGGTGTTGGAGTTGGGTTGCTGCCTCCCAGCCTTGTTCAGCAGAGTTCTCCCTAATGTGCCTAATCATGCGCTACTTAGTTTAACTTTGTAGTCAGATAGTCTGATCTCTTCAGCGCTGAATGTTGTATTGCATCTCGGCCTGGTTGGCTTCTTTCGAGCTACCAAAACTTGGCAGCTTGTGCTATCAAATCTTCATCTGTCCTAGATGGAGTCACTGTGGGACTTAATCATTTTGCTTCTAAAGATCTTGGAGGTCAGGATTTATCAGGGAGTAGAAAAGTACAGGGTACTTCACGTCCTATGCTGGTATCTGAAATGCAATAAGAGAAGCCTGTGTGGATTAAGAAGACTTTCTTCCCCTTTCCCTCCCCACCTCCAATTTTGTATATATGGGGGATCCAGCTCCTGAAAGAATTGCTTGTGCAACCTTAGAACTATCTCAAGTGGCCAGCAAATCAGATATTCTACTAGCTGATAGATGACAAAATACCAGTGGTAAGAATGCCATATAAATGAGGCTCACAGTTACAGTTTGAGGTACAGCTTACTCATGTAGCTTAGAGCTTTATTTATATTTCTGTGTCTTGAGTGTTTCTCAATACTGTTGTTGTTGCCTAAATGGAAGTACTGTGTAACTTAACAGTTTGGTTTCTCTGGTTATCAAAACTTCTAATCTGCCTAATCAACAGTTTGTGTTCTTGTTTTCAGACAAATCTACCTATATTCAAATTGAAAGAATCTACAGTCAGAAGAAGATATAGTGACTTCGAATGGCTAAGGAATGAACTAGAAAGAGAAAGCAAGGTGAGTAAAGTGAAAGGTAAATACAGGTCTTCATACAAAGAGTAATGATGCTGAAATGTTAACACCATGTTGTAAAGCATATATCATATGGAGCAGATATTGTGGTTGAAAATGCCCAGAAATAAACCAGTGCGTCAGTCTTTTTATCAAGCCTTAGTTCTGCAATGCCAGAGGCTGTTTTAATGGTTTTGAGTTAATTCAGAGTTCAACTGCTGGAATTCATCTTATCTCTGTGGGGAGATACTGGTCTTCTCTGCGCATGTTTTATTACTTCACTAGGAATGTGATTTATGAGTTGGCTCCTCTAGGAGGAAGAGGAGAAATAGGTGTATGAACTTGCTTATAGGCTGCACTTAAGGACACTTCTGTAAATCTCTCAGGTTGTGGTACCACCTCTACCAGGAAAAGCGCTTCTCCGTCAGCTTCCCTTCCGAGGAGATGATGGTATATTTGATGATTCCTTTATAGAGGAAAGGAAGCAGGCTCTTGAACAATTCATAAACAAGTAAGTGTTGGGTCTAGTTATCTAGAGACAAACCCAGAGCTCCGCTCTGGAAAATTGCATTAAAACTATTAATCCCCTAACTGTGGTAACTGCACTAGGTTCAGAATATTAACTTTCACGTAATCTTGCAGTAGGACCTACTAACATTGCTCATCCAGTGTTTAGTTTGGATATCTTAATGCTTACCTGAACAGCTGAAATGACTGTTAGTGTTGTTAATTTATGCAAATTGCTACTAAAATTATAATGTTCAAAATAGTTCTACTTTATAATTTCTGAAAGGTGTGTGAACGATGGAGCTTACAGTGGGCTTACAGCAGTTTACTTTGATAGCAGATGTGAGATATTATCAGCTTGTGTAATGATGCATATTTTCTCTAATCATCATGAGAGTCTTTCCGAAGATGTAAAAACACTACTCTAGGTAGGCATACATAGTTTGAAATAGACGCTTTTGGGTTTTGTCACTGCCTTTCAAAAGGTGAGCAGAAATTATAGGAGCAAAGTATTATGATTCTGTTTCTGCCATCTGACACTACTAACAGCTGTCTGTACACGGACTGGAGTCACTGGTTTAATCTCTTTAACAATGTGGATCCAAGCCGTGGGTAAGAAGGAGTGCTGTCAGTTAACTAGCACTTCTGGTCTCTAGAGTCAACGCTGCTCAGACCAACTGGATTTGGGACTGCTCCCTTTGAAAGTTCAAGCTTGTCAGTTCCACTGGCATTCTAATCTTGTTTAGTAGTTATGCTGTTTAACAGAGCATGCCTGTGAGTTATGCAAGAACTTAAGAGAATGTACTTGTCAGTTACTGTTAGTCAGTTCAGTGTCTCGGAGTTGCAAGTGACTAGTTTACTAAAACTGTCTGTTGTGTGCAAGTAAGTGTGACCATATGAAATCTCTTCAGTTTTTCTTCACATACTTGCTTGTTAGCTCAATTTAGAGGTATTGCTAATGATTCTGAGCAGGTAAAACGCTTCATACTGCTCTTTGTGCCCTTCAAAGACAAGGGGAACGAACTTCCAAGGCATCCAATAGTAAGATGGAATGTGTTTCGTTTTTTTAATGCTGTGAAATCAAGGCAGTCGTGACTGTAAAGTGCAACTTTTGTCCATGCAGGCTTGGGACTCTATCTTGAATGAGGAAGAAGTGCAAACTTTTCTATGCTGAGTCTAGCAATATGTATGCAAGAGTTTGTGTTCTGAAGCAGCTGAAACAGTCATCTTACCTTGGCTCTCTGAAAAACTCAGTATAGCTGACAGAAATGGAGTGGTTAGTTAATGGGCATCACTTGTTCAGTCCTACAGCAAGTAATAAATTGACTTTGTGGAGAAATGTAAGGCTTCTTGGTTAATTTTTCCTCCTTTGAAACATAGAAGCAGATTGTTAGTGTAGCCATTGATGTAGTGGCAGACTTGAGTACAGGTGGAATAGGATTTTCAGCCACACCCCATAACTATTCGACCTCATCAATTTATTCTAATAGCAGGACCAACTCAGTAAGCAAATATTACTAAAGATTTGAACTACATAGAAGCCTTAAGGCTGCTACCAATTACTCTGGGTACGAGTAAATTACGCCTGAAGGTCATTTGCATAGTACATTCACATTATTGCACTCTCAGTGCTGGTCTTTCCTTCTAGAACTAGAGTCCCTCAGATAAATTATATCACCGTAACAAAAAAAAAAAAATCTTACTGCACCAATGCCAGTTCTTGATATCCAAGAGTGTTGAGATGGATGTTATTGAGAAGCTTTGCTTCTCTAGATGTAAAATCTAAATCAAGACAGTACATCTTATTTGAGTCAGCTCTCTTGGGCCAGCTTGCTGGCACCACCATCAATACTACATACAATGACATTCAAGGGATGGCTGTGTCTCAACATTCTTGTCTGCCTAAACCTGACTTTGAGATACATGAAAATTCTTGAAGTAGCAGCTGCTATTTGTAAGGGTCACCTTTGTCAAAAATATTGAGGGAAAGCCAATGCAGAACAAGCTATTCCAGTTGAATCTGGGATCAGATCTAGTCTTGCAATTCAGCCACCAATTTCCAAGCCTTCCTGAAAGGGAGAAGGATTATGCTGCTTCCTTATCATCTTCTCCTGTATATCTTTCCCTTGAAGTTCAAGGCCAGCAATGTCAGTCTGATGAGGATAAGAAAGAAACTCAAACTAGTTATTCTAGACTATCATCCTTGTGGATTAGTGCTTAAGACTACTGGCCATTTACAAGAACCAACAAGATTGGTAAGTTTTATAACTGCACTTGAAATAATCATCAATACTGAATAGGAGAGCTTAGCTTCCTCATTACAGGTCACCCTCAGTGACAAGTTAGTATGTCCTGTGATGAAATAAACACTGATAGAGAAATTTGGAGAAGATGCACAGAAGTTCTTGGAAGTACTGGTGGTGAGCCACTGGAGCTTCCTGTGTATTACATACGTTCAATTAGATCACTTCCATTAAGAGTAGAAATGTTTTGACAGATATGGAGGCCATAAGGCTGACACAAGCTGCCTTAGGGAGGATGGGGGGCTTTTTCTCTTAAAGGCAGAAGTCTGTCTTGATTGACCAAACTGGATGTAGCTTTTTTAAACCAAACTGCTTTACGTTTTCATGCTCATAAGTGATCAGCTTTCGGGTATCTGATTCCCTTGGGTTTTTACCAGCACAAGAGTCTGCATGGTATTTTAAGGGTTTGAATGCAATACCTTGTGGTTTTCTTCCAAGTTTGATAGTGTCTCCTAATTCAGTTTCAACCCCTTTCCTTTTAAGAGGATGATGTCTCAGTTTATGTGTGAAATGAAACTAAACCTACAGTAGAGATACTGGTCTCTCCTAGAGCAGACAAGGTCTGTCTCCTGTGTTTGATAGCTAAGACACTTGCAATGAACAGAACCCTCTGACTTCCCATGGTAGAGGAGCACTGACCGAGGAGAGTCACTGCCCAGAGCAGTGCTGGAGCCTTTGGAAGGCCTTTGCACCCCCTGGTGGAGCGAGGCTTCAGCTCTGCCGGGGCCGAACTGCTGCTTAGTGAGATGAGAACTGAGTGGTTAAGCAGCCTTTAGAAGGGGGTCCTGTGGCGCAGGTGTCAAGACCTGTAAAAAAAAGTCCATTTGCCTTCCTTAACTCTAGATTTCCTAATGTTAGGATGGCACTTGTATGGTCCCATCAATTGCAGGTGATAGATGACGACATAACGTGCTTCCAGATGATCAGAGGTAGCTCAGAGTTCCTATGGACTAACTTCTTCTGGGGAAGCATGACAAATCTTGCTGCTAGATATCATCCTAGTTGCCAGCAGTGAACTGAAAGTGGGATCCATGCCTGAAGTGCAGAACAATAGGTTACTGGTACAAAACCTCAGTCTGCTGGCTAGCTGCAAGTAGGCTCGATTGGTTCACACTAATGCTTGTTTTTTTCCTCTCCAGGGTTGCAGGCCACCCACTGGCACAGAACGAGCGCTGTCTTCACATGTTCTTACAAGATGAAGTAATAGACAAAAACTACACACCATCCAAAATAAGACATACTTGAATTCTAAAACTGTCTTCTTAGATATTAGGGGTTCTTAGGCTTGGTTTTAAGAGGTTATAGTTTGTCTTAGCATGCTGAGGATGAACAGGCACGAAGTCTCCACTAACACCAGTACACTGCTTGGTCTTTGCATATGCTTTATAGCATTTAAGAACTCACTTGTCTTCTAGCTAAATCCCTCTGAATCCTTCATTTAAGAGTATTATACTATGAGACCATTCACCCCTTGCAAAGTCTCACAAACCTTTCCACTATTATTTGCAATGACTTAACAATGTTTACTGACTTGGCCTTACTTGAACTTTCACAATTGTAGTGTCACGTATTCACTTGTATTTGACTAAACTGCTATGCTGTTTCTGAGGTAGTCACCTGTCTGAATGTCTGTAGAAAGACTGCTTTATTTCTGATATCCTGTGTGAGAAACACTTATGCAATTGTCTTCAAGCTTGTAAAACACTTTATACTGAAGTAATGAGGGAATTATCTTTATATTCTGTAAAAGGAAAAAATCAAATTTATATACTAAAGTAACTTGTCTAAAGTTTTGAAATAAAAGTGAAAATGCACTTCAAATGTCTTGTCCCTCTTGACCTTGAGCGTGGGGTATCTCATGCTTTCTGAGAAGCAGGGATTTGACTATACTAAGTGAACTGGTGTTACAGCCTTGCTGTGATGTTCTTCCACAATGTAGTTTTGTATTACTAACAGCCAGCACTAAGAACCCTGAGACAACGGCACTCACTCTGCAAGTGTTAAAGAACACATAAAGGTATTGAAGGTTGTTCCCGTGGCGTGGAGACAAAGCTGGAATACCATTCATGGTAGGCAGTCAACAGATCTGTGACTTCAATAACCTTGGGGAAAGAGTACCTTTCTACTTGGCGTGAGAAGCATCAGTCTAGCTTCAACTAGCTGGTGAAAGCTATACCATCCTGTCAAGAAAGGAATGTTGACATAACTTCATTCCTAGATTAAAGTAGCTCTGCTCTACAGTTACAGCTAGGGACATGAAATCCTGCAAGTCTGCTGTAAGATGTGATCATAGCCCCCTTCCCAAAAGGAGGGGCAGGCTGTAGCACTGTGCTTGTGTGACCACTGGTGCAATGCAGGTAGCTGGTGGCTGAACTGCAGTTGACAAGCAGCACTTCTGAGGTTGTCTTTCTCATGAGAAAGAAGTGAGCTAGAGAAGCTTTCTTAGTCTTCCGCATGTGACATGGAATTGACCTATCCAGATGCTTTTGAAAACAGATTCAAGAATATTCTAGTAGCAATCTGCTCTAGTGTTTTGTGCTGCTTGGTAGCTACGTGTTGGCTTAGACTTGGCTCTGCTGCTTTTTTCCTTCTTGCAGTACTTATCACTGTCCAGAGCATCCCACAAATCACTGACAAAAGTTATTAGCTTCTTTTTACTAAGGCCACTAACCTCATTTTTGGAAATCTAAATGTCAAAGACTTAACTGACAAAACAGTGGTGGCTGACTGGTTGACCTGTAGTACTGGTGATTAGCTACACTGAACAGATAGGTGTTTGAACAGTTGCTTTTTCCACCTTGTACATAACTAAGACTGTGCTGATTCTCTCTAATGGCCCTATTGATTAAACCAGGGACCAAAACTGGCAGAGTCCACTTGCACCCCAGGGATGTCCAGCTTTTCAAGATATTTGTGATAAGGTAAAATGATTTCTAAAATTCCCTGTGCTTGTTGAATCGCACTTAAAAGTTGAAATACTCTTTAAAAAGGGGAAAGAATCGTTAAATGTATATGAGGTTTCATTATGCAGGTTTATATACAGAGTAAAAAATTCTTTTTCTCTTCTCAAACATTCTTTTCTGAGAGGTGCTTCTCTCAGAAATCAAAGTAAATGCCCCATCTTATACCTAAAACATGATGACACAGTCTGTATCATTTGCCATGAAAAGAAAAAAAATAAGCCAAAGAGGGAAAAACTGCATGCTTGATGTCAAAGTGTTCCTATTTCCAAAGTGAGGACTTCAGAGTGTTAGGCTCTGAGAATTACAGGACTCTGGCATCTTATGTGGCCTTAAGTCCTTCAAAGCTAACTAGAGATCTAATTCTAGTGCAGTGTACTGGTTCTGCTTCTGTGCAATCTGCTGTAGTGGGAGCAAGACATAGTCTGAGATTAGCTGTGCCTAAACCACAGGGATCTGGGCATTGTTCCCAGCTCGTGAGTCCGCTCTGCAGCTGGGCTAAGTTCTGCAGGTGAGAGGGTGAGAGAGGGGTGTGCTCCCATTGTCCTGGCTGTTATGCAGCTGGAAGAGAGCCAGCGCGCTCTTATTTTGTCCTCTAGTTTGGGTGATGTAGGGACTACAGCACGCTGCAGAGCACAGTTGCCTGGTTGCCTTGCAGCAGGGATGCAGTTCACGTTTATTGCTGTCCTGGGACAGCAGCATGAATCTTACTGGAATGAATGTTCTGTGCTGGGTTCTGTGCAGCACTGAGTTCAACTTCTGTAGCTCATAAACTGAATTGCCACAGCATAGAGAACCACAGTTGATTTTTCTGCCCTGTCTGGTAATTTTTATTGTAGAGAGCAGAAAATGGTATAAGGTTATTACAGGTGCAGGAAGTGCTGTGCCCTGTGGTAAATACATTCTCAAGTGCTCCCTGCTAGTTTGCATAGAAGATGTTTTGAGGTCCTGTAGTCTGTGCTTTGTCTCACTGGACTCATCCAAAGACTTGTCTTGTGTACTTTATGGTCTGTTTGTCTTGGAAAGGATAGAATGTGAAACTTAGCAGAGTGCAAATGGAAGAGAGCTGGGGGGGAAACTTTGACCACTGAAACGTGAGAATTTTGAGCTTGGAAGTCAGCAGAGGTAGGATTGCACTCATGACCTGTATTCCTTGACACTGCAAATCAATGAGCCATCAATATACAGTGTATATTTCTACCTGTCATTTTAGCGTGCATGACTTCAGTCACTCATCGCCATATGAACACTATATTTCCCTTCTCCTACTGCCAACTTTTTCTGTTGACTGGGAGTTGCTTACCTCTTTCTTTGGTGTGATTACACGATTGGGCACCTTAATAAAACCTCAGTCTTTTTAATTGAAGCAGTGCTTTTGTACTCATCATCCTTTAGCTGCGCAATTCACCAATATTAAAAACTGTAGTAACGTGAAAACAGAAAGCACATACTGGGTTAGATCTCCAATGCACTTAGTTGTGTCCTAGAAAAAGCTTATGTCGCCTCCTTGAGAAGGGAACGTTGTAGCCAGTGTATATTTGGATTACAGGGAACAGTTCTATGCAGAATCTCAAAAGTCAGGATCACCTAGGCCACTCCTTTGATGTTTGTCTAACCCGTTTTTCAAATCTCTGGTGATGGAGACTCCACAGCATCTAAGGCAATCCATTTTAGTAGAGAATATTTCTGTTCCCTGGTGAGTGGGATACAGTGGAAGAAGCTAATTAAGAACAAGCATTAAAAGAACACTGGAAAGTAATTTAAATTCAATATATTTTTATTCTTTGTAAATACAATGAGTACAACTTTTTAACTTCACAAATCGGTTAATCCACTTTGTACAGGAAAAGTTTTACTCATTCTATGATAGTCCAAGTGCTGATCTTTCTCAGTGCTAGTTCCTAATAACAAATTTTGAAAAGTACAGCAGCTATCTTTAAATGGTTTTTTTTTTCTACATTTTTCATACATCAAATAAGCAGCTTATAACATTTTTGTGTGTGAGAGGGTATAGGTGAACAAGGCTTCAAAATTAGAACCTGGAGTATTCTAAAAAGGCATTGGAGACTTTTGGAAATTGTTAGCATTGTATCAGTCAACAACCTTTATTTCTTTGAAATAAAATTCCTTCCATTGATTTTTTTTTAATAGTCATTTCATTTCTCCGCACATCTCATCGACAAAGAGTTTGGCCACCGTTGCCTTTGGTTTCAGCACTGTGCCAACGGGACAGCCAGCAGGTCACTGAAGCAGTCATCTCCATTGTATTTGGTTTTGCTGTTTTAGTCTTCCTTTCTTGACTTGTATCTTTTCAGGTGGGTGTGGGTGTGAATGTATGTCTGTGTGTGTGGAAGAAGAAGGAGGGAATTTCGGGGAGGAGGTGTGTAAAGCTCTTGTGTCTTTGAGATGTTAACCGAACAAATTGTGACATCCGCATCAAAGATCACCAGTTCATTTCGTAGGAAGAATGGAGCTGCCATCGTAAGCTACTTTTTAATCAGTTCTGAAGGCCACTTCATGATGTATTATAGCAGAAGCACTGTTTTGGTAACCTGGTCTTAAATGTTGCCTATCGTATTAAAAACATTTTCCCAACATAGGCTACTTTTAAAACAATTCTGAAGGCCACCGCATCTTGTGTTACAACAGAAGCCAAGTTTGGTCACTCAGTTCCAAATACTGAACAAACTAAAGTACCTTCTTTCACATTTTTGTCTCAGATCTGCCAGTTAAATGAGAGAATAGCAGAGTCTTTGTTAACTATGACTGGCATCTGAATTGCCTCCATCCTGTAGTAACAGGAATAGCAGCCAAATTCCAACCACTTTCACTTTTTCTGTAGAACAAAGCATTCTCTCCATGATCTAAATCACTCTGTTCAGAGCAGCAGAATCATATCTACTGGGGTGTTTTTTGTCAATGAGTTTAAGGGCTAAACATTCCCAGGCTTATGCTTCCTGTAGATTTTGTTAGTTGAGGCTTATTCTCCATAGATAAAAGTTCTTCTCAAACTGTCCATCCTGATTGTTTATTTTAAGGTAATTTATATGTCACTGGATTTGTACATATCTGAAAGCAGTCTTGTAATTGGTACATTCCCAATGGTCTTTTTGAAAAACACTTCTTCTATTGTAGATGGACTAATTGAACGTAAAGCTGGTAAAAGCAATAAAAGTTTCCCAAAACGACAGGGTTGTGTGGGATACCTGGGAGATGGAGAGAAAAAGAATGTTATTGAAGTTTTCAAGTATTTTTTCAGAGTAACTATTTTACTTCACAGAAAAGGGCCAGCATTCAGTAAACTGTACAGATGGTGCTACCTATGCTGTGTTTTGTACTCATGTGAGCAAGAAGATTTGACTCCGAGGAAATCTCTCTATGTAGCAGTTAGCAGAACATAGAACAAAGTTTCTGATTTCTGTTTATCTCCTCTGTTTATTCCCCTAGAGCAGTAGCAATATAAAGACTGGATCTGGTGTGTCCCTTATACAACAACTATGTTCTCAATGCAGTTCAGGGAAGAGCTTGACCTGTAATAACTACCCGCTCAGTTAACGTGCAGTTTAAACCTAGCCGGACTGTCATGGTAATCACTTTGCCCCTTTTTTGGTTGACACATGTATTGAATGCCAACTGACATTTTTAAAGAAAATTTTAGTTAAGAAAGCTATGTTTATCCCCAGGTAATGTGTTTGTGTACAGGGTATTTTTCATCCTTTCTCCCAGGTTTTGAAGCCAACACAACATAGGATATGCATTCTAGCTGTGCCTACGCTGACTTTACACCAGCGATTCTCAAACTTCTGCTTACAGTAGTTTCCCTAAAAGGAGGAGTAGGTCATTTTGGAGAAATGTGCTGCTTCTCCAGACTGCCCTCCCTTGCATCCTGTTGACTCCACTGAGATCAAAGGGCTGATACTGCTGTAACACTGGCAGCAAGGTAAATTCAAGCCTGAGGATGAATGCAAGCTGAAAGCCCTCTCCCAATGAAGTCAGTGACAGTCCTGTCAGTGGACTGCAGATTTTCCCTTGTAAAAGGCTATCTTTTACAACAGATATTGTTTAGCCCAGTAGCTAGATACTTCCAGCAACGCAGAAATGCGGCAGAAAAATTGCCATGCCTGGAATGGAAATGGTGGCTATGTATTCCTGCTTGGCTTCCCTCTCCAACAGGCCCTGTCTCACTCAGTCACTAGGGAGCAATCTTCCCGGAAAAGGCCTTCCCTAAGAGCAGGAAGATATTGCTATGCAGTGGTTATTCTTTTTGCTCTGAAGCAGCCATAACTGGAGAGAATTTGCATATTTGCTGCCATCCCCATCAGGCCATTCCCTTTAGACTAATAGAAGTGCTTCAGAGATTGCTGCCATCTAATCTCTGATATGGTGTAGCCTTCTGCCTGACAGAGCTGTTATGAGAGCAAATCAAAGTTTCAGAAGGAAAAGGTGGTATAGAATTTTCTCTTTCAGGGCTCCATCTCCCACTCTTCTAGTCTCATGGGCCTCCACTGCAGCTGAAGGACATAGACGTGGACTTTACAAGCCCTGTGACAACTCTCCCTGCGAGTCCTGAACCAACCAGGGCAGCGTTGCAGAAGATGTTTGGTAACATCTTCATGCTTCTCCCCTGTCACACCACTCTGAAGTGGTCCATAGTAGGAAGCCACTGATCTGTTCCCAGCCAGCTGTTCTAGAGTGTGGAGTTGTGCGTTGCACATTTTCTGGGCTCACCCCCGTACACTTTGTGGAATGACAGTTACAGCTTTTACAGCAGGTTTTAAGATTTCTGTATTCTATGGAACTTGTCCTGAAAGACACAAGGGGGAATATTTTCTTCCCAGACAATGATTCTTATCACTCTGCTGCAGCACCACAGTGGGATTCACAAGTTCTGGGTTTTTGTTTCAACCTGAACACAGACACAGGGTAGCATCTTGGAAGAGCCACTCATGTCCTGATTTCTGTGTCTGCAGTTTGGGGAAAATCATATGGAAATTGGAGATCATGGGTAAAAGGCGCTCATACTGGTCTGAGATGTGAAGTTTTGAGCATCACTTTTAGAAGTATTTAATTGGATAAAGTGTAGAGGAGAATGGAGCCCTCTGAAGTCCAAAGTTTTCCACAGCAGGTATCACTTCCCAGGGGAAGATCTCTCCTATTAGCACTTTTCCATTTGTTTAATTACATTGAGGTGCTGGAGCATACCCAAAGAAGGGTAACAAAACCGGTGAAGGATCTAGAGCACGAGTCCTCTGAGCAACAGCTGAGAGGGCTGGGGTTGTTCAGTCTGAAGAAAAGGAGGTTCAGGGAAGACCTTACCATTCTCTACCTGAAAGGAAGTTGTAGTGAGTTGGGTTTTGGTCTCCTCTCTCAAAAAGCAAGCAGAGGAAACAGCCTCAAATTGCACCAGGGAAAGTTTAGATTGAATATCGGGAAAAATGTCTTCCCCAAAATTGTTGTCAAGCTTTGGAATAGACTGCCCAGGGAAGTGGTGGAGTTACGGTCCCAGAAGGTATTTAAAAGGCACAGAGATCTGGCACCTGGGGGCATGGTTTAGTGGTGGACTTGGCAGTGTCAAGTTAATGATTGAACTCGATGATTTTGAAAGGTCTTTTCTGACATTTTCTATAGTTCTCTTCCATCAGGAAATGCCAAATGCCAGCAGGCTGACAGCCAGCGAATACTTGTAACAGCCCAGGTCCCATTTCAGTCAGTGCAAATGCCACCTTCAGTACAGTGAGAGTAGGATTTTACTCCTACACCTGCCAGAAGTACTGGGAGAAGACACCACTCACCTGGTATGAATGTAGCTGTTCAGAGTGAGCTGGGCTTCATCTTGAAGGGCTGCTATGGCAGCAGCATTTCGGAAACTCCTCAGTTCAGAACCACTGTGTGTGGGCACTGGAAAGCAGATCAGTTACTAGTTCAGCTGGACTCTTGGGTGGGTCAAAACAGTTCAGCTAGTGCTATCAACAGGAATTAAATATTCCTATTAGTTTCCTAGCACTCCACTGTCAGTCTTTCAAAATGCAGCACTGACTACTGGAATTCAATACTGGGAAACCTGTTGGGTGATACAAAGCTGTATGTGGTTTAAAACATAATTTTTTTCTTTAAAGTAGCAACCTCATAGTTATCAGACCAGACGAGCAAGAGATTCTTTCTGCTTACCAGCTTTGAAAGTGACGATGCATTTAAGACAGGCAAATTCAGTGGCATCTAGCCGAAGTTGTCTAAATCTAGCCACAACCTCCTGTAAAGCCTGTATTTCTGAAATAATTTTATTCAGCTTCTGAGAATCTGTATTGTCACCGTTCATGCCTGAAACAGAAACAGATGAAATAAATAATATTAAAGGCATTCCCTTTATTTTATATTGATTTCTGACAAAATCCTCCGTATCAATATCCACTCTATTGTCACACTTGTCTATCTGGTTCCATGTAAACTGACTATATTGTATGAAAGTTAATATAAAATCTTCTCTTGGATGATAACAAACACAGTAATTTGCATTTAAATGACAATGCAAGCGGTCATGAATACAACAAAACAACATTATTTGCATTTAAATATAGATTTATAAATGACAGGTATGCTCTATTGTTCAGTAGGAATTTGTTATTCTTTACATGTTGTTCTTTTTTCAGTAATGTATTTTTATGGTAATTTTTGTAACAAAGTCATTAAATTGTGCAATTCTTACCAGATACAGCCAGTAGAGTGTTAGCATCAACTGGAATGGCCCATTGTGCTATTCCTAGAACAAACAGTTCTCTCCAAGCATCTTCCAAAAGCATCAGCTGTCATACAATAGATGTACAATATAACATAGTGTATAATTTATAGATTTATAAACAATTTAAATATGTAAATTTCTGTTATTTTAAAAACTACTTTAAATGCCTGTCATGGTATTTTCCCCACAGCATTCATTAGCTCTTCTCTTAGGTTTTTGAGAAGGTGTCTAGAAATAAGTCTATGCATTGTGGAAAAACACTAAGCGTTGGCTCACTGTGCACCATGTTGTGGACCAAAAGGGAGAAGGAGAAAGGAGAGTGAGAATTCCTCCCCCAAGAGTTTGCTGACAACATGAACACACTTGCCTTTGTTTCTCATCATGGTATGAGCTCCCTGTTCCTCTCCCTCACACATATAACTGTTCTAGGACAAGTTGGATGAGTGCATTCCTCTTGCTCTCTAGGGATTACACTTCTTTCCCCTGGGAAGGCAGAATTTGTGAAGAAAAGCCTGGACAACATCCTGCATCAGTGTAGAGAGCACTGCTTTAGAGCACATATGTATCTTATAGTCCCTTCCTTACTAAGTGAGTCTTTAGCTCTGTCAAGCACAGCATCTGGACTCACATTGTTTCTCAGTGCCACCTGTTTTCCTGTTTTTTTTGCTTAAAATCACTCAGAAATTCCAGGCACTGAGAGCTGTTGCCTTTCAGAGATGTGAATATCCAGGCACCTACGCTGACAGTATTGCTGGTTCTCTGCCATTTTTGCATGTTGCATGGCTGTATGGAGGATGTGTTTTTCTCTGTTTGAAGGCAATGCTTTTGATTTCCATGAAGAGTCAGTGGTGCATCTGAAGAGAAGAAAAGTCTTCTGGAAATGCAGACTGGCAAAGCCAGACGTTTTTAGTCTTGAGGGCATGTAGGACTGTTAGCCCAGACCAACTCTTAGGAAGCATTTGGAGGACCCTCAGTTCAGCTGAAGTTCATGGCCTAAAGGGCATGTTTTGGTGCATACACATTGCTGGGACCTTGTGCCCTACAGCAGGGTGGGAGAGACTTGGAGAAGCTTTTTAGGAAAATAGGAAGGAGGGTGTTTTAAGTCCATAAAGAGTCTGTCAGGAAGAACGAAGTAAAAAAGAGGTGTTGTACCAAATTAATGATTATTTCCTTGGAATCAGATGTGTGAAAGTAATAGCTGATACAGAAAACATCAATAAAAATGAATCCTTCATTGATGTGCGAATTCTTAACAGTATTGCTGTTCAGGGCAGCGTTATTTGTTGCCAACCAATAGGACAAGAGGCAATGAGCAGAAACCGATGCACAGGAAGTTTTACCTGACTATGAGGAAGAACTTTACTGTGCGGATGACTGAGCACTGAGCAGTTTGCTCAGAGAGCCTGTGGAGTCACCCTCACTGGAGATACTCAAGAACCACCTGGACCCAATCCTGTGCCCTGCGGTCCCTGCTTGAGCAGGATGGTTGGACCAGGTGACGCACTGTGGTACCTCCCAGCCTGACCCATTCTGTGATTCTGAGATTACAAGTTTTAAACCCCCCTGTTCTAATCTGAATGGGATGAAGGGCTCTCAGAATCTCTGCTCTCAATTGTCACTGCAGGGTTATGTCCATTTTGTGCCTTTTTATGCTATGTGCTTGCAGAACTTCTACATAACCTAAGGAAATTGTGACAGGAAGGTATTTCTGTCACTGTTTGCACACAGTTACTGTTTGAAATACTTATATTGTATTTCACAGTATGGGAAACCACCCTGATTATTTTATGAACTGTGGGGGAAGGAGTGTTTTGTCTAGAGCGTAGTGCCCATCTCTGCTCTGTTCTGAGAGCAGATGAACATGCTCTTAAGTCTCTCGTAACCACTGCAATCTGTGAACTCAGACCCTGCTCTGGATAATCCTGTGTGAGGGATGGGCAGGTTTCTGTATGACATAGGAAATGATTTGCCAGCCTTTCATTTATGTTTGTTAAACTTTTTTTGTCATTCATTCATGCAGATACAATGGTAATGAACGGTGGTACCTGGAAGATATCAATTTCGTATGTTCTTTCCCACTAAGTCTTTAAAGTCAGAAGACTTTAGAAATAAGAGACTATTCCAATAGCTAAAAGCTTTCTTCATGCTTACGCATAAGGCTGTAAAACCACCAATTAAAATAATTCATGCTGAAGTCATACTCAGCCCTCCTTCTTCAAAGAAACAACAAATACTGGGCTTTCTGAATTACTGGATTTTGCTTCTTAATCAACCCCATCCTTAGAGTGACATTTTGTTGGTGATGTGCATTGGGCCAACCTGTCTCACAGACAAAATGGGCAGGTGTGCAGACTAGCACAACTAGAAGTATGGTCTTTTTTTCTTTGTGTGGCTTCCAGTTCATGATGGATTTATCTGTATGGATCTAAGGAAGGGATGCACCCTCTGTTTTACCAAGGGTAAGTGACTCAGCAATCCTCAGACTTGTGTTTTATAAGCAAATTCATTTCTGTCTATTTCCTTGCCTTCAAGATGAAACTGTCTGAGTCCCGAAATCACAGTGCACTTGCCTTTTCAGAAGAGCACAGAAAAACCCCCAAAATTCAGGAAAAGGTTTTAGAGTCTCCTCAGGCATGTATCAGAGATGCAAAAAGAGAAATGCAGACATTTACAGCTGGGCCATTGTCAAATTAAATAATGCAATAGCACTGTTATAAAAATCAACAATATGATTATTTATGAAATAAAGTGATTAAAATCAGTTATTTCTTCTCCAGCTCTCCTAAACATGTCAGGGGAATCAATCAGAAAGAGACCCAATTCAAAGCATTAGAGCTGAGCAGCTCTGAGTTTTGAGGAAGCTGGCTTGCAGTGAGGCACAGCAAGTCAAGGTAATGTTGAGGAAAGTCTGGGTTTTTAACTAATGTTAGTTCCTGATATGATAATGAAAGAGGTAGTGGTTATTTAACAGGAGCACTATGGTATCTGTGGTAGATGAGCAAGTCTTGCTGTTTGAGGCATGCTTGTTCGTGTGCAATGGAGACTTCCCTTGCTCCCAACTCCTGCTGCCCCCTCCTCTGCACACTGACAGAGATGTACAGGGAAACACATCCATATTATGTCAAATAAAGCCTTTGCCTGGGGAGCCCGCTGTGGACACCACTGGTCTAGAGATGGACCCAGTCTCCACCTGTGTGCTAGGGCTAGGGCTGGAGCAGCACACCTGCTTTTTGTTCCTGATATTTGAGCCTGTTTCTTTGGTTGCTTGGTGTGATGGACCCAGTGCTCCACAGGAATAGTGCCAGCAGAAGATGAGATTAGAGAACAGTATTCCACGCTGGGATTGTTCTCTCCTGGGCCCTGTGTCATCGCTGCCCTCATCCTCACTGCATAACAGTGGAACTGAGCAGCATTCCCCTTCATGTAATTTCCAGACAAGGATTTCAAAACACGGGTTTCGTGCTAGAAAAGAAACATTTTTATGTACCTTAACCTTATATCACGTTGTGACCACCATGATTTGCCTTTAGGTACAAAACACTATTGGTTTCCTAAGAAATTACTTTCTTTTAGTTTAAAATACATATTTGCATGTCATATGCAACATTTACAACATGCATCTGTGGAAAGAAACTAGTTCCCCTGATGACTGCTATGTAACATCTAGACTGCTGTGTAACATCTAAAGCACAATTTTTCTAGGAACCATTTTGGTAAATTAGCTCAATCATATCAAAGTATGAGATGTCTTTTATGATTGGGGCTTTGCGTAGTTTTCTACCCTTCCATTTAATAATGGTGTGATTACTTTTTCAAAAATTGGTGCATTATACAAAGCACACTGAGTCCTCATCAAGAATCAAGTCATTAAGAAATTGCTTCGGCTTGTATGGTGCACATATGATTTACTCGAGGCAAAGGCAAATTGTCATAGAGGAAAACAAAACACATTAGGGAAGAGTTTAATTAATCGGGGAAAATACTGGGGGTTGGCCAAATACTGCTTCCACCATATTGATGTAATTGTAAGTTCACTGAAGCCAAGGTGAATAAGGAAAAAATGTTGGCTGTGTAAACAGTTTAGAGGAGAGGAGGAGGAGAAGACAAAGGTAGGAGGAGGTAGAGAAGATGGTGGAGGAGGAAGAGAAATGGTCTTCAGAAGCCCCTCAGTCATGTCCTGAGGCTATATACTTAAATAAGCATTTCTCATCCCAAAATAGCAAAATGCTGTTTCCTATTTTATGGAGGGAAGAATTGTCCCACAAGTAGAGAAAGAGTTTTGGTATGCTAAGCTTGATCTGCAGCCTGGTGATTTCTCCTCTACACCATGTCCTCCCATAATAGTCACTTTGTATTAGATTTTTTTTGTTTGTTTGATTTTCACTTGCTTCATGAAATAAAAGTTGGAGGAAAGCAGTTTCTAAATCACTGCCTGGTTTTCAGGGACAGACCTAAATTCTGCTGTGAACTTCAGAACTGCTGAAATCCATTACAGATTTTGAGGTCTAGGGCTGGAAGTTCAGGACCCTATCTGAGGCCTGAGCCTTTAACAGGCAGACCAGGCTGATGCCACTCCCACTGCAGGTGCCTTACCTGGTCTTGTAAGGACAAGGTGGAGAAGGCTGGGACACTCTTGGCCCACTTGATGCTCATGAACAGAAGTCTGGCTGCTGACTCGCAGACGGATTCAGTGGCCACTTCGTACAGGTACATAGGGGTACCGTTGACTTCATGTGGGTACTAAATGTCAAAAAGAAAATAAAGCAACTTCATGCAGTGTCATCAAGGCAACCTCATCTTCCTCTCCCCTACAGCTGCCGTTCTGTGCATCATGCTCATGCCCAATACAGAGTGTGCACTCTCCTGTTCCGCAAGCAGAGGGCATTGCTTGCAGTGGGCTCACTCCAGACTGCTTCCTGCTGCTTATCCACGTGGATGAGCTGTACTGCAGAAACAGTTTGGAGGAAAAGACTGAAGGGAGAATGAAATTATTACGTTGGGGAGGGGGAGAGGGAAAGTATCAAAACGAAGTGTCATCCTTTACTCTGTTACAGAATCGCACATCTCTGATAGCAGAGTTAGAAGAACACAAATTTGATTAAAATGTGTAGTTTTCAGAAGCTGTTTTAGCATTCCAACCCTGCTCAGCAAAGCAGCAAGCACTCACTTAGCCTTAACCTTCAACTTGCTCCCTGACTGCAACAGGTTGTAAGTAAATGAGTAGAGCTAAACATAACTATCTAAAGGCTGTGTCAGGTTGGAATGGAGTTATGTTTTCAAATGCGTGCTACATTTTCTTGCAAATAATATCTGATTCTGTGTTTTTCAGAATTACCATGTAAAACTATATATTGTGACCACATTCATGATGGGCTCTGCCAAGCTACCAACTCTGAAAATGTAGAACTATTTAATCTGTCTCTTCCGTGATTTTCTAGATGCAGTGAATATGCAAAATACCATTGCAAATGGGCTAATGAAAACCATCACCTCACAGCTAATTCCTGTGCAGTTGAGGCCAGAGCACTGCTTCTGCTGGTCTGCTTAGGAAATGTCACAACCAAGAAGTACAGAGCCAGCTTAGCTAAGTTTGTTTTTTGTGTCTATAGGGACAAGCTACAGGCTTCGGTCAGTACACACAGTACTTTCTGGACTATTACCACCATGGAAATGGGCATTTTGCTGAAGAAAACTCAATGATTGCATGCCTTGTGAAACAATTTGTTTAAAACTGACTTGTGGATGGGCTCCAGCAGGAGTAGCACTTCTGCAGCCATGAAGGTGTAAGAATGCAGGAGAGACAGGGTTTGTACGGAGCAGGTTATCAGTCAGTGCTGCTGCTCACCCCTTCTGCAGAGGGCCTCTCATCCTGTGCACCTCCTATCTTCAGGGCTCTTAGGGGTATAACAAAAGTTCCCACCACAACCCTCAAAGCCTCAAGCCTTGCTCTTTGCCATGTCTATCCCAGAGGCAGGAAGGAGCTGACAGGTTGCAGGCACCCTGGTCTGCAGGCCCGCTGGGGGCCGGGGCAGTGGCTGACCTTTGGGGTGGGCTGTGCCAGGCCCACCAGAGCCTGTCTCTCCGGGGTGCCAGTAACGGTGGCCAGCTCCAGGCCATGGGGCTCCAGCTGGGAGACGGCGGTGAAGAAGGCGGGTGCTGGCAGGGCAGCGGTGGGGAAGTGCGGGGTGCCGCCGCTCTCTTCCTTGTGCCCGCGGAAGTAGAGGGCCACCTGCTTCCGTATTGTCGATGTCCGGGGGCCCCGCTCGTGCTGCACCGCTGTGGGGCACCAAGGAGAGACGAGGGAGTCACCAGGGGGTTCCACACTGGGTACCCTGCACTGCTCGGCCGGGCTTCCCTCCCTCCCTGCAATCTTCTTGTGCCCCCTGCCCAAGAGATGCCTGGGGAGAAATGTCGCAGGCTGCCACAGGATGGGGGGGGGGGGGTTATTAGGGGCTAGGGCAAGGAGACACCAGAGTGACACAATGCTCCATGGTTCAGAGCAGCTCCATCCTGCTGCCCTGCCACCCCGGCCCCGGGAGAGGGGGAGCAGGTACCATCTTTGTTCATGTTGACCTCCAGGCACTTCTTCAGCCGGCAGGCTCGGCACTGGTTCCTGTGCGTCTTGTCCACCGGACAGCCTCCCTGAAACACAGCCAGCCGTCGGGCCGGGGGCAGCAACGCGCCCACCCCGCCGGCCCCCGACACCCTCCCCGCGGCGGCGGGGGGCACGGAGGGGCCGCCCCTGGGTGCGTCGGGCCGGGCCGGGCCGAGCCGAGCCCTCGGCCCCGGGGATAGGGCGGGCCGGGCCGCCTTCAGCACCCGAGACAGCGACGGCGGTGCCGCCCCCTCGGGGCGCCCCGGTGGCCCGAGCCCCACTCCGCGTTCCCCAGGCCCAGTCCCCGTGGGAACGGCCCGTGGGTGGAAAGGAGCGCGGCCGGAGCGGGAAGGCGAAAAGCGGGGATGCCTCCGGCCAGGCGCGGGCGCGGCACGCCGACATGTAAACCGATGGTTGTCCTTCTCTCGGCCACGTATTGAGGCTTATGGAAGGCTGCCCCTCATAACGAGACGGTGTGCAGGCTGCGCCCTCCCCCCGTTCGCATCCCTCCGCCTCCCTGCGCATCCCCCCGGCCTCTCCGGTGGGCTGGGGCGGGGGGGCGTGCCAGGGACAGGCGGGCTGGGACATGCAGAGCCGGCCTCGGCCCGGCACGCCCTGGGAGGGGATGGTGAGTCTGCGTGGCTGCTTCACCTTGCTGCTGCGGGTGTCTCTGTTGGCAAGGGGAGGGCAATACAGATCCCTGGGGAAATGCAGGGCAAGGGGTGCAGGCGGTGAGGGGGATGCTCTGCGGCTGGTACCTGATTTCCTGATTTGCAAACATAGGTCCTATTCCTCCTGATGCTCCGCTTGAAAAATCCCGAGCACCCATCGCAGGCATACACCCCATAGTGCTTCCCGGAGCTGCGGTCCCCACACACTTTGCAAGGGATGTCTAAGATGCGACCTGAAAGCAGAGAAGGGGAAGAGGGAAAGAGAGCACTCAGCAATCTGACCTCCGAAGGGATTAGCCCCAGAGCCGCAGTACAAGCAAATAACGAAGTGATTTTATAGCCAACTTTCTTTTCCTTGAGCAAGTGTCAGTTTTCTACAATGAGCATTATTCATGCCCCGCTACGTTTATTTGGATCTTCTATAATCGCCAACACCCATTTTGGAAGGGAAGATTACAGCAGCTGGAGCAGCAGACTTGCCCCCTAGAAGTGAGGATGAGGGGGGCTAGGAGGGAATTGAGGGGGTTTTGGGGAACTGTTTTCCTCTTTTTCTGGCGCTCGGCAAACAGAGACCGGCACTTTCCCTGGGCAGGAGAGCAGTCAGGAGACCGAGGCAGAGAAGTAAACCAAAACAAAATAAAATGACCAGGAAGCCAAGTAATCTCCTCTCCCCCCTAGCAACCCCGGCGAAAGGGGGTTGGTTTCTGCCGCAGAGAAGGCATGCCATTTTCTTCACCTCAAAACCTGCACCAAAACTTTCCGCCTCGTTTTTGTGAGCGGAGGAGTCTGCGGGCGAGCTTGGGTGCGAGTCTACAGGGCGGGCAGAGCCCCTCCACTCCGCTCCGCCTCTCCCGCAGCCCCCGCTCCGCCGGGCGCTGCTTTCGCACCAGCTTTGACTAGAATTGCAAATGCTCTGAGGGGGATGTAAAAACTCTTAGAGAGACGATTGCAGCCCGGTTCAAGAAACCCGCCAAAACCCCACTCGGCTTCTGCCTTTTCTATGGCTTATTTCTTTTCTCTTCTGTTTTTTTTTCCCCCTTTTGCTTTATATTTTTCTTTGCCTTTTTCTTTGTTCTTTTCTTTTTCCTTATTATTTTCTTTTTCTTTATTATTTTCTTTTTCTTATTTTTCTCCTTTTTCTTATTTTTCTTTATTCTTTTATTTTTCTTTTTCTTCTTCTGATTTTTCTTCTCTTGTTCCTTTTTTTTCCCCTTCTTCTCTTCTCTTCTCTTCTCTTCTCTTCTC